>PVKZ01000605.1:0-704201 GCA_004027375.1 Macroglossus sobrinus | reverse complement strand
AGAAGGAGGAGAAGGAGGAGAAGGAGGAGAAGGAGGAGAAGGAGGAGAAGGAGGAGAAGGAGGAGAAGGAGGAGAAGGAGAAGAAGGAGAAGGGTAACCAAAGAAATAGAAGAAATAGGAGGAAAACCAGGAAAGCATAGTGTCACAGAGGCCCAAAGGCAAGAGTATTTTATGAAATGGGAGTGGCAGAAGTGTTAATGCTATAAATAGTGTTCAAACGACTCAGAAGTTTCCTGTGTATTATTTATCAATAAGGAGGTGATTGATGATCTTAGTGAGACCCATTGCAAATAGAGCAGTGAAGACTACAGCCAGATTTCAGCAGGTTAAGATGCATTGGATGAAAAGGTAAAATGATGGAGGTAGCAACAAGTGTGGTCGAATCCTGTAAGTAATTTAGCTGTGAAGGGAAAGAAAGAGAAAAAGGGGAATCTGAAGATCTGCTTTCTTTTTAAGATGGAAGAGGTATAAAATGCTAATGATCAGAGCTATCTTTTTTTTTGAAATCTATATACCTGGTATTCCTATAAAACTTAGAATTTTAGAATAATCCTAGAATCAAAAGGAAACTTAAAGGTAAATTAAATTCCTGCCTGTTACAAGCATCCTTCCTAGATAGTTCCCTTTAGAAGGTCATCCAGACTCTGCTTGGACACATTCTATGATGAGAGACTCACTGCTTCATAAAGGTGCTGGTTGCATTGCTGGACAGCTCTGTCATTTAAAAAGTACCTTCTTAAAATGACACAAGTATGCTTTTTCTGTGATATAGAGGACCTTAGCTCCAGTTCTGCCTTCTTGGTACCATGTGTGAATATAACTGTGAAGAATTTTGCATTCTTCCAACCTGCCAACCCTCCCCACCATCCTGTTGCTCTCTTCTGGGAGAATTCTGGTTTATGAATTTTCACTTTAAAGAGTGGTGCATCAAACTAAATAAAAGCAACTTTTCAAATGTCACATTGTCAATGTCGATTATAGCAGGATTGCTATTACCTATGATCTGAGTTTCTGTTAACACAGCATGTGTTTGTATCAAATAAAGAGTTAAAAAAAAACTATGCTTTGCCTCTGATCTTGCCAAGCATCACATGGTATTCACTAATTCTGCAACGAGACACTCAGATGACCTAATGCAAAGAGATCTCTCTTGAGAGAGCTGATTGTCATCCTCACAATTACCTGGTTATCATCTTTTCATAAATGCAGTAGCTAAGCTGGTTTTTTATAACATCTACATTATGGCACTAAGTAGTCAACTAGGACACCCAAATCCTGTTTTTAAGGGACCAGAGCTTGTCTTTGCTATCAGTACCTATACCCCTAGTGTGATTCAGTAGAAAATCAAGGAATCACCTAACCTGTCATGCACAGGCAATAAATATTTTTACAATGTGCTTTTTACTAAGTATTGTATGACATTTTTGTAGAAATAAAATAGTTTTTCAATACAGTGACCTTCTTAGAATTTAAATGCTAATGCTTTTTGAGTTAAGTACCATTTTCCTAGGAAAGCAATGAGAAGTGTAACAAAAAGTATCTATAATAAATTTTGCAGAAATTTGCATGTTTATCCTGCAGCCCATATTGTTGATCATTTTGATTTTTCATTTCTCTATTCATTCAGCAAGTATGTAATGAGTGCCTCTATGTGCTAGGTATTGTGTTGGATAGAAGGGAGAGAGCATTCAATCAAACACAGGATTCCTATCTTAACAGGATATATACCCTATGGAGAGATCGACATTCTCCAAGTTAACACAAAACAACATTCTATATAGGAAGTGAGATGGATGCTACAACAGATGGGAACAGGGCATTATAAAAAGTAAAACTGGGGGCAAAGTAACATCTAATTAGTTTGAAGAGTCAGTAAAATGACATGAGGCTGATCTCTAAAGGATAAGTATGTGTGTTTTTTTTGGTCTTGTTTGTTTTTATTTTTTAATTTGTTTTTTATTTTAATTTTTTTCAGAAAAAGAGTGGAGAAAGAACATTCTATGCAGAAAGAATATAAGACCATTCTACCATTCTATCTGAGCTATTTTAAACCTTAATTTTTCCCTGAGGCGTAAAGACATCTAGAACATCATGGATTGATTTGTGCAAATATGAGAGATATCTATAAATTAGTGAATAAATTTTGCAAGTGTTAAAAATTGACTCTTCAGCATGCAAATAAACTCAAACCCTTCAATTCTTTTTTTTGAAAGGCAAAAATTTTCTAAAGATGCTAGCTCTTTCAAGAATGATAAGAGCACTGTATCAATATCTTTTCATCTGGTAGAAACTGGTACAATTTATTTTTTATTCAAGATTATTATGTGAAACAATATGAAATGCTTTGAGTCATAGGTCCTCTACAGGTTACAGTGTGAGAGATCTTTTATTTTAAAATTTCAGTTTGGTTGAGGAGACAAATAAAATTGTAAGATATTTAGTGTACACTGTGGGAATTTGATATATGTATACATTGTGAAAGGATTCTCTCCCTCTAATTAATTCATTCATCACCTGACATTTGACTGTGTGAAAACATTTAAGTGCTACTGTCTTAGCAAATTTCAATTATACAATACAATTGTCGATTATGATCACTGTGTCCTACATTAGATCTTCTGGCCTAATCATAAACAAACAAACACACAAGAGATAACAAGTACTGGCGAGGATGTAGAGAAAAGCGAACCTTTGTTTACTGTTTGTGGAACTGTAAATTTGTACAACTACTATGAAAAAAGGTATGAAAGTTCCTCAAAAAATTAAAAATAGAATTATCCCATATGATACAGCAATCTCACTTCTGGGTATATATATCCAAAGGAAAAGAAAACAGAATATCAAAGTGATATTTGCACTTTCATGTTCATTGCATTATTCACAATACCCAAGATAGAGAAACAACCTAAGTGTCCATCAATGGATGAAGAAAGATGTGGAATACACACACATGCATTTACACACACACACACATGCACGCGCGTACACACACACACACACACACACACACACAAATATTATTTAGCCATCAATGGATGAATAAAGATGTGGAATATATATATATATATATATATATGGCCACAAGAAAGAAGGAAATCTTGCCATTTACAAAAATGTGAATGGACCTTGAGGGCATTATATTAAGTAAAATAAGCCAGACAGAGAAATACAAATACTGCATGAAATCATTTGTATGTAGAATCAAAGAAAAAAAGTTAAACATGTAGAAACAGAGTAGAACAAACGTTCCAGGTGATATGCTTAGGAAAGTATGATAAACACTTTTGAAGCCTTTGTCTGTGTTTTGTAATTTTCAACTGGGTCAGTCTAATTAAAATAAAGGGCTCTTTTCCATTATTATGGTGAAATAGCTGGAAAAAAATGCCAAAAATAGACATAATATTCACCACAGAGAGTAATTGAAAGTAACTAGACATTTTGACTATTTGGAAGGGTTAGATTAACTTATTTTTTTCAAAAGAAGAGAGCTATATAAAAGGGGCTTTCATAGGCCATAAGGACCCCAGTAATGTGTGACAACTTGGGAAATAAAGTGCATGTGTGCACATGCATACACACACGCACACACACTCACATGCACACACACATACACCTACCTTCAATCCATGATATGAACAATTATGCTGCCTATAACCTAAATCCTATAGGGTTGCTACTGGTGATAGTATGAATAAATTAGAAATGTTTTCAATAAGGAAATTTCAGCTGAAAGTTTTAACTAAAATTGGAAAGTATAATTAACCCTTTCATGTCTTTGTATCCACTTTAAAAAAACAAAACTATTTCATACATTGGTTTTAGCTGGTGATGTTAAATGCTCATTGTTGTAAAGGTCATTATATCTCTAAATATACTATATGAATCTGAGTGTTGCTACAGGAAATATTCAGGAGATACATGGGCAGGGTATGTAATTTATGAGTTCTTAAGCAACAGGCAGTAGATGAAGGTATTGGATGGCAGGTGGTGGTTATCAAAATTCAAGCATGAGGAATCCAGTGTTCTTTGGCAGGAAATCCAGATAAACACAGTCACTAGGCAACAAGGTTGGAAGTCTATCTTAAAGTAGCAAGTTAAGAAATCAGTTACTAGTGTACGTAAATCAAAGAGAGATCAGCTTTCTTTGACAAAAGAAAAATCAGAGATTATGTACTCCATCCTAATTTCTATGATGTATTGATGAAGATGTTCAAACCAAAATCGTTGACATGAAAAGAAAAATTCCAAACCATAAAGACCCAGAGACACACACACAAAATTCACTGAAAAACAAAACTCAGTTTATTAGTTTTCTTTGGTTAGCTAATTATATGAGTTAAACATTTAATTGGTATGCATTGTAAATTCTCAAAGGGGTTAAGAAATACAATCTTTTATTCCTGAGCAGCAGCTACTTATTATGAAAATGGCCACCACTCTAATTGGTTGTCATGCCTTATCTGCTGAGATACAGAGCCCAACACCACAAATTTTGATACAGGGTCTATGTAATCAATTCTCCTGGTTGTCAAAGCAAAACCTCTAGAGATTTATTACAGCAATCTCAGAAGAAATATCAAAGTCATATAGCACATTGTTGAATATTTTAAAGTTCCTTCTGGATTTTTTCTAAATGTGCTTGTTGATCAACTAAAATTCATTCTCAGATTACAAAAGCAAAAATCTAAGAGCAAAAATCAATGATGGAATACAGGAAAAGAAGTTCATTGTAAAAGCATAGTAGAGGCACTGAATATATATGTACCTTAGAAATTGAGGAAACAAAATTTTTACCTTGCAAAAGGTTTTCAATTAAGTGCTGTCTACAAAAATTCCCAACCATAATTTTGGTCAAAGATTTTAAACTCATTTATTTTCTTTAATCACTAAATGTTTTAGTGCTATAATTTATATATAATGCTAGACAGAGGAGAACTATTAGTTACAATATCATGACTTTGGATTTCCTTCTCAATTCCATTCTATGTCAGTGATTTACAGACTTTCGTCCTTGAACCAGAAACATCAGCATCACCTAGAAACTTATTAGATATATAAATTTGAGGGTCCAGACCCAGACCTACAAAAACAGAAACTCTGGGTATAGAGCTAAGCAATCTATTTAATAAGCATTCTAGGTGATTCTGATGAACGTTTAAGCTTGAAAACCACCACTCTACACCATGTGATAACTTCCAAATTTCCCATATGCCAGATGAGCAGAAATATAGAGAAACTGCATAACCCAAATATGTCAAAAATCAACTCTGTCATCTCCTGGGCAAAACTGGTGGTCCTTTTTTACATTTCTACCTTAGCTAATCAGATCTGCCCAGATACCAGTTTATTAGTTATCTATGGCTATATAACAAATCCCTAAACTTTAGTAACTTAAAACAGCAAACACATTTTCTCACACAGGTTCTGAGGGTCAGGATTCTGGAAATGGCTTAGCTCAGTAGTTCAGTATCTCTCATGAGGTAGTGGTAAAGATATCAGCTAGGGCTATAGTTATATAAAGACTTCCTGCCCTGGACAACTGACTTCCAAAATCACTCACATGGCTATTATCAAGAGGCCCAGGTTACCTCTCCTGAGGGCTGCTTATTAGCAGGCAGCTGCTCCCCCATAGCAAGTATCTGAGAGTGAGCACCCAAGACAAACAGCACAGTGACTCTATAACTTAATATTGGAAGGCACACATCTTCACTTCTGTCATATTCTAAGCCACCAATCCTGCTACAGTGTGAGAGGGAACAATACAAGTGTGAGAATTTCAGGAGGTACAGATCATTGGGAAGCATCTCAGAGACTGAGTACAATGCCTGGAGAAGAAATACTAGAATATTTTCAACTCTCTTACTTTCACTACCATATACAACCCATAGCCAAGACTTATCAATTATACATTCAATATTTTCCATCTGTCCTCTTCTACCACTATTTCCAACTACCACTATTTCCCTTTTCTCATCATCTTGTCTCCACTCTTTAATTTTCTTTAGACATTTCCTCTCATGGCTAAATAACACTCTAAAATGCAAATCAGATTTGCTCAAGAATCTTCAGAACCTCTCTGTTGCCTATGAAATAAAGCACACAATTTTTAACATGGCATTAAAACCCCCTATACCCTAACTACAATTCCTCTTCCCAGACTTATTTTTCACGCCAGGTCTTAAGTCTTCTCCCCACTTGCCAATGAGTATATAACACCCCTAAATTTCTGTTCTTGACAGAGCTTCTTTGCTGCTATTCTAATCACCTAGAATATCCTCCTTCTACTCCAAGATCCATATCAGATGCTTCCCGATATCCTAGTCAAAATGAATTGTTCTCTTCCATGATGTTTTATTAAGCTTCCAGTACAAAATTGGTTGTAATTGTAGTAAGTTGTTTAAAACTATATCTATGTCACAAATGGACTATATAATCTTCTCCCAGCATTAGGGGTTTTATTTTAGGCATCTTTGTAATTATCGATAAAAATCAATGCAATATCAGGGTTTGAATTATGGCATACAATTTCAACAGACCTTGTATAAGGGAGATGATTCACTGTATTCACAACAATGCAAAGGAAAGGTATAAAATATGAGTTTGAAATAATCATGACTATTCCTTTAAAGAATCCTTCCTATAAGCTTCTAGTTGAAAAAACTGCCTATTTTGGCAATATATTCATTTGAAAATCTTTTCCTGAGGACAAATGGGACAGTACCTTTTATACAGCATGAATGGTAGAGATGTATATGGAGACAGCAGTGATGAATGGCATATAAATATGCTAACTAGGGTGATGGAAGCTCTTAAAGGGTTTTTCAAGGAAAGTGCTTAATCAGATTTTGATTTGGGAAATAAACTCTGGGAGAATAAATTCAGACTGCCTGGCTGACCTGGAGGGGTGTGGGAGACTAGGAGACTAGACATGAGGGTGGTATAGGAGTCAAGCCTTAGGGTGATGGAGGTAGAGTTGTCTATGGTGACGATGAAAGAGATGGGGAGAAGAGAGTTGGTTAAGGGAAAGAACTGGCCAGACTTGCCGATTAGTTGATTGATTGATAGATTGTGAGGGGAGAGAGGGTAAGGTCTACAACGACGTCCCAGTGAGGATTTTATACCTATGAATTAGGCCCTATGTAGCAGCATTCAGTGGGAAAAACATCTCAGCACATTAATTTTATCCAATATGGTACCAGCATCATTGTCAAATATAAAGGACAACTCATTCTAGGGGAAGCCAAAGGAGCTATCAGGAAATTGCACTGACCTTTTTTCACAAATGAATAGGCCCAAAATTAGATTATTATACCAACTAACTAAAGGGTAAGCTATTAAACTGTCAGGCAAGAGCTCTCCATGCTTTTTATAAGTTACCATGATTCATCCTTTCAAGGGAAGGATCTTAGCAAGAATCATCTCTGCCATGTCTCAGGAGTTCCTAAGAATCACATTTCAGAGCATTAAGGCAAGAAGAGTGATTCACAACAATAGTCTAAAGACTGGATTGAACATCTAAACACAAAGTGTACATTCCTGAAACTTATAATCAAGAATATGATGTGGTTTTACTAAAACAATTTGATTTCTCTGGTTTGTGTTATCAATGTCCTTTTCATGTGAGCTGAGAAGATTATAGAAATACAGAATAGACCTACATATAAAAAAAAATCTTCCTAACTAAACATGGTCAGTTGATAGCAACTATGACACCCTCACACAGTAACTTGACTTGTTATTAAGAAAATGGTGTCCTTATATTACATTTTACATCTGAGAACTAGTGAAGAAATGGCCATAAAATATAACACATATTGTGCAATTTTTTTAAACATCAGAATTTGAATACCTTTAGGTGGAGTGGGTATGTTTTGGCCCACAGTAACAAATATTCTTAATTTTCTCATCTCCATCTCATTTCTTTCATTTATATTACTGCCTAGTTTCTGAGTTGGGAGTTCTGAAAGAGAACAACAAGGAGTATTGAAATGGATGTCCTTGAGAGTAGTTAAGCTAGATCACTGAGTCAATTTGAAAGGAAGCAGAAACACCCAGGATAGTCACATTGCAGTTTAGGGGTGTCTCCTTCCTCAGGACATACCTCATCTACCTGAAGCTGTGTTGATCCCTTGGCCTTCTTGTTCCCTTCAATAGCTCTTAAGAAAAAGTCTGAAATCCCTAAGGAGGCATATAGAGCCCTGTGTGGTCTGGCTCCTGCCTACCCTTCCAGCCTCTTGTCCTACCAATGAGTCAGTAAACCCCTCTTTGTTTAACTGAAGATGTGTTCCTGGTGGTCACTGACTGGAGGCCATTGAAAACTGTGAGTAGATATAGATGTAAAATGTAAAGAGCTATGTAGGAATAGTCAAACAGCCTGTATTAAATATTTGACCTTGAAATATATACATTTATTTCTACACCTTCATCCTTAAAGCCAAACCAATAATTTCCTAGTGGGGTCAGCATTCAGGGCACAACAAGTCATAAATCAAGTCTTCTCCAACCAATGAATTTCTATTTCTCAGAAGAGAAATGATAAATGGCAGAAAGTTAGGAAATACAGTGAATAGAGCTTTGAGGAAAACAACTGAACAATGATCTTTTAAGCAACATTTCTCAAGACCACTAATAAGAGTCCGGGTGAAGCATGGTGTCCATGAGGAGCAGGAGCACAGTGGCTGCTGAGGTATGGCATGAGCCTGAGTGTTAGGGCAGAAATGCAGGCACTGAAGTAACTGTGCAGGTGATATGCATTTGCAAAAGCCTGGGCATCATCCTGCCGCACTGAATGTGCCTTCACATAAACTGCCTACATTTTCTTCTCTATTGTGGAATGTGTTTTTCACTTGTTTAAATTTCATCTGATTTAGTTTAATGGTACAAGGACTTTTTTCAGTCTTCACATATCTTTAAAGGCACTGTCATTCAAGTTTAAGATTTAAATCTTCATTTTGCCCCAGAAAATTTCAGAATTATCTATGTGAAATATCCTCAGGTGAAAAATTTTTAATGAAATAGAAATCAGTGGGAACTCCAATTTATACAATAATTGTAGAAAGTGAAAACATGCCCATGTATCTTTTTTGATGATGGTATTTTAATCTAAGAACATCAGAGCATTGTAGTAAAGGCATTTTATGCAACAGTCAGAGAAACTGATAATCCAAGAAGGGCCAAGTCTAATCAAGTAGATATAGTGAGGGCTGTGCTGATCTAAATTGTAGCACCAAATGTAGTCATGTTTTTTAATTTTTATGTTTCACAAAGCCTGAAAAAATGTTAAATAAAAAAAAATGTATTAAGAGGCAATATAGTTTGGAGGCTAAGAGTACAAACTAAATTCAGACAGACTTGGCTTTGAAACCTGGCTCTATTGAGCCAGGTAAATTATTTGGCCTCTCAAAGTCTGTTTCCTCATCAGTAAAAAGGAATTACTAATATCATGTACAGAATAGAATTCTTACTGGATTAAATGCCATGATGCCTGTAGAATGTTCAGCTCAGGGCCTGGTATAAGTGAGTGCTATGATTACCCTGTGGTTGTGTTGTTAGCAATCTGTATTCGACCAAGTTCAGATTCTTCATGCTGAAATAAAGGAGTTTGAAGCCTCAAATTGTATTAGCTTTGTGGAGAAAACCGTATTTCAAAATATATTTGAATATATGTTAACATTAGGTTTTGAACTCTGATAGATGAGTTTAATAGATCCAACATTTACTCAATAAATATTTATTATGTACTTGCTTAGTATTGTACATAGTATCTGGTCAGGTAAAAAGGCAGAAAAGAAATAATCAAATAGGCTGTGATTTAGACACAAATATGTTTCAAATTAACAACTGAACATAACTGTTTTTTTATAAGTGTTATAATTAATGTCCTATTATGTTTTCCCAGTAAAATGACAATTCATTTATAAATAAGGCAATTTATTTACAAATCTGGGAAGCCTCATAGAGGTGATGATTTTAAAATAGGAGTGAGATTTCCTGGGACAAAGACCAGAGGTGTGGTTCTAGAGGAGTAATCTGGATAGACAGAGTAATACAAACAAATTAACAGAAGTAGATGGATGCGGAGGACGTTGAGGTGCTGAGTATGTGGTGACTGGAACTCATGAAGTCTCCATCACATAGGGCCCCTTCTGTGCCTTGATAAAGAGTCCAGATCTTGTCTTAGTCAGCTCAAACTGCTGTAACAAAATACCACAGATGGGGTGGCTTAAACAACAGGAATTTATTCTTCAAAATTCTGGAGGCTGGAAAGTCTAATGTCAAGGTGCCAGCCAATTCCCCACTGAGAACCCTCTTCCTGGCTTGCAGACAGCCATTTTCTTATTGTATACTCATGGCAGAGAGAGAGCTCTGATATCTCTTCCTCTTTTTATAAAAACATTAATTCTCAAGGCCTCATTCTTAAGACCTCATCTAAATATAATTACCTTCCAAAAGCGCTGCCTCCAAATATCATCACATTGAGGGTTAGGGCTTCAGTATATAAATTTTAGGGGAATGCAAACATTTAGTCCATAACAGATCTTAAACTTGTACTCAGAGGAGAAGCATTGACATTTTCTGAAAAGGCAAATAGAATTATTAGATTGATGCTTTAGAAAGTAAATCTGCTGTGAATATGTGAGATGAATTGGAAGGAGATAAACAGCCCAGTTAAAATACCGCTGCAATAGTTTAATCTAGAGGTACCATATTTCAGGAAACGTACAAAACTACGAATTGTTAGACACACCATTTTTTAAGTACTTCTAAGGAAAAAACAAAACCAACATTGAACTATCACACGATGCTTTCTTGTGTAGAATTTTAATTTATACTTATTAAAAGAATGATTTTAGAGGTTTTTAGACATCAATTTTTATTATATGCCATTCTTTGTATATACATAAAAGGAAAATATCAACAAAATACAACGATTAAGGTATTTATAAATCTGTTTCACATTCACAGTCTATTTCTTATTAATCACTTTCTGATTCCCTCATTATGGTATATATTATTACAAAGTTTACCATATAGACATGGTGATGACATTTTAAATAAATAATTGATGATATTTTATATTCTATTTGGTTACTTCTCACTTATTATACCATGGACATCTTTCCAGGTAATTATAGTTCACTACCATCATTTTAATTCATTCAGCAACAATATTGAGCATATGGGCCTTGAGCTAGGAACTACAAAAACACCAGTGAGCAAGAAGAGGGGGAACATAACTCATGAAGCATGATCAATTTAAACAATTCCTTAATGAAAGACAGTTTTCTTATTTCCATATTTTATTTTTATTTTTTCTGTTATAATCAATAGTGTGATAAATATCCTTCTTAGATTACCTCTTTATAAATCCTTAGGTAAAGTTTCTAGATGATAAATGTCTGGGTCAAGTGACTTGCATATAGTTAAGGTTTTTGACACATATTGTCAACGTGCCCTTCAGAAACTTGTATCAATTTATATTCTGATTCACATTCTCCCCATGTGTCTATTTTCTCACAGCTCTTCCTCTCTGGGTTTTATCATGCTTTTTCATCTTGGAAAATCAAAAAGTAAATACTGATATTTTATTCTTATTTTAAGTTGCATATCTTGAGGTAAAATAATTTTTGTTTATTAGCCACATATAATATATCTATTATTTATAAATATGTTTATGCATATATTTCTTATTTATTGTATGTATAAACATATAGTGTGTGTGTATATCGACACATATACAGGTTTTTATTCTTTGCCCATTTTTCTATTGGTATATTTGAGTCAAATGATTTCAAAATAACCATTTCCCTCTTTGAGTTCCAGTGTATTTTAGAAACATAGAGAAATTCAAAAACATAAATCCTACTTATAATTGTCACTTTATATCAGCTTAGTTTCCTATAATAAAGTTTGACTTACCTGTGAATATGTCTATATGATATTATACTCATAGCAGAGTGCTACTATTGGTTTTAACTATTTGAATCTATTTTAATAAATTTAAAGACATTTTCTGCAAACAGCAAAATAGGATGTGCAGTTTCCATAGAAACAGAAGCTAATATTATTAAAAAGGAATAAGCCAGGCTAGAACTGTTCCCCACAGGAACCCTCATTTGTACCACTTCCTTGGATAAGTCGTACTATATGTGACTTACCCGCTAACACTAGTTAACATTAGTGATGCCTGATGAGGTCTTCACAAGGCATCTGATAATTATAAGAAAAAGGCTGAGGTAAATTGTATCGTCTGTTAACTAATTTGAATTTTTATTTTAAATTGAAATGTAAAAGTAAAACCCATTTCATCTTGATTTCCTAAGGAGAGTTGTTCATTTCCATACTAAAATTGAAATAAAAATAATAATGTGAATGTATGATTTCTTTTTCAACTTTGAAAATTTGGGTATAAAGCAAACTTTGTCCATCGAAACAATTTCCCTCTTGGCTTAGGATATCTCAATGGAAAAGATTCCTTAAGAAAATGGCTCAAACAAAATAACTGTAATACAAAAAAGTGGCAAAATATTTTTAGAATAATATAAAATAATTATATAACTCAGATTGTCAGAGTTTATAATTACCATTCAGCAATAGAAAATCATTCATCCAAAAGAGGAGATTTTTGGGTCTAAATTACCCAGAGAATGATGTGTCATATATGTTACCTAGCACTAGAAATTCAGTCTATAATTTAGTTTAAATCCAAAATTCCTTTTTAAGGCTGTTACTTTTTCCATAACTCTAATATGTCTTATATATCTGTTAAATATCTCCATTAGTGCTGGCAATGACTTTTTACATATATACTCTGCTTTCATAAGGTAGAAAGGGAATTTAATCTCCTTACTGTCGGAACAGGGATTAGATGTCATAAAAAGATTATGAACAGGAAAATTATTAGAGATAAGGAAACTGGGCCTCACCCACATCTTAGAGTTAGGGGTGAGTGGGAGAGCTAGAACTCAAACTCATGTCCTCAGTTTCTAAATCATGAGAAATTTCCACTGAGCCACACTCCTCATCGTGAGTATAAAATTCTTATGCAGAGATGCCTTAAGCAGGGACAGACGGGAGTAACCTGCTCTTCAGAGTAGCAAGGACACCCTTCCTATGCTAGCAGAGTACTCACTGATGCTGCACCTTTTGTCCTGCAGGATATGCTGTGTCCCACATGTTGCTGCTGCTGTTTAGTAGACCTTACTACTCTACACTTGGTGGTGGTGGTGGTGGTGAAGACAGTGGCGGTGCCATTAAGATCATGACCTACAAGGCCCCCCTTAATCAGACCTCTGACCTTATTTCATTTCACCTTCTTTTGTATTCATTCTGCTCTATATAATAAATTGGTATATATTTCTTTTTATCATTTCTCTACCAAGAGATATAATATGAAGAAATCTTTGACAGTGTCCCCTCCTTAAAGATTGCAATGTAGTAAAGAGGTTGAGCTCTGACATGAGATTATCTGGGTTTGAATCCTCACTTTGCCATTTACTAGCTGGGTAACTTCAGGCTAAATTAAATTGATTCCATTGCTCAACTCTCTGTACCTCAGTTTTTTCATCTATAAAATACTATTAGTTTCTACCTCATGGGTTTGTTGTGAAGATTATATGACATAGTTCATGCAAAGCACTTATTTAATAATAGAAAGAATTCTCTGAATGGTTGCTTACAAATACATTATTTATTAATAGTTAAAATACTTGATATAACCAGTTAATGTCAAAATTGATCAATATGGTATTTGGTGAGGGAGGACTTGAGTTAAGCTATAACAGAGGGGTTGGATTTGGCCTGGCAGAGAGGAAGGAATGGGCAAGCCTAAGGAAGGGGGTCGGCTTGAATAGGTGTAATAAAGGGAGGGGAGCAGTCAGAATGGTGGTGGAGGATGAAGTTACTGGGCTGATTAAAATAAAAGGCTCTTGCAAACAGATTATAAGAGATAAGGCTAAAGAGGTAAGATAGGATCAGGCAAAAGAAGATTTTAAATTCCAGGGTAAGAATTTGAGAATTAATTCAGTGGGCAATAGCTTCAGTAGAGAAGTCATTGTAACTTGTTGAGCAGAGGAACTTGGTCTAATAAAGAAACAAGCTTGTTCTTCCTGGGTATCTTTCAAAATCAACCAAAGGAGACTAACAAGAATAGCATATTGTGAGTTCCTATTTAGTGGAAGTCAGTATACCAGAAGTTGTCTATACATTGTCTCATTCCATTCTAATGACAACCCTACAGGATAAACAATGTTTCCACATCTTCTAAAGAAGTCTCAGGGAGGTTAAGAAAATTTTCAAGGTCGTAGGATGAATAAACAATAGAGCCAGGACCTAAACGCAGTCTTCTGCATCTCTAAAGCCCGTATTCATCCTACTATCCTATTCTGCTTAAATAGTGTTTGTTTTGTTTGTTTATTAAATGAATGGTAAATGAAAGAAGCAATACAAATTAAGGGAAATAGGCAAAATCACAAAAGGAATAAACTCCATAGCACTTAAGGGATCTAAATATCATGCACAGAAGCCTTCACAGGAACAATTAGAAAGAAACATTTTTCTAGAAATAGCTGTTAGAATTAAAGAAACATTATGAGAGTGTTGGATAAGAATGTTAGATGAAAACAACAAAATCCACCCTGGCTAGGTTAAGCAAAAAATAACTATTAAATGATGTAAAGTCACTCACAGAAATGTCAGATGGGCCAGAAGGCCAAGCATCCAGGACAGATACCCAACCACCACAGTTGCAGGAGCAAGCACACCACAGCCCCCTCACGAGCACATGTGACTTTTGGGACCGGATGTCAGATGAACCACATGCCTTCGCTACTCTGTTTCCCTGTACAGGAATGCCTTTTCACACTGCTTACTTCCAAATCCAAACCTAGATGGCTGTGGTCTGATTAGTGAAACTAAGCCAGTCACATGTCTGTCCCATGCTGTAAGAGAATCTAGATTTGGGATTTAAAAAAAAAATTTTTTTAACCTTTAGTACGTAAGACTCTTAATGTGGGAAGCTATCAGAACATGTATTGGGGCAGCCACAAATAATAAATGTCCATTCCTATTAGGCAGAAAAGTTATGGAAAGTTAAGAATTCAGCAGTATGTGTCTAACATTCTTCAAGAGAGAAGGGTGCTGACTGATGCAGGTATTTAGTTCTGCTTGACAGGTCAATATTTTATTATGGAAAAGGAAGGGTGAAAATGTTCAAGAAGGCTACCCTGCTCCCTTGTGGTTGATTCATATCCACCAAGAAATCTTTTGTGGCCATTAAATTCCCCAAGAAAAATTTACCTACTGGGAAGAGAATGAGTCTACTAACTACCAAAAAGAATATTTTGGTCTCTTCTGCAGTTTCATTTTATTGTGGGTTGATAAGCCCATTATTCAACAATGTCCAGGTAATGTATTCAGTATTGGATATCCAATGCCAATCAAATCCTATCTTTGCCCTTGAGGAGTTTGCAACTTGGTGAAGAAAACAAGCGTGAATAAATAGTCATGGAATCATGTGATAAATGCAAATCTGATAAAAATTTCTTGAGCAGTGAGAAGGGACACTGACTCTCAGCCTGTTGACATGGGGAGAAAAGTCATCAGTGACACAACCTGAGTGAAGGCTTCACAATTAAGGGTCAATCAGATGGAGAGGCGGAAAAAAGAGACATACCAGGCTGAGGAATGGCACAAAGGGAAGGAACGTGAATTAATTCCATTCATTCAGCAAATATTTACTGAGTGTCTATTATGTGTGGCAAGCACTGAGACATGACAGAACATGGGAGACTAACTGGGAAAGAGGCGTGGAGAGTGCAGGGCATTCAGCAATGAGGCTGAAAGTACAGATGGGATTCACCAAATGTGGATGCGTATGCCATGTTAACAAGTTTGAAATTTACCCTTTTTCTTTTGTCTTTCTAAATTGATCTCTTTGGAAGCCATGTATAAAATAAGATTCATCTTCTAAAATGTCTCCATTCTGAGCTAAACAGGTGCCTTACCACCCTACACTGAGCCCTCAAGTCTTTGCACACACATTAGCAGATTGTTCATTTAATCCATTTGACTCAGGATGGGTACTGCTATCTGTACTTTCTTTACATCTTTTGGCATTCAAGCTTGGTCTCTCTGAGAATATAAGCATGAAAATGACAGAGTTTCTCCTGATAACTCACTTAATAATAGAAGATGTCAAAGATGAATATTTGAAAAAGGTTTCTTGGAGAAGAACTGAAGTCTTCTGAGAACTCCCTGTGAGATGCCCAAACAGCTGCTATTTGACTTCAGAAAACAGTAGCATGAACAATAATTAAATATTGGCATTTGCATAAATATAATGAGAGTAATGGGACAGAAGCAAATTAAATGTAAACCCATGTGTCCTTGAGAGAGAGAGAGAGAGAGAGAGAAACACACAGAGACGATAGTGAACCTTAAAAAAAAGAGAAGTAATTCATACAGTTGTGTATTAAACACCTGTATTTAGATGCAACCTTCCACCATGAAAACATCACCTGCCAGCTGCACTAACAGGGGATGGGCTCCCGTAACACAACACCTGATATTTTATATGCTCAGTTATTGCACAGAGCTCAGAGAAGGTTCTGCTTCCTAGATTCATATTTCCATGTTAAAACCTTATGGCTTTGTAAAGACAAAGAGAAGAAAGGGAAGATATGACATTTGACAGCCTGCTGAAATGTGATAAGGAAAGAGTTCATTAAAAAAACAGACAAAGGAAGTCTATACCTTAGTAATGTTTAACTAAAGCAAAAAGGCCTAACCCTTAACCTGGAACCCTTAACCACCTCCTGTTAATCATGATATTTGTAACAATGTAACAATGAGCTTATACGCTAACTGCCAATTTTAGCTTGTGTCGCCCTGCTCGCTTGCATGACGTGAGAAACAATCAATTGTATATAAGCTGGACAAGATTCTTGTTCGGGGCTGCTCCTAGCAAGGACAGTCGCCAGCTAATAAACAGCCTTTGAGAGCATATTTGGTTTGGTCTATTCAATATTGGCCACAACAGGTAGAAACATTAAGTGAAGTACAGACCGACTATGAAATCATGATAAGGTAAATGATTTTTATAGTCGATAAGGTCAAGACAGCAGAGCCTTATGTATAAAATACTTTATACTTGAATGACCTGCAAATAGTTGATTTAAACTTAGGGACAAATCTCTTAAATTAAAGAACGATTTCAAGGCTATTGGAAGCTGACAGGGAAAGAAGGAGAAGGGGAAAAGAAGCAAGCAAGCATGCAGAATGCTGCTTGTGGTCACACAGGGACTGGCCCTCAGCTTTTTCAGTCATGATGGAGTAAATCAGATTCTCACTGAAACAACTCACCCTAGGTTGACTCGTAAATCAGATTGCTGATGTGTCATCCTTCAGTGAGGACCGATCACATTCAGTGACAATATTCATGTTCTCTGTGCTGCACCATTCGCTACACAGGTAATTAGTGCCATGGATCCAAATCAGTTATTATCAGGGGCTTAAAAGGGGGTCAGGAGAAAAGGAACTTCATCAATTCTCAAAACTTTAAAGCCATAACAAATATACTGTCTGACCGTTATCCACACCAAAAACCTCCTATTAATGTAGCCAGACACTGATATGAAATAGACTCTCAATAAAATTGTATATGTACAAAAAAGATTTCCAGGTATCCACAAAAATCTATTCTCTACAGTTAACCACTAAAAAAATTAAAAAAAAAATTGTATTCAGACATCTCCCAGACTTCCTTGCAGAGAATGTGGCCATGTGACTGAGTTACTACCAGTGGAATGTGAGTAGAGATAATTTGGGCCTCTTCTGGCCAGATAGTGGGCATGCACTTCCAAGGTCTTGACCTCCTTCCCACTAGCTGGAATCCAAACTTGTCTGTGACCCTGTCTTTACAGGCAACTAACAATGTGTTATCATCTCCTAGGAGAGGGTTGAGCCTCAACATGAAATGAGCATGAGTCCATAAACCCCATGTGGGATAGAGATGCCCACAGCCTGACATACTCACTTTGGTGTGATACCTAAGAGAGAAATAAACCTCTCTCTGTTTTAAACCCTAAATTTTGGAGGTCTATTAGGAAAGCTAAGAATTTCCCCTATTAATGATCAATGAAACCAATCTTATAATGATCTCAAAACTTTTTTTTTTTTTAGGAAAACATGAATACATATGACTAAATGGATAATCTTTATGCTGAACAGTGTCTTTCTGCTCATCTTTATCCCTCAGCTTTCCTGGGCTTTTGGTCCCAGGTCTTTGGTGTCATTCTGACACTGCTCTTCCCTTTCTCCAACAGGTATGTCTCTCATACCATGTTCCACTACCTCACCACAACCCCCTATGGCCAAGCTATCAAAATCCCTTGTAATAGTCTCCTAACTAATCTCCCTGCTTCCATTCTGTTCTCCTCCTACAGGCTGTCCTCTGCACAGTAGCGAGAGAAGTGCTTTCAGAATACAAATAGGATGATGCTACTTTTGAGATGAGTTTTAAATCTAAAATTCTTGAGAAATTATTACAGAATTAATCAGTGATTGTTTACTAGATGTGAGTTAAATTTTAACTGTAAGAAAAAATTTAATTGTCTAAGAAAGAACATACAATTATATTTCCATTTTATATGTGTACCACATCTTCTTTATACAATCATCTATATACAACAGAATATTACTTAGCCATAAGAAGAGATGAAATATTGCCATTTGCCACAACATGAATGGAGCTTGAGATAATCACGCTAATCAAAATAAACCAGATAGAAAAAGCTGAAAACCACATGATATCATTTATACGTGGAATACAAACCTAAAAGTGACAAGCAAACAGGACAAACAAACAGAGACTCGTGGACATGGAAATAGATTAATGGTTACCAGAGAGTTGGGGGGAGAAGGGAGGTAGAGAGGATAAAAAGGGTCAAATTGTGGTGACAGAAATCTAACTAAGGGCAATGAACACATAATGCAATATATATAAGCCTTACTGTTGAATTGTACAGTTAAAATTTACTGGATTTGGTTAACAAATGTCACCATAATTATATATATATATATATATATATAATTATATATATATATATATTTCCACTTATAATACAAGTTTACTCTCCATAGTCCTACTATACTTTTACAATATAACTACCAAGTAATTTTTAGTAATTTTTTTCCCCAAAAGTGCTCCCCTATAGGATAATGTCCAAACTCTTTAGCCAAAGGTTCAAGACTTTCCTGATCTGACCTTAAACAACCTTTTCTTTCTTGGACTCTATTATGTCCTTACACAAACCTTTTGCTGCGTATCGTCATAAGTAAAAGAAGGAAGAAAAGAAGGAAAGAAGGAAGGTAGGAATGCATTTAATCTAGCATGAAAATATATTTAAGATGTACTCTTAAATTTAAAAATCTAGCTGTGGAAAAAATACATTTAGTATGATTTAAAAGTATAAAAATCATATCTTATTCTATGTGTACATATACAAATGTTATTGCAAAGTGTAAAAAAGTGAATGGAATCAAATACAGCTGTTCACAATTGTTACTTTTGGGAAGAGGAATGCAATTGATAGGGGCTAGAATAGCGGGAGCATTACTCTTTATATCCCATTCTCATTTAGTAAATATTGAAAGGTTCTTTCTGTTTCAGGTACTAGACTAAAATCTATATCATAGAAGTTATTCAAATTTGCATGAAAAAGCAGTTATTAAAACAGAAACACTTTCCTCAATAGAGAAACTATTTTCAAATGATCAAGTTTCTATAAAATAGAAAGTTCCATAAAAAATATGTTAAGATTGATTTTAGATCCCTTCTTAAGCCCATTTTTTTTATTCCTGTAAAATATAACATTAAAATGTTTAGCAATTAGCTTAGAGTTGTCATATTCTCTCTTCTTTCCTCTCCCCTGAGAATATGTGCCTTTAAAAGTCTGGGGCCTATTGATGAACAGTAATGGGCCTTAGTTACATTATGTACAGAAAGAGGCTAATACTAGAGGGCCATTGTATTGATTAAATTAGAAAAGCTATAATAATTGTGTGACGGAGCTGGAACACAGCAGGGATTGATAAATGGTGCCACTGACTTATACTGATCAAGCATCTGTTCTGGACAAGGAGCATCCCTCCCTCCACTTACATAGGTCAGTAACTCCTAGATAAAATTGTTCAGCTATTTTCAAAGAATGAAGTTTTAGGAGAAAAATATTACAGACAGGATTCAGAAAGAGAAATGCAAAAAGAATTTTATATTGGAAAACATCTAAATAATTCAGTTGCTCAGGAAGCCTAAAATACAACTTGTTTCACTTTTTATATTACTAAATCTCTTTCAAGACTTAACTGTCAGCTTTGAACAACCTTCTAAGAAAAAGATATATAAAATTTAACTTTCTTATCTATAACAGACTACAGTTAAATGCTATATATATTCACAAGATTTGTTTTTACATTGGAAGAAATTCTGTTTGTTGCAATAGCACTGCATTTTAAAAAATACTTTGATCATGGATAATTATTGAGGTATTCTTCTTATTATTTTAAGAAGAGGAATCTTAAAAAGAAAATCTCTGAGCATCAGATGCTCAAAGTAAACTCAAATCATGAATACTACAGCTTTTAGAAAGGTTATGAGAAGAAACTTCATAAATTGTTCTGCATATCATCAAACTCAGCTTTAACATAACAAGAAGCACCCAGAATGCTTTCATATTTATGCCAGGGTAAAAACTGGTATGAGGTTAAGATTTGGTTTCACAATCTGAGTCATTAGAGAACAGATTTGTAAATAGAAGAAATCCTAATATAAAGCACTTCATCAAAATGAATGGGTCAGGTTTAATTTTTTTCAAAATGTTAAATGCAGACCATATGCTCAGTACTCTGCTAGGTCTCTGGAATTCAAAGCAAGCACACAATTTCCTGCCCTCAGTAAGACTATAATCTAATCAGAGAAAGTCACACGCATGAAATAGAGATTTATACCACTTAGAATTAAGTGTCAATATGTGAGTAGCATGCAGTTGACCCTACAGAGATCCAGGAAAGGGACCAGGCTAGAGTTATGAGAGATATTAAGCTATAGATGTTTGCTTTAAATAATTTTATTTTATTTTTCATATTAACATAGGACTACTTTAAAATAAAATCATGAAAACTACCTATTGACGAATTATTTCTGGCAAGCAATTTGAGGACCATTTTATGAACTTCTACTAGTGTAAAGAGCTGCTCCATTCTTTTATGATGATGCTTAATCTGCTCCTAGCTGATATGGTACATCTTGAACATCTTTCATTTGTTTGAATATCTATGTAAGAAGCACATAATGTTTAACTTCTGTGTATATAGTTTGAAATATTTCTGTTTACTATAAAGCACTATTATCAAAAATTTATTATATTTTTAATAAGATAGCAAAATATGTAATCTGATAGCCAGCGTTTGATGAAGACCTTTCTTCCAGTCCTGTTTCTCAGATAATGTAGGAATAGGCCTTTTATTTTAATAACATAATTATTATGTCGTGGAAAGATGACAGGCTTTTAAATTTTGAAAAACTTGTGTTTTAATCTTTCTGACCTGTCTGACTTGAGCATATCACTTAACTTCTCTGATTCTCCACTTCTTACTTATAAAATAATATTAATTAATCCAAACATGCAAAGCTTTTCTGAGTGTTAGGTAGAACAATGCAAAACACCTAATAGGAATCAGGAGAAAAACGTAATTATTATTTGCTAGCATATCATTTTTATATCATTTGTGTCTGTTAGTTCAATCCTCATCAGCCAATCTGTGCATGTTTTTTGCCTTAAACAGTTTATGATACCATATCAATAATTTTTAAATCCAGAATCTCTGGCATCTATAAGATTGTTATTTTTAAAAATTTAGTTACAGTTGTTTGGAGGTAAAACTTAATTGATGTGTTATTTATAAGTCTTATTTATTCCATTTAGTAGGAATGTTCTTATGTTTTCCAGAAGAAATACTGAAGTATTTGATTATGGGTTATCACTCTAAAACTTACTGATAATGGGATATAATACATGATATATGCACCATAGTGGCTTTCTAAAAATTTTAAATATGTAAAATGCATTGCTTCAAGAGTTACAGATGGAAGAATATGGAATTCTATTACTTTTTGAACTTTGTCTTATATTATTATATTTTAGCTGGTTTTCCCTCATTATATATTTGTTTATCTTCATTATAATTTTATAATTAATAAGTACTATGTACTGGTGCCAACTATATACCTGAACCTTTCAACCTACTAATTAATATCTATCTCTTTACCCAGAGCAAGGGTGGAGTTTTACCCATAGGACTAGGTCTAAGGAGGACCCTAGAAAGAGCTCTGTAATATGAACATGACAACATGGGATATAGCAATACCTCTCCTGTTACCTGTTGTGTAATCTTGATCAAGTCACTTGACTGCTTGAAGCTTCAACTTCTGCTTCCATGAAATGTAGATAATTATATGAAGGGAACCAAAATTTTGTCCCCCTGAAACTTCTTTTTGAGATACTGACTTTACGCTGTTTATTAAGAAACAATCCCCAGAAAGAACATTGGTTCTTCCCCCTTTCCTGCCCATGCTTCAGAAAGGAACTCTTAGAAGGCTGCCTTAGCCTAATTTTAATTAAGTATGGTAAATGGGAAGACATCAGGCAGGCACCAGTTAGCTAGTTACCTCCATGTCCCATCATTTGTGAGTGTGCCCAGAAAGAATTCACCTGACACGTGTGTTCCACTCCTCCTCAAGTACCTGTAAATTGTCCATTCTCACTTCTGAAATCTAATACCACATGCTCCCTCTTTTCTTAGTTCTAAATGTCTTATACACCCAAGTTACCTTACTTTCTTTTGAATCTTCACACTTATTTGAATTCCCCACACACATGTATTAAAACTTTGATTTTTCTCCTGTTAATCTATCTCTGTTAATTTGGTTATTAACCCAGCTAGAAGAACTTAGAAGGTGGGAAGAATAGATACAGATACCTGGCCTATATATTTGACAATATATCCTACAGGCTGGGAAATTGAACAAATTAAAATATATGAAAGATTTTATAAAACATTAAGTGATTTTTAAAAGTGACAGAATAATAATACTACAGGCAAATATCATGCAGCTCTTTTTGTTTTTAATTCTTGAAAATAATTTATAACTACTATTATTGCTATAATAAGTATTTTAAGTATAATTAGAGGAGGAGGCTGAGAGTTTTAAAAACATGAATTATATTATTTATGCACTCATTCATCATTCATGCCCTAATCAAATGGTGTTAAATACCTACAGAGGGCCAGACACTCCATCAAGCAATAGAGGTACAAAGATGAATCAATACAAATTTTGGTTCAAAGAATTCATGGTTTAAAAAAGGAAAGACACTGACTTCTGGAATACCGGAGTAAGGATCTTGGAGAATTCATTCTCCCTCTAAAACAACAAAGATACTGGTACTAGGATAGACATAGATATCAACAGAATACAATTGAGAGTCCAGAAAAGTGTCCACACTTTTATGGTTAATTGATTTAAGAAGGATCTGAACACAATTCAGTATCAAAAAAACAGTTCCCACCCCCAGTCCCAAGAAGTGATGCTGGGACTAGATATTTATGTGCAAATGAAGGAGTTTGGACCCTTATCTCACATTAGAACAAAAATTAACTCAAAATGGATCACAGATTTAAATGCATGTGTGAAAACTACCACATTTCTAGAATGAAACATAGAAGTAAATCTTTGTGACCTTGGTTGAGATAAAGGTCTCTTAGGTATGACACCAAAAGTATAGTGGAAAAGAGAAGTTAACAAATTAGGATTCATCAAAATTAAAAACTTGTGTACATCAAAGGACACCATTAAGAAAGTAAAAAGACAACCCACAGAATAGGAGAAAATATTTACAAATGACATATCTGACAAGAGACTTGTATCCAGGATATATAATGAAATCTTAAAAAGTAACAACAAAAAGACAAATAACTCATTTTTTAAAGAAAGGAGCTAAAAGATTTTAACAGATACTTATCTTAAGATGTAGAAATAGCCAATAAACATGTGAAAAGATGCTCAACACTTTTTGCCATTTGGGAAATTCAAACCCAAACTGTAAGACACCACTTCACACTCAGTAGGATGGCTAACATTAAAAAAGTGGTTGGCAAGGATGTGGAGAGATTGAAAACTTCAAACGTTGCTGGTGAGAATGCAAAGTGGTGTAGTCTCTTTGGAAAATGTTGGACAGTTACTCAAAATGCTAAACATACAGTTGTATGACTCAGCAATTCTACTTCAAAGTACATATCAGAGAGAAACAAAACATGTCCACACAAAAACTTGTACTTAAATATTCACAGTACCATTATTTGTAATAGCCAAAAACTGAAAACAACCTAAATGACCATCAGCTGATGAATGGATAAACAAAATGTGGTATAATTTTCAATAGAATATTATTTGGCAATTTAGAAGATGAAACTACTGTACAAGTTAATAGCTGATAGATGGTCATGGGGATAAAGGAGCACAGCATAGGGAAAGCAATCAGCAGTAATATAGTGGCTAAGTGCAGAGCCAGAGGGAAGACAGAGTAATCAGGGGGATCATTTTATAAACTATATAAATGTCTAACCAATGTACCATATACTGAAAACTAATAAAATAAATTTTTAAAAAAATTTAGTAGTTCAGAAAAGCTGAATGTCTTAGAAAAAAATGCTTATATAGTTTAGTGGAAGCTGTTGCTGGCACTGCATAAAATGAAGCATAAATTATATGATTCAAATGTACCAAAACAAATTATGTTTTTGGAATTAAGTTACAATTTTCTTGCTTTCCTGATCATTTGGAAACCACTGTGTAATAAAAGATTATTATTATTTAAAAAATGAAGTACTGATACGTTCTTCAACATGGATGAACCTTGAAAACATGGTAAGTGAAAAAAGCCAGTAATAAAGAACCACATATTGTATGATTACAATTATGTGAAATGTCCAGCATAGGCAAATCCATACAGACAGAAAGTAGATTAACGGTTATCAGAGGCTAGTGGAAAGAGGGAATTGAGAAGTTTCTTTTTGGAGTAATAAAAATATACCAAACTTATATTGTGGTGATGGTGGCAAAACTCCACAGATATACTAAAGAGCACCAAATTGTTATTTTAAATGGATAAATTTTATGACATGTGAAATATATTTCAATAAAGCTATAAAAAATAAAATAAATACAGGAAACAAACTTAATACATGGGTAATTCTTACAAAACAATATAACAATGTATGTGGGAGGCATACTGGTATTTACCAAATATTTTCTATTCTTTGTCTTCCAAGTGCACAGTAGGATTGAACATCCTGAACCCCTAGTTGGGTATGGTCATGTAACCAGTTTTGGTTTATCGGTTGTCAACAGAATCATAAATGCTCAGAGCATTTAACTGTCAGTAGGAGACAGGAGCTCTTTTCCCTTTGCCATGATAACTAGCAATGTTTGAAATGGTAGCTGCTCAGTCATCAAGTGAGAAGGTATGAAGCCTACAGCTAAGCTATGAAAAATATATAGCGTGAGAAAAAAATAGACTTTTGTTTTTTAAACCTCTAAGATTTTGATGTTGGTTGTTACCACAGACGAATTCTGCTTTTCCCCCAATAGAGAAGTTGGTGCTTAGAAGCAAGATCTTGCCCTAGTTTGAAACATAAATTAGGTTGCTTCGGCTTAGGAGCTGGGTAGCAGGAGGAAAGGAAACCGTTATTAGATATGCAGTGGTGAAATATTAAGTAAAATTGTTGCCTGTGACAACTTGGAAGGCATATTATGTACCTAACACACTCGTATCCCTGGAGAAAAAGTTGTAAAACAGACCACGTGTTTGTTGCTTTTGGCTGCATTTGTCAAAGTATTACAAGACAGAGAAGAGCTCAGACTAGAATTGGTCACTTAAGAAGCAGAAATGAAAGCAAATAAATTCAACAAAGTCAGAAATTTGTAGAACTGGAAGAGATAATTACTTCTCAATCTCAATGAAAATAATATTAGGAAATACTTTGAACTACAAAGGTCAATTAATACCCAATTTTGAGTCAAGGATAAAATCAAAGTTAAAGATAGTACTCATTAAATCCTTTCAACTTAAGAAAAAGTCTGAAGACATGGTTCTGCCTTAGAGTGTGACAGGTTCAGCTTTTCTGATAGGGAGCATAATCAGAATTCTCTGGTTTGCTGTTATTTTTAAGGTATTAAATATAACAAAAGCAAGAAAGTACTTTGTTGAGTAAATTTTTCATTCCCAACAAGTTGCTGAGGCAAGATTGATAAATCAACTGCTAGATTAATAAGAAAAGAAAATACTCTTTTCCTGCTGGTGAAATAAGCTAGTACTCAGCTGGGAGCAGTATTCTAACTGTAGAAAGAATAATGGAAACTTTTCTGGAAGGTCCTTAGCAATTCTGCATGGTGCTGTATACAGTACAGCAAGAAGAAGGTACAATGTGAAAATACGTGCATATGTAACACATGCTTCGGTACGTTCTAGATCCTGAAGCTTAATCAGTTTGCACTTGCTGGTGTCTAAAGCCTTTGTTTAGAACAATTCAGAGCAAGTTTTCCTCATATTACTAACTTAGATTTTAAAGTAACTGAAGTTAAATGGAAGTTGCTAATTATTTTGGAGTTTAGCAGTTTTGTTTATTTGTTCATAAACTGGACTGTCTAAGAATATTCTTAAAATAAGTAGGAAAAATGAGTGTACTAAGAGAACTGATGTTGATAAAAATAACTCATTATATGGGGTCACCAGTAGTTTTGGTTTTTCACAGAAAATCTATGTTTACCAAAGAGAAACTGTCGATCAACAGCAGAATTAATTAGAAATATTTATTGTTAGCCAGGTTAACATTATAGCCACATAAAAACAAATAGATTGACTTAAACATTTTGTTTGCATGACACCTCATGTCTGACTATTTAAAAGTGGATGGGTAATTAAGTGCACATTTCACTTTTTTCCCCCGAATATTTGAAATCTTTCCTTGTCTGAGGTGTTATATTACTGCCGCCCACCTGGGAAATAAAATGTGGCAGGAAGTTCACCACAAGATGGCATTGCTGTTATCCCCAGCTCTTGTTCCACCTGTACAGTAGTCATTTACTATAATCTTGGCTTTGTTATATCTGAGGTTCAGACTTAGTCTTAGCCACAAAAGAAAGACCTCTTGGTCTGAGTCAGAGTCATAAATGTAGTCATGTAAAAATGTAGCCATGTAAAAATGAGTATCATCTTTAGTGATACTCAACTAAAATATGCTTAGAACTATAAAATTTCTGTTAAGTTGATTTCAGTTTCTAGGGGGAAATGATTCAGAACGTGAAGAGATTAACGTCCTTCCCACAAAATTCAAAATAATTTTGAGAATTTCACCGCCATACACTCAATGACAAGGTAGAAAAATAAAAAAACATTTTTTTCTAGTGCGTAAACCACTGAGACACTAATTATTCACTTGTGGAAAGCCAGAAGATATTTTTAAAATAACAATGCATCAATTTTGAACTTGAAATGAATATTGACACCAAGGATGCTTCATTATTCTTAACTTCTGCTGTAGCACTGGCCCACTGGGCCTCAGATTAAACTTCAGAACACAGGCAGTAACACTAACTTCTGAGGGAAAAAAAATGTCACTAAAATGCCATTTCATATCAATGACAGTGGCTTCTTCAGAAAATCAAGCTTCATTCCCCATCAATGAGCACAGTGACCATTGATCCACCTCTAAGTTAGCTCAGCTTGCCCAATAAAAACGAGAGCACTTCACTCTAAAATCAAGTATAATAACTGCAAAACAAGCTGAGAAACAGGACCCAGGCAGACCACCTTATAACTATCTTCACAGTCATTACTCTTCAAAGCTCATTTCACTTCCAAAAATCTGTTATGAATACAGACATAATTTGGTCCTTTCAAATCTAAAATAGAAAATACCAACTTGGCTTTTGAACATTTGATCAGAATTATCAAGCACACTATCAGAAATTTTAATTAATCTTACTTGACTGGTAGCAAAAAAGTATTACTGAGAAAATATTTCCCCAAGAAAATATAAAGTACACTGCCTTAAATTAGCAAGACACCAGTGAAAGATTTGGGATTTCCTTGATTTCTTACTGTAGAGCCCCAGTAGAGCAGCCTAGCATCTGTGAGCTGCATCCAGCACATGTGGGGTCATTACCTGCCTAGCAACCTTGATCCATTATGCCCATAATAATTTTGTCTCTCATGCTTATTCAGATATTAGAGGATTCCAAGGTGAATAAAATAATTTGTTAATATCAGGAAGATTACGACAATGCCTAGAAGGGAAAGCAGTTGTTGTAGGACAAAAAGAGTTGTGGGGATTGATTCTAATTGAGCTGACAGGATTCTGAGGAAAATATGAAATCTGAATCCTGCTCTGGTGGATGCTAGCCCACATGTTCTATTTGACTCTTGTCTCTGATTAGGTAGTATTCCTAATGTTGTTCTAGCCTATACACCTAATTGTCTTCTAGGCAAAAGCTCTTTCAATCTGAACGAAAGACGTTATAACCCATAGTTTAAACGTCACTTGTATGTTATCTTTGTAAAGTACTTAAATTAAAGGATATCTTCCCATCATGTGATAATTTCCCTAAACAGTCACCAAGGTTAACTTAGACTCATCACATTTATACTTAGACTAAAAGCATCTTAAATAAGAGTGGTTTGCTGGGAAATTTTCTTTTATTTGTGTTTTCCGAGAAACATTAATAGCCAATAGCTCCTCAGTTGCCATATCACAACCCAGGACTCGGCAGACTTGGTTTTAAAGCCTCTTTACTCAAGTACAGTTCTGAACTTTTTCTTCACCAATACAAAACCATAAACCTTGGACTGTAAGACCCAGATACTGAGAGGCAGATGCATAAATAATATTTCCCAGGACTACGGAACAGTGAAAATATTAACTATATTAAAATTGTTAAAAAAAAAAAAAAGAGAGCAAAAAGGAAACTAACAGGAAACCACAATCGAGTTTCACAACACCTAAATGAAGCCAAGTCTTAAGTTAAAATGGATGTTTTTGAGTTTGACACTTTTAGGCATTTTTTCACCCTATTGTGTCAGCAAGTTGTACACATTTATAAATATTAAAATTTACTTCAGTAAATCAAAAAAGTAATAACATGTACTTGCTTTACAAATATGCATGGTTTATTAATATTGCAATTATATTCTTTTGGCCCTAATAAACTCATTACAAAAATTCTTGTTATTCAAGAGTATACTTTTTATATAAAAGTATTTAAATATATTGTTTTAATTAACATCACAAATTAGAATTCTAAAGAACATTGGGTACTAGATTCCTGTAACCAATTCCTGTACTGTAATTATTGCTTTAACATGTAATTTCATTGTCTTCTTAGTATAGATAATTAAGCTTTCTATGCTAACACATAGTTAAACTCTCTATCTCTACAGTGTAATTATGTTCAAAAATGATAATAATAAATCCTTAATATAATCAAACACTGATAACCCAACAAAAGCTTGTTTTGAATAGCTTAATATGTTAAAAATCATGGAATAGCATTTTTAACTTAATATTGCTTTGGTTACAAGTACATATGCTTCTTGCTTTATATGAGTAACAGAATTTAAGTACTCAAGAATTACATTTTCCTTTATGAATCAGGTGTTTGTTTACTTAATCCAAGAGTTTTCTCTGATACAGCAGTTTCACTCCCATCAGCATAACTCTTATACCTGATGTCTTTGTTTGATACATATTGATAAAAAACATGTTGTTACACAAAAACAAAAAACAAAAGCAGATTAGTCTAATAAGGCTGGCATGAAACTTTATTACATAAACAATCCGTGTATCCAAACAAGAACAGACTATTTAGTTATTTTGTTTATCCGCATTTCACTTTGGCACCCTTTCTTGCAATTGTCTGTTTGGGTAGGACTATCTGGCTGAAAATACTCACAAGCAATACTAGAAGTAGTGTTTTTAACTGAGGACATTAAAAAGCAATGCAAAATAACTATTTAGAAAAAAAAAAAAACAGAACTCACATTATAAAAGTGGCCAGTGTCAGTAAATTCAACAAACAAAAATATGTACACAAACTATAGATAATAAACAATGAGTCTGATAATGTAGGGGTTTTTTAAAATGAACTAGCAATTTCTCCTTTCTAGAACCCTTTTACAAAGGATCTTTATTTCCTTTTTTGATCTACCCATCCTGTTGCATCCCTGACCTAACCACAGTCCACCTCCATGAACCAGTATTTCATACTGGACCAGTTATTTCTTAAGTTGTCATTTATTGTAATATTAAATACAAAGTGTTCTCAGTCTGCTTCAGAATGTTCTAATTGTCGTTATCAGATATGCTCGTCAGTTGTGGGTGTTTGCTAAGCAATGCCCACACAAGTACTCGAAGTGAGGCACCCTTCCAGTTCTGAAAATGTATCTCCCTAAGAACAGACAGAAACACTTTCACTGGTTCTCTGTGTTTCTTTATAAATATTGTAAGCATTGTGGTCTTTAAGGAGAAAAGATGGAAAAGATCTCCAGATGACAGAATTCTTAACTTCATCCACTCTATGCTTCCTGTGTCTCACCATTAAAGAGGCTGACACTATCCTTTCTCCTCTGCTTATTGTGTAGTGGAACTATTGTCTTCTCTGGGGTAATGTTTTTGTTTCTTGAGCTGGGTACCAATTATAAAGGTGTACTCAGTCTGTGAAATTGATCAAGCTGTACACTTGTGATTAGTGCACTTTTCTTCGATGAAAAGTTGTTTTCTTTAAAAAAAACTGTCTAATGTTCTGCCAAGATTTTCCTAATTATCAGCTTTACATATAGTACAGCAGAAAAAAATAGTTTCTAGAACATCAATATGTTACTTTCCCCAGATATTTGCAAACATAGGTGAGACACACATTCAGTTAAAAAAAATTTATGTATATTATTTTCCTTTAAGCTTCTATAGATTTACTTAATCAAAGTAAATGAGTAACATTACTAAATATTTGTATAAGGCATTGAAGAATGCAAAGTGTTCTCTCCCGCATTCTCTGCTCTCATTTGTTCCATGCTTTCTTGCATGACTGTGTTCATTTCAGTTGGTCTCAGTAACTGAAAGAGAGCAGGCCTTGACATGTTATATAACAACTTAACTAACAGTCGCCATGTGCAAAGGAGCAAACCATCCTGTTGCCTAGTGACTATTATCCAAGGCAATCAGAGTAAACAGCAAATAGCACAGATATTTTTGAACAGCTGTTTGTTGACCCAGATACAATATTTATATCACTTACTAGTTTTCTCAGAGTTGGACCCTATCATATCCTACAGAACAGAAATTGTTATTCTTTAATTACTCATCACTTATTCCTAGAAATATTTTTTTCATGAGGAAACCTTTGAAAAGGAGCAATAATAACTTCCCTATAGGAAATTCAAAGATCCCTCAAGTTTTATTTTTTAATTTACAGTTAATGGAAATCTTTCCTGCAGAAGAGCTTGTGAACTCCCAATAATTGCTAGATTACTTCCTATCTCCTGTAGCATTTACATGAGTTATTTATTTGATGGTTTTAATTATCATAAGCCAGGGTAAAAACAAATACACTTTAGTCTTCTCAAGCCATTTTGCTAGGGACCAGTACCCTGGAAAAGTCACCCTAAGCAATCCCCAAGGCTCAGCTGAGCCTCGCTGCCTCAAAGAAATGAAATAAGGCCTTTTATTGAACGCAGTCTGATATATTTGATTTAATCCTTCCTGAAAACTATTATGGACTGTATGTTGGTGTCCTCCCAAAATTCACATTTAAGCCTTAACCTATAATGTGACAATATTTGGAAATGAGGCTTTAAGGTAGTAATTATGTTTAGATGAAATCATGAAAATGGAACCCTCATAATGGGACTGTCATAGGAACAGGAAAAGAGCAGAGCTTTCTCTCTTTGCCGTGTGAGGACACAGCAAGGTGGAGACTGTCTGCAACACCGGACCACGCTGGTATTCTAGTGTCAGATTTCCAGCCTCAAGAACAATGAGAAATTTCTGCTGTTTAAGTCATGCAGTCTATGATATTTTGTTATGCAGCCTAAACAGACTAAGACAAAAACTCATGTTTAAAAGTTCAAGCCAAATTATTTGTTTAAAAATTGTAATATTGTGTAATTTTAAAGGATTAGGAATAAAAAAAGATGAATAATTTAATAAATTGTGCAGGACAATTGGTCAGCCATTTAAGGAAAATCATGAGTCCCTACCTTACTTCTTATGTCAAAGTAAATTCTACATGCAACCAATATTTAAATATTACAATGAAATAAAAGAAGTGAGGGAAGGAGAAAGGGAAGTCAGGAAGGAAGTAGGAAGAGAGTGAGGCAAGTCACTGGAGATCCAGAGATCAACACAGAAAATTTGTTTATACTTTCAGAATGGTGGTATGATATAAAACTCAGAAATTATAAAGGAAGATTTATCTAAATAATTTTTAAAAATTAATCCTGAGAATAGCATCATACACAAAGCTTTTTTAAAAATTATGATTTAATGAAAAATGGCAACAATTATGACAAAGGCCAAATTTCTCTAGTATAAAAGAGATCTCACAAATCAATTAGAAAATGACAAAAAAGAAAATAGAAAAATGAACCTAAGATATAAAAATGTATTTTAAAGAAAAAAATACACATGGTAAATATTTACATGGAAAGAAATATATAAGACAAATGCAAACTAAAACCAGAATATGCTACTTTCACTTACCAGGTTGATAAAAATTAGTTGTTAGTACCTCTTTTTATTTGTTGGAAAATGCAAAAGCAGCCTTTTTGTAAATTTTTGACAGAGTACAGATTAGTGTAAACTTTAAGAAGCCATTGGTAATATCTTTCAAATTTCTAAATGTCAATATGCTTTTACACTGCATTTTCACTTCTAGGAATTTATATCTCACTATTCACACACATAAATTATGTTCATTAAATGAAGATAAATTTCCTAATTATAGTTTAATAAAACAAGAGTTTAAATAAATAGAAAAGTTTATATATGTGTATATATATGTATATATATTATAGATATATAAAATTATTGACATTGCCTATGATCAGTGGGATTTTAGAGTAGAGGTGTGAATTTTATATTTTACTTTATATACTTTGGCAACATTTAACTTTTTTAAAAAGTCATAAATTTTTATTACTTTTACAATAAAAATTCAATTAAAAGTTTAAGAGAATACTGCCAACCTACAACTCTGTAGGAATTAACATAACTATGCATTTACTAAGTTATACAAAAAGTAAAATATCAAAATATCAAGAGAGGAATCCAAAATAAAAAAGTTTCAAAAATAAAGAGCTTAAAAGAAGTGTTCAGATAGCAAATAGTATGTGTTTAGGAAGTTGACAAGCCCCATCTATAACAAAGGATCGGAAGTCCAGATCCCCGAACCATACCTGTCACTCATCTTCTCTTTCAACCAAAAAAGCTGTTGTGTGGGACCAAATAAATGAGTGTGCAAATCAATAGAAGAGGAAAGAGAAGCATTCCTTAACGAGGGGAGAGGTGTGTTGCAGGGTAGGGATAATTTCTGAGCTTAAATGAGCTCAAGAACAAGCAATGACCTTCAGTAAATATTTTTAAAAATAGATTATTTGCCTTAGAACATAATGAAATCAACCTTCTGTGTTTTCTTATTTTAAATTTAGACTTCATAAGTAAGCAACAGCTGTATTTACACTTGTATTGTCAGCAAGTGGATGACGATCAAATTTTCATGGTGAATTGGACCAAATATTCCAAATGGATTTTTTCACACCAGCTGTAAAACTGTAACATTTCATAAAGCCACACATATTCTGTTTTCACCTTGGACAGTTTCTCTGAAGTAAAGGTTATTTATTCCAAGGGGAGAAAAATGTGTTTCGTAATATGTCCCATGAGAAAAATAGTTGCATGCCAGTTTGCTTTAGAATTATCTCCACCTTTATAAAATAACAGTGCCCTCTAAATATTGACTTTTTTTATCAGAAGCTCCCTCCACAAGGCACCCTTCCTGAAGAAGGAGAAATATGAAATATTATAACTGTCGTGCCTTCATAGACCAGATATAATAAAAAAATTGCTGGCACTGATATAAGTGAACCAAATTAATTCCTAAAGTTACATGTTTTGATTCTGTCTCCCTTTTCTTCTCAAAGCCACTGGCTACCTTTTCTCTCTATATCATACCATACACACTTAGACACACATGTACATATACAATATTTGGCAAAAATATCTAATCGACATATTATTATGGTTTCTCACAATCAATGGTAAGTTATCTAGCAAATAATGTGTTCCTACAAATAGTTAAAGTAGTAAAATTTCTGGATGAATTTACACTATAAATCAACTAGTGGTTATTGGCATCCTTAGGGGGACTCATGGGCCTATATAGTAACAATTTCCCTGACCCAAGACTGAGTATTGTTCAACTTCCTAACTGCCACTCACTGGGTAGTAAGTTACAACTTTCAAAACATACAAGCAAGGTTCACCTGCCACACTTTGGATACAGGTAAAGTGGAGATCGTCATTCCAGACTTAAGCTGTCTTCATTGCTATATGTATGGGCACAGAGACCAAATTTTTAAAATACTTTATATCTAATGTTATCCAAGTGTGAGGTACAGTAACATGGTAACATTGTCAGGCCAAGTCCAGTGATTCCACGTATAGTCACAGCAGCTTTACAATGATCTCATGCTGACCCAAGATAGTTGTTGATCTATTTACTTTGTATTTGTATTTATTATCAACTTCTGTCACTGTGTATTTAAATCATGTTCTTCTTACTGCTTATACCGATACTGATATTAATACTTACAGCTTCAATACTGGCTTCCCTATGGATTCCATTGCTCTAAAGTCACAAATTAAAATAATTTATTTCAAGGAGGTGATTTGACTGTGGGGATTTACCTATCAAAGGGGGGTGCATTGCTCACCAACACAGCCTGATCTATGTATTGGAGAGTTTCAAAGAAACCAGAGAGTATACTTTTGTGCTTTCTACTCCCCCTTCAATGCTTTGAGCATTCTGCTTTGTGGCTGAAATAGCTTTTAAGAACTGGCACTATTTAGAAATTACTAAATTATTGTATTTATTAAATGACAAACTATTATTTCTTCAGCCAAAATAACAGTGTGAATTTATACATCCAAGTAAATGCACATGTATTCACAACAAAGAATTTTAGAGAAATCACACTAAAATTGGTATTTCTGGGTGATATCTTTGTGGGTTTTCTTGAGCTTTCTATTTTTCTCCTGTTTTACTTGGATACGAACAATAAACAACCCAATTTAACTACTGAAGACTCTTAAACATCTTTATGTTCATTATAGATGTTTTCCAGTTTGTTTTGTTTTAATTATTGAATGATGACATTCCATTTTCCAAAATACTGAGTTCTATGAAAAAAATTTTAGCTCTAATAATTTTCTCTAATTACCTCTTTAAAAAGAATTTGATAATGTGCTGTAGATACAGGAAGATTTGTGAAATTAGAAATCTTTGGACTGCTCAAAGGTGAAAGTGATAGAAATAAAAGCATATGTTATTTAAAAAATGAAGAGGCTGTATATTTTTTGTGATTATTCATGTTAAATTACTGAACAGCCTAAGCAAATTTTCCTATGCCAGTAGCTAAATAAAACCAGAAGTTCTTTCTTTAAAGTGAAAAAAAGACACAGTTCAGGAAACACAGTACAGTGAAATCAAAAGAATAATTTATACATATACTGCATTTTTTTCTCTTGGGAACATTAGTTTGAATATTTGATCTTTAGTTGAGATTTACAGGAAAAGAGAGTCTAATTAATTTATAAATGTTAATTAGAACTCTCTGGAATAATTGTTAGTTTTCTTAGTGAGATTACTCAGTGATGTAGGCCCCATAAATTGGACTAGTAATCTTGTAAACTCTGTGACCTGTGTGGGCAGCAAAGGAGAAAAGTTCAGACTTTCTCCAGCTGTACAGTCAGTCTTTTTGCAAAAAATAAATGAGATGAGAAAATACAAGCCAAAATTGTGCAAAGTCATTTTTACCAAATGAGTGGTAACTTTTTTCATAGCCATGATATTATTTTGATGGTTCTACTAAAAACTGTGATTTATTTGATGCACAGCACCACATTTTGCTTTGATATAGTTGTGTTTTCAAATTATCATCTTATTCTGCCAGGAAACACACTGGTAAATTTTAATTGAAAGCTCACAACATTGCCCCCTCCATAATGATACTTGGCATAATTTCAAAAAAATCAGTGGTAGCACTGAAGCAAAAACAGTAAGTTATACTCCCTGACTTAGTGCTAGTAGTTGAATCATATTAAAAACTAAATCAGAATTTACATCTCACATGCTTGGCTTTTTTTGATTAATTTTCTATTCTAAAATACAACACCCATACCAAAAAATGAACAAAGACATGGACAATGCTTTGATTTACCACAAGGCAAACACTCTTAACAATCTGATGAAGAAATAGGATATTGTCTGTCATTCTAAAGCCATAGATGATCCCTCCTATTTGTTATTCCCTCTTTTCCACCCTCTCAAAGGCAACTACTATCTTAACATTTAATCACTTGCTTCCTTTTTAAAATATGATTTTATTGCGTAAGCACATATTTCTAACACTACAGTTTAGTTTTGCCTGTTTTTGAGCTTTATGTAAATGAAATCATAGACTATGTCTCCTTTAATGTTTGAATTCTTTTGCTCAACATTCTATTTATGATACTCATATGATTACAAGGAGCTTTAGTTCTCTGTTTCATTGCTTAATAGTATTTTGCCATATGATTACATCACAATTTATTTTTCCATTCAACTGCTGATGAACCTTACAAACAACATTGCTAGGAATATCCTTGTAGGTGTGCTTTGCTATACATAAGCACATATTTCTCTAAGTGGAATTGCCAGTCACAGAGTATGCATATTTTCAACCATAACCCATTGTGAAAAACTGTCTTCCAAAGTGGTTGATCCAGTTTATAGCTCCAGAAACCATGTATGGAAGTCCCTGTGTCTCCACATCCTCACTCATATTTGAAATTGTAGTATCTGCAAGTGCTCTTAAAATGTTCTTTTGGTGGTCAAAAGGTGCAAACATCCATTTATAGGATAAATTAAGTTTTAGCACTTAATGTACAACACAGTGATTATGTTTAACAATACTGTATTATATATTTACAAGTTGTTACGAGAATAAATCTTAACATTCCTCATTACAAGAAAAAAATTGTAATTATATGAAGTGATGGATGTTATCTAAACTTACTATGGTAATCATTTCCCAATAGATACATATGTTGAATCATTATGCTGTACATCTTAAAATAATATTTGCTATATGTCATTTATATCTCAATAAAACTGAAAAAAAATGTGCACAGTAGTCCTTCTTTATCCATACATTCTAAAACTCTCAATGGATGCTTGAAAGGGTAAATGGTAAAACCCTATACTATATACTATGTTTTTTTTCTATATGTACATACCTATGATAAAATTTAATTTATAAATTAGGCACAGTAAGAGATTAACAACAGTAACTAATAATAATACAATTATAAAAATATACTGTAAAAAAAGTGGTGTAAATGTGGTCTCTCAAAATATCTTTCATATTGTACTATACTCACCTCTTCACTTAAAGGAAACATTTTACAGCTTCTCTTTGGCATATCTGAATGGTCAGCATCACTACTCTTTCATTTTGGGGCCATTAGTAAGTAAAATAAGGGTTATTGAACATGAGCCTGCAACACCTCAACAGTCAATCTCATAACTGAGATGGTTACTAAGTGACTAACTGGTGGGTAGCGTGGAGACCCTGGACTAAAAGATGACTTATGTCTCGGGCCTAATGGAGCAGGATGGCAAGAGAATTCATCATACTACTCATAACAGAGCACAATTTAAAACTTAATAATTATTTCTGGAATTTTACATTTAATATTTTCAGACCATTGTTAACAGTGGATAACTGAATTGCAGAAAGTGAAACTGCAGGATAGGAGGGGACTACTGTATGTATATGTAAAATTATTGTTGTATACTTTAAACTAATATAATGTTATATATCAATTATATGTCAATAAAACTGGGGTAGAGGTGTGTTTTGTTAGTTATGCATATTGCCAGTATCTTTATTCTCTCTATGCCTTACTTTTTCTCTTACTTAATAGTGTCTTTCAGGAACTAAAGATCTTAATTTTATTGTAGAAAAGGTTATAGATTCCTTATGGTTAGTATTTTTTATGCCTGATTTAAAACTCGATTCCTATCCTTATATAATGAAGATTTAGTCATCTATTACCTTCTAGAATATTTATCATTTGCTTTGCTTTTCATATTTAGATCTATAATATATAAAATAGACTTTTATATATGTTTTAAAATAGAATTAAATTTCTCTTTTTCCCATGTGGATATACATTTATTCCAGCATCATTTATTGAAAAGACTTTATTCTCTACTCCTCTACGATGCCATCTGTATTAGTTTCCTTTCTCAAAAAAGAAGAATGACAACACAGGTTGTATCTTAGGCTATTCTCATTTATGCTGTAAATTTATAGCTTTGAAAAAAAAAGGAAGTTTTTTACTTAACAGAGCAAGTGACTTTGTATATGTGTCTGTCCCCAAATTTTTATATGTACACTTCTAGGGCATTTGTAGAGAGATCTGCCATCTGGTAAAAGGCTCCACTCCTACTCAGTGTCAAGTGTGTTCATTGTAGAGCAATGAATGAAATTTCCTGTTGTCAGAGACTGGACACTGCTGGGTTCAACTTGCCTAGCAACGGGGTTCTAATGTGACTTTTTATTTTGTAAAAATCATGCCTCTAAATGTCATGCTTCATGACATTTGGAAATCTTGTGTCTGTCTTACTGTGCACCATATGATCAACACCATATGCTGACAGGTGAGAATAGAAGCTATTATGATGAACTGAAGTATATTGAACGTAGGTAAAACTGCTATAGAATATAAAACATTCATTTTATATTTTCTCTGGTACATAATAATTTGAGTAATATTTACCCTTAGAAGAGTAGAAGACCATAAAGTTTTGCTGTGCTTACCATAAAAAAAGCAGAGATAAGAATAAACAGAGAGATTCATTATAAAAGGTTTGAAATAACCACTTTGTTTGAATTTTGCCTACATAACCTTCTAAAACTTCTCAGACTCAGTTCATTTACTCCATCTTATTTATTTTTCATTCAGCTTTAATCTTGAAAACAAATCCACGGAAGGATTTTTCATGTGTGTTTATTTACTCTTGTGCTTCTAGATCTGATTTCTGGTATAATTAATTTGGAACTTAATAGCCTATAGGTGTTTGCCTTTTCAAATTTCAAGTTTTTTTTACTTTCCCCCGCCTCCTTCAGCATTTCCAGGCTCTTGTGAAATACTTTTATTTCTAGAAATTAAAGCAATATTCTTCAGTAAGCTTAGATTAAACTATATTCTATTGAAAATTATGATTCTTTTCTAAGAACTCACTTAATTTTTAGCTTATGCAAAACTCAGCAGAAAAAGATGAGCTAGAAATACTAAAATCAACTGGGAAGAAAAAGCATTTTGCCATTGACTTGGTTCTAGGCAATGAAAATGTGCTACTAAATCATATTAGAATTTTAAGCTCTATCACTAAATATTCTGAAGAGGCTGCTGATATTAATTTTGTGGCTATATATATATTTATATGAAATATTACTAATTATGTAATAATTTGGTAATATAAAATCTATTGCATATAATTTTGTGCTAGACAACATATCACATATTAGGTATGTATTTTATATTTTATATTGCTAACAAGTCTTTGAAATAAAAGCCCCTATTTGTTTAATCCTATTTTATGAGTATGACATTACACATTTAGATCTATGGAGCATTATATTTTTTTATCATTGCCTTTCAATGACAATCTTTCTATTAATTTGCTGCTCAGCCTCAGAGTCCAGAGATGAATGCAAATTTGACAAACTACTCAAGGCAGCAATAGTTTGTTTCTTTGTTTGTTTTTTTTTTTTTATCTTAGAACTCCAAAACTATATATTCTTTGAGCCTTGCAGTGATATTAGGTACAGTGTATGGATAGGTCTGGGCCAGGGGCAAATCTGGAATTGGCTTACCTATATCCTCACTTAAGAGTTGGTATACTTATAAAGTAACACATTAACTTAGGACTCCAAAATTGAATAAGCAGACAGCAGGCTCAAGCTCCTTTACGAAAATGATTTTATGTGCGACAATAATAGCTATTATTTTTTAGCTATCTAAATTGGGTGGATCCTTTGCATCTATTATTTCTAAACGTTGTATGAAATAAGTTATCTCTTGTTTAAATATGAGGAAACAGTTTCAGATATTTCACTATTGGCCTAGTAAGTTCTAGGAGCAATTTATCTGGCCTCAAAGCGTACTTCATCCACTGAAGTATAATATATTCAAATTCACTGGCAAATCCAAGTAACAAGATGTAAACATGAATGATGTAAATGTAAAAGGAATGTCTTGTCTCATATCCAATGTGAGTTTTAAAAAAGTTTAATTTGTTCCTAATCACCCAATGTTGAGAGTAATCTAATCGATCAGTACAAATTTATGTTTCTTGCTGCAAATACAGGCATGGTAGAAGTAATGTAGGTTGTATACTGACAATAGGGTTTAAAATCTTATTTTGCCACTTACTAGGTGTGCCGACTTGAGAAAGTTGCATAATGTCTCTAAATCTGACTTTGCTCACTTGTAAAATGGAAATATTTGCACACACACCACATAAGCTGGCTGTGTTCAAAACTAGAAAATACATCACAGTTACTGCCAATAAGGGGCAGACATTTTTCTAAAGTCACATTGTCAAATGTGTTATTTCTTTTTGGTAAACATTAGTTGAATTGGAGGAGTAAATACAAATACCAGCACACACACCTATAACTGTTGTAGTTCTAGAAGCAATTTATTTCTTTTTCAAAAAAAATCTATTATTGCAGTTACTAGAGGTTGTCATCCCAAATGTAATTGATTTTGCCTTGTCCTGGGATTTCATTATTTATGAACTCTATGTGATGATAAAGATTTTGACAACCACTTGCTTTCCTAATGTTATTTACTCCACCTCTGGATCTAGAAGAAGAAAGGCCAGTACAGCTGCAGCCACCTTCTGCTTCAGGCCTTCCTAACTAGTAGGTGACTATTATTTGTGAATAAATCCTCAGGTTAATCATTTAAGTGATCATATGCTTTGCCTTAAATGGCATCGACTTCAGTAAATCTTTTTAAAAGACAGCCTCATTTATTATCTTATCTCAGAGGTGCAGGTGAGATTATTATTATTAGGTACATAAACCTAGAAAATTCTTTGGCACAGTTCACCAGATCTTGACTATTCAGCCTTACTAGGTACCTCTTGTGCTTGCAAAATGGGATAAAACTATTAGACTATATTGAATCTGTACCCACTCCTGCCTACTATAACTCTAGCCCATTTGCCACTCCCACAGGCTTTCCCCCTTTCATCTTCTGACAAGGGTCCTCCCTACCTTAGCAGATCAAAGGATAGGGGGATTTTGTGTTGAAAGAACAGGAGGTGGATGCCGGGAAAGAGGATTGGACAACGAGTAAAATGTGAAATCAATTGCTAACGGAGATTTCAGCAGGAGAGAGAGCAAATGTTAAAGAGAGAGGCATAGGAAACATAGAAGAAACTATGATCAAAATATAACATTTAAGAATTTTTTTATCTACTCATTCTTAAGTATGTTCAATAAAAACAAGTAAAAGACTATTTTGAAATTACTGCTATTGTATGGGCAAAAAAGCCTATGACACCATTCCGTCATTGAACCATATGACTCATGGATTTATAGTATTTAAACTTGTTAGTCCCACTACTGCTATTCACAGGAAACATTGTCACTGAAGTTTACAAAAACCAACTGGTGTAGCTTTCATTTGAGTCTTCAGATCTACTCTTCCGTCTTCTCTCCTCTGCACTCTTCCCCACGAAGACTGAGCTGTATGAAATACATCAACAGACTCCCACGTTGTCTGGCTTCTGTTTGGGTTCAGCAATGGGAAACACTAGCAGGAAGTTGCAAGAGGGAAAAAAATGAGGTCAAGGCAGTTATTACCCCGACTCCCTCCCTGTAAGATAATTCAGGTTTGCTGTGGAAAGTCACTGTTCCCCTGAAGGGGCCCTACTCTGCATGACTCTCCTTCTGGTTTCTGGTAACCACTGTGCACCCTCATCCCTTCAAGCCTAGAAATCATTAACAGCCCCACTGTCCCAGCCCCAGGTACCTTCATTCTTCCTGTGGTTCCCTGTATCCCGTTTACACCTTTGTTATTAGTCTCTTTATTAAATTTCCTCAAATTATCTTAATTTGGGTCTACCATCTGCTTCCTTGTGGGACCCTAATCAACACATCAGCCATTCATAATGTAATTCATAATATAATCTTAACTAATCTTAATTAAAATCCCTAGAAAACTAATATGATGATGTAGACAAGAATAGCAAGATAAACAGTCTTGTTAGTCAATATCTTTCAATCTTTAGAAGCTGAAATTATCTAATTTAGGAACATAGAATCTTTTTTTTTTTTTTTTGGAAAAGCCAAAGACACTTGATTCAATGCATTTATAGTTTCATCCTCTCCCTTGCCCAACCTTCTCTGCTTCCCTTTTGGCTTCTCATTACCACCTTGAGTTCTCTACTACTTCTGTTTCAGTAACTCTTGCAGAGACAAGACCTGCTGGTTTGTCCTGCTGTGCCAGTCTAAATTGGGATTTCTGCTGAGATCATGGACTCTATATTTAAAAACCACAAACGTGCAAGAAGTCACTGAATGGAGGAGGGAGTCAATCTTAATCAGAAGGGTATCTCCACTTTTTGATTGGCTCTACACCCTTGTACAAGTTCTAGCACTCAAGAATGACATAAAGCATGACATGGACCTTCTTCTGGCTTTATTTCATATGAAAATCCTTCTTGCAGATAGTCACGATGCACTTCGTCCCACTGGGATATCAGTCTTGGACATTATGGCAGAAGACATCTTGGTTAGGTCATATGCTGGGCTCCCTGGGCCACTGAGATCACCTCTTCCCACCACCTGTTTTTGTTTTTGTTGTTGTTGTTGTTGTTGTTGTTGTTGTTGTTGTTTGCTTCTTAATAAATTTCTTGCGTCCAGGAACAATATCTCATTCATCTTTGAATTTTGAGGCTCTGGAGCCATACATGATACATAGTTGGGGTTAAATATTTCATTGGATGAATGAGTGGGTGAATGAATTAAATGACTGAATAAATACTCATGTGGTAAATGAATGTTATGGCCCTCCTTATGACTTTCCCCCTTTCTAGAAATCAGGAGCAATGATTTGTTTTACTCAATACTTCAAAGTTTTTCTCTGTGTCTCATCAGAACAAATTGTCTTACCATGTAAGCCTCTTATATTCATATTTTGTCAGATACATAGGAAGAGGTTTTTTTAATTTTCTTTACTGTAATCTTTAATAATTCAAATGTGCATTCAATGACATTTCTCTACTAACTAAAAAAAACTAGACATTTGTTATTTGATCACACTGCATCATAGCATAGCATGAAAAGTTTTAAGATGATGGTTCTCATTTTTTTCCCAGTGTAGCATCACCATCCCTACCTCCAACGAAGATCTCTGAAAACAGGTAGACAGAGGTGAATCACAAGAACACTGAATACCACTCCCTGGCTTTAAAATTTGCCTACTCATTATTACATAAGTATAATAAGCATCTCACTCTGTAATGTAATACATATGACTGATAATAAGAGATCACATGTGTCTGCTGTTTATAAGATGATAGGCACTGTTATATGCCCTGTGTATGTTTAAAGTCATTTAAAATTTACAAAAATCATGTAAGGTGGACAGAAACTGAGGTGGAAGTTATTAAGTGATATGCTAAAAGACAGAAAGCAAACAATAAGCTTTAAACACATACCCTCTAGCTCCTGTGAGCTGTACCTAGAACCATCACACTATACTGGTTGGCATAAAAAAAAAAGCAGCAGTCTTTTGCCCTATCAAACCAATGATCTCCAAATTCAGAGACCCATTCCCAGACACAAAGATCTTAAATGGAGACCAGGCAGCTAAGACTCTTGAAAAAATACTAAAACAGTGAACTTAAAGGTCAGGCTTTAAGAAATACAACTTCTAAAAAAAAAAACAATAGAAAGTAAAAGCCTTTATCTAAGGAAAGTCCTCAAAGGCCCTTGGGTGCCCACCACCCGCATTGTATAGTAACTCGGTCCTCCAGTAGGCTTATTTCTTCAGCTCAAGACTGTTACACAACCTTTAAGGGTTGGGAAAGTCACAGAAAAGAAATCACATTTGCTGGGCAGTTAAACACATTCATCAAAGGCAATGTTCAAAGGAAATGTCTGAGCTCACACAGGAAGCATTTGGGGGTCTGGGGTCATGCTGATGGCATTTGTGAGTGGATGCCCTAGATTTTTAAAAAATATAAATAAAGAGTCAAAACACAGACAGTCTTTTTCTCTATGTCTCTGAGTGTCCTCACCTCTTATAAGGACACCAGTTACTGGATTTAGAACCCAACCTAATCTGGTATGACTTTATTTTAATTTAACTAATTAGATCTGCAAAGATTCTATTTCAAAATATAGTTACATTCTAAGGTTCTGGGAGAACATAAATTTTAGGGGGATACTTACTATTCAACCCACTGCAGCATTAATGGTAGCTATTTTTTGTTAGTTTTCCACAGACAACAAAAGCTTTCTGATCTAAATTTTATGTTAAAAACTAAGAATATTAATGTATCTTTCACCTTTCAATAATAGAGTGTAATATGGAGCATGCCACTGTGTCTTTTGAACTATAAACTGTTTTTGAGATAAAAATAGGAAATAGTTCTATATGCAAATATGAAAGTTATAAGTTATCTTTTGGTTTCTGACAAAATCATGTGTTAAATGGGTAGTTCAACGGTTACCTAATGTTCTTTAATTGAAGTAGTTGGCTATATTGAGAATAAATGCTGCACCAGCTAAACATCCGAGGGAATACATCTGGGGAATCTAGACTCAGCTCTGTAATGATTCGCGACTCTAATTATTCTCTCCTGATAGTGAGAATGTGATCGTGTACTACTGCCTTATTCGGTTTTTTGAAGAGCATCTTTAGACTCTTTATTTACCTATAATGGCAGGTGACTTGGTTGCTTTCTGTAGGTAGTCTATTTACTCAATTAAATTAGACTATCATTGAGTCAAAGGCTCATCTAATTAGCTGGCATAATAAATCAAACACAAGTAATTTGGTTGCTCTCAATGCCACAGCACTTTTTTAAGGTCAGTGCTAAGGTGGATGCAATTAGCATCTTGTCTCCCTGAAGGAATAGTCGGAACAGACTAAATTGTTCCATGGTGGGAGAAGTCATTTGGCAGCAACCTGCTGTGTAGTTATAATAAACAGCATAGTTGTCCTCTTCTTTTTGCTGCCTAAATCATTTTCTCTTTCTCTCTTTTTTGTTCCTAAACCAGTTATTTGACCCAAAGAAATTTGCCCTTTTATCCCATTTACTTTAATTAAATATTTGAAACATGAATAAACACCATATTGTCTATCGTCTTTAAAATAAGAATTATTTAAATTATAGCTTCACATTAACTTTTTTCTACTATAAGAGATCTTATATACATTGGTTTTCAGAGAAATCTAATGTAAATCCAAAATTTACCTAGTGGTTCATGAAACCTTTTGTTTTAAATAAAGGCAATAACATTTAAGACTTCCGACGCAGAGAGCATTCTTGGCAATGTGCTTCTTCTGTCATTCAATGACATCCTCTCCCTGGTTTCCCTTCCACTGACTATCCCTGACCCCTCTTTCAAAATCTCTCTCTAGCTCCTGGTCTTCTTTCCTCCCTTTACCAGGTTCCATCCTCAGTCTTCTCACTGAGGTTTTCCCAAAGGGACATCATCTAATCCCAGGGCATCAACCACTACTGATTCACTGATGACTCACAAATCAATTATGAAACCTGACATGTGTCCAGTGAAATGGATCCATCTTTCCAATATATAAAAAACAACAAGAAAGAGTCCATGTACAAAGACGAGCCCAACTAGATAAAGTGCTAAAATGTAATTCATGAAAGTGCCTGCTAAAAACACTCAGGAGAGGGAGTATTCTTTGTGGTTATGTCACCACTGGGGTTGATCGGAATTTGGTGGAGTTTGATGGAGTTTGGCGTAACCCCAACAGCAGTGGGGAGGGAGAGGGATAACAGTATAAAAGCATAGTTAGCATTTTTCCTCAGTTCTTCCTCATTAATGTAGTGAAGAATCACAGGTCAGTGATATTTAGAAAAGACTTATTGAGAGTATATTTTAGAAAGGCAAAAAATGTCCCAAGGAGGCACATGGATAAAGATAAAGCATGCCCCAAGGAGGTTCATGGTTCCAGAGCTGTAACCACAATAACCAACACAAAGGGGCCACAAAAAGAGGACCCAGAAATGGGCCGTAATGGGTGGTTCCCAAGGCATTCTTAGGTGATTGGCAAGTGAGGTCATTTTGATTGCCACTTGGCTGCTACTTAACTCTTTGCCTAGTAGGCATGTGTGTACTCCAAATTCAGTTTGTTATAATTAGATTCATGAACTTTCAAGCATAAAGATAGTAGTATAATGAAGCTTAAATTGTAGGCAAATTAGGGTAGTACCTTCTGCATAGGTGTCTGTAGCCAGATTAGGCCAGCTAAGACTATGACCCTCCTGTCTTTTGTCTCTGGGGATGCAGGAGGGCTTCTCTAACTACCAACAGAGTGTTATTTGAGTGGTCTCTAGGTTTTGTTCCCCCTGTCACTCATGTCTGACTACCTAACAGTTAGTCATTGGAAAGAGCCAAAGTAAGAAATAAGGTGTTAAGACAAGCTTAATAAGCTGATGTGACTTTTTCAGGCAGAATAGAAGAAAGAATATTTCAGGCCATGAAAATGGTGCAAATAATGTAGGAGAGTAGAGGTAAGTGGGGGCTTGTGTAAGTTAGTAAGGTGACCATCCTGGCTGACACAGAGAACTCGTGTTGGGAATCAAGAGATAAAATAGACAGATAAAAAAGACCAGATAATACAGTAGACTGAATGTCAGAGTAGTGTTTGAATGTCATCTGTGAAGGGTCCTGGAAGTCCCATGGCGGAATGAGGAATGTGGTGTTTTAGGCAGATCAGCCTGGTGGTAAAGTAAAAGGTAAACTGGGCCAAAAGAAATTAGTTAGAGAACAGTTATGGCAAATTAAGGCATTAATGAGGAAGATATGCAGGGAATGAAGAAAAAATAAATCTGAGAGAAAATTCTAAAGAAGAATCAACAGGTCCTCATGGTAGATTTAATGCAGGAGATATTCAATCAGGAGAAAAGATAGAGGTGCAGTGTGATGAAGAAGAAAGTACAGAAAACAGGAGTGAATTCATTACCAGCCTTGTCACTGAATAGCTGTTAGAATGTGAATAAGCGTCTTAGCTTCCTGAGCTTCCATAAAGTGAGGGAATTATACTGGTCGACTTCTAAATATCTTTTCACATCAACTTCAAAGTTCAGTGGTTTCCAAGAGCAGGCTTAGATTGATTATGGTCTCTTCTGCACCTCTGTTCATTTATTATAAACTGTAATATTTTCCATATTGGAGTACGAAGAAGATTTGTTAACTTTAAAATGAAGTACTGGGTATGAGATTTATTTCAAAAACTTATCCATGATCATCTTCCTGTGCCCCATATTCATCTTTTATTCAGCAATTCTGGAATTTTAATGGTGAGTTAGGGAAGGACAAGAGAGAAGCATATTATCCAAATGTATGTTTGATGATTGATCTGCTTTGCAAGAAAATTCTTAAATGTAAATTTTCAGGGTTCCTCTGTATATCAAAAGTAGTTAAAGAATAGTGATTAAAAATTTTTAACTGTCATATAAATATCTAAATTTATATCCTTAAGAGCTTATATTCACGATCCAAATTCTATATTATAGCACTTAAAGCCTCTTACAAATTAAACCTTGAAAAGTGTCTCTTCCTGCTTACCTCAAAGGCAGAAACCTTTTCCCTTTCATTCCTCTGTATGTCATTGTGAGAAGGGGAGGAAATTAATCCTCAACCTCTACTCACTTTCTTTGCAAAGAACTTTGGGTCACCTTAGAAAGGGGCTATATTAGTTATCTATTGCTGTCATAACAAATTACTACAAATTTGGTGGCTTAAAACAACAAAAAAGTGTTAACCCACAGTTCTGTAGGTCAGACAAAGTCCCCTTTGTCATGTAAGGTAACATATTCACAGGTTCCACTAATTAGAAAGTGGATATCTTTGAGGGGCCATTATTCAGCTTAGCATGAAGACATAAAATATGCAATTATTAACCATTATTCACAGTCATGCATTGATCTTGATGTTTATATGGCAAAACTATGAATCAGTACAAGAAAAACAGGAAGAGCCCAATGAAATGCATTCGCAACATGTCACTAAGAACTACAGGCACAGACTGACACATTGGCTATAATCAGCTTTGTCAATAATGTCACAATGATCAATGGGAATTTAGAAGCCATTGATACTTATGTGCTTTGTTGTTGGTTTTGTTGTTGCTGTTGTTGTTTATTTTTAAGAAAAGCTAAGAGTTCTTCAAATACCCTCTTATTTGCTTTTGTGGATTTCTTTCTTTTTTTTCAGTTTTATTGAGATATAATTGATAAGCAGCACTGTCTAAGTTTAAGGTGTATAGCATAATAACTTGACTTACATATATTCTGAAATGATTACCACAATAAGTTTAGATAACTTGTTTGCATGTTTTACATGTGAAAAACGGCTTATTCAGACGAGTTTATTATGCTTAATGAGAAATCCTTGGTAAAGGAAAAGGTACCTTTTAGCTCTTTTGAATTTACATTTCTATTTTGCTTATTTTGGATGCTTTTTAAAGCTCCTTGGAATTTTAAAGTTATTTTAATCTCAAAATGATTTTTTGTTGTTAAAAAAATGAATAAACAAAAAAACCGCATTCATAAGAAATATTTTAAGAGATTAGTATGCACTACTTCAAATAATCTCTGAAATATTATCCTGAAACAGATCTGCAGATCTGGTCATTTGGTTTGGGATGGATCAGGAAGGGACAGGCAGGAAAGGTGTTCTTATGAGGCCTATGGGAATGGAGATGAAAAATCCAATTCATTCTTGACTCCTAAAGTTCAGCAATTTAACAAAGCTCTCTCATTACTCAAACATTCTTTTCCTTTTTTGCTTTTCAATTTTTGTCAACTTGTAAAATGGCATAAAATTATATGCATTTTTATTTCTTTCCATTTATAATCTAATTGCATATATTTTTTCTATAGTTATAAGTAAAACTGATGATGCAGTTGCATTGCATAACATACTGAACTGCTAAATGCTTGACAATCCTGGATGCAAAGCTTTTCAAAACATGTTCTGTTCAAACCAATTATCTACATTTAACTCGAGTTAAGATTGCTAGTGAAGTATTGGAAGCAGATATTCCTAAACTGATCATTTTGTGCAGGATAATATACCCCTAGTAAAAGGGATGAATACAAAACATCTCTGCCTGAAATAGTTTCCAGACCAGACCACTAACTTCAGAATGAGCCATAATACAAGATGAAATATGTAAAGTTCCACAAGTTCTTCTGAGGAGGGAAAAACTTCATGAGGTTGGGTCTTCAGAAAGTTTCATAAAACAAGTGGCATCTTTGTATTTCTTTTCCCTTTGACCGTACTTTGTACATCATAAATACCATAAAATACCATATAGATGGTTAGATGGATGGCTTAGTGGGTATGAAACAGACAAATAGCATTTAAGGCAGATTATAATGAAAGAGAAGGAATGCAACAGGTAAAGATGGAAGAAAGATTTTCAGTGAAGAGAAAACCATGAGCAAGCCCAAATTTAAAGTGCTATTTCAAACTGACGAGCATGACCCATTAGTCATGATTTTTAGTTTAGTGCATTGTCACCATCATTGATTTAAAAAAGAAAAAGAATAGACTAAAATATCAGATACCAGAATGACAGCGTTAGCATTATTTGATGAAATGTATTTTAGTTGTGTGTATTCACATGCCCGTGTGCACCTATACATTGTTTATGTGTGTATGTATTGATTCGTAGTGTGAAATTCATTTCTTATTGTGGAATCACTGAAAGAATTGAAAAAATAGTGATTAAATAGTCCATTTGGTTGCTTTTAATCTCTCTTGAATGAAAATGTCTCATTTCTATCCATCTAACCCCTGCTCTTCTTCCTAAGGTGTTTGGGGTGTGAGTACGAAGGTAATATTGTGAGTATAGGACCTCATGCTTGGTTGTGACTGTACAAAGTGGGGATCTAAAGGAACTTAATCTCTTTTCTCTTGATAATACCTGCCTCTCAAGGAGATTGCTTTGCTGCTGAATTCTAAGAATCTGAATGCTATCCCAGTTTTCTTCTTGATATTCCTACTATAAAAATCTGACTTTCTCTCATCTTCCCCTTCTTCTATCTTAAGAAAAAGATCACGAAAGCACTTTAATATTTTCTAAATGTTATCCTGTCAATATTTAGTAAAATAAGTTCTCCAGAAGAACTTTAGGACAAGTATGCTCATCACAAGACAGCGTTCTTTTGGATGGCATGCTAAGGCCATCACAGAAGAAAAGCATTTTTCTACAGCTGAACTCCCATAGAGAAACAGGTTTGCAGTGTATCATTTTGCAATCATTTTATAAATAGCCCAGCCTTCAGACCTTTGTACAGCTGAGATTATAGCTTAGCATTGCCACCCAGTGAAACCTTATGACAGAGCTTCCTATTGTTTTTCGTTTTGATGCATTACATTTCTAAAATATTTTGGCTCTCTCATGCATAGTCCTACTTACTGTTTAACTTAGAGTTGACGTATTTAGATATATTTTAGAAGAGCATATGATATTTACTTTTTAAAAAGCATTCTTTTGTTGGATGTAGCTCTACTTTGCAAAAACAAGTCTAGGTGGAAAGAAATTACAATATAAAACTAAGATGGGTTGTTAATGTTGCAGAATTAAATTTAAATACTGAAAGTAATAGGTCCTTTTATCTTATCGTTAAAGCATTTTAGTTTACACTTGAATAAATGTTCACATTTGAAAATAATCAAGGTTATTATTATTTCCTTCTCTTAGGTATCTGGAATATTTCTTATCTTTATTTTTAGATACCTCTTAAATGTGTTAAATTTGGGGAGACAATCAAATATAAGTTGCAAAAGTTTTTGAATCAAAAAATTAATGTACTAGAATTAATGTTTTCAAGGACAATAAGATCAGAAAAGATTAAAGAAATTAGAAATTTCTTTAGAGATAGAAAAAGGAAACAACTAAATATACTAGATAATGTCACCCAAAGCAGTCAGCCAGCTACATCAGTTTGAGACCCACTATAGGCTGAGTTTCTAAAGAGTGTGCTGTGGATCCCATTGCCTCCATTGCAAGGATTTTATTATCTAATGGAAGAAAAAGGGCAAATAATCATAAAACAACTGATAGGTAATTTGATGAGATATTATAAGCATAAATTTTTAAACCCAATGAAAGAACTATATAAGCAAATCAATGGTCAATTAAATATATACTACATAGCATCACTGTAAGAAATTTAGCCTGGAAAATATTTTAAAGTGCATATATCTCAACCTCTAACTTGGCTTTAAAAAGGGGGTGGGAGGAGGGAGAAGAAAGAAACAGTAAGAAAGCTTGACAAAATATTTAACCTTGAACAATGTAGAAAACTTTTGCTCACTGGCACCATGGAAATATGTCATTAGCTAACCTTGGAAGACATTATAAGAAATAGTTTTGTGAGCCTCAGGCCTGCATCACTATTGAAATGCTGTTGAGGCATCATTCTCAGAAATACTGAATATCCTCTTTGCGCAGACCTGTAAGAAAAATTCTTCTTTGTGCTCCACACAACAAGAGTCGTATTGCTCCTGAACGACTAGTTCATCTGATCCTGTGGACACTAAATGTTGTAGTCGATTGCATGTCTCTCTTTCTGGTTTGGCACCAAAAGGCTTAGATCCAAATCTAGGGCCTTCTCAGGCAAGTGCACAGAATTGCACCCCATACATTTTGTACACTAAATTCATCTTATTTTTCCCACCCCTAACTTTTCTCTGTCCATTTATTTTTTCATTTTTATTTATCTTATTGTAGCACATGCATTTTATAAATGGCCTAAATACTTTATAGAATGTAGTAGTGTATAAATGACTATCTAGGTAACTGGATATGGCCAATTAAATTAAATAGATAATTACTTGCCCCTGTTCTGAAGTTTTGTGTTCTGCTCATACTGACCCCCTTCCCAGAAAACCCTTCTATCAGTCTACCTAGAAAACACTCATTCTCTCAGACCCAGCTGAAAAGCAGAATTCTCTGTGGAGACTGCTAACTAACGTCCTTAAGGAAGAAGTAACCATTTGCTCCTTTGCATCACACTGAATTGTGACATTTTTTACATGCCTTTCTACCTAGAAATTACCCTGCTTGATAGGAATCTTATTTATATTAATCTCTATAGGTCCAATTCCAAGCACCATCAGTACATATTAGAAGGAAGGAAAGATGGATAGAAGAAAGAAGGAAGAAAGGAAGGAAGGGAGGGAGGGAGGAAGGAAGGGAGGGAGGGACGGAGGAAGGAAGGAAGGAAGGAAGGAAGGAAGGAAGGAAGGAAGGAAGGAAGGAAGGAAGGAAGGAAGGAAGGAAGAAAGGCAGGCAGGATGGAGGAAGGGAGGGAGAAAAGGAAGAAAGATAATGAAGAGCTGGAGAGAAAATAATTAGACTCAAAAGGGAGGAATTGTTGGATGCAGCTCTACTTTTATTTATGATTAAAGATCAGAGGGTATTCTAAAAACAAGATTTTTTATTGGCCTGCTTTGTTTTGTTCAGTCAGTTTTTTTTCTTGTTTGTGCTTTGCATTCCTTTCTAATGTCTACAAATAACTTGTGCCTAATTGAACCATTCTGAAAAGCCATCTAAAATATGACATGAGAATTGATTTGAAGGAGGAGAGCACTATGATTTCACAGAAAAGGTAACATTTTTCTCTCATTTATGTCTAGTTCAAAGGTCCCCACTGGTGAGGTGCTTCTGAAGACAACTAGGTTTGGCACTGTCTTTCATTTCAACTTTCTACCTCAAGCAACGCAGACTGTTGCAGTGACACAACAGTCATCTTGATGCTTTGTAATCAACGACACGATGCCTGAAAAATGAAAATGGTGGGCTGGGAATCAAGGCACTTCTAGTCAGAGACCTCAAAATCCATAACCAAAAATTCTAGTTTTATCCGAGAGACTTTCAGGAGTCTTCCAAGACTTCTGAGAAGACAAGGGACTTTAATTAAAAGAAATGTCTTGATGAGGATGCTTTCTGTTTCTGTGTGGGAAGATCATCTGGAGCAGAGAGGCAGGGGCGTAGGCGGACACAGATAATCACAACTCTCCTAGCATAGACCGAGCCTCTGAGGTATTAAATCTGGAAGAATCCTTTCAATAGATTGATTTTGTGTAGAATTGCCATTTGTTGCCTGAGGTCAGAAAGACCTTTCTCTCTTCTAAATTAGGTAAACTCTGACAGCTGAGACTTACTTTCACACAGTTCTGGGAAGTTTCTCCATGAAATTGGAAAGATAGCTCATCTCTCCTTCAGAGCCATCCTTATGAGGCCACAAAGCAGCACCAATGCAGAAGATAGAAAATTGGGGGAGGGCAACCTAGTATGACAGCCTGGGGAAAAGCCAGCAGGATGATTTTGAAGTGAATAATTTCTCTCCCCTTTTCTAAACCTTTTCTTTCCTGCTCCACCCTTAGCTCCTACTAAAAATGTGTCCCCATTTCTATACCTCTGCCTGCCTGTTTTTGTAGTAAAAAGAATTCTGAGATGCCCCTGCAAGATTTTCACCCCTTGATGTACACACCGTTTCTAATCTCTTAAATGTGAATAGAATTGTAAATATAATAAATTTAATTCCCATGATTAGTTTTCATTATTTGAAATAAATGAAGCTCCCCAAAATATTGACTTTGAGTTCATCAAAAGATAAATATTATCCTGGGTGGGCCTGAGCTATAGTTGAGCCCTGAAAATGGATCGGGCTCTTTCTGAAAAAATGGAGACTGGGAGAGAAAGAATTTGCCTGCTGGTTTTGAAGAAACAGCCAGAGAGGATCATAGCACAAACATAATTATGAGGAGTAGCAGACAAGATGAGAAGGAATCTTCTGGTCTAACCCACAGAGAGTAAAGTGAAAAGTGATATTTTTATCATCCTTTCTCACTCCTGCACCAAGAGCAAAGTCAATCAGCATTTGTCCCTAACAACTAAACAGAACATTAGAGGAAAACTAAGGCTTCTTGCTTAGTGGATCCTTGTAACCCAGAATTGAAGCTTCTCATGTGTGAGAGTCTGTAGTCTAACTGGCTTATTAATATATGTACCTAAACATTGTAATGCTGAATACGTTTTTAAACTGTTAGCCAACAGTTCCAGTTCCACCCTGCAGAGTTTCTAGGCAGAAATTCATACTCCTAGGAGAGAATGTGAAGTAAAAAAATCTTAAACAAGAACAGAGAAAACTTAAACATATTCAGTTCTTCTGACTTAAAACAAGTGAACAGCCAAAGGTCTCCAGGCACTGAAACAGCAACATGAAAGAAAATCAGTGAATTAAACAAAAATTGTCCTTGGAGGTAATTCAGAAAAAAAGGAGAAAACTTTTAAAAAAATACTTAAGTATATATATTTAAGGAAAGATGAGTAATAACATAAGAACAGGATGCTATGAAAAAAGAACTAAACTCTTTTGTATTAGTTAGTTATTATGGCATAACAAATTACCATAAACTTAGAAACTTAAGACAATATAAATTTATTATCCATCAGTTTCTGTGGGTCAGGAATCTGACCACAGTTCAACTGGATCTTCTGTTTAGAGTCTGGCAAGATTGTAATCAAGGTGTTTTTTGGGCCATATACTCATGTGGAGGCTAAACTGAGGAAGAATCTACCTCCAAGTTCACTCAGGTTTTTGGCAGAATTCATTTCCTTTTGGTTTTAGGACTAAAGGCCCTTGATTTTTCTATCTGTCAACTAGGGTCACTCTCAGCTCCTGAAGGCTGCTCACAGTGACTAGGGTATGTCTGAAGTTTTTGCAAAAAGGGTTTCTCCTACATGGCCACTTACTTCATCAAGCTAGTAAAGACAGTCTATGGAGTTGTAGATTAGCAAGATGGACTCTTATATAACACAATGTAATAAGGAGTGTCTTCCCATCTACTGTTTAGAAGCAAATCACAGGTCCTGCCCACACAAAAAAGGAGGTTGCAGGAGAATGTGAACACTAAGAAGCAGGATCATGGGATGATCACCCTAGAATCTGTTTGCCACACATATGAAAGGTCAATAGTTTTACGTTACATTTCAATAATTTCACTAGCTACAATTCAATAATACAAAAATACTATTGAATATAATTATTGAAAACAATTTTTAAACACTCAGAATATAAAGCAAAAAGATAGAAAATATTAGAGAAAGACAAAAGGAATTGAAGAGGTTCAACATCTGAAGAACAAAGGTGTAGAAACAAGTAAGGGTTTGCTTTAGGGGAATGAGAGTAGGAGGAAGCGGTATGTATAAGAAGAAGAGCATGGTAACTTCAGTAAAACTTAATTTTTTCTTTTTTGCTTTTGTCTTTATATGTTCTAAGAGTCTGGAGCATGGCCATTTACTAAAAATGTAACCTTAACCAAGTTACTTTTCTCCTGGAAGCTTCAATAAACTCATCTATCTGTGATGATAATAATAACCTCCCATCACATCACTTGTAGGGAAGAAAGGAAATAATACAGGTGAAATACTTAGCACAGGCCCTAGTATAAAGTGAACTCCAATAACCTTCATATTGGATGTGGTGTTTCTTTCTGAAGGGAACCAAAATTTTGCCCCCCTAAAGCTGCTTTCTTGGGGTATTGATTTTAAGCTCGCTATTACGAAATAAAACTCAGAAAGAAATTTTGACATCTTTCCTCATTCCTGCCCAAAAAGTTCAAACAGAGAAATGTGCTTTATAGGAAGGAAGTTTCAACTTAATCACTTTAAGAATTTTCACTTTAACATGACTTAGGAAGACTCCAAGCTTGTCAGCTAAATATCCCATATCCCATTGTTTCTGAGTTGCCTGGAAAAAATTTGCCTGCCATAAATGTTCCGCTCTTTCTCAACTACCTGTAAATCATCTGCTCTCTCCTCTGAAATCTAATACCCACTTTCTACTTTGTCCAAAAATGTCTTCTATACCCAATGTTGCCTCACTATCTCTAGAACTTCCATGCTTATGTAAATTTCTCATGCTCATGTGTTAAACAGTTGATTTTTTCCTTTCAGTCTGTCTCTGATAATTTGATTATTAGCCCAGCTAGAAGAACTTAGAAGGGGGGAAGAAAAGTATTAACTTTTTTAGCCACTACATGCACATCATGCACTTGATAGAGCCCTCAGAAGTGCCCAGAGATTGTTTCCATAACACACCTTTGCATTTTTTCACATCAGAGTGAGCAATGCATCTCCTCTCGGATTTCTGGATTTAAGGGCCACTCCAGTTCCCAAGAGTGAAGATGCTTGGCCTGAACTCCGCTGCGAAAATAAGACCATTAATCTGGAATGTTTTGAAGTTTGACTTTTGCTTTTACTAAAAGATCTGCATATGTGAAAAAATGAGGGGAACACCGCTAGCCAGACTTCTGCACTTAAGTTCTTAACACTTCAGTTTCAAAACCAGCTTAAGATCCTCACTCCTCCACAACCCCCATAGAGATAAATCTATTTGGAAATTCTTTGTGGACCCAGAAGGGAGGGAGACCCTTGTGATAGCCTAAAATAAATATACATAGTACACCGGAACAAGAAATTCGAATGTACATTTTGAAAACTAGGGCACTAAAAATAAACAGAGGTAAAATATACATCTGAAAGGAGATGGAGACACAGATTTGGAAAGAAATTGAATCCGTAGTTTTGTTAGTTGCAATTTTAACTGTTAGAATACCTGACCTACATTCTTTTGAATATGGGAGTGTTGATTTCCCTGTCACTTTCAGCATGCGTATCCCTTTATTTTAACTTTATTGTTCAGTTCTTCACTGACTCAGAAAATTGGTTCCCTGTGGTGATATTAGGTTGCATCATTGCCATAATTCTTAGACTAGTCTGATCCTCGGATACCAGCTGGGGTTCTGCCTTGTAGACCCCTCATCACAATGTGTTCTCAGATCTTCTAAAGATGAGTTTACACTTGTATTTCACTCCTTTATCTAAATATTATGTGCTTTTTAACTTATTTTTTAAGAAACGCATATTTTTTTAATAGTAAAAAAATAATAATAATATTCCTCCCCTTTCCTTGAAACCACTGCTAACAATTTCTGGTGTAGCCTGAAAAAACAATTTAAATCTGTATTGTATCTTTTGTTAGCACAAGACAAATAGTGATGAGACTCCAAATATTTAGAACATTTCTACATTTATTAAAATAAAACCTGCCACTTAATTGTAGAGACTTTACCTAAAATCCCTAGTTGCAATGCAGGTTTTCATGCGTGGCTCTTAAATCCTTTTTGTACCAATCTGCCCTAAAACTGAAGAGATCTTAATAAGTGAATATTAAAAAACACTAGCCATTTTCCTTTCTGCTTAGAAAAATCCAAATAGAAATTTCTGGTAGTTTAGAGAACACTGGCAATGAAACATCACTCGAGCAGTGGGATATTATTTCAGATATCAAAAACCTTGGGAAAATATTTCCCTAGGATGTCCCATACCGGGATATGAATATCTGCACAGTAAAATAATAACAATAAAAACAATAGAAATAAAGGCATTAAATCATAATTGCTGAAATTCATTCCTATTTTTCTGGAATTTATTCACTTAATCTCATATAGGCTTAGTTATTTTATTGTAAATAAAGACAGTAGTGCTCGCTTCAGCAGCACATACACTAAAATAAAGATAGTACTACCTCTCTTATTTATATCATACAGTTATTATAGAATTAAATAAGACACCAAGTTTAAAAATTATTTCAAAGCAAAACTCATTGTTTTTGTTCTTATCATTACTATTACATTTTAAACTTTAACAACTTACTTTCATTCCGAAATTGAATTTTTCATCAAGTAAGAGGGAAAATGTTGATACATTATGAAAAAGCCTTTTTGTAGTGGTGAATAATATTATCCAAAAAGAGACTAAAATGAAAAACAAAAATACTACAAATATAATTTATTTTTACCTAACCTCTACTTGATAAGTTTAGATGCACAATCAGGTCAACTTTTCAATGAATGTTTATAATGCTCAGTCAGACTTACAAAACCTATGTAGCACTCACTCATAGTGGCTGATAGTTATGAAAATAATATGCTAGTTCTTAACCAATAACATGTTTTAAATTAATATTATTTAGACAGTAAATTTAACATTTAATCCATTAATTCACACTCAGAAGAATGGCAGAATGTCAGGAACTGGTTGCACCACTGCAAATAGAAATAAGGTAATCTAATAAAGAAGCTTTTTCATATTCAGCATTGTTGAAATTATAAAATAATGTCTTAAAATAAGGTTTCTAATGCTGAAGTCTGTCAATTTGTTTATTTCAGCATAAGTAATAAGCTAGCATATGCTATTGTTCAAATTCTGGATCAAAAGTGGAATAGAGTGCAGTGACATCACAGAATTTTTATCAATTTTTTAGATTCCCTCACCCACCCTTTCTTCATTGTGCAGTGATTTATCCTAAGAACATTCATCATGTGATAAACAGCACAACACCAGAAGTACACTTCTGGAATGGAAATGTAATAGCATCATTTGAATAGATGTACAGTCAATTTTCAGTTCTTTGCTGTTGGGAAGACAGTATGATACATGAAGTCTGTAAAAAGCACTATCATTTCAAACAACTCCCATGTTAAAAATAAATTTATCATCACCACCATCTTATTAATAAAAAAAATAAGAAACTTCAATGAGCGGGTTGACTTTTCTACACTATATACAAAGCAATAACTATAAAATGTCTTTGCCTCTATAACCACTCAAATGTTCAAAAGAATCAGTTCTGATTCATGTTCCTCCATTTTATTCCTTTGAAAAAAGTGTTAGAGTAGTTGACACGTTAGACAATGGAGGAATCTGAACCCATCAACCAGATAAATGTTGCCACCATCAAGGAATCCAAGAGAAGAAGCGCCAAAATCCAAGTATCCTTGTCCTCTCAAAACCTATTGGAAAAAAAACCCCTGAGAATTGAACAGTGTAGGTAGGTGCTAAGGGGGAGACCTCAGATGTGTCTAGAAGAGAGTATGGGGGAAGGGAGTGTTAAAGCCATGGCCTGATTGTGGGAATTCAGAGATGGGGAGATGAGGATGGGATTATCTAAGCCCTTTCTACACACACACACACACACACACACACACACACACACACACACACACTCCCTTCCTCCCTCCCTCCCTTTCTCCCTCCCTCCCCAATCCCATATTCAAGGTTGCATGTTGTGGAAGATACAAATAGGGCTCCAGTATGAGAGAGTTCTCATAGTATAATACATTGTCTTATGCCCTCCTCTCCAGCCCATAAGCAGAAAATCACAGGCTGAATTTTCCAGCTGGCTGCCTATCAACAGGTTAAACTAGCTGTCCACCATAATAACATGTCTAGGAGGGAGAAAACTCTATCCTGGGGGAGGAGAGTCACAGAACTGGGAAGAGAGGAGAAATGCCACAATTTTGGCATCAAATGAGCAGGAACTTCAGAACCTCTTCTTACCACATCTCAAGATATTATAAAATTATAAAAAAAGGCATACTCTTGACAGAACAAAAATTTGGGGTGTGCTTGAAGAGCTGACCCAACAGTTGCCGAAGAAGAAGGAAGGTTAGAGAGTGAAGGCTGCAGATGCACTACACTTCTGGATAAAGTGTCTTTTCCTTCTTTCTCATTCTTTGTAGCTGATGAGAAGGCTTGAGATTAGGGCAAGCTTACCTCTCAGGCCCAGCATCCATGCAGGGTCTTCATAGCAAGAAATAGAAGCAAATTCATTATCTTCTTTTTCTTACTGGTAATAGAGGAAAGTGGCATGAGAACTACACACATTGACTAAATGTTAAACCAGGTTGTATTTAGAGCCCACTATGTACTACTGGACACAGGCACCTGGATGATCTGCATGTGGCCAGACCACGGGGAATTTACAGAAAGATTCCCTCTGAGATGACTAACAACTATTTTCCCCATGCCTTTAATGCTGCATACCCATACCTAGAAAGGAAACAGATCTAAACTGAATTCCTTAGACACTTGAGGTCTCACTCATTCTCTCCCTTCGAGAGGAGACCAGAGCTCTGTCTGGGGAGCATGTTTCCTTCTCTAATAAACTTTCTTTTTGTCTCTAACTCTAGCGTGTGCTTGAATTCTTTCCTGCACACAGTCAAGTTTCCCTTCTCTCACTCTGCCTCTTCTACTTCCTCTCCCTTTCCCTGTTCTGGGAGGGGAATAAGGGGCGTGGGGGGTGGGATTTGCCTTGTCCTGCATCACTGGGGCATTGTGAATGTCAAACAAACCAAGGGAAGAGATGAGAAGGGAGAAATTCCGTACTTGGACTCTTTGTCCTGCAGTGTTGCCTTTTCACAATCACAGCTTGGGAGAAGAGGCTGGAGTGGGTCACTGAATGTGGACACCACCCAAGGGAGGAGAACCCTCATGACCAGAATATTTACACGGTAAAGGATTTAACTTTTTAAGGGCTGAGGAGAAAGAAAGTGGGAAAAACATCGATCCAGAACTAACCCCAGTGAAAGGAAGTAGAAGGGCATATCTGACACTCTCCTCTTGTTTGTAACCCAGCATGAAATTACAAATATTTCTCTAGGGTTGAGGCACCCTGATGTGAAGGCTCTGTGTGTGTGTGTGTGTGTGTGTGTGTGTGTGTGTGTGTGTGTACTGCATGACAGCATAAAATGAGAATGCTTGAGCCTACTGAAAAAAATCAATGTTTTTGACCTCCTCCAGCGACCACATGAACAAATGTGTTCTGAAAATATTATTAGAAGCCATAGCCCCAAGAAGTTGCAGGTTTGCGTTGGTGAAAGTAATTACAGGACTAATTCCATTGTGTCATTGAAAATGCTTCAGTTTGGTAACCTATTGACATGGCCAGACTGCTGTTTGTGAAAACAAAAGCAAGTTTCCTGCTTTCTTTAATTTACTTTGGTCAAATTCTTCCTTTCTTTTTTAAATCACAGAATTTTTCCCCATAACAATCAATATAATAAAGGATACATACAGCCTGAGCCATATTTATACTCAAGATCTATGTAAAATAGACATACAGACTAATGGGACAAATAAACAAATACTGTTGGTCAGAGAAGACCTTAGATCAGTGGGTCCTAAACTACCTGTGCATCAGATCACTTAGGGAGCTTTTGTAAACTACAGATGTTTATTCTCCAACCCCAGATGTCCTAATTCAATTTATCTGCCTAGGACCAAAACATTCATATTTCTTTAATCTGATAAATTTAGTTATTCAATAGATATTTGCTGAGATCTTATTATGAGTCAAGTTTGTCAGCATATAGCAGTGAATAAAACAAAAACAGTAATCTCAACCTTTATGAAGTTTATCTCTATTGAGGGAGTACACAATAAATAAGATAAGTAAGTAAAATATATAGCATGTTAGGAAGTAAAAGATGTTAAAGAGGAAATTTGAACAGAAGAGAACAGAAAGTTTGAGAGGGCTACAATTTTAATTAGGATAGCCTGGAAGGTGACATTTCAGCAAAGATATAAAAGAGGTTAGAAAGTAAGCCACACAGAAATCTGAGGGGAAGCATTGCAGATAGATAAAATAGCTTGTGCAAAGGTCCTGGGTTAAAAATGTGGCCAGCCTATGCTCAAGTGACAACAAGGAGGCAGTGTGAGCAGCGGGGAGGGCAGGAGAGGATAGTAAGAGACGAAGGTAGAAAAATAATGAGGGTCTTATAGGTCAATATACAGACTTTAGCCTTTACTCCTGGAAAATGTGAGCAGAGGAATGATCTAATCTGTATCTAGTATTCAGCCAGTAGCACTCTGGCTGCTCTATTGAAAACAGACTGAAAGAGAGTTAAAGAGGAAGTCAGATACTCCTTGGAAATCTATTAACATAATGCAGGCGTTAGTGGCATGGACAAGGGATGGTAGCCATGAAGGTGATGGCACATGGTAAGAATTTGGATATATTTTTAAGGCAAAGCCAATAGGATCTACTGATCCATTGGAGATATGAGAAAAATCATAACTGACATGAGTCGGTCATGTCTTCAGGGTCTTTACCCTGAGCCACTTGCATGAATGAAATTGCCTTCACCAGGATGGAGAAGATTAGAAACAGGATATTTACAGCAAGGAGAAATATTAAGAGCCCAGTTTTTGACATGCTGTCTTTGAGTTGCTTATTAAGATCTAAGCTGAAATGTTGAACAGCGGTTGGACTAGATTTCAGGGACACATCTGTGCTGGAAACATAAATTTTAGCTTCATCAACATATGGACAGTATTTAAAGCCATGAGTCTGGATGGCATGTTCAAGGGACTGAGTTAGTTGGAGGGAAGAGGTTCAAGGACTAAGCTCTGGTTACTCACTTGGAGGTCTAGATTTTGCTATTGAAGTGGTTTATCTGAATTTCAGAAAACATTTGTCAGTCTCTCATTAAAAACAAAAACAAAACAAAAACAAAAAAAATATCAAGCTGACTTCTCTAGTGACATAACTGGATTCCAAATTACAATAAAAATTGTTATCACTTCATTATGTGGAAGGAGATAATTCATGAAAAACCTTAAGGCATGCCCCGATTCTATCTCATTAGCATTTTAAAGCATCATCTTGAATGAAACTATGGAAGTGTACATCTAATCCACCTCTTCCTAACTGAAAATTAGTTGAACTCAGGTATTCACCACTTCCTCCCACAGCCTCAAGCCTCAGTTAAGCTCCAGAGTTGGTCCTGGCTGGCCTAAGTACAATCCCATTGCCCCTTACCTCCTATAATGTGACTTTCAGTCAATGAGAAATGAGAGGTTCACCAGAAAGCTCCTGTGGAAAACCTTCTGGCTCTTAAGAGAGAAACATAGGAGGAGGTTACTCACTTCCTCCTCCCCTGGGTTTCTGAACCCCAGGGCCTGTGTGTGTCCTGTGGCCATCTATGAGATTGGCACAAGCACAAATCATCTATGAGAAATAATAATAATCTCTATGAAATGCAAATCTGAGAAGTAGACACAGAATCATGAAGCTTATAGGCATAAAATGATCTAAAAAAGTTAAGTGAGGGGTTCAGAGTAAGCTAAGATCAGGATCAAGAGCTTGGCCTCCTGAGCCCAGGTCAGTTTTCCTCTGCACCCCATGGTCTTCTCAGGTTGGCTTATTTCCAGTCCTTATTCTACACTTTTGGGTCAAATGCATTGCTCTTCTGAGAACTCCTAATTGGTGTTTCCACCATCTGAGATGAACACGTGGCCTTTGACAAACAGCCCAAATCTTCCATGGAGTGTTACGTGGAGTGTTATCTATCAACAGAAAAGATCAGAGACTCTGGTGGATGCAGTTAGAATAAAAGTGGCTTATCTGTCTTGTTAAGCATTCAAACACTTTAAGAATTAAAAACAAGATTGCATCTTCAGTCTATGCATGTTATTTTTGTTTATATCACCAGAAACTCTTTATCCATATCAATCAAAAGATTCAAACTAACAAATATAACCATGAGAAAAGATCAAAATACATGGAAGTGGGGGAAAGTTGCAAAACATGTTCTGTTATACTCAAATAGACTGGAAAGTTACTTGGAGTTAGGAAGGAGATGAAACAGGATCTAGGAGGATATTTTGCCTAAGAAGGCTGAAACAGAGAGGGAGGCTGGCTGCAGTAAGCAGTACATATTTTTTAATTGTATGCAAACTCTGTGGGGGAGTAGAGAAGAAGTACTTGGATTACCATATGGAAAACTTTCATCTCCCATAACAAGAATAATGAACACTTTTATGGTGCTTAATATGTGCCAAACTCTGGACTTTATAACTTGCTACATTCAGATGATCTTATCCATTAATTTAAGGCACATTTGTCAGCACACACACACACCCATAAATTTATATATGATGACTTCTTAATTCTATTATTTCCATTTTAAAAGAGACAGAGAGGTTAAGTAACTTGCCCAAGGTCACTCAACAGATGAGAAGCAGAGCCAGCTCTACAGTCCATGGTCCTGGTTATTATGCTAAAATCTTTGGTACTCTTCATCATGGCATACAATCAAGGTCTTTCCTAAACTGACTCAGATTCCCCATGTATCCTCATCTCTGAGGACACACTGCACTAAAATTTACCTGGCCTTGTCACATCAGGTCTTTCAAGATTGTCTGTACATGATTCCACTTATTTCCCTGGGATAAATATCTTCCTTAACTCAGTCTGGCCAATTCCTACTCATCTTTTAGGACCAATCTCAAAAGTCTCCATCTATGGGAAGCCGCTCCTAGCTCCTTCAAACTCGTAGGCCTCCAAATTCCCACTTGAGCTCCCACAACCCATCCCTTCCTCTGGGATAGCCCTCATCTTGTGGCACTGATTCTCTGTTAAGTCTGTTCCTGCCACTTAACTCTCAGTTCTTTAATTAAAAGACAATATCCCACAATCTCTGCATTCCTCACACCTAATAAAGGACCCAAAATATAGTAGGTACCTAAGACTATTGAATGAATGAATAAATAATGCAAACATATTTAATAGTTTCGTGGAATTCTTCACCAAATGACTAGAACACTAGGTCCAAAGCTGTGATCTATTATATACGGGGAGCAATTTCAAATATATTTTGGAAGTAGACAGGATGTAAATTATAACCCTTAAAATATCACATATAGAGATGAATACATTGGACAGTCTACAGGTAAAAAAAAGACGAAGAAAAAAGCCACCATACTACTAATCTATGCACGGCATTCTAAGAGCATGGGCACAATCTCAGAGTATCCTTCCACATCTGTGGCCTGTATTTCAGGCCTGAAGGCAATTCCGCAGCCTCCCCTGTCCTCAGTTCCTTTCCCTAAAGGTGGCACCTGCCCACGGGCATCCAAAACCACAGGAAACTATGAAACAATACAGAGACGGCCTAAAGGCTCTTCTCACTGGAGCTATGATAAAGAAGACCCTACACTTCCACTATTTTAATGGCTAATATTGTCCCACACCTGATCAACAATAAAAAATCAACTGTTTTCTAAGGAAGAAAAAAGCAACTTTTACATTTTTTTCCTACTGTAAGTTACTCTGATAGATGACTTCTGAAATTCCATTTGAATCTGAAAAACTAACTGACTTTTATATTTAAATAACTTTATGGTGTCTTGTTTTAATATTCCAGTTTAACTGTAGAGGACAGATCAAAGCTATATGTAAATCTCTTGGACATTTAACAGAGCAAGACTACTCTGAGTTCCACATTTTAACAAGGTATTAAATGCCATGTGTGAACATTAGTGAAAAAGTGACTTCATTTAAGGCAAGGGTGAGTCACTTAATCCATTACCTGTTTCCTTAGAATTCAGAGACAGGTAAATGCCTTAAAATTTGCCTACAAAGTTCTATCTATATACCTTGTATGGCCTCCTTAAACATTTGGCAATTTCAGCTAAAGATTCTGGATGGTCAGGCTGATACTCTAAGCAGGTGGCTGCTTCAGATTGTTGTTAACCAAGCAGACTAACTGACAGCAAGTAAACTGCCAAACTCCCTAATATCTGTCCCATCTGTCCCCATCATTTAATGCCTTTCTTCCCTTTAAGGCCATTCATTCTAAAGTTATCATCTTTTAATTTAAACTAACATTTATATTTATATCCTTTAATTTAAGTGTTTTACACTGAATAATATTTTTTAGGTCTGATAATATAAGACACTGAATCAGAAATAGACACTAATAAAATACTCAAAAATGTCCAAGATAAACGAATTGTAATACAGCAGGCAGGAGTTACAAATCACTCAGAAAAGCCCAAATTTTTAGAACTGCTATTGGATAGAATTTTGATTTTATGCAAGAAAGTTTTCAAATGGAAACGTTTTTCTTCTGTGGGTGCCATGGAGCAGCTGTTCATGTGACAAGAAGGCTATTTACAAGACTGATGTGAAGCTTTAATTAAAGCTAGTCTGCTGCTTCACTGTTTCCGACTATTAAACACAGTTTGTGTTATTAACATAATACTTGGAAATACAATTGCCTTCAGGTTATTGCTGGAATGCAAGCTTGCTACTTCTCTACACTGTCTTCTTCTTACCCTTTTCTCACCAGCTTCAACTTAGATTAAAAAGGAAAAAAATTCCAATTTACAACCAATAAAGAAATGCTTATTGAAAAAAAATGATGCTTTGATACTCGAACAATTGATTAATGAGTGAGGGGAAAAATTAAATCTGAGGTTCACCTTATGTCATAATTATAACTACATGTCAGATGGATCAGAACCATGCTTCCTAAAGTGAACTGTGAGAAATTCTCATCTTAATAAGTGCTCAGGAAAACAAAAAAGATTTGTTGATTAAACAAGTCCCTATATGAGATAAATAGTGCATTTTAGTACATTAAATGCTCTGAGAAGTCCTAAAGTTTGTTGTTTTTTTTAAATTCAGCTTAATGTGTAATCTTATGTTTCCAAGCTTTTTAACTATGGAAAACAGCTGCCTCTCACCTATTATGACTCCACAGAACTAGTGTCTGAAGACAATATTGTGAAAGGCCAAATCAAAGTGTTAAATGAAAGTAAAAATATAAGAACTAGAAAAATATAGGTAAGTTTTTATTGGATATTTTTATGTATAATTTCTGATAGATTAAAAGAAACACAAATAAAATGGTCACATATTTAACCACATAAAAATTAACATTTCCAAATATATTATAAACAAAAGTAAGTGATTAACTATATGTATTTGTAAAATTTTTAAAAAGGGTCTATATCCTTATAAAGAGTGTTAAAGAACAATAAGACACATATACTAGAAAAAAATTAAAAAGTATCAACCAAAATTCACAAAACAAGAAATACAAATGACTGAGAAGGCTTAATCTCGCTAACATTCTGACAAATGTAAACTAAACAATAAGATGCTATTGTCATTTTATCAAATTGGCAGCAATTTTTAAAAATATTATGCTTTGTACTGAACTGCAGAGACAGGTATACCTTCTTGCCCTCTCCTTAAGACTTACATTGAATAACTTTTCTGAAAGGTCATACCATATCTTTTGTACATTAGTTCCAAATCCGGATCATATAAAATAGATTATGTACATACCACTTATTATATTATGTATTATAATAGAAAAGTATAAAAACTTAAATATATGACAATAGGGAAATTATTAAGTAAAATAGTATAACTAATATAATAAAAAATATTCCATATTATCTAGAAAAAGTTTAATATATAATAATATTAAAAGAAATCTTCACAATATAATGCTCAGTGGAAAAAGCAGAATGAAGTTGATTATATCTCAACTGTATTTTAATCTTTATACACATATACAAATTTTAAAAAGACTGAAAGCAACTATATCAACATACAAATAACAGTTCTCTCTGGATGGCATATCAGGTGATGTTTCTAAATTCTCTTCAACGAAAGGACAGAATGGTTAGTGGTGCCAAGCAGAGAGCTGATTCAACCTTCATTGATAATCTAAGAATTACTTCTAGTTAGCATGTTGTCTAACAATAGACAGATTCAAGTGAAGTTGTTTTAGAGACCCTTTTATAGTTTTTAACTTGTTCGTTCTATTTATATATTTAACTGTCTGTATTTATATAAAAATCTTTTTTTAGTTTCTATTTTAGATAAATAGAAACTATATCCTAGCCTATATACATATGATTTCAAAGATTAATTAATACTGGTTAGCTATTAGATATTACTGTGGTTCTTTGCTGAGAAAAACAAAAATTTAAATGGAAAAACAGACAGTTCAACTCCTAATTAATGTACCTTCTTTCAAATGACTTAGTCAAGTATTGTGAAACTTTTCTAGGCTTTGCTTTTCTCAGACCTACAAAGAAAAGATAACCCTTACTTCATAAAATAATTTCAAAAAAGAGCTAGAAAAAAAATGGCAGCTATTGGGGAACTGGAAATTCTAAGAAGTATGGCTGTCAGCTTCTGAATTGCTCTGGGAATTAATATATGTTATTTCACTAACACTTTCTCAAAGCTCTGATTTAGCAGCTCATTATTGAATCTCAATAATTACATTTATGACTAGCAAAACTGAAGACTATAACAACCTTATAGAAAGACAGGTATTGATCCATTAGAAATATGTACTAATATTAGGGCTCATCCTCATTTTAAGCCCAAAATTTATATTCGTATTTCATCATTGCTTTTTTGAAATAAGTTTTCTAAAAGTTAGAAACAATTATTCTTTCAGAGCCTTTAAAGTAACATACGTGATTACCTACTTTCCACACTTATCATTAACCTTAAAATCAGATGACAATTGTGTTTCACATGTGATTTTTATTATAACCAAGTCATTTTTGGAATGATGAGTTTTCTAATCTCACTCTAATATTATAATACAGATGCATTCATCTTTAAATTTAGATCTTGTTAACAGATAAAATAAAGGTTGTTATCTACATTAAAAGGATCCTTCTATTTATCAAAAGGTTAATTGCAAGAAGATTCTTTTAAAGATGAGATTTTCTACTACATTTAAAATATTTCAGTTTAGAACAATTTAATCTGCCTGTAGCTTTTCAATACGAAGATGGAACATATGTGTACTCTGTTTGTCTCATTACAATGACAAAATTTTCCAGAGCAAGAAGCTGCTCAGCTATGACTCAGGAAATCAGGGAAAGAGAAAGGAAGCTCAGGCAAGGAGACACGTGGAAAAGAATAAGCAGGAAGGACAGAATAAGTTAAGCTTAAAGATAAAGGCCCTGAAAAATGTTAACTCTCAAATATCTGGTGGAACAGTAAAATACTAGAGCAACTCCATGGCTTGTTTATATGACATGTATATGTAATTAATCCCAACTGGAAAGTTTTCTGAGGTCAGAGGTTATGTCTAGTTGTTATTCCCTACCTAGCAATGAGACTTAAACATAGTAGACTTCAATAAATATTTGCTCAATGAAAGAATTAATAAATGACACCATACAACACATTTGATTAACTTCTACCCAATTAACCTCTCACTTTGGCACCGCTGGGAATATGGTAACGGATCAGAGATATCACAGGGATTAAAATTTGATTTTGTTCCTTCTCTAATAGAAACACAACAAAACACCAAATCACAACTATTGGCAATGTGATTGTTACTCTTCTGAATAATTACCTATGCTCAATGGTAGTACTAATCTAGTTAGTTTCTATTGCTACCAATAAATCTTAAATAAAAGATTCTATTTAAATCCCTTGATCAGAAGCCAGGTTTATAGTCACATCCCAACTTCTTCCCCCAGCTCCACTACACACCTCACAACCAGACCAGGATGAAAAACTTCCTCCAAGGAGAGGGTCCCATCTGCTCACCTGTTTTCTCTCTGTGAAGACAAACAGCACCCCCAGCAGTGTGCTCTGTGACTCTGCCTTCTATCACTTGCCTGTGTGCCTCTTAGAGATGCAAAATTACTGAGAAGGCAATAGGCTGCTGCTTCCAGTTCAGTGATCTTTTGTTCAAACTGGGCAGAAGCTGCAATTAATGCAGAGAACCTGGAAAAGAGATTTTTAAAAAGATTTATGTTCTCACATTCAAAGGTCATTGTCCTACTATGTAAGCCTGAAAGCTAATTACAATAGGTATGTGGCATTCACACCTTCTAATTGGATAGCCACCATTTTTGGTAATGGAGGCCAGGGAGTAAGAAGATAATAAATATTCGTAGTTAATTCTAAACCCAATTTTAGCTGGTAGTTACTACCTCATTCGCTCCAAATCCTTGATCAGAGCAGCCCAGCAAGAAGCCAAATTGTAGAGCTGCATAGCTTCGATGTCAGCTTATTTTTATTCTTGCAGCAAACCTGCCAATCTTCTATTTTCTCCTGCCATTCACCCAACCACATTAGTTTTCCAATGTAGGCATTTATTAGGCAAAACACTGAAATTCATGTGTCCAAAGGAAAGAGGAGAAAAGAATCTTTAAAAATGTCCTAAAACTGGAACATTCTCTTTGTCCTTTAGACATTTATAGCATTTAGGTCTCCACAAAGCTTCCCTTTGGTGTGCTTCATGGATAGTACAGATTGGTTAACCAGCTAACAAGGTAGGAATGTGCTTGTGGTTGATAGCCACCAAAAGGGCTCCCAACGTTTCCCACTGAGACACTCCCTATAACCAGCAAACAAACACAACGACAAGATTTGTAAGGAACACTGAGCAACCTTGCTTTTAATGGTGATAAAAGCGCTGTTTCTTTAAGAGAAAGTATGGCCACTTTTTTGTTTTGGTTTTGCCGCAGGAAGATAATTACTAATAATATGTTCTACTTATTATCTCTAAAGTTATTATTCCACCCCCCCCCCATTACTTGGTCTGATAACACAGGGATTCATTTAATACTGTCAGCAGTCATCTCTAGTATGGAGATCATGAATTATTCCCTTGGCTCCAATCCCCACGTCAGTCATCAGGTCTCTTCATGCTTTTGTGTTGTATCTCATCCTGCGTCTCTACATTCACAGCTGGCAGTCCAGTCTGAGCCCTTATCACCCCTCTCCGCTGACTTCACAGCTTTCTAACTAATTCTCCTCTTCTTTCCACTCTTCATCTCCATATTAAGTTCCCTAAAATTATATCATCTCATTGTTTAAAAACTGCAATAGTGAAATGATAAAAATTACTTTGTAAATTTTGAAAGAAATGCTCTGACATAATATAAATTGAAAAAAAAAAGCTTAAGTGCTGAAGCCTTTATCTTTGAAATCTACCTTGAATCTGTTGTGCCTCTTGTTACCTCTACTTCGTCTTACCCTAGACCAAGTCATTATGACAATGTTGAAATTTTCCTTATTGTGCTCCCTAAATGTTCTACAAAGATCACACAAGTATTTTATAATCAGAATAAATAAAAGGCATTATTTTTAAATCACTGCACACTGAATGAATATCTACAACTTAGTCTGACATTTAAACTCTAAAAACCAGACTCAACTCTCGTTTTCCTCTCAGTATATGTTTGAGGTCTCTTTGGAATCATTTCAGAATTGGCTGCCCTGGAAAAAAGTATGCCAACATCACAAGAACTGACTGTCTATGCGAAATGTCCCAGGAAGAAAATATCCCAAGAAAGCCTACCTGACAACTATAAAACTGAATGTCCTCAAGCCTGGAGGACCATCACACTGACAATTCTCAGCAGCAGATAAGGACTGAGAAAAAGACCAGCACAAGTTGCTCCTTGTAAAAGTTTGTGGGAGAAACTCAACCCAGTACACATGCACAGCAAAATCGGCAGCATTCTGCAAAGGACCCCGTTAGCTGACCACCTGCAGATGTCCTAGTGGGTGAGAGAGCCATGTCAGATCTTATGGAAATATAACTACCCCCTAAAACTCCCACTCCAGGCCCAGCCTAGAAACATTACAGATACCCGCACACCTGGACCAGATCATCACTGAGTTATGCAACACCAACACAATTACTAAAGTAGGAAAGACCAAACAAGCATCTCTCTAACCCTGCCTTGTCTGAAGTCTTCCTGAGCCACAGAGGCCCCAGCTGCCCTCAGCCCAGCCATAAGGCCAATGCAACAAGAAATACCAGAGAGATAGGGTAGAAGAAAGTTCAGCTGATAAAGCAATTAATTGAAAATTTAAGAAATTACAGAGATAGTGGATTCTGAGCTTAGGCAGAGATTAGGATAGAAACAAGAAAAACTATAGCAAAAAGGGAATAAAGGAGGAAAACATATCACCTGCAAAGTGCTGATATGAAATAAGAAAGACCAGGAAGAGACATTAAGTAAGAACACTTCATGCCGTCAGGGGCCAGTTTGCTAACTTAGACGTTAGTCACTCGTGCTCTCATATAGGGAAGGGAAGGTCAAACCAAGAGTCCATTCCCTTGTCCGGAAGTAAAAGCAAGAATACAACCACCACAAAGAACAAAGACTATCACCTGAGATCGCTGTCCAGGGACCATGGGCCAAAATAAATTTTAAAAAATAATAAATAAATAAATTATCCTGGCACTGTTAGACTCCAGTGGGAATTCCTGGCCAAAACTCCTGTGCTTCTGAATCTTTAGACATGGTTTCAACTTAAAATTTAGAAATAAGTATAGTGAGATTTGTTTTTTTTTTTTCCTCCCAATGATAACAATGTAATAATAAGTGTTATTTCTTAAATGGGATGTATGTTTCACGCATGGGAGGCTTTTCCTTAACAAAGAGCCAAAATCATGGAAGTAAACTTGTTTCCTATAGACAGCAAGAAACATCAGAAGTAGAGTACACTGTTGCAATGAAGCCCCAGGCTCTGGAGACTGACTGCAGGGTTCAAATTTCAGTGGCACCAATTTCTTGCTATGTGGCTTTGTACAAGTCATTCAGCCTCGACAGGACCAATTTCCTATGTATAATATTATAACTATTACAATTATAGTGTTGTGAGAATTTATAAAATTCTCATGTAAAATAAGAAAGAAAAATAAACTCATAAGCTAGCCCATATAATGCACTGTAGTTCAGTACCCTGACACTTACAAGCACACAGTAAATGTTGACTATTGCCATCATTTTTAGTCTGATTAACAAAGAGCCTACAGGACACTTGTGGCATGCCAAGGTTATGCCAAGGTTAAAGGGATTTAAGGGATCTCTCTAGTCTGATACCCACTTCCTACACCACTGATGCCCCTAATGTTAATGCCCAAGGAAGAAAATAAGTAAATTAATTCAAAGCCCATTTTTCTCAAGAAATGACTGTTTATCTTTCACTTTCTCCTTATAATACACTAGGAACTGGGTACCTCCTGAACATAGTTCCTGCAGTGCTGGCTCTTACTTTTTGGTGCCACCAAGTGGCCAAATTTAATGGAACACTGATTCCCCCAGTCAACACCCCAATTTAGCAGATCGTGCAATATCTGTTTTAGATAGCCTTCAGCAGCTCTTCAATGCTTATCAAATTAATAAGCAGCACTCTGGGTTGAACAAAGAAGCAAATGTTCTAAGTGGCTCTATAGAAAGAACACTTGGGAAAAAGAAAACCATCAATGAGAAGCAGGAGAAGGGCAAGTGTTGGTGTTGGTGAGTTTTAGCCATTTCTTGGGTGCCTGGAAAGCACTTTGTTTATTTCTGCTTTAAAAAATGCATGCCTGGCCTTCTGGGCAGGTGGCAATCATTTGTATGAAAGAGGAGCACATAATACACATTTTGAGTGATTACTGAATAGCTAAGTAATAAAAATAACAGTATTTGGCTGGAAATTAAGATCAGCACTGAATATAGCTGTCAAAGAAACAACTCTAAAATGCAAAAATGGAATTTTAGCCTCAAAACTGCAATTTTATTACATTTTTTAGTAGTAAAATTTTAAAAGGGCAGGGAAACAATTTCACAATATTGTTATTTGTCAGCAATCTGCTACATAATTGCAACACTGTAGTAAATAGTCACTTTCAATTGGTCCATCTAATAATATTTTTAACCTTTATATGCACAGCAGAATATAATTCAGGAAAATTATTTTCAGAAACATACTTTCTATAAGGAATTTTTTATCTTTGGATTTATAGATTTGGAAAGCCTAAAAGAAAAATCCTTCAATTTAAAATACTAAAAATATTTGGCCAGTCTAAACTCAAGAGCAATTAATTCACCAAACTTTTAACTTTCTAGCTTCCATAGAATGAAAATTGTAAGGAATTGTCTTCTTAAAGCATTTTTTTTTTTTTGGTAAAGTCTACATTTTAAGGTTTGATTACTGAGAATATTGTTTGAGGTGCTTCATTCCTCCAAAATGCTCTCCTCTTTTCTTCAATTCTTTAAATTATTTAATCCGTCTGGATCTAGGATGATTCATTCCAGATGTTGTTAGACATGACTTTGGAGCTTTGTTCCTCTTTGTAAAATTTGAGGTGACAATATTGACATTCTCCTTTTTTAAACTCTTCCTTTCAAAATGATTAAATCCAAAGAGAGTTTTTAAAAAAAGTATTCAAGACCTAAATAGAATTAAGTGACTAAAAATTCCTTATGGTTACTAAAGATTATACTTTTAAAATATAAATTGCAGCATGCCCCAAAAATGATTTAAGAATAGAATTATGATAAAATCTAATTTCTTTATTCCAGTTTGTGTTATTATTGAAAATTTTGTAAACATTTTTGACTCAAAAAGTAAATAATAATCTTTTTAAAAGTGATCTAGTTAATAAATTAGTTAATTCATACTATCAATCTAACTCCTTATTTATTTGGCTATTTTAAAGCTTATAATGATTGTTTTTCTTATAATGATTACATATTTGTTAACACAAAGTTAACAGCTCTAACAATTATGATTAATTTGAAGCACTTTAGTCTTGCAATAATAAATATTTCAATCAACTGATAGAATTTAAACACATGGCTGATAAGAAAATTTTCACTCCAAGTTACATTTAGAATGCTTACTATATATTAATGTGAATATTCAGACATTGACAACAAATCAAAATGACAAGCATTGTTCACCCTACTGATGTTGATATATTAATCAGATATAGTAAAAATATGTGATGATGATTTGTTAATCAAAAATCAAAGATGTTGCAAATGACATTGAAAAGAGCATTTAGCTACTTGGCCTTCCAAAGGTCAAAGTCAAAGCAAACTCGAATTACTAATTTGGGCCAAATCTAAGACCAAAATTCAATTTGGTACAAATCTCATTATCTGTAGTCGGCGTGTTATATGGTAAAGTGTCCAAGCAATGGAGTCATTTAGGCTGATGGTTCCAGTCTTTCTCACTCTTTCTATCTGCTTCACCTTGGGCGAATCACATAGGCTCTTAGGCCTCCATTTTCTCATGAGTGAAACAAAACAATCAAACCAAAAGACTGAATGAGGCTCTGCAGATGAAGCACTTAGTATGAGGTCTGTCCTGTAATCCCAGTTACTATATCTATTGTAGTTATCATGAGCATGACCATTAATATTAGAACCTTAACATCTACTGTGAGAGTTGTGAGAACTAGATGCTACCTATAAATAGCACTTGAAACATTTTGTGCTCATTTTATAAATGGTAGGTGATATTATCTAGACATCTGTACAACTTTGAAAGATGCTATAAGTAGAACCTTAATTGTGAATGCAGAGAAAATGCAACAGGTGTATGTGCAGCTGAAATAGACATGTCATTTCTTTTTAATAACCCGGTGTTCTCACCAACTTCCCATGTGTACAGTATTCTGCAGCTTAAAAGTCCCTGGGAAAGACAGATTCTGTCTCTTACCACAGAAGCTAAAAACAGTAGAAAGCTGCTTTTACAGCTCTCTTAGAAGTTAAGCCTAATAAGTTAAGTCTGATTAGATGTACCCACCTGAGATTTTTGTATCCAGGGATAGTGGTGTAATGAACCAGGAACAGATCAAGCTGAGGGACTTGGAAGAAGCATAGGCATCCACCTGTCAGGTATAGCAGTGGTGATGCTGTGGTATATGGTGTTCAGTGGCATTGACTTCAATGGTCTTTGCCAGTTTGAGGCTATGACAAGAATTTCCTATGGCCCTGATGTGCAGCCTCCTTTAGCCTATTTTCCAAACCTAGTACTCCAGCCTTCTCAACAATTCTGTGAGCTACCCAGTAGCCTTTCAATAAACTGATATTCTGCTTGAGTTAACCAGAGCCTTTTCTATTGATTACAACTAAGGCTGGCACAGAAATTGGTAGTGGGGTTCTGGAGGCAGTAGACCCCCAAATGTGCATGGGATGAGTAGAAGGATGGGGACAAGGTAGTGAGGACTCCACTATTCCTTGAAGGCCACATGCCATGCATTTAAGATTGATTATGACATGAATGGCACCCTCTAGAGCTGTGTTTTCAGACTGATTCTCACCTGGGATATGATTACACTTGTTATGTGTCAATTAATAATTGATTAGGCTGTTGCATATTGTGCCTTGGGACATAAACTATGTGTCTATAAAGGCTCTAGTATTAGGAAAAATTCAGCATGTTGGACCATGTTAGCTATTTATAGTATTAAGGGGAAAAAAATTAAACTAACAAGTTTAAGTTGAAAGTGACCACTTCAAAAACAGAAAAAAGGGAAGTATTCTTTTGCTATTGAAATTTCTTTCTGCCAGTGACCTGCAAGTTAAAATAATTAGGAATCTCATAATTTAAAACCTTTCGATATTGTAAAATTAAAATTCTCTACTTCAAACTAAAGTTTTCAAACGGAGGCAGAAAGTAAGGAGAGTAGGCAGGAGAAATGATTGGAGCAAAAGACAGGTCTGATCATGTAGGCGGCTGCCTATAAATTTCCATTAAGTCTTATCTATGGGACTAAGAATTAAATATGCTCAATGTGATGAAGCATCTGAAATGGAAGCAGCTTAGAGTTACAAATTAGATTATTGCTTTGAAACATTCTAACGCAGTGACCTTTTAACACAGGGAGGCAAAGTTCAGAGACAGATATGAGCAAAGAGAAGATCCAATAGACAAAGGTGATGTCTGAGTAAGATCTCTGGCTGTGGGTTCTAATCCAAGGAATTAACCAGAAACAAGTAAACAAGTCTATTAAGTTTCTAAAGCTGCTCACTGTAATACCAAAAATGTCCTGATTCTAGCCAGCAATATCCTGTTATAGTTTAAAACTTAAGATGTCTTAATTTGTACCTAGAGAAAATAAACTCCTAAAGCTTTGCAGCTCCTAGAAAGGGCATTCTTCTTAATGTTCATCTCAGATGTGCCTACTGCAAATAATGGACAGATCAGTCTTTTATAATGCAGAAGCAAGGTGCCTGAGTAGTGGCCAGGGCATGGAGCATGCATTCTTATGGTCCAACAGGATAGGACATGTGTTTTGAAACAATGACTACTGGGTGCTATTTCCATTTTACCCTCTTCTCAAATGAGTATTTAGGATTATTTTCATTTCCACCATTGTATATGAGACAATGTAGGGAGGGTGTTGAATGACTTAACTTTCAACTGGTTATTTCTACACCAAGTAAACGATCTTACTAGGAGATATTTAACCTGGAGTCAGATGATGAATCAAAATGAGAGTTTGAATTTACTCCATTTGGGAAGGGGTGAATGCGTTTCATGTAGACTTTCACACTTTTGAAAGTATACTCATGTGAAAAAGAGTGTTTTTAGGTGTTAGGTAGCCAAAGGAGTGTGGGGGACACTGTTATTTGCCTGCTTGGTATCTAATCCCCTCCACAACGTTTCCTAATAGAGCCTCCATTTAGTCCATGTATTTAAGTCTTTCTTCAAACAGCCCAGGCATATTTGAATCAGTCTTAGCCAACCCATGGTTGGTCCAGGAACTCAGAGCATAGCAATACCCTGGCAAGTGATATTATGGGTTCAGGGATGGGCACATGTCCTAAGTAGATCTAATCAACCAAAGGGATTGGTGTAGGAGAGATTCTTTCTCTCTTCCAGCTACTCACACCTCCTTTATTTGAGCTACCTCTCCTTTATTTCATTGCATTCCTTTGGTTAGAAAATACCTTGTAAACGTGAGAGAAGCCCACTTTAAACACATAGAGAAAGGTAAAATGAAGAAAAGAGCAAAGAAATTGAACCAGAGTCATGATCAAACTATATCTGAGGCCTACATTAACTCTGGACTTCCTGTTACTTAAGATTATACATTTTCTTATTGTTTAAGATAGGTTACATTGGAGTTTCTGTTAGTTTCAACCAAAGTGTCCTGATATACAAACCATGTAGGAAGTTAAAATATTCAGTTGGCCACAAAGCCACGTTTTTGCCACAAAGCCTAAGATAAAGTAGGATTAAACCAGCACAAACTCTTAAACTCCTCTGCTAAACCAGAGGAGTTACCCAGAGAGCTGAGCAAACCATTAGGTAGTTCACTGACAAAAAAGTTTTAGAGCAATAATTTTATATTTCTCCTATAGTTACTTTACATGTGAAAAATGGAATTGCTTTTTCATGCACAGTATTGCTATAAAGTTTATATTTAAAACAAATGTGTTTATGTAAAAAAATTAACTTATAGAAAAATATTATCTAGATAATAATACAATTTGTGTTAGTTTCCATAATAAAGCACCACAAACTAGGTAAATTAATACAACAGAAATCTATTCTTTTAGAGTTCATGAGGCCAAAATTCCAAAATCACGGTGGCAGTAGGGCTATGCTTCTTCTGAATGCCCTAAAGGAGGCTCTTTTCTTGCCTAATCCAGCTTCAGATGGTTGCCAGAATCCTTGGCAGTTCTTGGTTTGTAGATGCATTACTCCAATATCTGCCTTGGTCTTCACATAAACTCTCCTCTCTGTGTTCATAGTTCAGTTGTCAAAAGTACATCAGTCATTAAGTTAAGCATTATACTAATCAAGTATGACCTCATTTTCCCTTGGTTATATCTGCAAAGACCCTATTTTTTAAAGAAGGTCTCATTCACAGTTACGGGGGCATAGGACTTCAAAATTGAACACACAAAACAATTAATATTAACATTTGGCAGAAGTCATGAAAGTGGTACATGGACATTTTGAAACTCTAAGGATAATACCCCAGTGGAAGAAAGGATGCATAAAGAGACGAAGATGTAAGTTCAGTTATACCTGGGCCAGTGAGCTTGAAGTCAGTCGATAATTATGATTTCTTGCAGTGTGCCCACATTTGCTAAGACCCCTCTAGAATGCCAGCCTTAGCAAACCATATCTGAAAATTGTATAGTCATCCACAAAGAAACTAGACAAAATATTGATGTTATTGAAAAAATGTACCCAAAGCTCATTTATAGTCAGTGGTATTATTATACAGAGGTCACACATTGTTGGCAACATTGCTCTGAGGATCTAGCCCTAGTCTAATCATGTCTTCAATTGGAACTTAATTCCATTATCTCTAGCAAAAATTGACCATCCTTGTATTCTGATAAGCCTCCCATTTATCTGGGTACTATTTTTCAGTTCCTGGCATTAGCCTCCAATTTCTCTAGCCCACAGGTATCCCTCCTGACAGAGAAACAAAGAGCTTATAATTTGAGATTTAACTCAATTATAGAAAGTAATTATTACATGCTGTATCTCAAGAAGCTTGATTTGCAATTGATTACATGGTAAAAGTAGGGAGGCAAATACTAAGAAGAGAAATTTTCCATTTGGAAGACCACAGTTGGAACAGTCATAATTTACAATTGAGCAAGAAACTATGAAAAGAAAAAAGAACTCTATTAAATGGTTTCATGAAATCTTGGGGAGATTTGAATATCATGGAAGGTTTTCCTGTCACATTTGTTGAAGTAATAAAGTGTGAAGAAGTGGTAAATCTGATTAGCAACACTTGTCTAGCATTAATCTACGGTTGGAAAAGAAAAAAAGAATATATAAGACTTCAATTATTATTCTTTCCTGTGTGTAATCAGTTAAGAAATATGCTCCAAGGCTGTTCAGAAAACAGTGCTGGTCAGGTACTCTGAAAAATTATTCAGGAACCCATAAGCCAGTGACCACAGCAAATGCATTTCTCTGAGTAGTATCAAAAGCTGTTTCCTCTTCGTAAGTTCAGATGCTTCTTGGCTATTTATGAACCACCTGGTGTTCACAGACCAACGTGGGGATTCAGAAAGCTGTTTCCATGGTAATAAGGCATTCATGCTGAAAACTACTCCTCCCTCACCTTCCATCTTTCTCTACTATTAAAGGGTATAGATAGAATTTCTGTGAGGAGCAAGGATGGTTTTACAGCAAGCATTTTACGGCTTTTCCAAGTGTAGCTACTGTAAGTCTGTAAGTAGTAGGGGAAATATACCCTGCCCACATGCAGACATGGTCACAGACACAGTAGAAGCCCACCAAAATCTTCTCGCATTTGAAACTACTTCATCGATAGCATTTTATTTAACATCTCCGTAGCAGACACTTCACTAGATCAGTGGTCAGCGATTATAACCTGAAGGCCCAGTCCAGCCTGCCATGTGTGTTTGTAGATGAGGTTTATGGAAACTTTATTGAAATAAAGTTTTATTGGAAGACAACCATACTCATTCATGTATCATCTATGGCTGCTTTTGTGTTCCTGTGGCAGGGCAGAGTAGTTGAGAGGAGCAACAGAAACAGCAAGGCCTATAAGCCTAAAAAGCATTTTCTACCTAGCCCTTTACAGAAAATTTGTCAATTCCTGCCCTAGATATGGATCCAAAACCTGATAAGGAAGCCTGAAAAGTGTAGAAGTAAATACTGCTAGTAAGAACTTCCATGGACCACTGAGGACCAGAGCACCATGAGAAGAATCTTTAGAAGAGGTGAGACTGCAAAGATAGGCAGTCTTGGGATATACAAATTTGTGGTGAGGGGGAAGACACAGTCCAGATAAGGAGTGGAGAGAGAGCAGAGGATGGTGAAGGAAATGCTAGTCAGTAGCATGGGAAAACTATTAACACCAAAAAGGACCATGCACACGTGAAGTGCTGCTCTCACGGTGAGCACAAGTTCATACGGGCAGGAAGAGAGAGTTTGTGAATAGCAGGAGGTAAGGTTGAAGCCAAAGATATAAAGACTCTCTTGAAAGGCAAGCAAAGGAAATCATCTTATTCTGTAGGGAATGAGATCTGATGAAACTTTGTTAAAAGCTAACTTGAAAAATCAGATGAAGGAAGGGGGAATCCAGTTAATATTTGTCATCTATGTCATCCTTATTATATACCAGGCACCAGTCTAACCACTTCACACCTATTGACTCACTCACTCCTCCTAACAGCCCTGTGAGGTAAGCACTATCATGATTGCCACTTTATAGATGAGAAATCCATGGCTAAGAGAGGTTAAGTAACTTGCTCAAGGTCCTACAGACAGATATTTGCAAAGCCAGGCAATCTAGCTCCAGAGTCCAGCTTCTGTAATCAGTTACAAGATTGTTAGAAGAGTACAAAAGTGAAATGATAAGAATTCAGTTAGACTTGTTGCAATGCCACACACGAGGTGCTCCATCAAATATATTTGATGAATAAATGATGAATGAAAGGAGAAAAGAGAAAGGAAATAACGGGTACCAAGAGCATTTGGTGTGTGGTGGGGGAGAGATCGATGGCATTCAAAGCCTAATATAAAAGATTCAGAGGAAAAGGAGACATTGAAGATAATTCTAATAGTTCTCTAGGATGACTGGAAGAATGATGAAATCGATGTAAAAAAATAGAAGGGAAAATCAGCTCTGGGGAGAAGGTGGTAAATTCAATTTGAGATTAGACAGATGATAAATTTGATTAGATGGTAGAGCAGCCAAGTGGAAACATTAGCAAGCCCTTGGAGGCATGTGACTAGAACCCAGGAGGGAGCTGGAGTCAGAACTACAGTGTTGGTTGTTGGGCTTCATGGAAGTAATCGAGAGAACAGCATGCCTTTCTCACACTGATGGGAAAAGTGAAATGATCTTTACTTGTGACATGCACAATATATAAAACCCCAAAAAATCATTAGATGATGTCCAGGTGCAAAATTGACCTTGTGAAAAGAATGTGGGGCTGGCTCTACAGGAAATTGGGAAACAGGAGAATATCTATTTAGTGCCTGCTATGTGCTGGTGATTTGACACTGCATTCAGTGATCACAGAGAGGCTGAAACCAGGTAGTGTAACTCCCTTTGAGAGCAGAGAAAACAGAGTGACAAAGGATGAATGATTTACAGAAGGACACAAGCCAGAAAGTCAGGGAGCCAGGATTTAAGCCAGGTCTGCCTCCAACGCCCACGTTCTAAATACTACCAACTGCCAAAGGTCCTTCAATATGTTTCCCAAAGTTTCCTCTGACCCTCAGCACCATCAGATAGATGCTCACTTTGCCTTATTCTGTAAACTGTTCCTTGACCTTTTCATCATATGAAAGGATAAATCACTAGTAAGTGCTTAAAGAGGTACTCCTCCACTGGGTGTTATTACTAAAATGCTAATTTCAGACACTGACCAGTTGTTGGGAGGGAAAGGTGTTACCCTAAAGCATTCCTAATCCTTTGAAAACATACAGTGGGTTCTTCCTAACTGCTCTCATTTCTGGTTTCTGCAAGGGTGGCCCAGCCACGAGATACGGTGGCCAATACTGCGGAACTGATCCAGAGATTTGCCTTGGAAAACTGAGAGCCCCAGGCGTCCATCTCTCCAGGCCTTCAGTGTTAATATAAAAACGTACGATAATTTATTTGGAATAACAAAGATATAACGTGTTAGTTTGCTTCTGAATATGAATAAAATTAATAACTCTAAATATAATAAAAACAAAAAAAATGAGCTGTCAGTTGATCTTATCTCTTACCTCTTCATTGGCCTTGTTTATCTCAAGCATATAAACAAAGTTTGTGTTTAAATTCCATATCAAAAATATTTGGTAATTACATGAGTACTCTTAAATGTACCAATTTTAATTCCTTCTTTTTTCTCAGATCAGACAGCCAACCTTACAGATTTTCTTAGAACAAATTTCTTTCTTTGATATTCTCATTTTTTAGTGGCATCCCATTGTCTCATTGTATATCTCAAAAAATAAATAAATAAATTTCTTCACGAAAATATCATTGTTGAAAAAGCTAAGGAAAACCTATCCTGAGACTAGGACAAAAAGTCTAAATGCCTAGTAATAAATAGAAGTACTGTGTCTATGGACACTCATTAATGATAACCTTAAGTATTTCTTCTAAAAGCAAATGAAACCAGGAAACAGCAAATATAAACAAGCAGCTCAGAGCTTTAGATGCAGAACAGTTCTCCAATTTCTCTTAAAATCTCAGATCTTTACATGCTATGGGCAAAAGGATTGAGCTATGCAAAATTAATTGCAAAAAGTATCTGGGTTGGCATTTCTTGAATCTAATTACCCTCCATGAGAAACAGATCTAGCAGAAAACAAAAGCCTTCTGTAGCCCTACAATAGGAGATATGATCTGGTATATCTAGGACATGACTCCTCGCCACAGGGTTAAAGGCCTCCCAGAACCACACTTAAGAACAGTAATGCATTTCATATCAGTCACTAAAGCCCTTTCTGGTTAATGGCAAGTGCACCAAGCGAAGGGACTGAGGAAGGGGTGATAGGCTGAGAGGAACATTATGAAAACAGCTGTGAGTCTAGGGGCAGGTTGCATGCCTCAACCAAACACTTACCTGACAATATTCAGGACTTCAAACATATGCTGATTCCAGAATAAATACTCAATTTTCTAAGCTTGCTCTCTTTTGAAATGAAAGGTAGTAATTTTGTGACACACAGGGACCCTCTTTCTTTCCCTAGTGATTGTGTCAGGTCTTAATTCTAGCACTCAGCAGATGTACCTCCATTCTTCATTTAAGACAATTCAATATCCCCTCCTTGGGCTACCTTTCTGGACACCTCTAGAAAGAGTTGCACCATATTTTTATCTAGGTTCCTTTAGCATTCTATAATCTTCTAGTCTCTCACTGTTCTGCTGGCATTCGTTAACACATCTTCACTTCTAGAATGTGAGCTCCTTAGAACAGGCACCTATATCCTCATTACCCAATAGTGCAGTTAGTGGATTCCTCCTCCTCAGGCACTCTCCAAGCCTGGGACCAACAATCAATCACTCTCCTCTCTTCTAGAGGATTAAATAGTGGATCCCCCAAAATTTATGTATCCCTGAACCTCAGAATGTGACTTTATTTGGAAATAGGGTCTTGGCAGATACACTTAGGTAATGATTGAAATGAGATCATACTGGGTTAGGGTGGATGCTAATTCCAGTGACAGAGTCCATATGAGAAACAGAAAAGTACAGAGAAACACTCAAAGAAGAAGTCCATGTAAAGACAAAGGCAGGAGTTGGAGTTATGCTGCCACAAGCCAAGGATCACCAGGAGCCACCGGAAGCTAAAAGGGACAAAAAAAAAACACATTCTCCCCTAGAGCTTTCAAAGTGAGTATGGCACTGCTGACACCTTGACTTTGGATTTCTGGTCTTTGGAACTCTGAGATAATAGAATTCTGTTGTCTTAAACCACCAAGTGTGTGGCAATTTATTGCAGCCACCTATGAAACTATTATATTTTCTTTCTCCAGAAATTGGTTTCCCACCAACCCACATGGTTTTAGGTTCCAGGCAGTTAACCCCTTATCTGATGTATCATAAACAAGTATCTTCTCCCATTCAGTGGGTTATCTTTTTGTTTAGTCGATGGTTTCCTTTGCTGTGAAAAATCTTTTTAGTTTGATGTAGTCCCAGACAATAAGTATTTGTTTACTCATGAGTATGGTCAGCTTTGCCTTAGCTTTCCTGGACTCCATCATGTGTCTGTTAACACCACAAGACTTTGTTCCCTCACCTCACTCCTAGGCTCCTCACAGTGCTAAGTATGAATCTAAGTTGGGCCGATAATATTTCTTCCCTGGGAGTTTGGGGGAATAATAAAGGGAAAATGTTAATTTCCCGTTCTTTCATCTCATTCAAGTTTCTGCCCAAAGGTCATCACCTCATAAACACATTCCTGACATCCTACTTAGAATTCTTCTTCTCACAACTCTAGATCCTTTACTGGTGTTATTTTTTATTATAGCCTGTATTTCCACCTGATATTATTTATGTTTTTGTTTCCTCACTTTGTTTCTCTTAATTCTCTCATTAGAGTGCAGTCTCCATAAGAGCAGGGACATGATCTGCTTGATTTACCACTGTATTTCCAGATTTAGGACTGCACAGGAGTTCTACAGGGAGACAGATGAGATTGACTTGAAGAGAGAAATCGAGATGAGAGATGAAGAGCACAAATTTCCTGTCAGAGCTGCCATTCCCTGTTTCTGTCCTTCCTGAAGCCTGGCCATATTTCTGCCTTTGGCTTGTGCGGGACACCCTGATAAAATGTCTTCTTCTAAACTTAAACTAGTTGGTTTATGTTTCTTATATCTACACCAGAAACCAAAAAGAGACCTAACTTACATACCATGGCACTTAGTAAGAGCTCCAGTATTTCAGAGGAATAAATAGCAGCATGAAAACTAAATGAGTAAATGTATACATTAACTGCGTAATCCAATTTGACTCCTAACAAGGTTAGTCTTACTTGTAATTAAAGTTATTTGAAAATTGTAGGATGTATTTGCTACCTTCTGAATTCATCTCCTTACCCCAAACATGAGTGTCTGAAATTCCATCATTACAGATTTTAGAAATACTTTGTTAAATATATGTATTCCTGAAAAAAAGAAAAGAAAAGAAAAGAAAACGTTTAGCTAGGGATTATTTTAGCAGATCCTAGAGAGCCAGGGTTTTCTGAATGACGTATGAACCAGTCACTTTGTTGAAGGACGAAAGGAGAAATCATAGACATGGGAAATGGCAGAATAGCAAAGTGAATTTCAACCACTTTTCTAGGTTGGAGCTGGGCTTATACTCCTGGGAAATTTTGGATTTGATATCCAAGGAAGGCTGATTGCACTGATGATCCAATGAATGGTCTCTCTGAATTGTGATTCTGTAACTCCTCTCAACGAGAAGTCATGTCTGTTTCCCCACTGCCTGAACTTGAATTGTCTGGTGACTTGCTTTGGCCCAAAGAATGTGGCAGAAGTAACACTGTACCTACACATCAAGAAGGGTCTCTTCTGTTTCCATTGTTTCTTGGAAACCTGCCACTTCCATAAAAACAAGCCCAGCCCACGATGCTGGAGAATGAGACAAGTGACTCAGTGCTCTCCACTCTACCTTCTTGGCTGCAGCTGGAGAGTAGATATCTAAGTGAGGCCAGTCAGCCCCCAGTCAGGCCCCAGATGACCTGCCAACTAGTCACAGATACATGATAGAGTCCAGGTAAGCTAAGGCCAAGCTGACCATACTCATGAGTAAACAAATACTTATTGTTTTAAAAGAAAAAATAAACAAATGGGACTACATCAAACTAAAAAAGGTTTTGCACAGCAAAGGAAACCATCAAAAAAACTAAAAGACAATCCACTGAATGGGAGAAGGTATTCACTTATAATATATCAGATTAGGGGTTAACATCCAAAGTATGTAAAGAATTCATACAACTCAACAACAAAAAAGAACAACCAATCTAATTTAAAAATGGAAAAAAATATCTGAATAGATATTTCTTCAGTGAGGAAATACAAATGACCAATAGAGATATGAAAAGATGCTCAAGGTCACTAATCATCAGAGAAATGCAAATTGAAACTACAATGGAATATCACCTCACACCTGCCAGAATGGCTATCATCAGTAAATCAAAGAACAGCAAGTGTTGGCAAGGATGTGGAGAAAAGGGAACCCTCATACACTTGTTGGTAGGATTGCAAATTGGTACAACCACTATGGAAAACAGTCTGGAGTTTCCTCAAAAAATTAAAAATGGATATATCTTTTGACTCAGCAATTGCACCTCTGGGAATTTATCAAAAGAAAACCAAAACAATAATTCATAAAGATCTACACATCACTATGTTCATGGCAGCACTATTTATAATAGCCAAGATTATAAATGGAAACACTCTAAATGCCCAACAATAGATGATTGGATAAAGAAGTTATGATTCATATATACAATAGAATATTACTCAGCTATAACAAAATAAAATGCTACCATTTGCAACAACATGGATGGACTGAGATGTTATTATGCAGAGTGAAATAAGTCATTCAGAGGACTATAAATACCTCACAATTTCACTTATATGCAGAATCTAAGAAAAAAGAACAAACAAATCAAAAACAGACTCACAAATATAGATAACAACCTGGTAACAGCCAGAGGGGAGGGGGGTGAGGCGGTGAGAGAAAGCAGTGCAGAGTTAAGTACAAATTAGTAGTGGATAGATGGTCACAGGATGGGGAACACAGCATAGGGAATGCAGTCAGCAGTAATATAATGGCTATGTGTAGAGCCAGATGGAAGATAGAATAATCAGGGGGATCATTTCGTAAACTATATAAATGTCTAACCAGTGTAGTATATACTTGAAACTAGTAAAAAACAATCTTTAAAAAATTTTTTTTAAGTTTGTTGTTTTAATTCACTGTGTTTTGGAGCAGCTTGTTACACACCAATAGTTAAATGACAAAATATCAGTCAACTTTGGAAATCCCAAATCTGGGAGTATGCTGTTTTCCAAAACCATCCAGAAGTCTTAAATTTTGATACCATCTTCTCTGAGAGAATTTATACTCAGAGGTTGGGTTTTCCAGTTTGGCCTCCTCACTTATACCTACTCTTAAACAGTACACTATCATCAGGTGTGACAGAGTGTCTAAGGAACCTTCATTCTGCTTCTCATTAGCTATCAGGAACACATCTTCCTGTCCAGCCGCACACTCGGGGATCTCACCTGCCCCAGCCCCTACTACTCACACCGGCATTGACTCGTGGACGTGAGACAGAGCTGTCAGCCAGGGAACAAGGGTTTCTAGAAAAAGGTATAAGGAAATGCGAGTGCAGCAGAAGGCAGTGAGCAATTGACACAGGGGGCTGGAGTTGGAGCCCAAAGTGGGCAAGGGGATGGGCCATAAAGAGAAATTTCAGTAGAAACTGACATAGCAAATCGATACAAATTGGGCTAGTAATAAAGTAGCATTTGTTTCCCCCTTTTTCTTTTACAACTGTGTCTAAAAAGGAGAAAAGGATCCACACGAGGGAAAACAATATGTCTCCTTTTCTCCTTTTTTCCCTGTATTTCTCCCTTTCCTGTACCTTCTGTGCTAAGAAGGATGAGATGCTGGGAAAGAGGCCTAATGTATGTCTGTGTGCAACAGCTGCCTCTATCCCCAACCACCTTGCTTTGTCCTGTCCTGCCTGCCTCCTTATTAGCATTGTCAGTACCTGTGGTGAGACGTGAACACAGGGATTGTTTGAGAATGGCAGGTAGGATTCTTCTAGACAGTTTGGTGACAAGCCTGTCAGTCACAGATGAGAGCTGGGGTGAATCAGACTTCTGTGGTTGGACAGAGAGACACTCAACCTGCCTCAGCAGTGAGGACCAATATCTCCTGGAGAACCAGTGTGTGTCAGCTGGAAAAAAACAGGGTAGTGTTCCACGTGATGAATAAATGATTCTTTTTCTTTTCTTTTCTTTGCTCTTATTAGGGAAAGAACAGAATCTATAATTACTGTCAGTGGTCTAGTTAATAAATATCCTGGCAGATCATTTTTTATGATAATTTTGCATGGTTTTAAGATAAAATTGTGTGGTTTTCTCCCTATATTTCACACTGAGCCCCTTTGCAGGGCAGAGGGGCAAGTTTATATTGTTATAGACCCTGAAGTAGATGCTGCTTGTAAAGACAACTAGTGTTTTCCTATAGCTTCAGCTGTTATAAGTACTATGCTTCTTGGGGGCTCTGGAAAGAAAAAGGAAATGAAATATAAGGGAGGGAGGGAGAGAGGGAAGGAAAGAAAGAAAGAAGAGAGGAAGGGAAGGAGGGATGGAGAAAGAGAGGGAATCAAGGAAAACAGGAGAAAGGGAGTGAGAGAGAGAAAAAAAATAGATCAAAGTCCACAGATGCAGTGATCAGAGAGACTCACATCCACCCTGTCTCCCACGACCCTTGGAAGAGTCAAGAACTTAGAATGGATGCTGCAGGGTGCACCCAAAAATTGTAAGCTCTAGGCAGAAGTGGTCCCAAATGCTACAAAAATACCCACACCCCTGAGTACAAACCCAAAGCCAAAATTTGGAGATCTGTAAAGATTTTGACAATGAAGATATCAGCAGAAATTATGCTGCACTGGAGGATAGAAATCCTCTAGTTTATGAAGCTCCAGAAATTTTGGTGTGACTTTGGAAGAAGTAGCTCCAATACTAATGAAGGGTAATAGGATGGTGTCCCTGGTGAGGATGTATTAAGTGAAGATTAAGAAAAGGCTTTATCATGAACACTTCTGTTGGATGGTGGTCCATACCACTTTACTTGAAAACATACAATGTCTAACATATTAATTTATGAGTGAGCTCTTAACCCAATTTAAAAAATTTTTTTTTTTGTATCAGAACAAACTTGACAAATATTCTACCTCTATAGCTCTGTTACCTCGCAGAGGTTTGCTATAGGTGCCAATTTAGAGCATGCCCCTGTCAATCATCAGTGGAAAAAAATAACAAGCATGTAGAAAACACTGGGAAATAAATACAGTACATGAGTTTTTGAATGTTTAGGATTGATGGGGATTGCCTTCATTGCAAGTAAGAACATTCTACATCACACTCAAAATCACTGATTGCCTCTACCAAAAGAAAAAAATTGCCAGATGACTTTTTGAAGAATGTGTATTTCTTCTCCCTTGTCACCTCCTAATAAGATTAATGAAGTAAGATCATGCATTCAAAGAACCTAGCACAATGCCTAGCACAAGATATGAGCTCAGTAAATTGTGTTGTCGTTGCTTTTATAAGACAACTACTCATTCATCAAACTTCTGGTGTCTTAAGAATGAAACCCATTCCATCCCATACTAACCCTTGCCCTCAGGTCATGATTGGAGCTTGTTAGGAGCCCGCTTCCTAGGCAGTAGGTTGTCAGGAAGCACAAAGGTCTGGACACAGAAAGAAAAAAAGCAAAAAAAATGCATTTTCTCAACTCCATGGAAACTAAAGACTTATATAAATTTCATTATACAATTTTCCATTGCTACAGACTCATATACTATTTTCAGCTTTATTTTACTTTTGCTCTAAAAAAAAAAAAGCCATCTTGCAGCTGCCAGAATATGAATTGGGACACCCGTCCACCTGTCACCTTCACCAGAGCTCATGCACCCTAGTGAATCTGTCACCATTCTCCAGACTAGCAATTCATCTTTAGAGCTTATGACTCAGGCTGCTGTGGTAGGTCAATGTGAGGATGACCCTTCCCCATGGACCCAATTTCAATGATGGCACTAAAAATGGAAAACCATCATTCACATATCATTGACTCTTCAGGGGGAGGGTGAGAATGTGGCAGCTCTGGTGATGAAAAGTGAAATTGCTTTCAACTCCCAGATTTTCATGAAATAGAATAGAAACTGTGGTTGCATCTATCTATACCTTGAAAAAAGTCATCAAAGATGAGAGGGGAAGCAGTAAATTTGTGCCCTGACTTTTGGTTACTGGCAATCTTAGACAACAACCCACCCTGTACACCGATCCTCAAATATCACAAAACACAAGTCTGGCGATCTTTTTTTAGGTTTCTACATTTAACTCTTTATGTAAGCCAGTATATCCTTTACTTTAGGGGGCTGGGTTTTAGGCAGTAGTGTGTTGAAACTGGCTCACAGAGTCAATAGTGTGAATCTCTTCCTATCTCTACATTCTGTGTTGGCATATTGGTGGCTTGGAATCAAACATGAGGAGAATATTTGCAGCATAAAAAAAGCCCAATGCCACAAACCAGGCCCTTTTTTTTTTTTTTTGGTAAGATAACTGGTTGTTAACACTTATCAGCATAGCAGTGGTTTTAAGAAAGGTGAGTGGGAGTAATCATGAGGGTACCAGGTGCTTAAGCAGAAGAAAGAACTAATGATGTTGGAGACGGGGAAATGACAGAAAAGAGGTTAAAAAAAGGGGGCCCAGGGCAAAGAATACCACTACTTACTTTTTCATTTCTTTTGAACTATCTGGTAACGCCCCACCCCAAACTAGAGTGTTCCACACTCACCTGGCACATCCTTCCATATGCACTCACCTTAAACTTGAGTTTTGCATCAATCATCTCCAAAAACATTCACAAGAGCCATAGATTTACTCTCTGAAGCTGTTCCCAGATAAACTTATGTATCACACATTAATAAATCTTTCCAGAGTATAATACTACATACTTGCAAACTGATTTGAAATTTTGATTTAAAAAAATCTTTACAAAGATACATCAGTAGTTTATTTCTATTATTTTTCTGTAAACTATAAGAAAACTATTTATCTTTGTGTTGAGCTGCTAGTTTTCAAGCAAAAACTCAATGCCTGCCTATATTTTATTTTGGCTGCTGAATTAAATTCTTGAGACAGTGAAAAGCAATAAACTGCTCATGAGGAATCAATATATTATGCTATTCACTACTTTAACTATAAAGGGCAACCTAATCTACACTTGAGATGACAGGTCTGACTTCTAAATTATTTATTTTCCTTCCTTTATTAGAAAGGAAAAGCTTTTGTGACACTGGAAAAAAGTAGAAAGCAAACAAAGCAGGAAACTATAAGTCTGAGAACTTGATATCGGTGCAAAGTTGGGCTCTCAATTATTCTTTATCTACAGAGCTAAAATAGCCAAATGAAATACATGGTAAACACTTATTCTGAAAACCTTTGAGTCAGATTTCAGTTAGGCTATGGGGAAGAGGGAGCAAATACTAAATTAACTATAGGACTAATGAAATGTTTATTTGGCAACTAAGAGCAAACAGTTAATTTTTAACAAAACTACCTTCTTTAAAGGATCCTTCTTTATAGGGTGATGAAAGTAGAAAGTCTCTTAAAAAGATGTTTAATGATAACCAAATTTAGCTATATTTTACCTCTATGGACTCCAAAATGTAATGTGGTAGATTGCACTAATGGCCCCAATTCCTCATTCCCCCATATGGCTGTGTCCTTTGCCATGAGATTGCAATTCTGCAATAACATGTATTTCCCAGCCCCTTGATGCCAAGTTCAATCACGTGACTTGCCAAGATGTACGCCAAAGGTCTTACGTGTTTTCACTTGCCCCCTTGAGCTTCTGTCATCATTATAAAAGGGACTGTGTAGGCTAGCCTATATCCTCAGGAGGATAAAGGACACTTGAAGCAGAGCTTCCCCAGATAAGATGATCTAGCTAGCCCATCTTAGAATAGAGCCATCAGCCAATCGACAGACACATGAACCGGCCCAGCCAAGATCAGACAACCCTAGCAACTCACGAGCATGTAAGTTGCAACACTATGATTATTATTATAAGCCACTGTGTTTTAAGGTGGTTGATTATACAAGATAGCAATGCCATATATCAATAATGTTACACACTCCCACAGTTTCTTCTTGAAAAGTAAAGAGTTTTACATATACAAATGATTTCCTGATCAATACAGGAGTAATTTTCATAATCAGCCAGCATTTTCACTTTGTAACTATAAACATAGGAAACTTTCTTCAAGAATTAACATTATCATATTAAATCTAGCTAGTTTCTGGATTAGTTTCCTATACAGAAAACATTGATTGAGCCACCAAAATAATTATGTATTATGTCCTGGGAACACAGGCTTGATGAACAGCTCTACACTATACCCACAGCTTACCAAAGGCCTGGCAATGCCAAGACAAAGAGCCAAGGTGCCTGCCAAGTCCCATCATCTCCCTTCTTATACACATGTAAGTTTGTGAAGAGTCTTCCAGCAAAAATCCACAAACTACGTGCTCGGTAACAGTTTTGTTTACAAACTCTAGAAATATTTAGTTCTGATTTCTGATATTGGCAACAACCTCTATGTTTGTCTGTAGACCACCCACATTAAAGAAATTTGAATTTTTACAAAGGGCTCCAAAAATTATAATACTACTCAGTATTTGAAGATTTTAGACAGATAAGAAGATGAAATTGAAAACAGGGAACCCTTAAATCCTAAAACTCAGGAAAAAAAACAGTATATTTTTTAATTGAAGGTGCTAAGATTGATTTTTTTTTTTCAGCTAACAATAAACTTTGACCAAGTCTCTACTCTTTCCATAGCTTTTGGAGTTTTTCTAATTTTCCCTGGTTGCCATGAGTTCAATATGTAATAAGAGAGGAACTAACTTCCCCTGGAGGCTGTGGAGTGATTTGGGTGAACAAATATAAAAAAAAGATCAACATTTCCAATTCTTCTCAGTTAATTTTCTAAATACAGTATGTAAATATGATTTTTATAATCAAAATTCATAATAATTCCATCAATATGAAGAAATCACAACCTCAGTCATTTCTTAATGTTAATCTTCCATCATAAGTCAGCCTTGTAAATTTTTTTCCATTCAGATTTTATTTATCCAGCTAAATCTACACAAATCCAAGAGATTTTTCTGAGGATTGTCTTTTTTTTTAATATTACCTTATTTCTGTAAGACAAAAGCTATGGATAATTATTTTGATAGGGAAATGTAAGTAAAATAAATAAATGTAAGGAAAAAGATAATAAGAGGTTCAAAGTACTAAGCATGTTTAAACTCATTTAATTCTAAGTTGTGAGAATTAAATGAGTTTAAACATGCAGAGCAGAGTGAAAGAAGATAGAGTGAAACAAGGTAGATGCTATTATTATCCTCACTTTGTAGAAAAGAAAATGGGGGCAGAATGGTTTAGTAAGTTGCCCAAGATTACAGAGTTAGTAACTGGTAGAACCACAATTTAAATGCAGGAAATGTCTTTCCAGAATCTTTGCTTAGAGCAATAGGCTAGACCCTGGCGCCCAAAAAGCAAAAGGCTTCCTGACCCCTCCTTTTCTATGTATCCTTTGTATGTATTCAGATTGATTCACTTAACACCAAAATTGGGAGGGAAGTGCCTTTATGTGCCAAGCACTGTGCTATGCCCTGGAAACACTCCAGAAATAAGACAAAGTAGTATTTGCCTTCCTTGGGTTTATAATCCAGTGAAAAAAGTAACTAAATAAACAAGTAGTTAAAATATAAAGAATATAGTCTAGTCTATGGGTTAGAAAAGACCTCCCAGAGGAAGTAGAATTTCAATTGAGATCTGAAAGAGGAATAGGCATTAGCTTAAGACTGGAGGAAATGTCATAAAAAAAAAAAAAGGCCAGCAACAAGAGAGACCCAGAGCAGTAAGTATGCTGGGTACATCTGACCTACAATAGAAAGGGACAGAAGAAAAGGACAAGAGATGAGCTGAAGCGGGTGGAATTTATATTGAGGATAACAAAATCATGAAAGAGTTTAAGGAAGGGAGTCACATGATTAGATTTACATTTTTAAATATAATAATGAGAGACATATTGGGGGCAGGGTAATCTGTGTGCCTATAATTACCAGCTTCGAAGAGTTCCCATTATCTCCCTCCTCGTACCCACATGGACCTGTTGAGAGTCTTGCAGCAAAGGCCCTCAAACTCCATACTCAGCTGACAGTTTTGTCTGCTCTGGCTCCTCACATCCTAAAAAATTCCTCCCTTGAGGCTCCCTCCAGATTCCATCCTATTTCCCTGCTCTCTTTCACACTGCATTCTACTCCAGTGGGCTTCAGACCCTTTACTCCACTAAACACATTCTCGCCAAGGTCACTGAGAGTCACAGTGCCACCAAATCCAAGAGTCACTTGTTCCTGGTTATCTGACCAAATTTCTCAGCGGGATACACACTTGGGACAACACCTACCTCTAAAGCACTTCATTGTCTTGGTTTCTGTGACTCCTCAAGCTGTACATTTCTTCTTATTTCCCCAGATTCTCTTTTAAAGCATCCTCTGCTGGTTCCTCTTCTTTGCTAGGCTCAAACTCTAATTGTTGGCATGCCCCAGACACTCTATAGGTTCCTTTTCTCATCTCCATCCACATTCTCTTCCAGGCTTATCTCATTGCACACCAACTGCTTTAAATACCACCTAACCACAGGTGACTCCCAAGTGACATCCCCAGCCCTGACATCTTCCGAATTTTTCATTCATACTTTAGTACAAGATTGCTGAACTCATCAATGAGAGCAGAAATAAAGAATCTATACTGCTGCATTTTATATCTGTAACTTTCACAGAGAAGCATTAATTAATTTCACAAGTCCTTCGGCCACATGCAGATTAACAGGAAGATAAAGACTTTCATAATAACATCACAATTATCTCCCAGGGAAAAGTCCACTGTACTAAAACAAAGCAGATATATAATTCTGTATGTTATTTTAACTTTTAAAATTTTATCACAAACCATAATTACGCTTATCAGAAGATACAAGGCAGATAAACTGACTAGTTATGACTGGGTTGGTTTTCCTTTATCATTTGCTTTTTGGTTCTAGTGAATGTTTTTAATATTAATTCATAATTTGTCCTTCCTTAAAATAAACATAAAGAATTTTTTCTATTTTAAGACATAACAAAAACTTTAGATTTCATAACTCTGATTTCCCAGAAGTCTTGTGAAGTCTTAGTTTCGAGTCTATGGACAGTGGCATGTCATTAAAGCCACCAATTAAACATCACCTTCCCTGTCAAATTTCCTTACTAAATTCACTTTCTGCTCTAGGTTGTATAATGTTATATGTTAGAAATTTTAGCTTTTAATAACAGACTTTGCTTTTTAATTGTGATTTTCTTCCATTTTTACACTTACTGTGATGATTCAATAATATCCCTTTTTCTATCTCCCTTTTAAATAGTTATGCTGTTATTATCTCCTTCCTTCTTGTGGCCTTGTATTATATAGGTCAGGGAAAGAGACTGAAGTTAGAAAGACAGAGACCTAATTTCTAATATTGGCTATGTTGCAAACCAGCCATGTAAGCTCAGTGTATAGAATTATATTTTTTTAAATGAACAAACAGATCTGTGAGGTTAAATAACTTGCCCAATTAAAAAACACTAAATGAACAACATAAATTGAAGACATTGTTATTTTCATCTTCAGTCTATAAATCAGTTCATTTCCATACTTGAGAAATGAAACCTGCTCGATTTCTCAATGCAGGCAAGACCTCATTCTCCAGGTTTAACAAATGAGGGAATTTTAAACTTTTTTCTTACTAGACCTAGCAACAAAAACCTCCTCCTCTGAGATCTCCTCCATTGTAGCTATGGAGATTAGGCCTGCACACTTAATGAAAAATCCCATTTTTTTCTGTAAGTCTTCCAAGCTAATAAAATCCTCAGATATTGCATTTTCTTTGAACACTACTTAAGGCTAAAGTCACTGAGCTGTCTGGCACATCATCATATACATGTGTTAAACTGTGCTATGCCATGAACACACCTTCAGCTTCTAGTACAAGATGTCCCCTGCTTTTTTGCTTCTAGTATGGTTCTCCTAATAAGCAGCCTCCATTCATGTCACCAGGATTCTGAAAGAAAATGGATGCTGTGGCTTTGAGGAGGTGGGTAGAGACTAACAGTACAATGCTTGGTGTGAATGAGGTAAGACTACCTCTGAACAAATTCTTCCCTCTTTCTTCCCTTATCCTCACTCCTTTGTCCCTTCCAGAGCAAAGTTCTCCCCATCTCCTGGAGCCCAGACAGGTTTATGCTGCCTCTTGCATCCCTTTTACCCTCCTGCCTATTGTATCAAGTTGCCACTCTTTCTACACTTCCCACCATTGAAAACTCCTAATTACATTCCCCAAATCTCAGCTAGATGGTAGGAGGAAAACAATTTAATTATATTAACCCACACCATTCATTCAGTGAGTCATTCAGTCAACTTGTGTTTCTTATGATGCCTCATGGTTGAGATATCCACTTGCATTTCTTGCATTTATGTCAGATATTGAGTGGTACGATGGCATAGAATATGAGTGTAAGTGATATTTACAAACTAAAGAGATATATAGTTACCCAACTCCCTCAAATTTTGTCAACTTAAATAATTTTCAGTTGGTAAAATGCTAAACTATGGTTATGTAGAGGCAATGGAAAGAAAAGGGAAAGAGCTGATAGTAGAAAAAGAGAAATTTACCTAAATCCTACCTTTTAGGCTACTAAACTTATGCCTCTAAAGACCCAGGGAAAATAGAGGGGAAAATAAATTATTCATAAAGCAATTTCCTGTTCTAACAGAAGGATTAGAATTTCATTAAATGCCCTTTAAACCACTATGCACTTTGCTACTATAACTGAGGGGACAGCCATAGAGTCAACAATATAGGGTAAAGTAGCCTAGGCAGGTGGTTTAGAGGAAATAAATTTTCTTATAGTAGGAACTGGATAGTTCTCATCTTTGTCCCAACAAAGCCTAGTACATTGCATTGTGTAAAACTGATCACTGATGTATTGGTTCTCTACTGGAGGAAGTAGTTAGGCATCAGCTAGAGAATAATCCTTTTGACACCCATAGTGCAGAGTACAGTAGGCCCAAGTGGGCCTCAATGGAAGGAGACAACTATTATTACCACTCTGTCTAATGGGCTGTTAGGTCTGCCCTGTGTCAGTTACCAACAGCCTGGAGCAGAAGCGTAACTCCTAATCAAAAAGCAAATAGATCATGGCACCTGATACTCTTGATTATGGCCCCACAGCAAGTTCAGCATCTCCCAAGATTCCCTTTCCATTTATTCAGCTGCCCCCACATAAATCCAGGTTGGTCCTGTAAGAGAATGATAGTTATAGTTCTTTCTGCAAACAGATTTTCACTGAAGTGGAAATTACTTGCAGCTCAGTCATGACTATGAACATTTTATTGTAAGTTACATTTGATTACATCACTGAACCCCTTTTATATTTCCTCAGTCTCATAATGTATTGGTTATCCATCACTATTTTTTTTTCATCTCAAGGCAATATTGGTTTAAACCCAATTAAAAATGACCTATCTCCTTTTTTAGAGAATAATCTATAGAGTAGCAGTAATGACATTTCAAGGGTAGAAACTGTCATAAAAGAAATGCTTTTTCAAAGACAAAATTGAAAAAAATGTGTGGTTTAAGAACAAAGGATGTGTTGTTATCTAAATGTTTGTATCAGCACTTGACACCATCCATCAGTGAACAAGCATAACTAAAAATTTGAACAAAGAGGCTAAGAAAATGCAATTGTGATGAGGCCAAATATAGCTATTCTTGTATTTTTAGACAATACCATTTTAGATTACATTTGTGTGTATCTTCATTTACTCATGAGCTGCCAGATTCTATTAAAATAGCAATTAACTGGGATAGAATTTTTGTATTATATTAAGCAAAATAAGGTATTGACCTTTTTGTCCATTTTTATAATGACCTTGTACCTTTAAATAGAAAATGACTTAAAAACATCTCTTTAGCCAAAGCAAAAGGTTCACATGTTATTTTGGTAATGTTGGAGATAAAATGCATTCCTAAATATTCTAATTGTGGATTTTGAGTCTGAACTTTTGATCAGGTGGTTTCACCTGAGTGACAGACTGTCAAATTCAAGAGGAGTAGCTACAGGGGTTGGAGTGAGGCTTGAGCAATTTCTGACACTTCAGTAGCCTTAAGAGTAATGGAGATACCCAAGTGATTGCAAAGGAGCCCCAAATCATCAGGGCCTGGTTATGAGGTTTCCAGCTCCTTTTTCCTTTGCAGCATCTTGATGAATGCAAACATTCTGAACTTCAGAATCTGAACTCTGAACTCACCATCTAAAATAAATGAAATGGGAAGATCATTCTTAAATGACTTCTTGTAAAATTCAGGAAAATTCAGGCATCTGCTTTGCAGTAAGTTTTTCTTCTAAAGTATACTAGCTTTCTAATTTAATAGTGTGCCTTTGTAAAGTGGATTAAAAATCTATAATTTACAATATAATATTAAGATTTTGCAATCGAGAGACTAGACTAAGGTTTTAAAAATCTATTACTGCTAGAAATAAATAAAATCTTATAACTATTTTAAAGACCCTTCCCTCCTTTCAAAACCAGTATTAACTATTATATTTCGAAATAGCTTAAGAGGAAATTTTGCTTGAGATAGTTGAACCAACTACAGAAATAAGGCCAGGTAAACTATGTCCATGTACAAACTGTAATAATCAATTAGCAAACAGCTATTGAGTATCTTTGAAACAAATAATGTGCTTGGTGCTATAAAGCTGTTCAATATTAAATGCAGTTTAAAACTGAATAAACCCTCCAGGGGCAGTGATTTCTATATGGATGATGAGAGAATCAACTTACAAGCTAAAATCAAAAAACAAAGAAGCTGTGTAATATTTACTTAGTTTCATCAGGCCTGGATATCTTATTCAACAAATAAAGGTTATAATGTCTACTCTATAAAATCATTGAGAAAATTATGTCAGATGGTTGCCTATAAAACATCTAAGGCATTATTTGGCAGTTAATTGACACTCATTAAATGACAGTGGTGGCTGAAGTCTGATGTCGCTATCCTTGCTGCTGATGTTGTAACGAAGACACTGCACTGAAGAGAGGAATAAAGGGACTTGTTTTATACATGATCGGGTTTGAAGGACAGATTATGTGTGAATTCTAAAAAAAAAAATGGGAACACTGATGTGTTCTAAGGTCCTTTTTGAAAAGAGAGTCGGGGGCAGGAAGAGTCCAAAAATGCCTACTGTAATTTCCTTCTAGGCCTGCCCTAAGGAGAGACCACACTCCCGGGACTTGGGGAGATTAATCCCAGATTCAGGATCAGGAGAGAATTGCCTACAGAATCTCTCTTTGCAATGACATATTTCTGCTGGTTATCTCAAGAATTGAAAGGCCTGAAAGAAAAACAAGACATCTTTTTCTGACTAACCCCTCTCAGAACCTGATTTTCCCACATTCTCTTAGAGTTAAACCCAAACACAATAGAGCGGGAGTAGGTGGGGGAGCAACTGGGCCTCTATTGTACACAGTCTCTCTCCCTTTATCTCGTTTGCCATTTCTGTCTTTCACTCAGAAAATCTCTCTGTACTCCAATTGCCACTTTTGAACTCAAATATGATTCATCTTTATCCCAGTACCAACTCTCAGATGTCCCAGAAAGGAGAAAATTTGAAGTATGGGTTGTCAATTATATAGAAAAAAAAATAAAACTTTTTTCTCTGCCTTCTTAGGATGATTACCAGGGGCCCTGAAAATTAGACAAAAGATGAATTATCAGAAGAAAAGGCATACAAATTTTATTTGAGGTTAATTTTTACATGATTTGATGGTTAACCTGGAAAAGAACTGAATACCTAAAGCAGAAAATAGGCCTGAGAGTCTATATATAATTTTTAACGAAGAGCAATGAATTTTGGAGATGTGACAAAACAAAGGTAAAGGATTTTTACTCTTCTAGGGGCTTCAGACTGTGAATGGAAAAAATTAAAGGAAGATAAGGGCCATGTTAAGAAAGTTTGTGGGTGCAGGTCCATCTTGGTACTAACTTCCCCTCTTCTTTATGAACATAAAATTTTCCATCAAAAAGGGGTTTATGGTAGTTCTTATTTCTCAGGAGTTTTTGCTTTTAGTCAGATAAGGACAGCTGCAAGAGGGCTTCTTTCTGCAACTGTTAAATCTCAAATGTCTTCAGCTCAAAATAATTCTTATGCCAAAATGGTATATTTTAGGGTGAAATATTTTGATGCCCTTCAGTTACAATGACATAAATACAGGAATGAGCATTAAAACTTTCTAACTTAACTTGCCCTGTTCATATGCCATATCACATATGTAAAAATAGCAAGATGGTCATGAAGGTAATATTTTTATTGCCGAGTGGTTATTTTAAGGTCTCTGGAATATAGCTTTAGAGTGAACTTCTACATGACATCTCTACTAATAAAATCTGAACTAAAGACTAGACTACACATAAAATATTCCGGACTGTTACAGTTCCAAGCCCTTTGGTTGTATGTGCATATAACCACAAGCATATGGCATAAATTGTGCTGAAGTTTTAGAGGAGTGTAAAATGTTAATTTTATTTTATTTGTCAAAGTAATGATCCCATTTCTATTTTTTCATGATCTTAAATGGAATTATGATTCCAAATTTATTTCTTCAACAATATTCCTAATGAAAGAAGAGAAATAATCATTTTAGACATTAAACATAAACTTAGGAAATTATCTCCAATGCTTAACTTCTAGAAAAAGCAGAAATCAACATTTCTTGTGATATGAGAGACCACATATAAGTTCTCAGTAATTTTTAGTTGAAGTGATAGTGCTGCATTTTCAAAACTAAATGCCTCTTGCTTTTTAAGTTTTATTTCAAGGTTACTACATCTTAAGGGTTGCATATATGTCTTTCTGTGTTCCAATACTGCCAATGTTTCTCTAGTATCCCATTACTTTAACACATTGGGCTAAGCTCAAACTGCAAGTTACTATGACAACAGAGATAATTGTGGCTGCTTATACCAGTATGCTCCTCCATAAATCACACTTTTAAGGGTAATTTTTCTAACAATGTATTGTTCAAATTGCTTCAGAGTTACAGCAATTATGTTTTATATTATAAACAGCAGATTAAAGAGAAAAATGAATTTAGTAACTCTAGACTAGGGTTATAATAATGCTAATTGTGGACAGATGCAGTTTTAATGGATAGAGCTCTTTACACTCCACAAACACTGCTGTTGGTTCTGGGGAGAGTAATGCAGGCATCTCATTTAAACCAGGTTTATAGAATGATAAAAAAAAATCCACACTGTTTTTTCTTTCCATTTTAACTTATTTCCATACTGTAATTTTTCAATATGTTGTCATAAAAATGCCCTCTTCGATAGAACTGAAATGGAAATGACTTCTTTTCTACTATTAATTATTTCATCCATTAAAATTATATAGTACTTAAATTGTCACATGTGGTTTCAATTTGTTTTATATAGGTATGTAACTGGGTGGTCTCTCATGAGATTGCAATCAGGAAGAGCTACAGTCATCTGCTAGTTCAACTGGGACTAAAAGATCTTCCAAATCTCACTTGCATCATTGTGACAGGCCTCAGTTCCTAACCACTTGTTGGTCAGAGGCTTCCCTCAGTTTCTCCTCAGTGGGCTGCTCCACAGGATAACTCACAACATGGAAGCTGGCTTTCCCTAGAACAAGTGACATAAAGAGGAAGGGAAGAGGAGGGGAGAGGGAGTGGAAGGGGAAGAGGAGAGAACCCAAGACAGAAATCTCAGTCTTTTTATGACCTGACTTTGGAAAGGACATTTCAACACTTCTGCCATATTCTATACATTAGATGCCAGTCACTAAAACAAGTCCATACTCAAGGTGAGGGGTGGGGAGGATTAACTTCTACCTTTTGAAAATAGGAGTATCAGTGAATTTTTGGACATATTTTTGAAACCACCATAGCAGAGCTATATAAAATGTTAACTAGTATTATTCTTCCAATGTTTTTATCAAATCTACCATGGATATATGATACTTGAAGATATAATTTCATTTTGTTGTTTTCTTATATCTTCCCCTTTCTCTTTCCACCAGTTAGCTGGTTGACCACTCATTGCTTCTAGAAACTTACATGGTTTAAACAAAGCAGAACTGACCTACAAGTATTCCTCATTTTTTCTTTGCAGAAACCTTATCCCTTAAAATACTGAAATGTCCATAGACATTAAAAAGAGAGTTATCTGTGGGTACCAACAAAATAATTAGGGGGAGAATGTAGGAGGTGAAAAAAAAAAAGAAAAAGAAAAGAAAAGGAAGACTCTTGGGAGATCTGAGAAACACTGGAACTTGCATCAAGCTCTCTGACCCACCTTGTAGGTCAGGAGATGTCAGAGAGAGGTGTAGCTGTGTTTACCTGGAAGATGGTTAAAAGATTCCCAGAGCACTGGTGTGGCAGAGGAACCTGAGAGAGCCTCCAGATTCAAAGATCCAAGTAGACAAAGATAGTGACATGTATGAAAAATGACCAAGAATACTCTTTCTCCGATGACTGCCTGAAACTGAGGACATTATCAAACCTTACATAAACTATGTTTTTCCATATATAATTCCTATGATAAAGTTTAATTTATAACATAGACACAGTAAGAGATTAACTACAATATTAAATAGAACAATTATAATAATATACTGTAATAAAATTTATGTAAATGTTGTCTCTCTCTCAAATACCTTGTTCTGTAGTCACCCTTCTTCCTGTGCTGACATGAGATGATACAATTCCTTCACGATGAATAAAATGAGGTAGAAAGCACAAGCATTGTGACATAGGATGAGGCTACTACTGACCTTCTGACCGTAAGTAACAGGCACTTTATGGCTTCTCTTTGGCTTATCCAAACTGTCAGCATCATTGTTTCTGCATTTTGGGGCCATTATCAAGTAAAATAAAGACTACTTGAACACAAGCTCTATGATCACAGTTGATGTGACAACCAAGATGGCGGGTACTACATGACTAACAGGCAGGAGTGTCTACAGCTGTGAAGACAATGAACAAAAGGATGATTCACATCCTGGGTGAGACATCGCGAGACCTTATTACACTTCTCAGGATAATGGGAAATTTAAAATGTATGAATTATTTATTTCTGGAATTTCCTGCTTAACATTTTTGAACTGTGGTTGACCACTGGTAACTTCACCTGCAGAAAGCAAAACTGAAAGTAAGGAGGAACTACTATATAAAAATACACAAATTGATCCAGGGAAATTGGGGCCTAGAGTCAGAAATTGAGTTATAGAAAAATTTTAAATGCTACTTTCTTCACACTTGAGTTGTGACTGAGACCCATCAGCTATACACTCCTATAGTATTGAGTCCTGGTCAGCTCTGGTGACAGGACTCTCATGTGAATGATCTCAGCTGAACTTCACTGCAGCCCCTCACAGATGAAGCAGCAGGCTTAACCAGATTTCAAGACTTAGCCAAACTCGTACAGCTGGTCAGAGGCAGGACCGGGATTCATACCTGACCTCAACAATAAACTCCCATGGTGACTATGAGCATAATACTTCCTAAATATTCAGCACTTATCCGTGAGAACTTCTGAAGGCCAAAGCAAATGTCCAATAAAAGAGACCTTGCACAAACATGGAGAGAAACTAGATGGTGCTTCTCAGCTGACAATTACAATCTGGGTTAGAGCACTGAGCACATATGTAACTATGTGTAATGACTGTCTGCACATTAGACTGAAGCTCCACGGGAACAGAGCCTGGATGCCGTTCAGCTCTCTTCCCTTGGCAACCAGCATAGCTGGAATTAGGTGTTCAAAATGGTTTTGTTGCTGTCATTTCCAGTATTATCACTTTATAATTTCTCAAATGTACTAATAGTACATTTTGAACAGGCATGGGGGGAGAGAGGCTAAATAGTAATATGTGTTTACGTATAGAAGTTTAATTTTTTCTGAGTAATTGCTCATCTATATGAACACAAACAATAAAAATATATGGTGTTCTAGCATTTTGTCAACTGCAAATTGCTATTATCTCTTTTAATTCTGATAGTTGATACACCTGAACACATCTCTGCATTTGTCATATAAATTGGAGCTTGCTATATATTAAAATAGAAATTGGAGAGAGGTGTTACAAGTATGGAAAGGAGTTATGCATATGATAAAATAGGGCTAGGGTTCTGGCTAATAAAGTGTTGAACAAAATAACCTTTATTATATCTAAGTTACTTAACATGTTTTGGTAAAATAGCAATTAACCACACAACTTTACTTAGTTATTGCCTTATTTTACTTTAAAGAAAAAATTCTCTCCCTCTGTATACACACACTTATGTATACATCCACATATACACATATACAAGGCCGGCAAAGATTTTTTACCTCTCTTAAATTTGCTTTCAATAACAAAAGTAAATGGTGTGTGGGCCAAAAAATTTTTAAGTTTAGAAAAGTCAAAAAAAGAGGAAAATTTATATAATCATTTAAAGGTACATGCTTCTACCTTCTTCCTATACTAGTTAAAATGATACAGTATCTATAATTTTGTATCCTGATTAACATAGCATATGTTTTCTCCTTTCTTTAAGAACTCTTTATTTATGGCCATGCCACCCTGAACAAGCCCGATCCCATCTGACCTCACAGATTGCAAGGACCTTGTCAGCTTACAATACCTTATTTTTAAAATTTTTTACACCTACAGCACCTGGTCTTCCAAGGTGGTCTCCCATCCAAGTACTGAGGTCAACCAAGGGTTGCCTTGCCTAAAAACAAAAAACAAAAAACAAAACAAAACAAAACAAAACAAAAAACCTCTTCAGATATATGTTAGTAAGTCAAGGTTAATGAGGTTTGAAACAAACAAAATAATTTCTTGACTTATACTCACTTAGCCAGAAAATAAAATAAATTTTAATACTTTGATTCCCAGGAACATTTTATATGTAGCCAATTGCATTCAGTTCTGTTTAACTCAACAAATATTTACTGAATGCCTGATAGATGAGATATAACAAGAAAAGGGTTTATAAGATGCTGTGCCTGACCTTAAGGAACTGAAATTTTAGTTGAAAAAAATTTTTTTAATACACCAGTTAAATAATAATGCAAAGAACTGCATAATGAAGAATCCAGAGGAGCTGTGCTGACCATAATGCTCTTAAGAGTTCAGGGTAAAAAGATCCAGTGAGGTCCGAGTGGAGGGCAAATGGGATGGCCATCATCCTACAAATTTATAACTGCAGACACAATTACAAACCAGCTTCTCAGGCTATATGTCCATCTGGGACCATTCTGCAAATCTATTATTCCCTGGTTCCTTGAAGTGTGCAGGTGATAGAGTCACAAGAATTGGCACAGCTCTTTAGTATGTGACTGCAGACATGATGGCAGTGGCAGATTATCATCTAATTTCTTCTTGTTTAAATTCATCCCATTAATTGGAACACACAATTATACATGAAAAACTGGATTGTAATGAACAAACAGTAAACCATGCATTCATAATTGAAAATACACAGAAAGATACACAACTGTTACAGATTCCATCAGATCAGTTTTCCTAAACAAGTATTTTAAACATATAATCTATTCTGAGCTCAGAATGAATTCAAGTCTACCTTAAAATTATGAAAAAGTCATTTTAATGTGTTTAAACTAGCTGAAAAGAAATATTTAAAAAAAATTTTTTGAAAGCAAAGATCAGTATAGAAGCTTTAAACTGAAAGATGAATTTTTTTCAGGACAAGAACTGAACAAACGTTATATTTGATTAACTATGATAGTTACTGTCACATCGATTAAGCTAAAACCACATCATATATAATATGAGTATTAATAGAAGCAGAAATAATATGCACTTCACGCGTTATCATTGTTCTTCAGCCTTCTCAGCTTCCCAGAATTGTTGGAGTCAAATATTGGGTCTAGGACACAACCTGAGCTACCTGCAGTGCTGATAATCCTTATGCAATATGCATAAGATATTTCTTGCTTCACATCCTTTACAAATTCTAATTTCCATGATGTTAAAAGTACTTTACACTGTGACCCTTAGCATCAAGTCTCGGCCTTAGCAAATGAAAAATTATGCCATTTTATAATGTCTAAAAAATGCAACATGAACACAATAGTAATGAATCTTGTTTCAAATCATTACGAATTTCTTTTACACAGTCTTATCACCTGAAAGTCACAGCACGATAATAATAAGATCACCCAGAGACTCAGCAGCTAAAGAGACAACTATAAACGTGGTTTTACTTACGATGTTCATCTACTTTTAATACTGTAAATGTTCAGGGTTTTTTGTTTTTGTTTTTGTTTTTGTTTTGTTAGAAGGACTACTAGAGAGACATCTAAATGGATAAGAAAAGAGATTCAGTACTTGTTTAAGCCATTAGTTCTGAAATGAGCAACACCCTCATTACATCCAGAGTGCCGCCCCCACCTTTACTTCTCCATCCATGTAGAAGCAGCAACTCCTTGATACAATAATGCAGAAAGGAGGGCAACAAACTATTTATTATAGAAAATACTATTCTTATAAAACTCAAAGTTAAAGCATGGCTGTAGAGAACATAGATTCACCCATACCATAAAATATTTATTGTGTTTTATTTTTGTTTTACACTTAGAATTTTATAGACTATAAGACACTCTAAGTAATAAGCCACCTGGTTCCCAGAGATATAAAAACGGCAGAAGCAGAGAGGTGACATATTAGGGCTGTTTTTTCATGCTGCATGTGTCACAAGAGAGCAAGGACTGCTTTAATTACTAGTCATTTGAATTTCTGATAGATATTATGGCAAAATTTAAACCTTGTTAATTTACTTTGGCAGCTTGACAAAGAGCTCATTTGCAATCCTTTGACAGAATTGCAAATTTCTGATGCTTCAGTTTGGGGTGAAGTGGTATTAGTCGTACAAAAGCATGTGGTGGAATTCAGGGCTAAACATTAGTCAGAACATATTTTTAACCCATCAGAAGCCTAAGTAATGATTTTTAATGTTTGGATGAAATAGTACAGGGAAAAATATTGGTTATGAGCATATAAAAATTCAAATATGGTCCAACACTAGTATTTATAACTTTTTTAATCTAAAATTTTATTGTTGAAATATTTTTATAAAACTGTAAAACAAATGCTCGTATACTGACTCCTCCAAAATCTTCCAAAATTCCTTTAACTAATATTTTGAGCAGTACAGTTTAAAAAAAAAAACTTAGCTATTTCAATCTTAGAAGATAAGCTTTGTAAACACAGGAAATTTCCCTTTCTTCATTTTACCTCCATCCACACCGCTAGTTCAGTGCCATCAGCATGTGGATTGCTGAATATACTCTATTTCTCAGGAGTGGGTGAGAAGTGGGCCCAGGCCAAGTTAAAGAAAGAAAAAGTGTGAAAAGATGCAAAGAAGTATTTTGTGGATGCTTTGAGAACAGTGAAACCTTTTCATTCATAGAAGAGATTTCAAATTTCCAACTTGCTGTTTTAGAATCTTCACACAGGCTAAATATCAAAAGAGCCTTGAGTGAATATTTATAAAGCATGGATATTAATCTCAAGGGAAAAAAATTCAAAGCAAAAAATGTTTTAGATTTTTCTTTATTAAAATGTAAATTTACCTTTTTTCTGGATTTTGTGTCCCTGAATGATCCTTTGTATATCAGTATCCAATTCTTTCCTCAAAATTCGATAAAGCATAATTACATAGAATGATAAAGTAGGTAGTAAATTTAGGATGGTAATATTTCCACCTCAAAGTTTTGGGGATCCTAGGGAAATCAGCCCATTAAACCTAATAAGACCAGTGGAAGAATAAGCTTGATACTTAAGCACATTCTGCAACAAGATATTTGCTCTCTGATGGGAATGTTTTCAACTTTATCACCACTCTTTCTAGTTTTTAGACACGTCTTAATGCAGGTAAATGTTTACATATGCTCTACATTATTCAAAATCGACAACCTGAAAATGCTGCCAGCGCACAGGAAGAAATATGTATTGGTTCATTACTTCTAGTCATGTCTTCTTCTGAATCTCTGATCTCAGATGACTTTCAGCTAACAGTAGAAGGCAAAGCTGAAGAAAGTACTGACCTTATCTTTTTTAATAAGTAACTGAAAAGCAAGTGCAGATGCAATTAAATAATAAGTTTTCATTATTCAGACATTAATATTATCACATGATTAACTTGAAATATGCAAAGTTTAAATTCAATCTGCCCTCTTGGTGATTTGTTATAGATTTGAGGATGCCTTATACTTTGGGTTTTTGATTTAACAGAAGTAGTTATCCAACTGCCACCTCATTTCTTTGATGTGGTAAATGCTCTGGCCTGAAGACTCAGCCCTCCTTCTCTCTCTCACTCCTGATATTTGCAATGTCCTTGCCATAGGCATTTTTCTTCCTCTCACTGAACTAGAGACAGCGACACTGGAATATGAAAGAGTCAATTAACTGCTATTTGGATGGACACTCAATTCCTCAGCAACCCATACCCATGAAATGATTTCCCCAATACCCCATGGCAGCTGTGAATCAGGGAATAAACGCTACCTCATTAATGAGGACAGCAGCTACCTTTGCTCTCAGATGTGGATCTGTAACAAAAACAAAACAAAACAGCAGAAAAAAAACAATTATTATGAGATTGTAAAAAGCCCCTGTAAAAATGAAACAGTACTAATAAAACTAGGAGTTATTATTTATTAAGCCAGGCATTGTTCTAAACCCTTTGATGGATTAGAGCATTTTAATCCACAGAGCAAAGCTGTGAAAGAGAACCTACCTATCTTTCCCTCCATTCCACATAGCATTGAAGACTTAGGTAATTTGTCCAGGCAGATGTGGCTAATAAGACAGCTTTAGCAGTCTAGATTTGAACACAGCTCTGGCTCCAGACCCCATGCTCTGAACCACTATGTATACTACCTTTCTATGACTGGCCTTATACAAATACGTATTTCTAAAATGTAAGTCATATACTGTCATTGTTTCCCAAATGCTAAACAAGGACACATGCCTAATTAAGTGCTTTTTAAAAATTTATTTCTGAATTTACTTGAACAAAAATTAGTTTACCTATATTTTTTAAAACAATAAAATGAAGTTTGGTTATATGATTAATAACTCACCTTAACTTAAAAAGAATGAATTTACATGAAAAACTGGAATGTTTGGTTGCCAAAGGCATAAATTATAAATTAAAATGCATATCAGCAACATAGCCCTAAATTTTGTTCACAGATGACTTCCTTACCTTTTTCTGAAAAAGAAAGAAAAAAGAAAAAAGGTCAGGTGATCACTAATGCCCCATTTATATTTAGTGTTATCAGTGGCATGTCTAAGTTTAAAGTATCTCAATGTGTTTGTACTCTTTCCCTTGAACTCCATTAAGTTTTAGCCTCTTCGTTTTCTGTCATTTGCCTTTGGTTTAGTTACTTAATAGGTATAATCCTTAGTACATGCAGGGTTGTGGATAACTTTGAGATACATGGTGTGAAGGGCTCAGATGGTATCTGCATATAATAAACTCCAGTTACTATCAATGTTGTCATTTTCATTATTAATAATATTTTTCTCTAGAGGATGTGTTGGCTTTGTCTGCCTGATCTGTCTTCATTCTTGTGTCTCCTGGTACGTGAACCTCCTACTCTCTTCCCCTGAGAGAGTCTTTCCAGCTCCACTGGGGTTTGGCGGGGTTGTCAGTCACAGTGCTCCCCACTGCTGGCTACAAGGGTGGGCTATGACTTGTAATGGTCTAATTAGAGATTTACCTGGAATTCCCAGATTGGAAGCAAAATTCTTTTATTTTTGAACTAAAAGCTTTAAGAATGTAATCCCAAAGCTGTCTAGGGTCACGTTCATGAGATGGACCTATAAAGAAGCCAGAGGGACTCTGAAGCCAATCCATGAGCAGCTAAGCAAAAGAAAAATGTTCTGGATTCAGCTTGACCCTTATCCTTCGGTTACAGAGATCACTAATGCCCTATTTATATTTGGTTTTCAGAAACTTGCAATTGAAAAACTCCTAACAAAATATGTTATTCATTCACTTGTTCATTTTTTTCATGCATTTGTCAGATGTTTATTAGAAGTCTACCATATGTTGTATTTAAATGGAAAATTATATATCCTGTCCTTGATAGTTATGAGAATCTTGACTAATTAGGTTTCAGAGAAATTTTTCTAGGTCTGTTTAAATTTTTTAAAAGTCCTAGTCTTCAGGATGGTCTATGACTTTCTGAAGCAGGGCTTTGAGCTTCTACTCTGTGCTGAAAGCAGGGCACTAAGAGCTAGGCTACCATATCCCTCACTTTTTAAAAATCTGAGTCCAAAAGTAATTTATATTATTTTTTAGAATATAGAAAGTACAGGAAAACACAAATAAAAAAAATAAAAACTATCCACAGACAAATTGCCAAGAGGTAACCTCTGTTAATATATTGGTATATTTCTCTTTCCAGTAAGACCTCATTTCATGAGCAAATTCATGTGTCTGTGTGTTGAAATTATTTTGACCATCAAAATATTCTATTAATTTTTCCCCTATTCTGTCACAACTAAATTACATGGCTGTTTAGGGTATAATAAAGATGCTTCAACTAGATAATCAGAGTAACATTTAGCTGTGCCTTCTCATTAGGGGCACAAGTTCTTTCTAACTGACAACTGTCCATGGTCAATTGGTTGTGTTCAGCAGGAGATAATTAGAAAAGCTGCCTACAGCTGCCAATTGAGCAGTAAGGCATAAACTGGGTGGCACATATGAGGAATTGTCCATCTTGGTAAATCAAAGAGGAGGCAGTGGAAATCTAGAACATCTGATTTTTGAAGCTTAAACAAGAGTTTTAGCTTCCTCTCTACATACAAAGAACACAAACTGTTTCTTTAGTTCAAGGGTTTAGCCCAACCCCCAGGCAGCAGACTGGTATCAGTCTGGCCTGTTAGGAACCAAGGTGCACAGCAGAAGGCAAGTGGTGAGTGAGCCAGCTTCATCTGTATTTGCAGTCGTTCCTCAGTGCTAGCATTGCTGTCTCAGCTCCACCTCAGGTCATCAGGCTCTAGAGTCTCATAGGAGCACCAGTCCCTGGTGCCAAAAAGGTTGGAGACTGCTGCATTAGTTTGCTCATAAATGAGTTTCACTGGAAACTGATCCATTGGTTCTTGCACGGAATTTAAAGTCACCTGGTCCTGTCTTGTTGTTTTGGTAAACTCCACAACTCATTGCAGAGAAAAAAAAATAATGAGTTTTCCCTCTAGCTTTGGAATGGATGGATTCTATGAAGATACATTCACCATTCGCTCCTCAGGAGAGACTTTTCTTCTTTAGAAGCAACAAGGGCAGATGTAACTAGCCCATTTTACTACTGGGTCAATTAGCAGACATTAGAGTGCACAACTTCTCCTTATAAATGGCATCCTCAGTCCTCAGGTTCTCATCCTAAAGCGTATACTCTGAAAGAGAAATGGCTAAATGGACAGGTTATAATAAATGATGAGACTTTCTCAGGATCAATGACACTAGATAAAATTTGGATCTGCAGTTAGGAAAGAAGAGCATTGAAAATGGTAAATATCTAAGTTGTCAATTTTTCTTTTCTTATGTTTTTTAAATATCAATTGGCTGAGGAGATAGAAAATCTTAGGAGATATATGGAATTTGTAGAAAATTTTAGGGAGAAAGAAAAAGACCAAATGGAAATGTTAGAACTAAAAAAATACAATATTCAAAATTTTTAAATTCACTGGATGACATTAAAAGAAAAAATATTAGTGAATTTGAAGACAGGTAAATAGAAGTTATCCAAACTAAAGCACAGAAAAAGAAAACATTTATTTAAATAAATAGAACCTGAATTTCCTGTGAAAGAATATCAAGCAATCTAACACACATGTAATTCGGAGTCCTGAAAGGAAAAGAGAGAAAGAATCATGAAGAATATATTTGAAGAAATAAGAACCAACATTTTTCTAAAATTGATCAGAATCAGTAATGCACAGATCCAGGAAGTTCGGCAAACCCCAAGCAGAATAAAAACAAACTAAACTACACCTGGTAACATCATAAAAAACTTTTAAAAACAAGGTAAAGAAAAAAGAATCTTAAAAGTATCCAGAGTTTGAAAAGACTCATTCCATGAAAGGAACAACAAAATAATGATGGCTTACTTCTCATGAGAGCAGAATTCAGAAGACGATGCAACAAAATTTTTTAAATGCTGAAAGAAAAAAAAAAGTTCTTGCCAATAAAGTATTCTATATTTGGCAGAAACATCTTTCAAAATGTAGGTGAAATAAATCTATCTTGAAATAAAAAGCTGATAAAATATGTTGCCAATGGATCTTTACTATAAAAAGTGATGAAACTTTCTCAAGCTACATGACACTAGATAAAATTTGGATCTACAGTTAGGATAAAAGAGCACCGGAAATGATAAATACCTGAATAGTCTATTATTTTTTTACATTATTTAGATGCCATTGACTGTTTAAAGCAAAAAATGACAATAATATATTGTGATTTATTACATAGCTAGAGGTTAAAATTTTGAAAATAGTACCAAATGTGGGGGAAAGTGCTAATGCAATTATACTACTGTGAGATTTTTTACATTATATGAAAAGCGATATATTAATTTAAGTTAGAATGTGATAGTTAAGGACACTTATCCTCAAAGGAATTCTTTATCATGGGTCAGCTACTACTTCAGTTTAATAATATTTCCATTAAAATTATTTAATAAAATAATGTGAAATTTACTTTAAAAGCAAAACTCACTGGGAAACAGTGTAAAATTATAATAGGGTATAAATATTTTCAATAAAAAATAAGATTTTTCTCTTAAGTATTCAAATATTTTCTATATCATTCTCTCTATTATAGATGTAGAGAAGATTCAGCATAAATCAGGGTGATATATTTAACTGAAAAATGACTTAAAGATTTAGGCAAAAATACCACAAATGTTCAAATTTGAATATAATTCTATCTTTTCCCACTTCTGGGCTTATAATAGCAGATAAATTTAAAATATGACTATCTTAAAAATTAGTATGCAAGTTTGGACTACAGAACAAAACTCTTCATAGAGAAAAATAGCAAATAATTATTGAATGTTTATCATAAGTGCCAAGGATAAGAGTTAAGTACAGAGTTGATGATCGCCCTGGCCTTCAAAGAATTCTTCATCTAAAATAATACCAAAAAATACACAAATAACTATAATTCAAGACAGAATGCAAAATAATAAAAAAAAAAAAGAAAAGAAAAGAAACCAACAGGAAAATTACCAAGTTTAAAGGAGAATGAGCTCATCTCTAGTTGCAGAGATTAAGACAATGTTCAAAGCATTTGCAATGGACCTTGAAGGATGAGTAGGATTTTTCTTAGTAAAGAGTGTGAAGCTAAAACAATAAACACAGAGACACAAAAATGGGAAACTATGGACTGTGTGAGGAGATGTACCAATTATCTACTTTATCTCTATCACAATGAACTAACAGAAGAGTTGTCAGAAATAAATTGGACAGGTAGATTGCGGCTTCCTCTGTAGGGGCAGGTAGGTCCCTCCAAGAATTTAGAATTTTATTCTTGTAGATTATAAAAAGTCATTTTTCACATGCCAGGGGTCTGAAATAATAAAAATATATTCTTGGGGAAAGATGAATATGCAGATGGATGAGAGGCAAGAAAGACTACAATCAGCGTCTCATAAAAACATCCTGTTCACCCAGAAGACAACAGAATGCCAGAGATTAAACTAGGATAGTATTGGAACAGCTAAGAAAGATCCTGCCAAATGACTCCCAAACTGTCTAATGTCATACCCTGACAACCTCCAGGGTTGCAGCTCTGCATTAGGCACTTTGTAGCATGTAAAAACTGGTGACCTCTGTCTATCAAAGAGCAAACACACACACACACACACACACACACACACACACACACACACACACTAGAATGAAATAAATGCCACATGGAAGTTTTTCCATCTGTTAGGACATGATCTGGTACTACCTGGCCAACTGCAGCTTAACAGGGAGCAGCTGGAACTTGAAAATAGACATGTCCACTAGGACACAGATATGGACAGACTTAGCTTCTGGTGGAAGCTTCTGTCCACTGAAAGGACAGACTTAGCTTCTGGTGGAAGAGGAAGTCCAGTTTGGCAAGCAGAATGCAGAGTCTAGAAAGCATGGCCACCAACTACACAGAGAAATTCAGATAAGCCATCTCGCCACAGAGGATCCAACACTTAGTAACACTGAGGCCCTACCTGTGGATTGAGCAGAAATAGGGAGATCCAGAACAACCAACATTCACAGAAACAAGCCAAGAGGTGGGCCACAAGGGCACCAGTACATTCTGCCATCACGCTGAAGAGTTTTTTCTATTGTGCTTTAGCTCAGGGACGAGATTCCAAAATAGGAAGGGAACATGATGAGACTGGAAGAAGTTACCACATTACAGAGATATTCAGAGTCCACTCAGATAAACAAAAAGTTCTGAGGTACAAAGAACAATGCAGAAAGCCAATTACCAAAACCAAGCTATAAATTTTCAAATATGTATTAAAATCTAATCATAAAGCTGAGAAACAGAATTGAAATCCAAAGTCATTACCAGTCTTAGATATTCAAAGCTAAAATAGTAAGCTAGAATTATTTAAATACTCCTTGTATTCCTGGCCAAGTTCTGTCCTAAAGAGTGGGACAAATCTGAGATGGAGATGAGAGCAAGTTGTATGAATAAGAGGAGAGTGGCAAATGCACTGCATTAACCCAGGGAAAAGCAGTGATTCTGACTGAAAGGTTCAGGAAATGCATCATTGAACAGGTAATATTGAAGCTGACTCTTTAACAAGAAAGATTTCATCAAGATGGAGAAGAAATAGACTTGCCAGGCTGCAGGAACAACATGAGCAAACAGGACAGTTAGAATGTCAGTTATTTGGAGGCAGTAGAGGTAGGAGGTCAGGAGGACCTGGGTAACTGAGGGCCCAAAATCAACCTAAGCCATTGGAACTTCATTCCATAGGTACCAGGTGGACATTAAATATTTTGAGGAAAAAAATGAAGGTATGCCATGCTGGACAATAAGCCTGACCATTGCGTTTGACCTCTACTTCTCTTTCTTCTCAATTTGAGGGTTTCAACCACAGGAATATTGATGATGTCCTTCCTGTTCAATATTGATTTAGATGGGATCAGTGGCTTTTCTGGCTCAGCCTGTGTCCCATCTCTGCCCTACCTGCCCATTCTGATGAATTTTCATTCTCATTTCTTATTGTGGTCTCTGCAGTCAAATTTCCCCCCTTCTCCTTTGTCTTGAGATCTTGACTATCACCTTTCTGGCTGACAACTTTCCAAGCTTGTTCTGTGGGCTTGTCTCTGCACATGTGTGCCCGCCTTTATGCAGCCCTTCCTTCTACATCCTTGTATGCAATACTCTGGGTTCAGTCTTGCCTATACCTGCCCATTTAGGACTTCTTTTTGAGATAAATCTTAGGATCATGACTGTCCCAAGAGATTATTATGGCAATAGTAAGGAGGTCCTGCCCAATGCTTTTTTATGTTGCTACATCATCCCATACAAACTCTGACCTTTGTTTGATGTTCTACTAATGAAAAAATTATTACACTATTCATTGTCGAGTGTGCCTCATTGTTGTACTGAGGGACATAAGGCCTCCCAAGTTCAATGTAGTAAATATAAGTTTAAGATTGAAAAGAAGAAGGTGCAAATGGGGCCTGGGGAGAAAAAAAAAAACAACAACAAACAAACACGAAATAGTCACTATTTGTCCACAGGTTTCTGACTGAACACAGAAAGCAAGTCATTCAGCAAAAAGTTGAGTCATGCTTCTAAATATCACATAATTCTATTGTTTTCTTCTTTAAAATGCTTCAGTGTGAAGCTAAGAAAAAGTCTGTGTCATTTATCCTTAAAATAGGGAGAAAAGGGAAAACATTTCACAGGTAAAAAGATACTTGAAGGGCATCACAAAAATAAATATTCAATCTCAATCTTTTCGGTTTAAATTAATGCAATGCATTTGGGTAGAGAACCATTATCAAATACAAAAGTATATCTATGGGTTCTTTAAAAACTCAAAACATTAAATATTAGGGATATGTTTGGGATAATAATTAAGCAATGAAATTCTTGAAATTCTTTATTTCATGAACCTAGTAGTCTGAATTGAAGTATTAGATTTGAGGTTATAAAACCTCTGTGACTGAGCCAGTCATACACACTGGCTCCAGAATTCTAAGTGAATAAAACTTGGCTCCTTCTTTTTCAAATACCTCTGGGAAAAAATTTTATCAACAGCATAATAACATAGAAGTGTGAAAGTCTGCCACTCTGGTTCTCTGATGAGTGAGATATTGGACTGAGAGAGAGAAAAAGTGAAATTTGGTAATATGAATAAACCCCAGAAATATAAATTAGTGTTCATCTGAACTCAGATAACTTGATTCTCTACAACACTTGAAGAACTCTTTGCAGAAAATAGTTTTCAACTTTGACAGAGAGCTACTTTCAACTACAAAAAATTTTTTAAGCTTCACATCCAAAATAATCATTTAGGTTTATATAAAGGCATTTTTGGATAAAGCAGCAAAAACTGAATCTAGCTATCTTAAGCAAAAAGGCAATTTAATGGAAAGATCAAGGGCTCACAGAATTGCAGCAAGGCTGGTGCAAATGATTTGGAAAACAGAAAGTCACCAGGACTCCAGGCATCCCGGTCCAGATCTCAGAGCAGCACTCCAAGGCACAGGGCACCACCACTACCACAGAAATGAATGAATCGATTCCAGCTCCAGAGTTGGAGGTCATTTTTTTTTTCAAGGTTGCAACTTCCAGAGAAAGTGCTTAACTAGTCGAACTGAGTCACACATAATTCCTTAGTGGTGAGATGCAGGGCTGGGGAGAACCTGACTTCTTTAACTTTCAGAAGAGAAGGGGATTTCCACCTAGACTACATACAGCTGGGGACTTCCCAAAATGGAGAGTGGGGTGCAAACAGCAAGGAGTATTAAATGTTGAACAGTGAAAAAAATTGCAAGGGTCCCCGTCAGTCTACACGTTTCACAAAGTTTTTTCCTGTCCAACACCAACCAATTATCCCTAATGGAACTGAGAACATTCTCACTCTCTATCGAAAGGAAACACCTAAATTAAGTAATAACTGCATCCTAGCTCTTAATCCAGTATCTTGAGTTGATAAACACTTTTTTCATATCTGCAACATGTGGCTTAAATATAAATATAACCACAAATAATTTACTCTATAAAGTAGGTAAAAGAGAGGAGAAAGAAATCAGTTAAAATACGTACACTCGATGGAGTAGAAAATCAAATATAGTTGAGATTACTGTCCTTACTTTTGTAAATAATCATAAAGCTATTGCTGATATTCAATGTTCAATGTTATCAGAAGCAGCCACCCATCACTTTTTACTTTCCTTCTCCTTGGCAACTTACATATTCCCTTTCTTTCAGTCAGCACAAGTTGTTGGAATTCTTTGCTTTATTGAGTTACTCACAATTTATGAATAAAGGAGCTGAGCGCCTGGAGGGGCATGATGGAGTAAAGGACTCCAAGGACCACCTGGGTTTGATCCATGCTCCTCCCTGCCACTATTGAAATAAAAAATCTATTTTTCTTTGATAGCCAAGACTTCTTTTAAATTCTATAATATAGTTGCCTCTTTTTATTGTAATAGTCCTAGAGCATGATGAGACTAAAATGGCCAAATGGTAGTATGACACTCAATTCACTAACATTATTGTTGTACCCAGGTTGGAAGCATTCCTACCTCAAGTTTAAGCCATTTGAAGAAGCTAAACCTAGCATACAGGAATGAGAAGTAAAAAAATAAATAACCAAATAAAATAAAATAAAATCCAAGCAGATTATTAGGAGTAATTATCCTTTAATTTGCAAACTCTAAGTATCAGAACACTCTGTTGGGTGAGAACACTTATATTATCATACTGACTCTATGGACAATTATGAAAATAATGCCTATTTTGTCTCTAATTAAGTGACGCTGCCTGGCCTCTGCCACTTCTGGATTTTCCAGTAAACACTAAAAGCAGGTAGCCCAATTCCACTGTGTGGTCTCCTATCAAAATCTCTAGTCTTGAGAAAAATAGCTCATTCCAGAAATGACGTTTTCTTTACCAATGTATGTCTGAAGACCTGTTGAAGGGAGTGGATTGTAAGACAATTTAGTATATAGTTGGACAAGATACTCATGAGTGATTACTCCACATTTTCCATGTAGAAAATAATACATTCCTTTATTCTGCACCAAGAAATATTTTTATCTGGCCCAATATTTTTTGGCCTAGGGTTGAAACTGGGTTTGGAGTAATCAGCCAAATAAATTATTGGAATCACAAACAGCTACTCAGTCTTGCTCTGAAAGCAAAATATCTGGTAAGCATATTCATATCTAAAACTTTGGCCAACTATATGATTATATTTTTCTGTATTGGTCAAGCACCATCAGTATTCCCATACATACTTCACAGGTATTTTCACATAAAATTAGCAAAGCCCTGGAATTCTTACCATGTATAAATCTTTTCATCCAAGGAGTGACTTTGTAATTTGTACTCAAGTCATGTTGAGATTTAACCCCACTTATTTCTTTGAGCAAAGTGTAAGGCAGGTAGGGAATTTAGATAATAGACTTTTTCTTTCAAGAAGACTTCTTTCCTCAGGCAAAAGAATAAAAGAGTCTCGAAGAAAGAGAACAATCTCACCAGAGAAGGAAAAGAGAAACTCCATATAGAGTGAGCATTTGGGTTACTAAGATATGGGTCCTCTCATGGATCCCATGCCAATGCTCAGGGACCTAGTCTTTTCTGATTGATGACTACATTGCCATAGAAGTGGCATACATAGTGAAAAATTAATTCAATTGATGTAATTTGGCACCCTTTAGGATCAAAATATGCTTCCAAGTTTTGGCTACTGCAAACTTACAGCTGCAAGATAATAAATCCTTTCATCATGGTTATAGAACATCACCTAATTTCATTCCATGACTTAAATTAAGAATTGGAGATTTGAGTTTTATCACTCTCAGGCTTTAAGCCTTTTATTCTTATCAGAAGCAGACACTCAACAATTTTTTTATATCTTTCATGCTGTTTTTATGGTGGCAAAACTGGTCTGCCAGAACCTTGTCCTCAGTGGATCCTCAATCACAGATATCTATAGGCAATCATTTCATTCACTGTTTTATCACTCTAAGCCATGGACTACTGGATTATCATCCCAGAAAAATAATAAGACATTCACCTCCTTTCACACTATCTCAGATTGAGAACTAGCCTCCAGCTCCTTATATTTTCTCAAAGGTCTTTTACCTAAACCTCAACTTTCTGATACAAACTTCTGAATAGTTTTGTTCTGAAACTGTGTAGATTCCAATCCTAGCTCTGCTATTTATCAGATATGTGAATTTAAACAACCTCTCTGCACTTCAGTTTTTCTCATCTGGAAATCAGAACAATAGTGCCTACCTCAAAGGATAAAGTATTTACCTCAAGTAAATACTTTAGAACAGTGCTCAGCATGTTAAATGTGCTTAATAATTATTAGGTTATTGTTATAAAATAATGGTATTATTGTGTGCCAGAAGGAGGGGGATTTATGGAAAGTAACCTCACAGCATAATCTGATCATAAATTCCTAACTGGGCAGGTCATGGTGGGTGGAGAGTGAGATCCCAGATATATAACATTTTTTTAAAGGTTTATCATTGCCTTTATCAAGTCCTGTCCATTGTTTCTCTGCATCTAGGAAAACACACCGGTAAATAAACTATGACAACCCTCAAGAGAGCACATAATCTTAACTATTCAGGAATCCAATCACCATCTTGCATTTTTCCACCTCCATGTAATCTTTTTATGGTCTCTTCTTAATTTCAAATGCATAAAAGAAGCTGCAAAACTGTTATTCTCTGGAGTATTTGAGACCTTGTTTCCTAGCATATGTTGTTAGTTTGGCTCAAACAAACTCATAAAAATTCTCTATAGGTTTGGACGTTTCTTATGTTGATGTTATTATTATCATTATACTTATAATCAGACAAAATTCTTATATATAAGTAAAAAAATCTGGATATCTTAGGCAAAAAAAAAGAAAAGAAAAGATTTTTGGAATATATGGTATCACAGAATGTAGAAGGAGGTAGAGGGTCTTGAAGGATGAACTGCTGCAGTCACAGCACGGGCTGGGCAGCAGGACATCTGGTCCACACACTTCCACCACTGCCACTGGGAAAGATTGCAAACGACCAACCAAGTCCAAGTCTTTCTGTCAAGATTAAAGTTTCTGGAGAAAGCGAACACTTGCTAAGCCTATACCACATGTTCCTGGACACTCACTGCCACCATGACTACACAATGGGAGTTTTCCCAAATGGTCATCGAGGTGCTATTAGGAAGAGGGAGTTAGATATTGAGAAGCCAAAGAATGACAAGTGTTGAATTTATTAGGTAGCATTAGTGTCACACACACAAAAAAAATAGTCATCCATGGGTATGACAATATATGACTAACCTGAAGTTTTCTCTGATTTGAGTCTGATGTTCAAGTGCTAAGTAAAGAAGGTTTTTGGCTTCTCTGGATATTTGAAGTGTCAAGTAACACCACATCACCAGGAAACATTCCCAAAATGGTATAAATATTGCACTAACTTGTTCAGCTCTGTCTGACGTCTCTTCCTCTCCAGACTTGCTCCATTTTCCAAATCAGGAATCCTTGCTTCTTCTCTCACCAATTCCAAGACAAGAAGATACCCTTGAGAAGCAGAATGGCCAGAGATGGCTTCAGGGAGAGCGTGAGCTTAGTTCACCTTTGAAGGACAGGTCATTTGATATAAGAAGAAAAAGATAAGGCCGGTCCAGCCACTGAGATGAAGGTTACTTCAGATGGCAATCCCAAGTTCAGGTTGGTACCTGTTCTAACCAACTGGCTAATCAGAGGGTCTCTCACGACCATCTCCTTGGGTTTGATTAACTTGCTAGAGTGGCTCAGAGAAGTCTGCAAAGCAGTTTACTCATTAGATTACTGGTTTATTACAAAGGATATTAAAGGATATAAATCAACAGCCAGACAAAGAGATATATAGGGTGAGGTCCAGAACAAAGGAGCTTCCATTTCCATAGAGTTTGCGGCCCAACATGGTGCCACATGAAAGATTTTAGTTCACCAACAGAGAAGCTTTCTGAACTTCCATCGGCCATTGGTGATTGAACTCAATCTCCTGCCCCTCTCCCCTCCAGGGAGGTCAGGGAGTAGGACTAGAGGTTCCAACCCTCTAACCACCTGCTTTATAAAAGTCACCTCATTAGCATAACAAAGACTCCTTCTCTCTCCATAGGAAATTCCAAGGGTTTTAGGAACTTTATGCCAGGAACAGTGGATAAAATCAGATATATGTTTCTTATTATAAGTCACAATATCATAATATGTTAAAGAAGAAAAAAACTAGAGGCAAGAAAACAGGTTTAGTATTGCAGTAATCCATGCCTTCTTCTTTCTTAGGTTTGATAGGAGGTCATTTTGGAAGAAACTTAGGATTTTTGTAACAACAACAACAACAAAAAATCTAGAGTTCTTATTACAAAATTAAAGAGCTATGGAAGCCCACAGAAATTATCAGGTGAACTTTGAGTTAATGAGCTAGACCGACATATATGGACAAGGCAGATTTAAGTAATAGTGGTGGTGGTGGTGCTGATGGTGGTGCTGGTATGACAGGATGTAAATTCAACATGTCAGTGTGGCAGAATAGCCTATTGAGAAATTATCTATCGTGTTTTCAACTATAGAATTATCGCTCCCATTCCCACACGCCCATATTTTACAATGTAATCAGGCTTTTGAATTCTTTTGATCAGAGGATGTTTTACAGCCCTTTGCAGAATTTCAGAACATAATGGAGAGTTGGCAGGATGAATAGTCTGCCAGAAAGACAACTCTTAAATCAATTGTGTTTATATCCTAGGTCTATCGGGCATTAACAGGGACATCTAAAAGGAGAGGGAATGGATGGAAGAGGAGCGGGGCCCAGTCACAGTGACATTGTTGGTTTCTAGAGTAGGTGTGGGGAACCGGGACTTAAAGGTTCATATGATCATTACCAGTTCAATTTGCCTCTCCTAATAGGCTAAAACTGAAGGGATGCGGGTCCCTGCCTGTGGGTGACCAAGTGTCTCCCTTTGTTTGAGACTGTGGAGTTCCCAGGATTCAGGACTTTCGATGTAAAACTAGGAGTATTCTGGACAAACCAGCTGAGTTGGTCACCCAAGTCTTAGAAGCCTGGTCACAGACAGAAGGGCACTTCTCCCAGAGCCACTTGTTTTCAAACACAGTGATGCAATGGCAGCCCCCTGGTGTACAGCCAAGGTCTGTGCCGTTTCCTGCTCTGAGTAAGCCCTGGCAGTTCTTGTGCAAAACGGGGGAAGAGGAGAGCCAGACATTTGGTTTATATTTAACTTTTTTGCTTAATTGGGCAAGTGGAGACTTTCAGTTGAGTTAGTAAAACAAGAAATGTGTCAATTCTTGGATAGGAGGTAATGTAGAGCAGCTCCTGTCTCTTTAGATAGTGACATTAACATCTGTCTCTTGTCTGTGTTAAGCATATGTATGTGTCAAGCATAATGCTAGGTATTTCCAAACATTACCTCACTTAATTCTTACACCTTTGTGGCCAAACATTGTGAATACTCCAATTTGCAATTGAAGAAGTTGACGTTCAGAAAGGCCAAGGAATTTATGCAAGTCTACACTGCCAGATGTAAGTGATAGAGTCTGATGGATTTTTCCAAGTCTACCTCTTAATTATTTACTAAATTATACGGCTGTATTTTAGAGTAAAACTAATGTTGACACTTCCAAAATTTGTGGCAAATATACATGAGGGTTTTGTTGTCCTTTATACCTAATAGCATTCATAATTTACCATGTTTATTATTATTTAAAATATTTAATGACTGGGAAAGCACCTGCAGTCTCATAGAATAATTCCTGACTTCATGGAAGGTAGTTCACTTATGGGAACTTCTTATCTGAGGCATAAGCATTTTTTCTTTCTTTGGAGAATTAATATCAACACATACAAAAGGAATGACAATTTAAAATCAACCTAAGGATGGTTATGGCTATATTTGAAAGGATTTTTTTAAACTTTGTTTTCCTAACAGGACTAATCAATTCATCAAAAACTGTAGTATTTAAATCTCTCCTCTCGGCAATCGCTCAGCTCCTTCACAAAAAGGTCAAACTCAGAGAAAGCTGACCCTTCGCATTTGCAAGTGAGCCAGACTGCAATCTTTAAGGACAGAACTGTTTCTCATCAGACCTTAACTATCAATGCAAGATTGACTAATTAATTGTAAAGGCTGCACGCCTTGTATAGGAATAATCTTCTCTGGAATGAAGAACTTAGAATGGAGATCAGAGTTCTACAATGTTCTCAGCTCACTGGTGGTTTTTAAAGAACATACACCATATAGAAACTTCATGAGTCACAAACTCAATTTTGACCGAGTAATGGCTCCGGAAGAGCAGCAAGTCATAGTGTCCTGGGAGAGGCATTCGGAAACAAGTACGTTAACCTGTTCTGGAGTCGGTTTGACTTCCTTCTTGTCACTGAGTCTTAGACAGTTAACATGCCTAGAGGGGAGTCTCAGAGGTCCTGCAGGTGGTCTCATACAGTGCTCAGTGTTGGTGCTCTCCATACAGGTGGGACTGGGTGAGGGAAGATAGGATCCTAAAGATGGGAACATAACTAAAAAACTATGGCATTAGATCAAACAGCCTTGGCTAATAAACTGGCTGATATCTGCATAAATTACCATAACAACGACTGGATTTTTGAAGCAACTGTAAAGATGCAGTATTCACATCTCCATCCAATCTACTATGAGGAGCATACTCACTGACAGCCTCCAGCTGCCACCCAGACTATTCTCCCCGGATGGCCCTAGTCAGTAACTGAGCATGGTTGGGGTACTAGTTCCAAACCATTCCTATACAATGTGGAACTCTCTCAAAGGCCCACCTTTGCCCAAGGACTCCCCATCAGCCTGACCCAAATTTTCTAAAAGCTACTCAGTCAACTCCTCCGCCCTAATCCTTCTTCCTCTCTCCTTTCACAAGAGTGAGACCCATGTGGTGGTCTGATGCAGAACTGTCCAGCAGATATCGAATGTGAGCCACATATATAATTTCAAATTTGAAAGCAGCCACATTAAAGAGACAGGTTGGATAAATTCTAATGATGTACACATATATTTAATGATATGGTTATTCCAAAATATTATTTAAACATATAGTCAATATTTTCCAAGTCATTAAGAAGGTATTTTATCTGAGCATCTGTGTCTCAGAGGACCTGCAATGTCAGTTTGCCTGTCTCTTGTCCAAATACAGTTATCAGATACAAATTCTTTAAAAACCATTGACATTATATCACTCTCCTGTACAAAATCCTTCAGTGGCAACCCTTCATTTAAGTAAAAACCTCTCCATTTGATTTCCAGGGGCCACTAGTATTGCCTATTCATATACATTTAATATTTAAAAATATCTAGATACCACAGACATATTCTGAATTCCCCAGCCTGTCCTACAGATTTCAGCTAGGCAACTCCCACAGTTCTCTGAACCAGCATCTTAAAATAAATCTATTTGTTTGTACATAAGCCTATTGGAAAGCCTTAACTAATACACAAGAGTTTTTCTTTCTATTGTGGAGCTGAAAACATGGAAAGTTAAATGACAGCACAAGACAACAATATGTTGCCGAAATGAATCAATAAATTGTAACTGTCAAATTTTTGCTACAACCACTACATGCAGGAAAAAAAAGTAATTCATAATGTACTAGTGATATCAGTGAAAGCCCAATTGCTCAAGCACTTTGGTGTTTAAACTTGAAACTATTTAAAATTATAAAACTAACTTGTTAACATTCCAAACTCACTTTTTTAAAAAGCACATTCCACATTTGGTCTTCTTGGCTTTTGATAAAGTGTTTGTTTCTGCTGAGATAGAAGAGAAAGCATGACCTAGATAAACTCAGGCAAAACTAACTTGCAAGTTGATCAAAAAACTGCTTTGTAAAAATTCTTCTGTTAAAGTGTCTTGGGAATACCTTAGTTGGACAAAAATATAAGCAGAGATTTGGAGAAAATGTCATGATCTGAATTTAGGATATTCAGAAATTAGATTTTTTGAAGCTCTGCTAAAGAAAATGTTTCTCCAATTAATCAAGTATAGAATACACTATATAGAGTTGCAGGATTCAAAATGCTCAAATATATTTCTACTTGGTGTTAAAAAATTTTTTTGAACATTTGTGAGTCTGTATTGTATTACTTATCCAACCATTTATCAAAACTCAGCTGTCTTCACACATCAGTGAGTATATGTTGAGAAAAACAATCCACTACTGGCCTTGAGCCTCCCTGTGTTTTCTTGCTGGGTACACCAGGAATGCAACTCTCTTACCACTCTTCACTGAAGCCACTTCTCAGGGTCAGTTTGCATCCATGAAAGGCAAGGTGCCATCTCCTCAAACACCAATAGCAGGCTTGCTTCCAGTTCCTGTAAAAGTGGCAGATTCCCCAAGTTCAATGTACCTTCTCCTGTAATACAAGCCATTCCATGTGTAGGCATCCATCTAGGTTCACCTGTGCCACCCCTTTATGCAACCAAGAAGACAAACTTGGTTCACTCCCTATTTTTCTTGGGTCAGTCTTTCCACTATAGGTGAAGAGACATGAGTAGCAAATACAAGCTGTTTCTCCAAGCATTCTGCTGAAGACATTAAAGCAGACTCTTGGTCTTACCCAACTAACTGAGCAGAAAAAATATGAAAAGCTCTTTTCACATTTTTATTTGATGTTAAGCATTATCTTAACAACCAAGCAAATTTTAAAACTAGAAATTATTGACCCCCTAATTATACCATTTTGGTAAATTAAATTCAATAAAAATTTTAAGTTTCTATCTTCATTTCTAGTCTTATTATATAGACTCATTTATATGTAGTTATAATAATTTTACATGTAGAATCTCATGTTCTTATAAAGTTGTTGTTTTTGGAGAGAAAGAGAAAGTTGAAGTAGGCTGGACTGCCTGGGTGGAATTCAACTTTGGCTTTTACATTTTCACAACCGGATGATAACTCTGCCTTCTGTGCATCTGGTGTCTGAGCATATGGTTCTCACTTTTATCACCAACATAGATGTCATGCAGAACAAGTGCTGGTCAGAGAAATGGACTAAAATCTACAAGCTTCCTTATATCCAATATGACAAAGTCAAACGGACAAACAAATCACCTATTCTTTTAGGTTTTTTAAGCTCAAGCAATAGAAAGTGCAATTGCACAATCACTCTCAGCTCTTCAGTTTCACACTACATTATTTACAAAGAGTTGATTCTGGAAGATTTTATGCAAGAAGCACCCTTGCCCCCTTTTCACTGTGAATTACATTTACCTATAACAAACAAACAAACAAACAAACAACAAAATAAAACAAAATAAATCTCGCAGTGTAAATTGTAAATGTATTGTCGGGTTTCACTCCAGAAAAATATTGCTTTCTGCAGAGCTTTTTCATATGTTTCCTTTATCTAAAAATTAAACCATAAAATGAGGATGATGTAACCCAATGCACCTTGCAGTTTGGCTCTGCTGCTTGGAAAGTCAGCCACATTTGTTAACCATTATAGCAAATATTTCACCTCAGATTATCTGTTAACATCTCTTCCTCCTCGTTACAAACAATTTTCATTTTCATCATTAATTTTACACTCTGTTTACTTTTAGAAGTCACATTAAATCCTCTATAATTCATAATATATGTCAAAGGAATGGCACATACTCAAAGTAGACGAGAGCAGTCCAGGGATTCAGGAAATGTGGAGCAAAGGCATTCAGTAATTTCATTGCAAGTTTCTGATTAGAAGAAGGAGGGCATTTCTGCAGGAGTATTGCTTAAATGAATAAGGTGAAGAAATATCCTCTGTAGAAGAGAATACATGCCTGACTCCAGTGAAGGATTGTTGGGAGAAAATACTGGAGCATAAAGTTGGAAAGAGATTGGGGTCAATCTGTAGTGCTCTGAACATCAAATTCATGAGTTTAATTTCTACTTTGTAAGTAATTTTTGAACAGGGAAAAGGCTGGTGAAATTGCTTGGATAATTATGACCAAGATAACACCACCAATATATCTACGTCCCTCTAGAGAATAGATTACGTGTTGTATGAAATGGTCAGAGTTTGTTTTCAGACGTTAAATTTTAAGTCCCAGCAGGATATCTTGGTGGAAATGCCCAATTGATTGTGAGATAAGCATCTGGAGCTCGATATTGATGTCAGAGAGACAGATTAGGAAATTATCTGTGTAGAGGAGCCTTAGAAAAGCAATAAGAGGAGGCAAGTGCTCTGGGCTCATTTTCCTTCAACAAATATTTTAAATAATTCCAGAGAGCTGTGACATTTCAAAGAATAAAAGATTATGCTCTCCTGAATTAGAGGGTATTAGGGACAGGAGGGCACTTGAATGTCCTCAAAATAAAGCCTCCTCTGAGTCCAACAAATAGGCTAAATTTAGAGTGTCTCAGTTGATTCATTACTAAGACTAAAGAGTTCCTGAATAATTGTTTTTTGGTAAGGGGGTAATAAATAATGAAGCCGAGACACTGAAAAAGAAAATGTATGCTATCTATAAACTGAGAAAAGACATTCTTTAGGAAATAACAAAAAAGCAATACTGCTAACTCAGCTGGGGGGAAAAATGAATAGGAGGCAGTGCCAAAGGTTGTTCAGTGACACCCTTGTATTGCACACATTATCCAATGTCAAGAGAAATAAGCTCACACTATGAGAAAGCACAGCTCTCTGTTAATCACTAGAGAGAATGGGAGAAAAGGGAAACATAAAAGTAATACTGGCACCTTTAGAGCAAAAGTAAGACATTTGGGATGTGGCACTCAGACACATCATAAATGAGCAATGTAAGTTAAATTCAAAAGTAGCCTAATGCTAATGGTACATTGTCAGAACTGCTCGGCCTGAAATTTGCTGAGTGTAAAAAAGAAAATTATAGAATGGATAGCTCATTGAGACCTCTGGGGAGATGAACATCAGAATGAAAGGATGAAGCTATGAAAGGTGGAACTAGAAATTAAGGGACAAGATGACAGTCCAAGGAGTTTGGGCTCTACGTTGAAGGTAATGGGATTTATCAGAAAATTGTAAGGAAGGAGAACAAGAGACTCCTGTTTATGTTGGTAAAGGGGACTTCAGTGCAGGTGCCTGGTATGGCCCAGAGACCTTCGGAGGGAGGTCTCCGAATGACAAGTTTTTGCAGTAAAGTGAGCAAATGCTGCTGAGAGCCTGTGCTAAGGAAGCTCCCGGGAAGGAGGGTAGCAGAGTCGTGGACTTTTAAGAGGATTATCTAACAGTCAACTTTTTAGCCACCATCCCTCTTCTTCCCTCGTGCCTTTTTATGAATCAGTCAGTCTGTCAGGCAATGCAATTTTCTTGGAGGTGGAGGGGGAAGGGCATATATAAGCAATATCACCTCACTTAGCAAAATAAAATACAGAATCTCCAGGGTTTATTGTCACGCTTAGGAAGGGGTGCTAATGCATGGGTTTCTGATGTTGTCCTTCATTTCCTCTTCCTTTTGAGAGTCTCTCTTTGACTGTCTTGTCTCTAACACATGGATCCCAAAGGATGTGGAGTTTATCTTTAAGCTCTGATTGTAACCAAACATGCTTTCTCTTAGCACTTCCAAGAACACAATTATAACTGATTGAAAAATAGAAGCTTGAGAGACATTATACCTAAGCTCAGGCCCCATGGTAAGCCTTCAGGTTGCATTACAAGTGTACTGGATAACTTTAGTGATTGAACACACACAGACCTAAGTTAAGTTCAAATCCTAACTAACTCTCTTAAAGAATCTTATGATCTTAGCCAGGTCCTCAAAGGTTCTAAGTCAATAATATCTGAATCAAAGAAAAGTGAAGACAATTTAGATATAACATTTGAAGAGCAACTGACAACACATGGGCATGCATATCAGTTAGTAATTTAATTTGACTGCTAACAAAAGAGACCCAACTCCAGTGGATTAAACATACAAGGGTTTATTCTCCTACAGAAAAGAAGTCCAGAGGTAGGCAGTCCAGGGCTGGCATGTTACCTCCAGAAGTCTTCAGAGACCCAAACATCTCCTATTTTCAATCCTCAAATTAATCTCATGGTGGAGATGACTGCTGGAAACAAAGAAGGAAGAATTCATCCCTCCCTTCTAGAAAGACTTTGCAGAAGTAACATATTTACATTGCATTGACCAGAACCTAGTCACACAACTTACCTAACTGCTAAATAGACTGGAAAAATCTAGGCTTCCAGTAGGGCACACTTCTTTTACAAAAAATGTGAGAATTGTTATTTTATAGGTAATTAAAACTGCTATAACTCTTATTAAATGTTAGTTCCCTTCTCTTTCAATATAAAAATATTTAACATAAAATTTAACATCATACCCTTTGTTTTTATTGATCAGTGATGTAATAAATGGTCAATCAAGAACGTTTCTGCATCTTTTAAGAAATTATTGATATATTATCCAAAATGTTCAATGTTCATTAATTTAGGCAATAAATTAGTGCCAGTAAAAAAATCCATTTCTCCTAATTAAAAGGGACTTGGTTTGTTTTTGCTTTTATCAGATGAGAGCTATATTGTTTATTTTATCACATTTTGCTTTTTTGCACTCACACAAACCTTATTCTAAAGTCAGATACGATCATCTCCAATTATTTTCTTAATTGGCTCTTTTACTGAAATTCTTATTTTAATGATTCTTAGAACATTCGCTCTTTAAATTTCTTTGAAAGTTTAAGGAGGCTGAGATAAATGAATCCAAAGATTCAGTGCTTATTCAGAATATTTCTTTGATTATTCTTCAACTCCAGTCCTTAAGTAACTAATACATACTTGAAAATACTTCCAAAGCAATATATAAAGAGAATTACCATTAAACTAAAGCCAATAATGTCTTAAATTCTGGGAACACAAAGTTTTTATTCATTTCAAATACAATGTTATTGATTAGGCAATAAACTATACTGAAATCTCTTCTAAGGATTTTTAAAGCCTTACACAAATTTCCAGAACCAGAACTAGGTTGTGGCCAAATGCTTTCAAGAAACTGAATCTAACAGAACAAGAAACAGGAATTGCTAAACCATTGCATTTAATAAAATGGACATTTAAGAGAGAAAAAAAATTATTTAAAAAGTAGAAAAACTCTTAAGATAAAAAGCAGAATGTGACCTATGATGTTATCTGAGGGTAAAATCTGAAAAGTTAACAGAAAAACATTACTCGATGGTCATGGCTTTAAAAATAAATAAATAAATAGATAGAGAGATAAATAAATAAATAAATAAATAAATAAAAATAAATAAATAAATAAATAATAAGGCAGGATGGTAAAACTCATCTGGTAAAGACAAGTGAAGACATTTCTTTTTTTTCCTCAGATGCCCACTGTCAGAGAGAGCATATTAAGAGGTGAAGAAACAAGCTGAGGCAATAAATAAAAAAATAGATAGATAGATAGATAGATAGGTAGATAGATAGATAGATAGATAGATAGATAGATAGATAGATAAATAAATAAGTTCTGATCCTCTTCAACTAGAATGAAAGTCTATTTTAAAAAATGAATCTGCTGTTCTTTCTCTTCACCTCACACATCTAAACTGATTTCCCATGACACATCCAGCTGCTTGTCCCCTGCGGATTGACATTTGTTTCCTCACAGACTCACAGCTGAGCTCTGCACATCTTTAATGTGCCATGCACATCTCTGCCTCTGTGTCTTCCCTCATCATCTTCCCTCCTGGGAAAGTCTTCATGTAGATTATATATCAACCACCTTTTCAGGACCAGCTAAAGCCTTACGTTTTCTTAGATTACTGCTCCCATTATAATCTTTTAATCCTCTTGTACTTGGGTTCTGTCATACAATGCAGCATACATACAGAAGTCCTTTTGCGTATGGTGGTCTTATAACTAGAGGGGAAGTCACCTGGGACAGAACCCACATTCCATGTCCAGATGAGCTGACTGTGCCTGATGCAAAGATGAGCACAGATAGTGGCAGCTGCAGAGAGGGCAACCTAGAACCCAATGCCTATATATATGCTTTTCCCTTTTTCTTTTTGTATGCCATTTAATACATGCAATTATTAAGTCTTTCCCAGGAACAGTCAACAATTGGCACCTCACCATCTTTTGATTTTCTCTATGCTTATTCTCTTTGAGAATCAATGCATCAGAGGAAGAAGAGAAGTGAACTGAAGGGTTTGAATTTCAAAGACTGAATTGGCTTTGCTCTAGAGGTCTTTGCCCTTTCACATCCTCAAAAGGGCTTCTGCCTCACTCATTCTTCAGGATTCTAACAATCACAGAGCCATTTTATTTGGGAAGTCTAGGGATCCATTGCATTTTCTGTCCTTTTATCCTTATATCATTCAACAAATATTTATTGAGCATCCACTATATATCCAAGGAACCATGCTATATATTGGGATTGCAACATCAATTAACATAGTCAAGTCCCTGCCATGGGTGGAATAGTGGCCTTTCAAGAGATTCATCTATCTATAACATTTAAATTCAATCTTATTTGGAAAAGAGATTTTTTCAGAGATAATCAAGTGAAGGATCTCAGGATAAAATCAGTCTGGATTAGAGTGAGTGCTAAATCCAATGTCTTTAGAAGAGAGAAGGAAATAGAAACACAGACATGGAGGAGAAGGCCATATGAAGACAGAAGCAAAGATTGGAGTGATGCACTTAGGAACCAAAGATTACCAGTAGACACCAGAGGCTGGAAGAGGCAAAGAAGGAGTCTCCCCTCAAGCTTTCAGAGGAAACTCAACGCTGCCAAGTGTTTTCACTTTGATTTCAGACTTCTGGGTTCCAGAACTGTAAGTGATAGTTTGTTTTAGCAGCCCTAGAAAATTATTATATTCTCTCATGAAACTTACCATTATAGTGAAGAAACAAAATAAGAAAAAAGGTATAATATAGTGAGTGGTAAGTACATTAAGAAAATAAAACAGGATAATGGAAAAGAATGTCACCAAGAACTACTTTAGAGTAGAGGACAAGAAAATCTATTGAATCTCTTCCAGTATTTCCTAAAAAATAATATTTGGGAGAAAAAAATTATTATGTCTAAATTTATTAACTTAAGTAATTTTTCAATGTGCATGTGAAATATTATTTTCTTCAGGTCATTTTAATGTGTTAGTGAAGGGGTGGCATTTCTAGATATCTGATCTAGGATATCATTAACATATGTCTAAAACCTGGAAGGGACAGTACAAATTACTGAGTTGTGGCAATAGCATATAATTTAAGACTAAAATAAAGTTGTAAAATAAATCACTTATTCAGGAAATAGATGACAAATTACATCAAAATTTAACTTCATTCATTGTCATATTTCTTTCATTGTCATATTTCATTGTATAACAATTCGTTGCATATCTATTGTTTTCATGGTATTATACAAATATTAGGGATACAGAATAAAATAGATAAGGTCCTGTGCTAGGGGCATCTGCAATCTATAGAGAAATGTTGACATTAAGTAAGTCATTTCAAATTAAAAAAAATGTTTAAAAACAAATATAGGATGAGGCAGAGTACAGGGATCGAATAGGGAGTGCTGATGGCAAAGACCTCCCTAGTTCATGTATTTCCTTTATTCAACAAATATTTCCTATGGGCCCACTCTATGCCCAGCACTGTTTTAGTCACCTAGGATATATCAGTGAACGAAACAGGGCAAAATCCTTGTTCTCTTGTGGGATTTCCCCTACCAAAAGAGACAGTCAATAATAGAAACAATATGTGGATTATTTAATATTTTACCATAGGTAAGTGCTATGGGAAAAGGAAAAAGTAGATTGGAGTGAGTAATATTGGGAGCGAGAGGTAAAAGACAGGCTTGCCATTTATATAGAGTTTCATGGAGGATGTCATTGATTTTCATCCTGTGAGTAGTTTAAGGCAAAATTGGGCCAAGGAAAAAAAATTTCAGGACAATGAGAAAAATATTAAACTGAATCATTAAGAAAAGGGAAGAATTTCTCTTTATTTTTTAAGAACCATTCAAAAGCGCAGCCTAAAAATAAATAAATAAATAAATAAATAATAGCCCAGAAGACAATCAGCCTTCAGTGCTGTTCTTTGGTTGGTAGCTCTGCCCAGACAAGAACCATTTGGTGGGTGCCAGGGAAGAGAGAAATTTTATACAAGTATCCACCTTGAACCGGAAACCATGGATGCAATTTCCTTCTTCAAATAAAAATAAAAATCTCTAGTTCCTATACTGACATAACTACAATCCTGGGTGGGAACAGGATTCACAGCAGGAAGCTTCAGCGGAGTCAGCCTCTTAACCCAGATATCCCTCATGTGATGTTTCCTTCACAGCTATGTAGCCTACAGCAACATTTCCAAAGCAGGCTTCACATTTTGCATTCACTCATATAACAAATAAGTCCTAGGGATGTAGTATACAGCGTGGTGACTATAGTTAATAACACTGTATAGTTAATAACACTGAAAGTTGCTAAGAGAGTAGACCTTAGAAGTTCTCATCACAAGAAAAAAAATGTAACTATGTGTGGTGAAAGATGTTAACTGGACTTACTGTGCTGATCATTTCACAATATATACATATATCAAATCATTAGGTGGCACACCTGAAACTACTATAATGTTATATGTCACTTACATCTCAGGTTTTTTTTTTTTTTTTTTTAAGATATATTCCTAAAGAAAGTGCCTATAAATTCAACCTTTTGGGAGTCAAGGCAGTGGAGAAGTGGAAGTTGTGCTTTGCTTTTATCTGAACTGTAACACCTATAACTGTGAACATTAAACAATGGATCAATTCCCATACGTCTAGAGTCTTTTTTCAAAAAGGTCCTGGTGATTTTCTTAAACCATACCATCATTTTACTGAGGAAACTGAGCTCACAAGACAAGAGTATATGAAATAGTTCCTGTCTCTGTCAACTGATTAGTGTTTTTAAGAGGAGAAATTTTGAAGCTTTGAAGGAAATCAAAGTGCTGGAGGCTCTTGCTTCTCCGTTTCTCCTTCTGTTAAAGTCAATCCGGTTGCAAACGGTGGCAGTTTCACTCCCCACCTCCAGGGGGCATCATTCATACCGTAGCCTGCAGCATGGCTCCTTCTAGAGGTTTGCAGTGCAGAGTCTAGGCGGAAGTACTCGATAGTCCTTCCCGAATGGTCCATTAGTTATTATTCTTGGGTTAAGTAAAAAGGATGCTCTTACTTCCACTACAGATTTTAAAATGAACTGATTTGGCTTCATTCTTTCTGAAGTTGGTTAAGTGCAAAGTTAGACTGAAACCAAATCGGAAGAGCAATTTAGAGGATATTGCCTTTGTAGGGGAGGGAAAAACTCTATTTTACTAGTTTCTCTGGCTGGGGCACTGGAAATTGAACTAACAAGATAAAAACAGTTTATTAACACATGTAGCACACATACACACAGGAGAAACTCAGTGAAAAGTAACCCAAGGGGGTGGTTACCACTTGGGGCTTATGTAGCATCTTAACAAAAAAACTGAATTTGTGGAGAAGTGACAAGACAAAGGAAAAGGGGTTTAGGATTTTAGGGGCAGGAAGTTTCTGTGCAAAGGCAAGTATATGGGGAGAAACTAATAGAAGATATGGGTTATTATGTAGATTTCTCTCCCTTCTCTCTGAGCTGGTAAGAGTCCAGAGTTGACTCTGAATTAAGAACCTAAGAGTTACCCTCTTGCTCCTGGTATAGGAGAATGAGACATCTTTACAAATGAAAATTTATGTCCTGCTTCTAGGCAAATGAGTAAAAGAAAGGGCTTTTACGAAACCTGCTGTTTTTAAATTGTCTTCAGCTCAAAATAATACTATGCCAAGTGGCATGTTTTGGGGTGACATTCTGATTATCAACATGTTTTTCCAGCTGAAATGCTGACAACCATGTGAACAGGAGCTCATGGTCTCCTCAGGCAAAAACGATCTCTTTTTCCACTATCCCAATTTGGGCCATCATTACTAGATCTACTGCTATAAGTTACTTCTCTAGCCTCATGTCCTACCTTTCTTTGCTTTGATTTTCCCACTTCACCAACACCAAACTAGAATCCCTTATAACCTTCTTCTTGTTTTGTGCCTCCATAACTTTGCTCCTATTGTTTCCTCTCCTTAGAACACTGTTCCCTTCATTCATCACCTGGCCAACTCACATGGATCTTTCAGAAATAAGACAAGATCTGACCTTTCAGAAAGTCTTCTCAGTCATCTTTTCCTCAATTCACTGGCTATGATAAGTGACCCTCCTGTAAGCAAAACATCCGTGCATGAAAATTTCTTCTTTTCTCTCACTAAATTATGAACTCCTTCAAACCATAGTTAATAAGAGTTGGGGAGATTAGCAAACACACTGTGCCTTTCAATCTTGCTCCTGCTCAAGCTCCCCTCTCAAGCAACTGGGAAGATATTTCTCAGGTAACGTTCACCATTGGTTATAGTCACTGCCACTCTAAAACTTGTAGTTTCTACTCAGAACATCTTCAGGTAGGTTATTATATCATCTGATCATGTCTATGGACAATGAGTTGCCTATCATGACTTAGTGCCTGACACCCTAAAAATTTTAGCCCTGATTCCCTGGCCAGTCAGAAAATCCATTTGGGGAAGTAAGCTAACTAAAGTGATCAGAAGAGTAAAGTTGGCCTTGCTTATACATGTGGTCAGTCATTGCTTGCCTATCTGAGTGATTTGCATGTAATAACTACCTTGGACACTGAAAGACCATGTTAGAAATAATTTCCTGATAGTTAAAGTATTTTAATCATTAATAGTCAATTCATTCATGCTGCTCCAATTTTTACAAGTCTGGTTTTTACTAGAAAAACACGTGTTAAATTCCACTGGTCTTGCATGGTTTCCAGTGTTATTTGGAGAGCCAGATTAATGATTGTTCTCAGAACATTCTTACACAAAAGGATACTCTCTAACATAGATTTGTCATTCAAAGGAGGCTCTCCCCTAGTCAGGTCTAAAGAAATATTGAGTTTAGGGTTTATAATGAAAAGTTGTTTGTTATGATTATATAGAAAAAGCTATGCAAAAACACTTGAAAAACTTTAAAGCACCATATAATTGTAATAACTAAATTTTCTTTCTCTCTAATTCCCCTTTTTTCTAGATTCCTGATATGATAAAAAAATGATCCATCTTCTCCATTACTTTAACATATTAGGCAGTAATTGTCACAGAACATACATTTTGTAAATATTTATGGAGTAAATGGAATGATGAAAGAGTAAGGAAGATACAAAGACACAGAGAGAAAGAAAGATTGAATTACCTACTTAAGTAACAACAAGAAAGTAGTGAACAAACACCCTGATTCTCAGAATCCTCATCTTTACCATCATGGGGTTGAAACATGATCTCTAGACATAGCTGCCATGTAAACTATCTACTCTTTATTTACATTCTATTTGTAATTGTGATGGCTTCTTTTCAACATGCTTTTGGAAAATGCTAAGTGTCTGTTTACAAGAATTTTCACTGGAAACCTTTAAGGTGGGCTGTTCCCTGATAGCATCTAGACAGTTGCAGTTCTCTTATCAGTGAATCAAATTTACACATCACTGCAGATGAGTTTCCTCCAAAGAGTTAACTTTGTCCAACAGATGCAGATGCTTGGGAACTTCAACCAATGGAGATGACACTTAACTGCCTCAAAAGACTGATCCTTTCCCATTTTCACATCTATTATGTTTCAAATTTGTTCCCTTCGACAAATATTCCTTTAGGAATGATTGTGTCTTAGGTATTTTGCAAGGAACTGAACCCTTAGTTTACAGCCTGTATTTGGTTTGCATCATATATGCAAATTATAAATGTAAATTAATTTTCTGCATATAAATAAGCTTTCAGCTAATCAGAGAAACTAAGTTTTAAAATGCTTTTTGTCAAATATAGAATTATTTTGGAGTAGCCTCATAAAGTTTAACAGTCCAACAACCCAAGATTAACACTCATAGGGGATCATAGGCTCTTTGCAACGTCCCCTAATTTACCAAGATCACCAACAGTCACGCATATCTTCAATATACCTTATGTGGACTGTATATTAGACAGGGTATGTGTATCTGAAAGAATCTCAAAATGCAGTTCTGGATTTCAAGAATTTTATAATATTGTGAAGAATTCTTTGTTTACTCTAACCTCAACTCTGCTGAAGGTCAGCCAGCGACACAAAATGATGAAGGTAAAAACCACGTAGCTGTGGTGTGCAAAGAGAAAATGAACAAGCACTACCAAGAACATGTTGGAATGAGACAAGAAGAGAAACTGGCAAGCAAGCTTAGAATGCTGATGATTCTGCAATAACAAAAGATCTAAATACCTCAAACACTTTTGCTTAGGGCATTTCAAATGTCTTTGCCATTGTCAGTCATTATTCCTAGAGTTGTGAATGTTTGCACTATAACAAGATGTTCATAGATACCATAAATTACTATAGAGGAGTTTGTGCTGCATTAATGTAATTCAATCTAAAATAGAATTATTAATCTTTCAGAAGGAAAACATTTGTTTTATCATATTTGTAATTCAATATTTAATGGCTCACTTTAAAAATTTTTTTATGGAAAAAATCTGTTATTTATTTGGTATACTACTAACAAAAAAAAGAGATTATAGTTGGGGAAGGTTAAAGTAAAATAGGCAAAGAAATAAAAATGTGTCATCTATTAAAGAAGGGTATACCAGCTGTTTTTTTCATAAAAGAGTCAAGCTCTGGTAATTGTAAAGCTACATGACAACAGTTATAGTTGTATAACAGTCAAATCTCATTAGTCTGGAATTCAGCAAATAGGAGAAATAAAATCAATTGTGAATAATCCAGTATGTCATTTTATCTGCACTATAGCACAGAACCTAATAAGCCCTTTTTTCAGCCAGGAAACTTTTAAATAAGACAAGTTGATAGTAAGAATAATTAAATTGTGCTGTTGTTTTACTCACCCCTCCTATTGGCAAACCATGGTCATTATTCACTGGTATTTCTTTTTCTAGTCATGGCACCAGATACTATATTTACAAAAGCAGAAAATTCTAAATATGTCATCGAAACATTCAAAACTTTTTTTCTGTTAGCTGTGAAATGGTTTTGGCTTTGAAGAAGGTATGATTGAGCTCATTAAATATATACAGCTAAGATTATTTTACCTCAAAAGAAACACAACTTTTTCTAAAGCAAATGTATATAGGAATATAATAAATAACTTTCAGGGTGAGGGAAGAGGAGAAAAATGGAGATGAAAAATAGAAAAAAAAAAGAAGAATATAGTATCTTATGTAAGAGATAAGATAATCAAAATGTAAACACTTTTTTTCTCTTGAATTCTAATATTTTAACCTTTCTAACTCATTTTACTCATGTAAATGGTTGTCATGAATTTCTAAATTCAACTGGAGACAAGGAAAGGAAAAATCAGAAAGTACTAAAGTAATCTGCAGACTTACAGGTAATTTCACTCACCTACTCTTTTGGGGGACAGCTTTTTCCAAAGCCAGGAAGTTTAACGTAGCAGCAGACAACATATGGAAGGATACAGAGATTTAAATGCTATACTTAATTCTATTCCTAATGGCCTGTCTGATCTTTTACTTTCGTTGATCCCTGTTTTTGCATTTATAACTGAACTTCTGTGACAGCCTTGAACTAGCCTCCCAGCTTCAAACTTTTCTCCACTCACAGTCATCCACCAGGTGGCTGCCAGAGTTATCTTTCCATAACACATACCTACTCATGCTGTTACCATGATTAAAACATCTGCTGCCTCCTCAAACAGATAAGGATAAAATCCAGCTCCTTAGCAGGCCCAGCAAGCTTTGGCAGTCTAACATAACCAAGCTTTCCATCCTCATCTCCTGCCTCTCCTTTTGTCCCACACTCATGCCATCCTGTGTACTCACTGTTCCCTGAACACACCACATTTTCATTTTCATATTTCCTGTTCCCACTGCCTGGATCCCCTGCTTTCCCCTCTCCTGCATCTCCATTGTAACACCACAATGGCCTCAAGTTCCCTTCAAACTCTTTCTTTGGAGATGCCTTCTCCAAATTTCCAAGCCCCTTGTTTTAAAAATGCAAGTTTCATTATTATCCAAGCAAGGCCAATAGATCAGGAGAGGGTTGCATTGAAAAGATAGTTTGTTAATCACAGTTCCCAAGAGGAGGAGGCACTTCATGCCTCACAGGGCCACCCAGGGAAGCACCAGGGTCAGTCAAAAAGCAGAGGGAATGAAGGGGAAAGGTGAGCAAAAGCCAGCCTCTACTGTGGTTTCTACAGAAAAAGCAAGGCAAGGTAAGCATGTTTAGGATTGGTTAGTCTAAATCGTTTCAGTAGGCTCTAGGGTACAGGAGCTATGTCTAGTTGTCTGGTACCTGGCTGTGGAGGGATTAGGGAAGAGGAACATTGGTCCCGAGTGTGAATACCCAATAAAGGACGTGGTGGGGTGATGGGCTCTGACTTGATTAGTTTGCTACCAGATGGGCAAGTTATTTACTATCCCCAGGAATTGGCAACTCTGGGAAGAACAGTCTTTTCAGGCTCAGCGAGTCCCCAAGATGTCAAAGTCTCAGAATTACAGAAAATAGAAAGGCATGATTAACACACTCCTTCCTACTATAGTGTGTGGGATACCTTTATAGCATTTTGTGTTTAAATTCTTTGCTCCTTAAGAACAGAGATGCCACTTTTGGAGTTTGGATACACAAAGATCTAATGGTAAAAAAGCAAAAACTAAAGGTAGATGTCCTCACCAAAGAACCAGAAAGGAGTATTTCAAATAATCTTTTAACTTTGTATTTATTCTACTTTTTCAATACAATTTGAACCAATCACAGTAGCATATATAATATGTTTCCCTTATATTTTTTACTCAACCCTACCCCTCTGATCTATTAGCTCACACTCAATTTTAACAGAAGTAATAAACCAGGAGAGAGGATGACACAGAGACTCCTATTTTTTCTGTAAAAATATTTTCTCTTTAAGAAACAAAAGGAAAAAAATCACAAAAATAATTGCAGAATAGACCTTTCTTATTATTCTTGATTGTAGCCCATTAAATAAGAACCCCAGAGCAGTGGGTGCCTCTGATGAGGCCCTGATTAGAAGAGAGCACTATACACTGAATGAGGTCTGAGGGCTTGGGAAAGCAGTAGGATTCCGATACATGACATTAACCAAAAATTAAGAAAGAAGGGGCAAAGCAGATTGAGAAAAATCAGTAGGGGGAAAGAAAACAGAACCAGGACCAGTAGGTGGAAAAAGAAAGGAGCACATGCATTAATGAATGAAGTCATTCATTTAATACCAACATTCATCACTGTGATTTGCAACTAGAAAAAACACAGTCAAGCCTAAGTGGAAGTCATTGCTTCCATTTAACAAAAATCTAGAAGAGAAATAGTCAACTTGTCCTTTCTGCCAATTACAGCATCTTCCTCTTTAGGTCCAATGGAACCATTTAAGGGTTATTTTAAATGAGACAATGTATGTGAAAGCATCTAACACATCGAAGAGCATTGGAGCTATTCAATAAATGTGTTTCATTTCCTTCTCTGCATGCAATTTAAAAAGTGGCTCCGAAGTCATCAAGTGCATGGTCAGTGGATACGAGTTACACTTATCCCACCAAATTAAATTTCATGGTTGGTGAGAAATTCAAGATTTCTGAGTAATTAGTTTACAAAGGGATTCAATGTGCAGTCCTTTCTTACACTTACGCTGGCACTTCCTGGCTTTGCCCTTGGCTCTTCCTCACTGACAGTTGACAGGCTCTGCCTTTCTCTTTGTGGCCAGAAGCTAAGTGGGTGCATGTTCATCCACTTTGCACATGTGCTATTTCCTCTGTGTCTTAGCCAACCCAAACATGTCATTAATGGAAGACATCATCCAAAGATTCTCAGTGTCTTGGCTCCTATCCCAGAGGCTCCCTCGCTACTGCCTCAACATGCGGGTTATGAGAGGGGATTGTCATTTACCTCATTTCCACCTTTGAGTTTTTTTCCCACCAGAGTAACCACACAATTGAGATTTTGATGATTCTAATAAAGGACTCTTTAATTTCTTTCCCTAACATAATTCACTCAGTATGTTGTACAATTTGTACTCATGTGTCTTATACTCAGTAGAGAATATTAAGCCTTTGGGACCTCCTGGAATATGTCACATTTTACAGAAACAAACAACTCTTCTAAAAGAAGAGAGCATCATATAGCCACTACAGTCAGGTTGCACAAACTGTGCCCTGTGTAGGTTTCCTGACTCAGAGGTGATTAGGTTATAATCCAGCCCTTGCTTTGTTTGCCGAGCAATGCCTAGAGGAGATGTGTTTCTTAATTTATGCAATGACACCATATCAGACGGTGACTCTGGTCATGTCAACATTACTGAAAAAAGAATTGAATAAACATAGGAAGCTAGTTGTTATGTGGTCAAATAGAGTATGCCGATAATAATTTCAATTAACACTTGCATTTCCTTCTGCAGTATTCCTATGGAAATTCCTTTTCTATCCAATTTATTTATTAATTTGAAAAAAATCTAACCTAATAAAGATGTCTGGACTTAAAAGCTGAATTGTGCAACTAACAAAATTCATCAAAATCAAACAATTTTGTTTCTGAAGTATAAATGCTAAAGGTAGATAGGCACTACCAAATTTTTCTCTCTAAAGGACAAAATTAATTAATTGTAAAAAAAAGGAGATAGGAAATGAGTTCAAATACACAATAAATAATGTGACACAAAATATTTGTTTATATTTCTAGCCCACCCAATTGACTTATGAAGAATCTAAAAGTGTATTTTAACAGAATGTAGTTGTAATAGGACAGAAAACATTCTCACTCACAAAACATTTTCAAACATTCAGTTCCAAAATGGTCTACCCAAATATAATAACTATGAAGTGCAAACACTTTACTTGTCAATAGAAAGGACAAAAAGATAATAAAGAAACCATCCCTACCCTCTAAGATTTTAAAGGACTAAAATCTTAAGTAGAAATAGTTTTTATTGCTGTCACACAGGTACACATATGTTGCAATGGGAATAAATGGGAAGGAAAAAAGATGGCTCCTGAGGGGTCAGAGAAAGGTTTTGTGACATTTGAGTTGGGACCTGAAGATGAGACTAAAGGAGGATTAACTTCTAAAACTTCAATGTCCTGAAGTCACAACATGCTCAAGAAATAATGGCATTTGTGTGGCATGCTGGGGTAAACTGAGGATGCTGATTCTTGCCAGGGCAAGCACTCTAATTAATACTGGCTGTGCCCAGAGACAAAGAGATCTGTAACTCAGTACACCTATAAGCCAATTTGGTCATATCAGGAGGCCAAGGAACACATACTGGCAAGTTCTGTAGAGTTTTGAGAGTAAATTGGTATTTCTCAGGCTTTCTGACACATGATAAACACCTGAGAGATAAAAAAATATAGATGCCATTTAAGTCTGTATCTCTGAGAAAGCAGCCTGAACATAAATATGTTTTAGGAGTTCTCAAATAAGCCTAATGTAAAGTTAGATTTAGAACAAGTGGTCAAAACTTTTCTTCCCTCACTAAAACAAAACTGGCTGAGTCACATAGCAAGTTTCAAAATAATAATAATAAAAATAAAGTAATAATAAATATTAAATAGTATCAACTTCTATTCCTAGCCATGAAGGCATGACAGCGTCCTGAATTACCCTCCCACTGTAAACAACTAGAAGACTCAATAAAACATAGTAAAAACTACTTTAGACACTGGACTGTAGAAGACTGTGATTCTTAAGATAGGGTAAAAAATAAGATCGGTCCTACTATTACCCAGGATTTCTGCCAAAGACACTATCTAGCCTGCAGGACAGAGAGGGGAAACCCAAACAGAGGCTGGGAATCTTGCTGAGTTTAGGATTCAGAGATGAGAGATTGGGGCAGGATGGCAGGCAGCTAGAATTTGCAGATCAGAGTCTCCAAGAGGAGAGAGCTAAGCAGAGAAATGGTTCCAAAAGCCTTCATAGGGATTCCCTTCAGTTTTTTGCCAAATACAAATTTGTGCATGCAAGATTGAGACCCCAAGAAACTAGGTAGAATAACTTCCAAGGAAAGAATTGCCTACTCTTATTAGCTATTCATCAATGTACTGGAGGCCATAGCCAGTGCAATAGTCAAAAAACAAAACTCTATGTACACATGACACATAAAAACCCCTAAGGAATATATATGTGTGTATGTATATACACAATACATACATACATACACGTGTGTGTGTGTGTGTGTGTGTGTGTGTGTGTGTGTGTGTGTGTGTACACATACACATGCACACCCTTAAAACTTATAAAAATGTTTAGAGAGGTCTCAAGATATAGGGTCAATATACAAAAATTATTTGTATTCCTATAGACTGGCAACATACAATTAGAAATAGAAATTTAAAAATTTTTAACTTATAATATGAAATACTTAGAAATAATTAAAGCAAAATATGCACAAAACTATACTCTGAAAGCTGCAAAAGATTACTGAGAGAACTTTAAAATGCCTAAATAAATGGAAATGTAGGCCACATTTATGAACTGGAAGACTCAATACTATTAAGATTTTCATTATCTTCAAATTGATCTGTAGATTCAATACAATCCTAACCAAAATTCCAGCAGGCTTTTAAAATAAATTTGATTCTAAAATTATTTAGAAGAGAAAAGGACATAGATTAGCCATACAACTCAAAGTTGGATGACTTACACTTGCTGGTTTTAGGACTTACTATAAAGCTACAATAATCAAGAGAATGTGGTATTGGCAGGAGGACAGAACTACAGATCGATGAAATAGAGCAGAGAATTCAGAAATAGACCCATACATATATGGTCAACTGATTTTCAATAAAAAAAATAAAATGGCAATTCAATTCAACTGAGAAAGAAAAATCTTTTCAACAAATATTGCTGGAGGGGAAAAAATGAACATTGATCCATACCCCAGACAATACAAAATTTTAACTCAAAATGAATCACAGACTGAAATGAAATATTTAAAATTATTAAACTACTAGTAATAAACATAAGAGCAAATCTTTATTATCTTGGGATAGGCAAATATTTCTCAATAAAACACAAAAAGCATGAATCATAAAAGAAAAAAAACAAGTGGTACTTTATAAAAATTTAAAAGTTAATCTCCTTGAAAGACATTATTAAGAAAATTAAAAGATACACCACAGAGAGGAAATATTTGTAATATGAATATTTAACAAAGGACCTGCATCCAGAATTCATAAAAAATTTAATTAGTTAGAACTCTATTTAAAAAAGTAACACAATTTTAAAAACAAGCAAAAAATTTGAATACTTTACAAAAGAAGGCATGTGAATGGCCAATACACACATGAAAAGATGCTCAACATCATTAGTCCCCAGGTGTATTAATCATGCTATTTTAGTCAATATTTTTGATGCTTTAATATTTTGGGTCTTGCTGACCCTAATGGCAGTCATCTCCTGATCTATTGACCCTGCCATATGTAAATAATAATAAAATTTATATTTTAAAACACAGAGAAACTCAAATTAAATGCACAATTTTATATCACTACATACTCACTAGCATGAATAAAAATTTTAAAAGATGACAATATCAAGCAGTGATGATGTGGAACAATTGAAACTCTCTTCATACATTGCTGGTGAGATTGTCAAACAAAATAGTCATTTTGGAGGGTTGTCTGATGGTTTCTTATATAGTGAAGCATACATTCATTATAAGCTTCAACAATTCTATACCTAAGTATTTACTCAAGAGAAATGAAAGTATCTGTCCACACAAAGATTTATACACAAACTTATTCATAATAGCTAAACACTGGAAAACAAATGTCTATAAAAGGGTAAATGGATAAACAAAATATGGCATATTTGTAGCAATACAGAATGGATATGAAATGAAATACTACTCATCAATCAAAATTAATCACTGAGAAATGCAAAAGCATGGATGAATTATGTTAAGTAAAAAAGTTACACATAAAAGCAAACATACTGTAAGGTTCATTTCTATGAAACTCTAGAAAAAGTCAATCTGATCTACATTGACTAAAAGAATATGAGAGGTTGCCTGGTGCTGAGGATGGGGAAGATTGGGAAGGGGCACAAGAACAATTTTGGGGGACTGGTGGAAATATTCTATATCTTGATTTGTGCTGGTGATTATATGAGTATATAAATGTGTCAAAACACATTGAAATATAGACTTTGATGGACAGAATTTATTGTATGCAAACTATACCTCCATAAATTTGATTAAAAAATAATATTCTTGAAACATAATAAAATTTGGCGTCAGTCTTTTTATTATTCCCTTACCCATAATGAGGTAATATGTTTGAATATTCTGAAAATATTAGTAAAAGAAAAAAATTGTATTTGGAAGCAATTACTGAAACCAGATGGTTTCTTGTTCTTTTAGAAGTTAAGACAATATAAACAATATCTCTTTATATGTCTATGAAGAGCCTTATCTCTGTGTACTTTGTATTATTATGTATCTATAAAATACTACTTTATAGCAATAGCTGTACTTTACAAATCTTTTCCATGGCTTAACTGTTAATGCTGACATACAGGCTCTGCTACATATCCCACCCAACTCTGAAATTAGGAGCCTTCTTGCTCACCAGCTCCAACAGAAAAACTGTGTGTCCATTCAGGAATCTACTGTCAGGATGGATATCTGCCCTGTGTTCCCCAAGAGGAGAGCTGGGAACTCTGAGCAGCTGGATGGATGCCCCTGAAAAGAATGTCCTCGTTTCTGCTTCTTTTTATGGGCAGTGGGGAAGAGAAAATAGGACTGCCAGATGGCTACAACTCATTACTGCCTGGTAGCATTCAGGGTGAAATGAGAGTAAATTAATCAGTATACGGGAGGAATGAATGGCAAAGGGTGATGTGTATCGATGCTATTTTAGCTCAAGTCAAATTAAACCGTAGGACTGACAGCATGCATTAATCTCCCCGTTGCCTCCAGCAGCAGTGCAAATGAGCTCCTAGTATCTTTGTACAAAACCACTGTTATTTTCCTCTTACTACCTTGGCAAGTTCTAGTAATGGCCTGGTAGTTTACCTCTAGTGATTAATACAGACTTGTGCACTATACTGATTCTGCTAATGAAAGAACTTAACCCATATTGTAGCAATGAATCTCCAAACTGCAGCTCTCCAACCCAAAGCAGGGCTGGTACAAAGCAATAGTCGGATTTGTCTGTTATCTGCAGGCACTCAGGCTTAAATGAGCACAGTGGATTTATTGTTTGGGTATTGCAAAAGTCAGAAGGATTTTTGTTCTAAAGGGAAATAGCAGTAAAACTTTAGTATTTTAAAAGAGAATTCTGATACATATTTCAAAGGTCAGCTATAAATCTGTGTAATGGTATTACATTAGATTATCTCTTCTGTGTTGTATATTTAGGAGTAATACCATATTGCAGAAAAAAGTTGACTCCCAATTAAAAAAAAAATAAAATCATTGATATCTGGGTTAAACTTAATTCCTGCTTAGTGTAAGCCCCTTTCTGACATATTAAATAGTCTATGGCATCACTTTCACCCCCTTCCCTTAATATTGAATATGGCCACCTTTTCTGAATGCCCCTCTGCTGAGGGCCTGCTCAATTAAAAATGTCTTCCTCTAAATAGCCAGAGAGACCAATAAGGAAGGTTTAGTATCCTTCCAAAATTATGGCAAGAAGCAGAAATTGGAGAATTTAGAAATCACAAAATTATCTGCAAGGATCTCTGGGGCTTCTTTCAGGCTTTATTCTTGCGTAAAATTTCTATTCTGACCCAGCAACTGATCCAGATTTTATAGGTCTGGAGCTTATACATTTTGGAGGCCTCTATTTCAGAAAAAAGTATACAAAATTGCAAATGCAATATTCTGTATGGAAGTGGATATTTACATACTGAAAAAAGACAAATTTTAAAAGCTAGCTAGTTTTTTTACATTCCAGAGCTTCTGTCAATCCTTCTGTATTTGATTTTGGCTTCTAATGGGACATGTTCTTCTTATCATCTCTGAATTTTCGTATAATCAGTCATTTTGAAAATACAAAACTAATCTGGAATTAAGGTATTCTAAGAGGAATTAAAGGTATTTTGAAGTTTCCCTTATATTATCCTGTACTATATAACCATATAATCAAATTTCTCTTATATTACATACATTGAACTTACATAAATACATATAGCTTTGTAATTGGAACACAGGTTTCCTCTGGTACCGGCTCTTCCAGGTGGCAACTCCGTATGCTTTTGTTCAGAACTACCACATTTTGTCAAGACAAGATCCATTATACACACTAAAATGTAATTCAATACTTTGGGATCTGTAAGATGTGCAACATTGCATGAAGATACACTTACTGTTTGTAGTACTACTGCTAACCATTTTGTCCTCAGACAAATTCTATTTTATACAATTAACACCAAAATGTATCCTTGTTTATCATGTGTACACTGCAGGAAATAACTTTCATTTTGACTGAGCATAAAGGAAAATCAAATCTCCCTCTTACAATTTTATATGCATGGTGTTTGGAATAATTTTCAGAGTCACTCTGGGTCCATACATTTTAAATCTTATTTCTCCTCCACTTCTGAAGTTGAGAAAATAGGACATGTTCAAATTGCAATATGACTTTGACCTAGAATCTTTGGGACACAACACCAAGAGTTGGTAGAAGTATTCCTGGAAGCCATGTGGACAACGCGACAGCTTACTACAACTTAACGATATACAGAAATGACCGCAAACCACATAAACATTCCACTAACCCAGTTCAAATGTGTGTCCCCAACTCATCTTCCCCCTAGACCTGTCCCAAATGTCCATGGCTGCTCCAACACTCCCCAGCACAAGGAATGTGACAGCCAAGAAGTTGGAATAGAAAGACACTGAGTCTTAACCAACTGTAGTTAATAGATATTCCTTTTGAAAACTTTACAAAAACTATGACTATGAGTATATATTTTCTGTATCCCTTCCTGGGTCTTGGAAGGGCCCATGCAAATGAGGGGCCTGACATTTAAACATCATTATCTTAAATTATCACAGAGCAGTCTCCATTCTTATCTCTTTTTCAAAAACATGTTGATTAGCCAGAGCACAATGAGTGAAGAGAGAGAAAACCTGAATTGAGCAGAACTTCCATCTCTGATAGTATAAATCTATTCAAACAACAAAAAAACTTTTTGTGTGTCAAAGTACTCCCATTTCCCTGGGGACTCTGGAGTGCAAACATTCACCCTTATATTATTCCCAGAGAGCCACTACTCCTGTCACAGCCTAATGCTAATGACCAGAAACATCTGATTTCCAATGTATCCCCAAATAGAATGAGATCACAAGGAATCTGCAATCAGGTGGGCATATTCCAATGATCATTTTCCTGCTAACAAAATAACTTTGCAAAGTGGGATGAGCTGACACATGGAGGACATTATAAATGAGTCAATGTTGATGCTTCTTGAACTGTTGGCGCCAATCTGTGTTAGTAAATTTACAAAAATAAAACCAAAATTAAAACCCCCAAATTTCTCAGAACAATTTGTCCCCTATCCACTGTTCCCTACCTAAGAATCTCAACCTCGTATGTTGATACTTAGAAGCAGGCTTTATGTTCAGAGTACCTGGACAAATACCCTACCTAGTTCCCACACCCAAAAGCATGTTCCACTGACTCTAAACTCCTGAGATTCTCCTGGCAAAAATGACTCAATGATCCAGTAAGTCTGGGATAGGCTCATACTGTATCCCTCTTGGGCATTCACAATACACCTTACCATTTAAAGACTCCCAGAAACTTGCAATAAAGAAACCTATTTACCCCAGTATTCTCTACGTTTATTTAACCATTTTCAAGCAATGCTTAGTAAAATGTGGTAAAATTAGAGTTTCACAGACCATACTATAGGCATATTTTCTTGGCCTCAGTGTTGTCAAGTTTCTAGATCAATGATTCTCAAAAGTGTATTTTCTATCACTTTTCTCCTTTCTCAATGTGCTCTATAATAGGTCTCCATATATATATTTTATTATGCCCCAAACTTTTTTATTTCAGGAATTTATTACTTTTTTTCCTTTGCCTAGAATTCCATTCCTCCATATATACACATGGCTCTTTCTTTCACATTCAAATCTGCTCAAAAGTTAGCTTATCAGAGAAACCTTCTGTAATTGCCTGAATTGTGCTTACACCCAACCCCAGAATTCATATGTTGAAGGCCTAATCCTCAATGTGACTGTATTTGAAGATAGGGCCTTTAAGGAGATAATTAAGGTTAAATGAGGTCATAAGAGTGGGACCCTAATCAGATACAACTGGTATCCTCATCAGAAGAGGAATAGGCACCAAGAGTTTCTATGCACAGAGTAGAAGCCATGTGAGGACACACAACAAGAAGGCAGCCATCTACCAACAAAAAGAGAGGTCTCAACAGAAACCAACACTTCTGGAACTTTGATCATGAACTTTCAGCCTCCAGAACTATGAGAAAATAAATTTCTGTTGTTTAAGCCTCACAGTCTGTGGTATTTTTTTAGGGTAGTCCTAGCAGGCCAATAAATTTTGCACTTCTGCAAAACATTTGACATCTTATCACTGCTTGACATTATATATATATATATATATATATATATATATATATGAATCTGAGAAGTATAGAGTATAGTAAAGTACAGTAGATAAGTGTTTGGGCTCTGGGTTCAAATCCTGACTCTGACACTTTATAGTGGTATAATCCTTGATGAGTTATAAAAAGCATATGCATTTTCCATATGCAAAATGGTGATGATAAAAATGGTATTAACTTCATTGACATAAGACTAATGATATAGAACAAGTGCTTAGACAATTACCGGGAACAGCACACACATTCAGTAATTATTACCTATTCTTGCTTATTATCTGTCTATCCCACTGAAATATAACTTCCATAAGGATGGGAACATTGTCTTATTCACGAATATGCTCATAGCCTACAAACAGGTGTCTTCAGAACAGATGTTAAGCCCTCAACTAATATTTGTTACCTGCAAAATATGAATAAATAAAAGCTAGTAGACCTTTTTTTTCTCAGAGTTCACAAAGAATTTAAATTCTTCATTGTCACTTCTGTGGTCATCTGTTTTATTGATAGTGTACCATATAACCCACCACTACCACATAATTTCAGAGTCCCCATTTTTGTGTTGACTGTAGTACTGGAGCCAAGTGGTACTACTTTAATTGTTGTGAGCAAGTGAACTGAGCTCACAGGGACAGTTACCAAGGGGCAGAGGACACAGGCTTTCCTGCTCAAACGGCACACACCGGAGCTGTCAGTACTACATATACATTGTGAGTGGTGCTTCATTTCAGCAAAATGCCGTTCATATAATTAAATCAATGCACTTTATTTGAAATTTGTTTGTTTTATTTACTTTTAATTTATTATATTGGTTTTGTAGCTGCTCACAATGTGATATTCCAGATATAAGTTCATGGCTCTTTGGTACTTTCCACTGATGGACTTTAGAACTTTCACTGTTCTGTGTGATGTCATCAAATGAGTCATTCTTTATGCCTCAATCAGACAAAAGCAGAAACCATATAAGAGGCTTGGTGGGTTTGGTATTACCTTCAACAGGTCACAGTTATCTAAGAAATGCTTTTGTCCAGCTGTCACTAACAGTATATAACAGGTGGTGTAAGAGGAGTTCTCTATGAATTTTACTCCCAAATATCAAAATCTGTAATCACTTATGCCTTAAATCATGATGTCAATCAACAAGAACATTCACTATTAAAGAAATAAACAGGAGAGTTTAATTCCAATATAATATGTTTCTCTGTTATCACAGATGTATATTTTCCAATGATATTAACAATTATTCACACCACACAGTAAAGTGCAGGTGAAGAATTTGCTATCATTATGGTATCAAATTGAATACTTGCTATGGAACCCCACCTTGAATTCTGGTGAATCAAATAGACAGATCATGAGTATGTTTATATTTTCATCTTTCTATAGCTGTTATGCCTATGAAGCATAACCCTAAGCAACCAGTTTGGATTCAGATAAGTGCCTTTATAGACAAAAATTTCTCAAGCTCTGAAGAATGTTTTAATAAATTCTAATATTACCAGTAATATGGTATTTTTTTATGCACGAAGAAAACCTTTAAGACTAGTAACCAGGAATTCAAATTTAAAAAGCAATACCCTTTACAATAGCATAAAAATATAAAATACTTAAATCTGACAAAAAATGTTCATGATGAGAATAGTAAAAACTACAAAACCTTGTTGTGAAAAGCTAAAGAAGACCTAAATAAAATGAAAACATATGTCATGTTCGAGGGTCAGAAGTCTCAATATTGTTAAACTATGAATTATCTTCTCATCTATAGATTCAATAAAATCCCAATCAAAATGCCCGCAGGCCTTTTTATAGAAATTGGCAAGTTTATTCTAAAACTCATATGGAAATAAAAATGACCTATGTTAGCTAAAACAACTTTGAAAAAGAACAAAGTTGAACAACTAATAATATCTAATTTCAAGACTTATTTGAAAGCTACAGTAATCAAGACATAATGGTATTTGTGCAAAGATTAACAATTAGATCAATGGAGCAGAATAGGGAGTGCAGAAATAGACCCACACATAATTAGATTTCTGAATTTTGATGACTGTGCAAAGGCAGTTCAGAGACAAGGATAGTCTTTTCAACAAATAGTGCTGGAACAATAAAATCTCCATATGCAAAAAATAAAGTGCTCTAACTCATATCTCTCACCATATAAAAATTAAGTCACACTAGATCACAGAACTAAATATAAAAGCTAATGCTATAAAACATCTAGAGGAAAACACAAGAACACATTGAGTTGGACAAAGATTTCTTAGATATAACATGAAAAGTAAAACACCTAGAAGAACAAATTGGTTAACAGAACTTTGTTAAAATTAAAAAGTCCTGCATTTTATAAGACATTGTTAGGAGAATAAAAAGACAAAAGTAGGACTGGAGAAAAAAACCTTTGTGTCAAATATCTGATAATTGATGTATCCAGAATATAAAAAACTCTGAAAACTCAATAAGAAAACAAACAATTCATTTGTTAAAATAGTCATATAGACACTTCATCAAATAAGATACACAAAATGGTAAATAACCACATGAAAAGATGTTCAACATCATTAGAAAAATGTCTATTAACACCGCCATGAAATCCTATTACATACCACTGGAAGAACTAAAATTTAAAAGACTGACAATATCAAATGTTGGTGAGTATGTGAAAGAACTAGAATTCTCATAAAAGTGCTGGTGAGGATATAAAATGGAATAATTAGCTTGAAAAACAGTCTAACAAGTTCTTAAAAAATTAAACATACACCTACCTTATGATCCAGCTATTCTATTTCAAGATATTTACCCGAGAGAAATGAGAGCAAGTGCCCATTTAAAGAATTATGTAGGGACATTCATTATAGATCCATTTGTAGTAGCCTATTATGGGAAATAACCCAAATGTCCTTCAACAGGTAAATGGGTAAACAAAAAGATATCCATACAATGAAATGCTATTCAACACTACAAATCAATGAATTATTGCTACACACAACAATATGAATGAATTTCAAAATAATTATGTGGAGTGAAAGAAGCTAAACAAAAAATGAGACATACAGTATGATTCCATTTATATAAAATTCTGGAAAACAGAAACTAATGTATAGTAACACAAACTGATGTATAGTAATACAAACTGATGTATAGTAACACAAACTGGAAAACACAAACTGATGTATAGTAACACAAACTGATGTATAGTAACAGATCAGTGGTAGACTGAGGACTGGGGGATCAGAAGAGGTGGGAGACAGGGATAGGAAAGGGACACCAGAAAACTTTTGGGGTGATGGATATGTTCATCATTTGATTGTGATGAGTTCATGAGTGCACATACATGTGTCAAAACATACCAAATTGTACAGTTTATTATGTCAGTTATACTCTCAAAGAGCGCCTTTTAAGAGAAAAAAGAAAGAAAACCTTTAAGTCCACTTAAAAGATTATGCTCTCTTGAAATTCTCCGTGTAGATCAGAATGACCTCAGACCCAGTAAATAATACCACTTGTCACCCTCTCCTTCTTGAATCTTCCTTTTGCCACCATTTCCCTGACATTATTTCCTATGAGTTCCTCTCCCACACCTCAGAATCTCCACTTTTGGTTTTCTTCCCTCGTTCTTATCTTTCCTCCCATGTCTTAAGTAAGAAACTTCTTTAGGGTCTGCAGCTGGTCTCTCCTTTATGCTCACACACAGTCCTTCTGAACAATCCCTCCACTCCCTGGACCACAGCCATGAATAATTCCCAAATCTACATTACATGACTCGTCCCCTCCTGAACTCCCTATTTCACCAGGTTACCATTGAACATGTAGTCTATACCACCACTGATTTAATGAGGCAAGACTGCATTTCTTCCCCTGCCCCAAACCTGCTGCCCAACCTGGGTTCAGGTCTCAGTCTGTAACACTACCACCTCCTCAGCCCACCAAGCCAGACGCAACACTGTGAATGAGAGCACGGGTCTGGATTTGAATCCTAGCTTTGCCACTTACTAGATATTTCTTAGGTTAATCTTTACGTGCCTCATTTCTTTGCCAGTATAAGTCTCTTCCTCATTAGGTTACTGTGAAGATTAAAAAATATGACAAACACAAAGTATTTTACATAGTGTCTGATTCAATGATTATTGATATTACTGGTGACATCTACCTTTCTCTGTATGATTATTCACTGAGGACTATTCATGCCATCTCTGCCTACTCCCGTCCCCTTCTTTCCCTTCTCTTGACCATCCCCTATCTCATATTCATTACACCTTGATACCATATTTAACATCCTTTTCTGATATCTCTTCTCTTTAGTCCATTCTTTCAAATACTACCTAAGTGCATCCTAAACCAGGTGAGAGATCATTATCAAAGTGCTTCCATTGTCAAAGACCATTGATTGGCCCCCTTGTCCAAATAGCATAGTCCTTAGTAGAGCATTCAAGAGTCTGTAAGCTTTGATGCTACCCCACTTTTCCACCTCTTAGGTCACTCTCAGGCCTTCAACTTGTATCATTTAGCCACTCTTCACTGTCCTCTTTAAATCCTGCCCATATCTATTGTCACATATTTGTTTAAGGAGGTCATTCCTCAGCTCCTTTTCTTTTTAGGCTCAGCTCAAATCCTATCTTTTTAATGAATGCAGCTGAATTTCCTAACTGGAATTAATCAGCCTCTCTTTAGTGCTTCCATTGCTTTTGTTGAAATGTCAGCCTGGGAGCTTACATTATTGTCATGTATATATTTGCCTATTCCTCTCACTCACCTTTGCCTAGGCATTCGAAAAAGGCTTGTTGAATGGAATGAAATGAAAGAAAGAAAGAAAGAACATGACAGTCAGCCTAACAGCTGCCTTACATCTCCCTGGTAATGTCACCTGTTCATGGAGGTCCTTTGTAGATTGACACTGTACAAATTAGCATCTCGTTCAACCTGAAAGAGCACCAGAGAGCCATCTCATTGGCGGGCACACAAGAGGAATAGCAGCAGCAGCAGCAGCACTCAAGGGTTTGTGGAGTGGAAGAAGTGAAGCAAGTAAAGTAGAATGAATGCTGACTTAATCTTGGGTGTTCTAAATGGCTCTTTCTGAAATTAAATTAAATTTCTTTCTGAAATTTCTTCTGAGAGGAAGCTGTTTACTGTTCACTGCTCAGGAATGCCAGACAAGCATCCCCACTCTTTTTATTTTATAAATGAGGGTGCTGACTTTAGAGCTGGGACTAGGACTCTGCATGGCCTTGCAAAATCTTTGATGAAGAAATTCAGGAGACACTGACAATAGCATGTTTATGATGGATTCTGCCAGCTACCCACCAAGGCAGATAGATGCCAAGTATAGGGGAGATGGATGGGGTTAGTTCTGAGAAGAGACATGAACCCAAGAAGGTGGCTACCAGTTCCCTCCCAAATTTTCCAAATTCTTCAAGAGATCCTTTTAATATGGAAGTGATTCTTTCCATTGGTTTATTTTGATAGACTAGCATGTTCGAAAATTTTCACTAAGTTCATGGCTATTCCACTTAGTCAACAAGTCAATGTTGGCATAGTTTATTATCCTTTCTTTTCCTAGAAACTTTGGAGTTACCATATAGACCACATCACTATCAGTGAGGGCCTACATTCTACTGCTAATGGCAGGTCACTAGAATGGGTAAAAGCAGAAGATGACTGAGAGTACAAGCTATAATGCAGCAAACAAAAATTCGTGCCTCAAGGGAAGAAGGCCTAAGTGCAATATCACTATGCATTCCATTATCACTTGAGGCCATTACCTCTGGGTCTGTCTCCTCTCAAAGGGGAGGGACCACGAGTAACCCTTCTCTGCACACCAGTATCTAGTCAAGAGGTAGATTCCTTTTCTTTTTTTAAGGTGAGGCAACCCTTGGTTGACCTCACAGATTGCAAGGATCTTGTCAGCTTACAATCCCTTATTTTTTTATTTTTTACACCTAGAACACTTGGTCTTCCTAGGTGGTCTCCCATTCAAGTACTAACCAGGCCCAACCCTGCTTAGCTTCCAAGATCAGATGGGATCCAGCTTATTCAGGACAGCATGGCCGTAGGCAAAAGGTAGATTTCTAAGAGAATTAAGTGTTTGTTGAATAAATGAATATACCAGCATACTCTCAGAAAAGTACTCAGAGCAGAATATACTAGAGTTAGACATGCAAAATATGTTTTTCTCTTTCTTGATATTAGTTGTATCAACTGTTTGAAGAAAATCCACTTTTTCTAGACACAGGTTCATAGTTACATTCACATGGCTACTAAGTAATTTTTAACTCTGAAATTTAGAAAATGTAGGAAAAATTCTAGGTCTGGGGATATATAGGTAGAATATATACATAATGATGAGGTTTACTTGAAGTCAGGTACTTTCTATTCCAGATAAGCTGAAAAGAAATCTAGGCCTCCTGGTGTCATGCACAATCTGCCAGAAAAACGCTCCTGTCTGCAATGGTGTGGGAGAATTACCTTTCAATCCTCTACACTTGGTAGCTGAGTTACAGAGTAACCTGCCAGCAATCCTCTCAGAATTCATGGGGCTGTTTAAATAGAGCAAAGTCCACAAAAAGTTCCACCGAGATGCGCTGAGCAAAGGCCAGATTCCCAGAAGAAAACAAGTGCATTCCGGGAGCAGCGCTGCCCTCATCGCGAGTGCCAACCCCTCTGGCCCGGGAGGGTCTGTGTCATTGGCGATGAGCCTTGTGCTGTCGTCATTCATGAGAGAGCTCCCCGGCTGGTTCCTGCTCTCCGGGGTCTTCTTGCCTGTGACTTTGCTCCTACTCCTTCTCATTGCCTACTTCAGGATCAAACTGATGGAGGGTAAGCGTGAAGCCACACAAGGTGGGGGTTGGAAATCCTTTCCCGTGGCACACCTTTGGAACAAGTCAAAGCAATGTCAGTGTTTCTGGGAAACCTAGAACAACACATCTTTATGATCTGTAGGTACTTCTTAAGAAGCGCTCTCTCTAGATGTCTTTATTGGGGAATGTGACAAAGTTTGATCTTTTCAGGAGTGTGACTAGGCTCTAAAGGCCTGTTGTTGGGGACCCTTAATGGCAGCCCCTCGCAGATAGTCAAACCATGAACCAGAAATCTGGACAAGTGATTACTCATTTTTGCCTGTCAGGGAAATACATCCTCAAAGATTAAAGCCTTTTCCGGCATTTGCTTTCTGTACCTGACAGACTTATGTGTATATATGCCTGTGAGCATATGTGTAAACACTTTTTTCATCCACTGAACTTCTATTAAGGAAATAGAAATGACAAATATCAAATATCAAGCCCTAATAGATATCTGATGACTTGGTGTAAACTTTCCAGGATGCCATAGTCTTAAACTGAAAAAAAAAAAAACATAAGAAAATTAAACAAAGTGACTTAGACATGGCAGTTAGGTCCTAGACTGAGACTGTTTATTCTGCTATAATTGAAATCAATGAAATTGGCCTGTAACTTGATAGATTGTGTGTTAATAATGTATCCAGCAAACAGATTAATATCATAGAGGTTAATAACTATTATAACAATATCAAAAAAAGTAATTTTTTTTAAGTTAAAGGCTATCACATTAAAGTACTAAAAAACAAATTTGAAAATCTTTCCTCTCCCACAAAAACTTGCCAAGTCCAAGCAATGCCTTCATGGATGTTATTATATAAACACATATTCAGAATCTTAATGAAGAATGCTACCACATATGATTTGAACAGAAGTAAACTGGGGATATTTAAGATGAAATTTAGAACATAAAGAAATCCTGGAGGACAGAGAGTACATTATGGAATCGTAAGTCTTCCATTAAAACATACTCAAATATGCCCCTAGCCTTTCATTTTTTGTGTCGCATTTTTATGAACAGCTCTGTTGCTGAGTGACCCAGCTGTATTGTCTTGCTTCGCAGCGTTCATGAGAGAAATCCTTTTCTTTATTAAGTTAGTTTATCCTCCACTGACCCAAGACCAGTCTACTTGATGTTCTGCCACCCAGCTGTTCATTACCACTAAGGCCTGGAAAAGGGTCTCTGAAAAAAAAAGAGGAAATTAGAAATTCCCACGCTCCTAATTAGGGCGCCCCTTCAGATTCTTCCAAACAGGCTTAATGCCTAGCCACCGTAAACATTTCCATTTTGAAGTTCTTTTAAAGCTGTTGCAATGGCCACTGTTAGTTACACATGCCAGGCTCCCACTGATATGGAGCACTCCGTGGAGCAGTAAAAGGATGTTTATGTCATAGTCAGGGACTTGAAGAGTTCATGTCACTTCCAAATATCATCTCTGGCTGCCTCTTTGGCTAGGTAAAAATTTTAGTACCTCAAAAATATATCGAACATTAAATGAGGCAAACAACAGAGCAAGATAAATTTACGGGTTCCAAAGTCTCTTGTTGGCCTCTACTTATCCGTTATTATAGGTCAGGTCATTAAGTGGGACAGCTGGTATTTGGGACAAACTTTGCAATAAAAGATAAATCTTAGTTTTATAGCTTTACTTGCCCCTGGGTGACATTTGGGGAAAAACATCTATAATATGTAAAATTTAAATGGGTCTACAGTATTTTACTTAGGTATTCAGATAATTCTGAGGTATAAACATTTCAATCGCGTTCCTTCAGAGTGCCCTGGAACTGTCCATTTGCCCTTGAGGATGTGGCCTGGCATGACAGGGGGCTGATGCAGGAGAAAAAGTTGTCAAGGTGCTACACGTAGGCCCAAGCCCAGAGGAGAGCTCCATGTGTTTACACACTGTGATCACTGCACGGTGACACCCTTCTGTCTTCAACACATCCCTGCCTATGTAAGCTGTATAGAGATCAAGTCTCAGACAAAAATTATCACCACATTTACAGATCCATAAATTTGGAACTGCTTCTGAAGTATTTGAGTAAAAGAATTGGAGGACCCCAAACACCTGTTCTCCACACATCCTTCCCTTCTTCATTCTAAATTCTGATATGTTACTGAGCTTTTCTTGACTTCTAGACTTGCCTGACTACAGGTCTGTCCCTTCCTCTCAAAGCCTCCAGTTTTTGCTACATAGCATCTAACCCAAAGGATTGCAAGGTCAGCCCTACATGACAAGGGCTAATGCTCTCTGGGTGAAGTCTTTTCACCAGCCTTGAGGCTTGCTCCAAATATGCACCATACTTCTGGATAGGAAGGCTTCTTATTCATTCACTCATTCACTCATTTACTCATTCATTCATTCATTCATTCATTCAACAAATATTTGAGAGTCTAACATATATTAGGGATTGTCCTAGATATTAGAATAGATTTTTACTATGGGCTTTTAGGACTAAGAGAAAACAAAGTCAGTTCTAGAAAACCACAAAAGGCATCTGGCAAAATCATTAGAAATTGGAGAAGAGACATTGCAAATCTGCACGCTTCTGGCTCTGGCCTCATTAGATGTCTGGTCAAAGGGCTGTAAGAATGAACTTCCCTTTCTCCTTACGTCTTGTCCCAGGGTTAAAGCTAAACACTCCCACCAGAGGCAGGACCCTCTAAACAGTAAAGGGGCTTCCCCAATGAGTAATGAGCCTCCGTTTGCTGTGGTCTTTCTCCACCCTCTCCTACTTTTGTTGGCTTTCAATGAAGTATGCCTAGTCTTTCAGGCTACAGGTGTGGAGGACGGGAGGAGTAAGTGAGGAGGTAAAAGAAACTAACAAAAATCTGTACATTAGTCACTTAATGCCATGGGGGTCCCATCTGAAGTTTATTGTTGGAAAGAATACTAATGACCATTTAACCCTCTATTACTAGTGGCCTGCCAGTGGACCATCTGGAGGATGCTAAGAGATGACTGCCCAGCTGACTGGACCAAAGTACACCCTGCTGTCAGTTTTCATTCTGTTGAAACTGGTGGGGTGAGAAAATTAGGGACCCTTGGTGCTCTCCCTCACAGTTAACCTGGCCAGGGTGGCAGCAAAGGGGCAGCCTGTACTATGTTATTCTTCTGAGAATTATCTATGCAAACTATCCTTTGCTGATACCACTCTCCTCTCCAAAATGGGATCTGTGCATCCTTTTTTGGAGTAATTCCTGATTACATTCTCCAGCATTAGCAAACAACCTTCGACCAAGCATGCTTTCATGTTTACATAGATCTGGTCCCTTTAATTCTAAATTTTCTTGTTTTCTTTTTTTTTTTTTTTTAACTCTACTAACATGTAGCTTTTAAAAATATAGCTCTTTATGTATCCATATTCCCAAGGGTAAGCAGTAATATCCTCTCTCCAGTTTGAGGGCAAATGAGATCATTTGGCCCCAAATAAAATATCACCAGTGTGCATCTCTATTTAACAGCTCCCTTTAAAAATCGTAAACAGATGGTCAAATGTCATGACATTAATCTTCCAACCACAGTTATGGCAAGCATAATCATTTCTACTTTGTTCCTGTAAAGAAAGGGACATTGACAGATTAACTGGTGTGTTCACAGAACCCCAGAGTCCTGCATTCTGAAAAAGAAAATCAGTTTGCCTGCCTCATATATCCTAGTCCGTTAGACAGGAGAGACATTTTAAGATATGATGGAAAGCATATGGAGGTATTATAATCATTCAACATTAACCCCTACACTGTAAGCCTTAGGAGTTAATGGTGCATGTAAATCTGTTTGCAGAGAACATCAATTTCCTCACAAAGGAAGAAAGCAAAATCTCTAATATCCTGCAAGTCAATCTGTCAATTGCCTCGAAGAGTAGCTCTTGAGGTGAGGGTCTGAATAATGAACTTTCCATGGTCAAACCTTTCATCAGCCACTGACATAGACATTTCACGTCTTCCAGGATGGAAGTTTGATTGTCTCATCTCCCCAAGTCTTGAGATTCCTAAACTTCTACTTTCAGTGCCACTCTTTGTCCCCAAAATACCATCATCCTGATCAAAAAAAAATCCTCTCAAAAATAATGAGCATTGCCAAAGATATTCTTATTGAAAAAAAAAAAGTGTCTATGGAATGCTTGAAAGTTTTTACCTGGTGTTAGATCTAAAATAAGGTCAGGTAAGTGGTCAGGTACAGGCCTTCGGTGATTTACATTTATAACAAACAACTCAGTTATTAAAAATGTACTGGGCAGCTAGACATCTTTCACTGAACTTCATGTATGTTTTAGTAGTCAGCAATCAAACAAGAAAGAGATAAGTATTTGGAAAAATCAGAATTTAAGAGTTAGCAGAGTGAAATTGCTAAGAACTAAGATTATGGAATCAAATCAAATGGAGTTTGAATTCCAGATCTGTAACAATGGCCACTCAAACTCTTGAAACTTGTTTCTTTATCTCTAAAATAGAAATAATAGCAAGATATAGCTATAAGGGATTATGTGAGGTGATACATATAAGGTTCTTAACAGTGTCAGTTCTGAACAACTATTAGTCATTATAATAATAGCTCTTATTAAAATTATCTTTTAACAATTAAACTGCCCAGAGTCATTCACCTAGAAACTAGTAGAGATGGGATTTGAACCCTGGCTGGCTGGCTCCAGAGCTAGTCCTCTCAGCCAATGCACTATCCCTGGAGTACTGAACATGGAATAGGTGTTCAAAAGATATCTGTTAAATGAATGAATCCTTTTGGCCTAGGCAAATAAACTAACCACCAATATGAAAGGCAACCAGGAAAATTTTAAACAAGGCAGGTTTTACAAAAGATTTGAGATAATTTGATCAACCTCTTTATATAAGAGGAGTAATTATAATTACTGATGATGGTGATTCCTCAGCATAAAGAGTTATCTGAATCTAGATTACATTTCTTTATCCATGGCCCAATAGGGAAAACTTGGTTGCTTGCAGAATATTCCACAATAACAAACAGGAATTTTCAAGGCCACCTGCCTAATCTCACCTGCCTTATCTCTCTGCTCTCTCCTTTGTAGAAACCATTTAAATAAAATGGTGACCAAACTGCCAGCTCTTTCAGGAGAAGGATAAATTTTTTAATCTAGTTCTCTGCATTGTGCCTAGCACAAACACTTTTTTTCGTGGACACATAACTTATTGTATATTGATGAACTTCCTCTTGGTCTCTTCTAGTTCTCTACTCTTAGAGTTCTTTTTCAATCTTATTATTCAGGTCACCCATTTTCAACTCTAAAATTTGTATTCTTGTTTCTCATTCAAAGTACTGGTTATGCCTTTAGTAATAAGAAATAAAATAAATTACTCATATTTTAATGCATTCATAATATAAGCCATGGGCCATCTCAAGCAACATATGTGAACTAGCAATAACCTTTGTGGAAAAACAATGTAACTGAGTGGTTGAGTGTGGACTCTTGGGTCAGACTGCCTGGAATCAAATCCAAGTGGTTGAGTGAATTGCTTTATCTTGATTTCTCTCTGTCTCACTTTGTTCATCTATAAAGAATAACATGGTGACTACAACATGTCATTGTAAGACTTAAATAAGGTATGCAAGGAACTTCACATACTATATGGCATATAACAACTGCTCAACAAATTTAATTATGAAATCTTGAGGTTCATGTAGCGTCAGGGCCTGTCACCATCCGTTACATATGTGCCCTATCCAGACTAAAATGACAAGCATCTTAAGTTGCAGAGGCCCAGCAGAATCCAGGTCAGGGAAAATGCACGTGCCCTTAGGTACATGACATACAAAGTGCCTGGCAGGGATAAATTGTTTGTCTTTGACATGAATGTCAAAGAGAGCATTTTCAGGTTGCAGTCTATACACAAGTATTATCTCTCATAAGATTATAGGCTCCTGGTCTCTGGCTTCAATAATTTGATTAATTATAATTCTGAAAATAAAACTTTTAAGAGTAAAACAGGTTCAGTTGCATATATTGGTGACAGTCAGGAAGAGAGAGATTATTTTTTGATATAGCAGTAAGATCTAAAGGAATACTTGTCAGTCTCTTGAGAGGTGTTAGGGCTACAGATCAAGTCTGTCACTGCCAAGAGGTAACAGCTGAAGCCACAGAGCAGATAAAAGTATACAGAAAGATGGATAAAAGAAGAGCCAAAAGAAGGAGAATAATTGGAGCATGGGCAGGGGCTCGTGTCAAATGCTACAGAGTGGAAAAACCAGGAATTAGAAAATTCCACTAGATTTAGTAATTAGGATGTTATTGATGAGTTTTAATATTTTAGAGTGTAGCTTTAACTCAAGTTATATTTTAAAGAGTTAAGAAGTGAAACATTGAAGATTAGATTGTGAAACATTGAAGCTGTCAGTTTTCAATAAAAGATGCCAAAGGTAAAGGAAAAATAATTTGATATGTCTAAAGACTATAAATACCCACACACATTTTTTGGGGGAGGAGCAGGGACAGAAATCCTATCTTACTCATTTCCATATCCCCAGTTCCTTGCCTATAGACATGCTTAATAAATGCTTATTAAATGTGGGGATCTTAATAAATGTAATCCACACTTAACCTATTACACAGGAATTATACTTAGCATGTAACAAATTTTATTATGGGGGTAATTTGTCCACTCTAACCAAGACCATTCTTTAGAAATAAGCATTTACTTTCTTTGTGTGTGTGTGTGTGTGTGTGTGTGTGTGTGTGTGTGTGTGTGTGTGTGGAGGCAGGGGTCGGGTAAGTAATTGAGGAGGTGAGGAGTGACCCTGAAATAAAACTTGCTCTGAGACCTGGACTTCTGTAACTTGCTGGGGCTACCAGTAGAAAGAATGGACAATAACCATTTATGAGCAGTAAATGACCAATTACACTCAGCTGTCCAAATCATTAACTGGTATTTTTTCTTTCAGTCAATGAAGAATTGTCTGAGACTCCTGATCACCAACAGTATAGCAAGGCTCGCTGTTCCTCATACCTGAGAATGAAACACACGTGACTGATGGGGACTAATCAATGGCTAATGCACAATGGACTTCTGCTGATTGAAGAGTAATGATCAATGGCTTAGCTAATAAAGTAGGTTAAGTAGAACCACAGCAAAAATAGAAAGCATACTACTAAATGCTTGTTCTGAAAAGTGACAGCTATTACCCGAGAGGACTTCTTTGAGACTCATCTTAAACAGCAGGTTTTCAGATAGTGCCAGGAATATAAGATTTTCTTGGATATGTTCTATGGACTGGACACATTGCAACTTTCTTTTATACGACTGTGTCTACTCTGAATGGCATATTTTAAAAATAAAATCTGTAAGCATCATTATTACATAATCCTGTGGAAACCCATATTATTTCAGAGGTAAAGAAAAGCTGGCAGAGATCAAATGGATAGCAAAAGATGAGTGCCTTGAGAGCTCCACTGATTCCCTCTAGGAGATTACTCCCACTTCCTCCTCTTGCAGCTTATAAACTTTTGATACTTTTCAAGCATCATTCTGGCCTCTAGTTTGTTTCTCTCCATTTCTCTCTAGTTGCTTTCATAATCACATTACCAAATCATAAAAAAAAGTGCATTCTCTCAGTACTGGGTATGGGTCACCCTTTCAGCATGATGCAACCTGAAAATACTGGCATTTTGGTGTTGGGAAAAGAAAAGCAGAATGTCCACGTATTTCGTAAGGAGAATAATTCAAGACTTGGCCTCTAAAACCAAAACATCAGGGAGCTATTTCTAAATAAGGAAAGAAATCATTATTTCCCTAGCAGAATTCTTCTCTTTCAGTGGGAGCTCCAAAGAGCCAACATAGATAACTGGGTAGGGTGGGGCAGGGAGGAATTAATTCAAAGTAGTAGCTAAAATAGTGATCACTATTGTGCTCTCTCTCCAGTCTTCCAGTTAACAACAAAAGATGCTTAACAGCTTAACATGTCCTGGGTGTTAAATCTGGTTATATTCCGATATTTTCATATGAACCTAACAGGTTATTAGAGTGATTACCTTTATAAAACATAATGAATTTGGTCACCTGTAAGAAATGTACCAATTTCTGTAATGACAAACAATTATAAAAAAGATTGTGTGGATGACTGAAAGCAAGAATGCATGACCAGTGTTGGATAATTTTTGGCTCTCCCCTCCTTACACCCAAACTCTTCATATGCATCCAGTGAGCTAATAGTCTACATTTGCACTTCTAGAATAATAAGAAACTCACTTTTTGACTGAAGACACTCATTTCTGTGTTTTATTGCATTTGATTACAATGAAAATGTCTGTTGAGGCTTTCAGACTGAGGTAATTTAGAATAACAGTGTTCATGCCATATGGAAGGAATAACAATATTCTTTCAGTTCTGGGAGGGATCTCTTTTTAGCCCCTGGTGGAAATCAGCTCATATAAAAATGTTCTTTAACAGAAGGCATGAAAGGATGCATCGCGTTCCCAACTGCCAGCCAAATCTGTGGTTTGGCCACTAGTGTTTGCTCCACCTTCTGGAAATGGGCACTTCAGAACAAGTTCTTGGTTCTGGTGGATGCCATTCCACCGCCTCTGCTTCACCAGAGATAATGCATCTCAGATACTGTGGTAACATATGAGCTCTAAACATACATGTTTTCAGTGACGAGCATAACCGAGTAGTTTCTAGGAAGACCTATTTATATTGTTGCTATTGAGTAAAATGACAAAGAATTTCCAATGAAATCATGAGTAAATTCATGTTTTTCTACGTAGAAACAGAAACATGTTAGTTTCCCAATGGACAGACCAAATCCCAAGGGTTTCACTATAACAACCTACTTGAAGGCATTGACACTCAAGCTGACAAACCCTCTATAGAACATGACCAATCAGATCAGCCACACTTTTGTTCTTCACATGCTCACGGTCCATGTTAAGGTCTCATTCTGCCTTGGACTGCTTTGGCTCTTCATCGTTGCTGTCACCTAGACCAGGCTGGCAGTCTCCTTACGTTATCCTGTATTCTGGTCCATCCAGTGCTCCAAAGCCTTTCACCATGGGCCAAAAGCACCTACAAATCTAAATGGTCTGACCTTAACCATCCCTAATCTTACTTCTAATGTTCTAGTATCTGAAGGAATTCTCAATTCTATTTTCCCAACATGATACCTTCAATAAAACACTTTAACAGGTGGCTTTGTGTTTTTTTATGTTGCCATTTATTCAATGAAAATTCGCCAAAGGATAATTTCTTTTTTCTTAATACAGAGCTAACCTACAGCTGATAATATCTTCCCACCTCTCTGGTTAAACAATGTCGGTAATTTGGGAATTTGGTGCTGGGAAACTGAAAGCCCATGACCCCTCCCTCATAGTCTGAACCTACACAAATCGATAAAACAGAAAATGAGACAAGGAATAGCCTCATTGTTATGTTATGTTCCCTTAACTATCACTCACAACCATTTAAAAATAAAAATAAAAGCTCACTTATAATTTCACCAGGTAGCAGCCTCCAAAAGTTTGTAGATATAACTTAGTAGCAACTGGACAATCAAGAGCAGATATACACTTCCATATACTAACTTTTCCTTAAAACCTTAAGTTCTTTGGCAAAATTGTGTTTTAGAAATCACGGTTCGTAACTGTTACACACATTTAAAAATCAACTTTCTGACTTGTTTATAAAAATTAAAATTTTTTTCAGAACAAATGCTCTTGATTCTTGCTTTCTGACTTTATAACAATTGTACTAAGCAAAAGAGCCTTGAGTTTATCAGAATTTACACAATGGCATTCACCCTGGCAAATGAGTAACAGAACATAAACAAGAAACATGTATTTGAAAAAGCTTATTTATATATTCCACCAGATTGAGAATTTAAAAATATTTACACTTCAAAAATTTTTCAAATCTACATTCCAAACCCATATTATTTTTTTGATAGATTCAAACCCATATTATTAAGAACAGAGGTTCTTAAATTTTTAATTTAGGTAATAAAGAAAACTTTTGAGAATTTGCATCAAGCCAGGAATCACCCTTCATCTCTAAGGAAAAATGCATATACTCATGATTTTGCAAATATTGGGAGAGAGCATAGCCCCTTGAAATCTGTCCAGGAGTCTGTGGTTAGGAAGTCTGCAGCCAGTGTCTTCAGAAAGGATTTGTACCTCTCGCACCAGCCACCTTAGTTGCCTCCACACAGCAGAGGGTGAACAGACCATAAGGGGTTCTTGACATTGTAGGGCTTACAGGGAAGTCAAGACCACATACTTTCAAAGCCAAAACCTTCCTAACAGGGTTCCCAGGTAACCTCATAATAGTACCAAATTCTATGATGGAAAGCTCTCACAAGAACACAGTTCAAACTGACAGTATTTTCCATAAACTTGCCCTTGGTGGATTAACTCATGCACAGTGCTGTTATTACTTATGATTTTTTCTAAAGGCATTAGTGTGTCAGAAACTCCACTAAATATTTTACACATTTTAAATTCATCTAAGCACCAGAATACCACTATATTGTGATATATTACCCTTGCTTTGTAGATGTTTTAATTGCCTTAATTAAAGTCTCATGACTCAGTTACTTAGAGTAGGGGATTCAAATGCCCATCTCTAGGATTCTGAAGCCAGTATGTTTAAAGCAAATATTTGATATAACTTGAAGCTGCTAAAAATCAAATTTGGCATTATAACTATACAAAGGGTGTTTCGACCATGTAGTCAAGGGTCAGGTGTTTGACACCTAGGATTTGCAGCTGGTCATATTCTCTTCTGGGGTCTTCTCTTCACTATGGTCATATTCTCTTCTGGGGTCATCTCTTCACTATGGTCATAGTCTCTTCTGGGGTCATCTCTTCACTATCCGTGCAGGTCTATGTTGACTTCTGAACTGTCAGGAGTATGTTTCCTGTTATTTTCTCAACAGTGACATTCATGTGTTCTGATCTCTAATGTAAGCGTCTGCCACTATGGTGGAAACTGTGCAGAGCACGATACAGGGAACAATGATGTATTGTTACAATACCTGGAGAAAGGACTTTTTCAAATTATGAGCCTTGTGGCATTTTTAGCATTATGGAGTATTTCACCAGAACAATATGATGAACCCCCATTTACATCATCCAGCTTCAGCAATTATCAACTCACGGCCAATTTCTTTCATCTAAAGTGTGACTCACTCCTCCCTAGCCCTCATATTTCTAATTCTCAACTATATATTTTCAGACCGCATATAATTTTACCCATAAATAAGGGAAATACTTGATGAAGTCCATGCTGAACAGTAGTTACGGCCACAGTCAGCTCCATTGCCAGAGTCCTGGTGATAATTATTCCACGAACCGTGGTCCATGCCATAAGTAATGCTATGATATTTCATACAGAAAAACGGAAGCTATTCACAACAGTGAAATACCAAAAAAACTACAAACTCTACACATTTTTTAAAAAACCTTTTTATTCTGCTGTGGCCTATAGAAAATGCATTGCGGTTTCCTATGTCCACTCAGGATTGCAATATGGTTTATGTAAAATGCTTGTAAAAACCGTAGGCAACTAAAAGGAAGTATTGCTTATCATTCCAAAATAACACTGCTTTTGACTTAAGATAAGCAATTACTACTTGGACATCTCACCTCAGTGAACCTGGTTGACCTACTTTCTTATTCTTGGGGTTTTGAAGACTCCATTTACAGAATGAGAGAACATCCTGAGAAATATTTTATTAATACCAAATGTCAAAAAAGACAGGCTTGCTGTAGTCACAGGTGGCATTATCAACATCGTATTCCCACAGATGCTCTGTTTGTCTCTAGGACCCCAAACCCTATACTTGCTATCACAGCTGAATCAAATTGAGCCCTGCACACTGCATACCCTATTTTACTGGAGATTCTGACATGCTTATTTCAGAATAAATATGGAAGAATATGGTTCTCAAAAAACCCTGGCAAGATCAACCTGTGCTTTAAATATGAATGTTATATATACAAGCTTTTTGATGAAAAATATATTTACAGAATCATATTTGGTTCCATAATATTTCTAAGGCTTGGCTTGCTGAGATAGGCTTCTCCAGAGAGGAGGAGTTGTTTTTGTAATCATTCTACAGAAAGTGAGAAAGACCTTTTCACAAGGTGAGAGAGAATTCAGTGGGAACAGATTCCAAAGAAGACAACCATACAAATTATATTTAACATGCTAACTTTAAAAGACTAGGAGAAGAAATTCTACATAACATTTTAAATGAAATATACCGTTAGTCATTTGCTGTATAATGCTTTTAATGTTTAAAAGAAAATTCAGCACTTAATCTGGTGGGTGTTGACAGAAGCTTCACAATAAATCATCCTGATTAGACACGGTACAGCCTTTGCCAGAGCCCATTCTGCTGATGCCTTAGGCCCAGTGGACAGTAAAGCAAAATATGAAACAGAGGAGCAGGATTCAGACGGGACAGCTAAAATATTTTCTGAATCAAAACAAAAAATGCACAAAGAAAACAAGCAAAAATATCCCTTGGAGAAGTTGTAAAAGCTGGGGTGGATTATGTAACCAGGCAGAAGGAATCTGGCATTCTAAACATTAGATTTACAAACTTTCAACAATGCCCTGGCCATCTGAAAATCAGCGATGTTGGCAGCAGCATCAAATTATAAAGGCTCTGAATAACAGACTTAAAAAATGCTACATTCCACAAAATAATAGAACTTCGGACTGAAAGTATCACTTAAGTTTATCTTTTAAACCTTTATGAAAAGAGAAATGACAAGTTTAGAGAATAAACAAACTTTATTTTATAACAGTATTACAGAAAGCAAAATATCATTTAATACAACTTGAAGCCGCTATAAATCTAATCTGGCATCATAACTATACATAGGGTCAAAAGCAAAGAAAAAAAAATGTTCAATACAGTTAATAAGTCCCTATCAGGTCTCTGGTGTCAGCTTTAAATGGAACAGCTTTCTTATAACCATCAAAATACCACCACCGCCCCTACTCCTCTCCCTAGTGTCTTCAAACCTGTGTGAATCATCAAACTACCTGAAAGAGACAGACCTGCCTGCTCAATAACAAAAGGTCAGTTTTACATGTAGACAAGGAGGTTTAATACAAAGCAAGTGTCCTACACAAGTGTTCGAATAATGCAAAGTATTGAAATTTGGACATGTTAAGAAAGAAAGCACTAAAGGTTTTAAGCTGCCTGAATATTTTAGTAGAGGGGAAGAAATGGTTTCTTCTCCTCCCCCGTTTCTGGAATGCTGCTGAGGGCATGTGTCTGAGAAGCGTTGGCACTGTGACAGGGTCTCGAAACACAGTGCGTGGCCAGCGAACTTCTTCATAATTCTCCAGCCTGGAGTTTCACTGCCTTTCTACTAAAAAGTAAAAAGTCACAGGACTGGAAAGTCAAAAAGGTTCAATATAAAAAATATCTCCAATGAATTTCTCAAATATTAGAAAATTTTCAAGATGTAAGAAATGCTTTTAACCTGTATTAATATTTTCTTGTACAGCATATTTACTGCAACTGAACTGTAAATATAGACTGTAATTCAATGGGAAGGATCTGGAAGGAAAGCCACTATCTAAATTAGTCACAGAGTTTCCTTTCCGCACAACAGCACCTGTTCAGGTGAACAGCACCTTACCAGCTAGGGCTGGCTTTGTTCACTATCATTTGATCAAAACGAGTCATAAAAAGCAGGTAGTTGTACACAAAGTAAACAGGAAGCAAAAACAAAACTCCCTAATTAAAAAAAAAATCAATAATACTTAGAAGTGGTTATAAAACAAAATAATATATTAAAATGCAAGAGAACAGTATAGACCAGAGCTGTTAAGGTAAGGTTTGGTGTTGGCATTTTAATTCTTCAGGTTCTGGTCGTCGTTACCGGTCCTAGTACGAATTCACTGGAGTAGTGGTGTGGCATTAAGACTTGGAATGGTCAAAATTCTTCAGGGTCACAAAGTTGAGTGTTGTTTAAAAAAATGAAATTCTAGGAGGGAAGAAGAGACAGGTTTAAAATTAAATATTCCAAAGACAGAGGCTTGAAAAAAAAAAGTAACATTCATCAAATTCCAAAACAAGTAATCAACATTACTATCTACAATAGATAATATGTTTACCATAAGACATCCATGAGAGTCTGCTCCAACCCTGTGGGCCTTAAAATAGCTGAAGAATTGACAAGCAGACTATATAAACAACTGGCAAATAAGGATAAACCAAAAAAAGAGTTAATTATAAAAACAGAGGTAATTCATAGAGCAAAAATCTAAAAAAGAGAAACCAATATAGATCTTAAAGCTAGATTCAAAGAAAGGAGAAAAACAAAGTCAATGTTGACTTCATGGAAATGAGGAGAAAGGGTGCTTCAGGTGGGGAGACAAGGGTGTGGGGGAAGGAATGAATGGAAGGATAGTGAAGAAATGAACATCACTGAAGCTAAGTAATGGTATGGTGAGTAAATGAAGGTAAAACAATATTTGATCTACTCATCAATACCAGACTGAGAAGGCTGAACTTGATCTAATAGACAATTCATTCAGAAAGAGCATTAAAGAGATAAAAAGACCAAATGTCCATCTACTGCAATGATCTAGAGTAGAGAGAGTGGTAGAGACAGCAGGTCACAGACTGGGGTGTGGCAAGTTCAAGTAGGATATGACAAGTCCAGGAAAAGAGAAGGTTGGGTTTGATTTTGGTTTTGAGGAAGGTTTGACATGGCCTGATTTATGTTTTCACAACATCACTGTGGCTTCAGTGTCATGAACAGACTAAAAAAGTGGAGAGGAGTGGAGACGGGAATACAGATCAGGAGGACACTGTGGCAAGTCCAAGCTGCATGAGGATGACAAAGGTCAGGTATGACGGCTAGATGGTGAGGACCCCAGACTTGAGTGGTTGCTACAGAAATCAGGTGGAAGACAAGAGTTTGAGAAACACCACTGAAGGAGGAGAATCAGAATGTGGTGACTAGGAAGGAAGAACCAGAGAAGACTCTCAGGCTTGGAGCCCGGGACCTCAAAATCAGAGGGAGAATGACAGCCTTTGAGCCCAGATGAGGTCTAAGGATGAGGGATGTAGATTTGTTAGCACAAAGGGATAAATGAACCAAAAGATGAAATCAGTCTCACATGAATATAAGAAAAAAGGAAAGATGAGTCTTAGGAGGCCCCAATCAAAGGGAAATAGGTAGGAGAGAGGACTAAAATAGGAGTGAACAGGGAGGAAGACAACAAATAAAGATGGTGCATTGCCCCTGAAAGAGAAAAGGGTTTTAAGACGGCAACTGTTTCATTTTGTTATTTCAGCGTGGTTGAAAGTTTCTGCAAATGTAGGTGATTACAGAGGAGAGAAAGAGGGTGGTAATTATGTCCTTTCCAAGAGACGCCGGTCCTAAAGTCAAGTAGAATATATGCTCTTTTGGTTAGATAAAATTAAGTCTTGTTTTAATGAAAAAATTCCCCACCATTTAGATTTATCACAGACATTATTATTATAGCCTCTTGATTATTCAGGACAGATTGATTAATCAAATTCAGTCCTTCCCACCCTGCTTTCTGCTTTAAGCTATTTCATTACTCATTAGTAATAATTTCCTTGATTCTAGGCAGGGAAAAATCAATGGAGAAAATACAAAGTCATCTTTTTTAGATTAGTAATTATGAAAATAAACGTGGGAGATGATGAAGAGGATGGCTAACACTACCAATCAAACTGGATTCGGAAGTTCCCTGTGACCTTCAGTTATGCTATCTATTCTTTTTCTTTGAGAGGCTGGTAGCTCTGTTTTCTTTGCTTCGTGAACATGCATTGTTTGCTGAACACTATGTCACTTTACCTAACTCATGCTATTGAAAATGAACCCTTGATATTACTCATGCCCAAAACCCCAGAGAAAGAGGTTTAGGGTTCTGTTTCCTGTAGGCTCCATGTCACTCTACTTCACTGAATCTGTTTTCACCAAACGTTAAATTTGTAAAAGAGAGATAAAATTAAACTTGTTTCAAAGCCATTAGTATAGAAGAAACAGGAATCCCAGAGTAAGTAAGAACTGGATGAAAGAGATCTTGATTTCAATGCATTTCAACATTTATTGAAATATATGTAGAGAAAAAGACACAGTTATCCATGTAAAGTCAAATATTTACTTTCATTTATTCACAAACGACTAGACAGTAAATCATTTTTTTCTCATAATAGATATTACAAATGGTAATATTAATGTGACTTAAGGATTCTAAACAGCTTATACTTTTGACATTAAACACATTTCCCTCCTCATTCTTTAAGAAGCAGTAAATCAACTATAATTCTGACTTAATTAGATATTCAGTGTTTCAGAACATCCCAGTTCTTATTGTTCTACATGAACTAGGAGTAATTATTACATAGTTTTTTATTTACACATCCACCTATCTTTTCTCAACTTCTTCTTGGACTTAAACACGTGTAGAAATGTAATCCCAAGTAGTTAATGTCTAGGTTTTGAGCTGGGAAGGAGAAAAGATAATGATGGAATCACAAATGCCATTGGCACACAAGCATCAGACATTTTAATTTATGTCTTTTGTCATGTATCGGTGACACTAAAACTTAGAATTTGACCATTTTTATCATGCTGCATTTTGGGTCTTAATGATTTATCACACATCCCAAAGTGAAAACTAGACATGGGTTCTTCATGTAAGAGCTGTACAGTTTCAAGAACTCTTTTTTTAAGCTTGAATGTTATCTCATATTTATAGAAGTCTTGATATCTTTATATAAATTGGCAGGCATTAATTACTGGTACTAATTCAATCTGCTTTCACTTTTGACACTACCATAACCATTCACACCTGAAATCTGGATAAGATCATAACCGTTAAGTATATGGATTATAGTAAATGTCTAAGAATTTTGGTCGGGCAAACAACAACGCAAACCACTGTTTCCATGCTTCAGTTTCCCACCTTAGACTATACAATGTCAGTGAACATTTCTAACTACCATGGTTACATTCCATAGCCTGTGTCCCCCTCTTCTGGCCAGTGTGAGAATAGGTTTCACACATTTGTGATTAGGTGGCTGTTTGATCTAATCACAAGTCTAATTCTATGTACAAACTCTTCAAGGATACCTGCCGGTTACCTACTTTGCCTTAAGTCCTCACAGAGGGTTCAATGTGTTCTTTATCTTTCTCAGTGTGCCATACTGAGCAGTGGGAAATCAGTCAAGTTCAAGAATAGAAGTTCTATACCTCATCTGAAAAGCACAAGCTCAGTTTCCAGAGACAAAACGCTCACATAGTAGGTCTCACTCTTGAACATGCTCTAGTCCGGAAACTGGTTCAAGAAACTGCAAACATGCACTTTTAAAAAGCATTTGATACAACCACTGGAAACACTACTTTTTAGTGGTAAAGACTCCCAGAGGGGAGTCTCAATAAGAATCCAAGCCTGTGGGTTTTATATAAGATAATGCGAGAAAACATAACATTTCTTCAGATTAATGAAGATTCAATTACCAAAAGGCAGTAATATAAGCAGATATTACAAAAATATAAATAAAATATTTATGTAAGACACAATGCAATTATTTCTTAAATAAAAATGAAGGCCATGCACCCAACTGTAAAGTTCAGTTTTAAATAAAATAATTTATGAATTTCAGTTATTTCTAATACTAATCTTCATTTAATTCTTCCTTGGTTCTCAATTTGCATATCTGATTTTAATTTTTAAACAGAATTTCCACACTAAGAATTTAAGAATATTTTTATTTTTCAGTTAAATGAAACTCAGCACCTGCTCTACAAATAATTCAGCAAAATGAATTCGCCTCTCCTGGTTTGCCTGAACGTATTAATGCTGTTTTGGTGCCTCTCTTCTCACAAGGCTCTCAAATGGGCCCTTTGAGACTCGCGTCTCAGAATTGAGTCTTTCAGGATAGGCTAGAATCCTTGATCTCCATCTCCTCTGAAAGCCAGCTATACTGTGCTCAGTAATATATACAGCAACACAATTTCACTTCAAAGACAAAAAGTCAGTTCAAAGTTTGCCAGAATCACAAGTCAGTTAAGGTTCTTTGCTTTTAGGAGAGTCAATTTTGAGATGTTTTTTCCCAACTTTCCTTTTTTAAAGGCATGCCTTTGCACAGCTGTAGTTGCCTCCCCTCCTGAGGAAGTTTCAGGAAGATCAGTTCCTTCCCTGCCACCCTGTGATGGGCAAAGCTCTCTTTTTGTTTTTAAACCAGTTTAAACTCTCTTATGTTTGAGGAAAGGGTAAGCTATCAGTGATCTCTTAAAACCAATTAGATGGGTCTTCTTTAAAGCTAGCAGTAATTTTTCTATTAGAATATTTATGCCTGACTCATTCAAGTCACACTACTTAAAGAATTACTACCACACAGTAATTTCAGAATATCCTGTCAAATGAAAATACCATCAAGTTTACCTCATTCTTAAGCATGACTATTTTATACACTATAGTTTGATTTGTTCATGTAGCTTTATATCATAGCTGCAACCTCAAAGACATTTTATACAAAAAAAAATATTTCTAAAATGAGTCATGTTTCAAGTACTTTGGTGAGAGTCTGTTATTTGAAAATTCCAACCATGAATTCTTCTGCAAAGCTACATGTGACATGGATTCAAACTGACTGAGGGTCGGTCCTGGCTCTGCTACTCACCAGCTGTGTGACTTGGGTGAGACACTTAAGCTCTGAGGCCTTAGTGTCACCTACATCACAGATGGCTATAAGAACCAATTCAGATAATAAATAGCAAAGATCTCAAAGCTGGACACAGGGTAGGCATTCAATAAATGTTAGGTAATATTCTTTTGATTTTCATACATGGTATTTCACTCCCAGTTTTGCTTCCAATTCTACTCCTAAAGATAAGAGATGTCTTGTATAGTTTCTCCATTAATAATTGCCTGAATCAGTATAACGGTTTACTTACAGGTTACTTCATCTAATCTAGCACCCTTCCAATCAATTCTGTACATTACTAATGAGTTACTCTTACTGAAGGACAATGCTGAAAATGCCCTTCCCATACTCAAATACCCTATGCAGATGACCTACGGAGCAAAGTTAAACTAAGGTACTAATACAGAATGCAATACCCTCTGCAATATGCCTTTGAGAAATCTTTCTAGTTCTGTTGGGAACTCGCTCTTCCTGATATCCATCTCACTGTTTTTCTACATGCTCTTTCCTCTCTGCCCATATATTCGAACCCTGCCCAGAGCTCTGCACAGAAGAGCCTTCCTGCTGCTTTATAAGGGAGGTCTTCTCTGATCTGCCGATCAGAAACGGTTTCTCCTGTTAATTTTTACTGCCCTTTATCTAGGCTTCTCTTGAAAAAATACTATTTCTTTTTACCCTATATGCCATTTGTATACATGTTCCTATTCCTCTGTTTTTTTCTTACAACATCTATAATAGCCTTTTGATCATTAGGTTCACAATATATATTAATGAATCCCTAAGTGAAAGTAATAGGAACTAATCTGTATGGTAAGATTGAAGAACAGGGGCTTTGGAGGGGGAAAAAAACTGCACTATGTTTCTAGGAAGATAGTACTACTGACTGTCTTCACTATTACTTTCATCTGCCAATTTAAGTAGAAAAATTTTGTCTTCGTTTTTCTGTTCTCTTTTGTTGAATAACTGTTATCTGTGAGATCCCAGGAGGATGCTTATTTCTTTAAAAAACTATTTTTCCCAAATCTCTGAAGCTTTGACAAAGATTTCTAAGAGTAGTTGGTCTTTGGCCCTAAAGCTAGAGTAAGGTCTTCTGGTTCACTTTGCTAGGTTCAGATTTTGTGGGAACCAGAAATGAAAGTATTCTACAAAATCTTAAAAGCTTCTTTTAAATAACAAATGCACCACAGTTAAGATTACATTCAATATACTTTAATCCAGCTAAGCCTTTGTAAATCTTAGGTTCATAAGATAAGTAGAGATGAGAAAACAGTTCTCTACAGCATCAAATAAAAGTTGCATTTAAAAAACAGTAACTAACCCCTTATCTTAAAAAAAAATATCTTTGTAGCACATATAAACAGAACTTGCTAAGTTTTCATTTTATATTTTCCTTACAGAAAGGTTAGAAGTCAAAAGAATTCATCTCCAGACCCAAGACTCTGATTTATTAGTTTGTCTTTTTCTTACATCTTCAAAATCCAGTACATTATTTTATACTTAAAGCACATCTCCACTTGGAATAGCTACATTTCACATGTCCAATAGCCACATGTGGGTACTGGCTACCATACTGGACAGAATAGGTCCAGATTCCACTTGCTCTGATGCTCACTGAACTACTTTGATGTATGAGAGTTAAATAAACATAGGGACAACATGTCCTTGGATTGTAATACTCATGAAGACTGGTGTATCTTAAAAACACACATGTACATACAAACTTATTAATTAATTGCTATAGCAAAATTTCCTCCTACTGCCACTTGCAAATTTTTATGTTTAAAAAATAGTATCTGGGATATCTAACATTAGGGAAGTTCTTGAGACAAATAAAATTATACTTAGCTCTACACATGATGGTATCTTATGATTCCTGAGTATAAGTGACCTATGGCAAATTAATCTCTAAGATTCAATTTCTTCATAAAAAAAGGATGGGGAGAGAGAAGGTACTCTAGATGCAGTTTAAAATTAAATACTCTTTTAATTTCCATACTCTTACATATGCCCTAGACTAAGAAATAATAAAGTCATAACCACCACATCAACTCACCTCAGAGGCTAACTGGGTAACAGATGAGTAAGGAGATGGGGTACCAAGAACCACAGCATGAAGAGACATGGGCGACTTAGGGAGTTCCTCCCTAAGAGCAGTACTGCATCCATGAGAGAAAGCAGGCTCAGTGCTGTCAGAGCCTCTGGTGTCTCTAAAATGGCTGGGTATCTTCTCATTTTAAGCATTAATAATTAATTCAAATTCTAAAAAAAATGCTGCTTGGGCCAGAAAAGAAAAGTCTGGATATGGCCTTTTTGTAAATTGTGTCTTGCCCATCTCTTCCCCCTCTTTTTGGTGCCATTTTTAACCCTCAATAATAATGAAAAATTGGAGAAATATGCAGCATTTATAAGGGATTAATAACCTTAATGAACCTATAAGAGATAAAAGATAAAACCTAAACAGAAAACTGGACAAAGGACACAAACTGGTAATTCAAAGAAATGCAAATTGTGTGTGTGTGTGTGTGTGTGTGTGTGTGTGCATGCGCGCACGTGCGTGCATGTGCGTTTGTGGAGTGGGGAAAGAGAATGTATATTTCAACCTCACTTGCAATGGGAAAAACAAATTTAAAAATGCTCTTTCCTCACAATTGAGAAAGGGGCAACTGGCAAAATTTTAAAAAATTTCTTATAACCTTTAGTGTGGGTAAGGGTGTGGGGAAACAGGGATGCTCATAAACCACTAGCGGGAATCTAACTTTGCAGACAGAGCCTTTAAGGTGGACAGGCTGGCAATCTATCAAAACTCTATCAAAAATCTATAAAAAATTAATGTACAAAAATATATACACAAGTATAATCTTCGTGGGTGTGAGTATAATAGTGAAAACTGAGGAATAATCTAAATGCCCACTAATAGGGGTTAAGTAAACCATCATGCATCTAATCAATGGCTACTGAAAAATGGTGAGGTAACAAGAAAGGTTATCTACAATGCACTGTTAAATGATAAAAAAGCAGCATATATAACAGAGTTAACAGTCACAGCTTATATAAATTGAGGTGTGAGCATAAGTGTGAATATGTGTTCACATATATATACAATGTGAAAAGAAAATTATCTGTGGGAGCAGAGGAATAATGGGTCACTTACATTTTCTACTATCTTTCCCTTTTTAAAAGTTATAACCTCCTGTTTTTATATTACCTAAAAACAAAACAAACAAAACAAAAAACCAAAGGTAGGTTCACTTGAAAAAACAACAGTTATTAATGACTCTGTCCAAAGGCAAATCCTGGGGAATCAGACTATCAGCTAATATATGAATGACAGCAGTGGCTTCCAGCACCTCCTTGGTTGGGTAGTTCAAATATACTGTAACTGACTCACTGATAGCACCTCCAGATTTATAAATATTAAAACTGAACTTTCCATAGCTTTCTCAAGTGAAAGCTGGCTATGCCTAAAACTCACTTAAATCCAAAATGGCTTTTCATTTCTATGTATAAGAATCCTCATTTTAAATTTGGTTAATGTACATCAAAAACTAAGTTGTAGTAAAATGCTAATTTTAGGAATGAGACAAGTACAACTAGACAAATAGAATAAAATAAAAATGCAACACATTTGATATGCCTGAAAACCTGCTGACTCCTGAAATGGAAACAGTCATATGAAGTCAAAGGGCTCATGCTTCTCTTTCAAGCACAGGGTGAGGCTTGTCGGGGCCACATTAAATGAGTAGCTCATGATTAGCGAGAGCTCCGTTTTCCTGTCGAGTCAGATAGCTAATGCTAATTTCCTGGTTGAGTTGAGAGTTCATTCTGAAGCCATGAACATCAATCACCCAGACTTTAAAATGCTGGTTTAAATATGATAGTATCTTGTTTAGAAAATGGTGTTCATGAATGCACAATAGCACAGAAAGCAACACTGCTAATTTAGTTATGTATTTACTGCAGACTGTGGAGTGGGAATCAAGGTATATCTAACAGGTTCTAAGGACTGATGGATTTGACAGGATTTTAAGTAATTACAGCCCTGGCTCTGGTGGCTCTGTGAAACTTAATGCGATGCTCCCCATCTTCTCAGATAAAGAAGGCAGAGTAGACAGAAAAGCAAAAGGCCTTATTACCAATTTCAGCTTCTTGGGGACACTTCCCATGTAAAACCCCCATTTCCTCAGCCTGATACAGGGCTCCATGCCTACTACTTGACTGAAATAGCTCTGACAAAACCCCTGGGTTGCTGCTGTACCAACAATTTCAAAGGACACATTCACTAGATTTCTCTGCCATACTTAATATGATTACCCTCTTCTTCTTCAAGTTATCCTCTCTTGCAGTTTTTATAACACCTTTTTCTCCCTGTTTTCTTCCCCCTGCTCTATGTCCTCTGCTCCCCAGGTCTCAATTCTGATCTGGCCCTGGATGACATCGCTTAAACCGAAGGTTTCATCAGTAGATGACATTTCAAATGACCTTCAAAACTCTGACTCCTGATCTGAAGCCTACTGCGCTCTCTCTCAAAGCTTCTAGGGCTATCTCCCGGGCCTCTCCATGGCACATTTCTCAAAGTCACCATCTCTGGGACAGAAAATCTTTTTTTTTTTTAATTTTAAATTTAGTTTCAAGTATACAGTACATTGACAAGACATCTATAGAGTTTCTAAAATGACCCCCCAATTGCACTCCCCTCCTCTGACCCTCCACCTAACCAACATAGTAATGCTAGCTGCATTCCCTAAGTTGTGCTCCCCATCCCCGTGACCATCCATCAGCTACTAATTTGTCCTTCTTTAACCTTTCACCCCATTCTTCCAGGCTTCCAAGCCCTCCTCCCCTCTGTCTGACTCTAAACTGTCCACTATAAAAAATCTTCATTTTTATTTGACTCTTAAGAACAATATAGGGTTATTGGCTGACCTTATGTTATTAAAAATTCTTACAACCTGCCTTGGAAACAAATCCTTCTGTAAATTTTATTATTATTCCCAATTAACAGATGGTACAGCTGAGGCAGAGAAGCAAAATAACCTGCTCAGGTCACACAAATACAAAGTAGGTTTGAACCCTGCAAGTCTGCTATGCTACACTTCCTCTTAACATTCAAACTACCTGGTAAAGTTCCCATTACCCGTGTTGTGTGTGTGTAAAAGATGAGGCCTTAGATTTATCTCCCAGCTTCCTCCATAATTCTTATGATGGTTGGTCTCTCCTATATAGTACCACAGAATAAAAAATACACGTTTGCTTTAAGGTAGCTAAGAGCATAAGGTTGGTGATATTGCACATGACATGAAACATCTATTCCATGATTGAAATTACAGGTACCACCATCACCTCATTTGCCTAAGCTACAAACATGGATGTTATCTGGGATTCCTGCCCACTCCTCCAACTTCTCAGTTCACTAACTTCCATACTCTCATGCAAACCAGTCACCTAGTCACAAACCTTTACTTACCATCTCTTAAACAGATGAGAAATACTTGTACCTTCTCAAGATAAAGTTTAGCTTCTTCAGCTTGGCTTATAAGACTCTTAATGCCTGGACTTCTGACTCTGCTCTTCTTATCTATCATCACTCTACACAGCTACATTTGATTTTGTGCTATTCCTAGAGTGTCAAGTTCACAGCACCAAATCCTAGTGGAATTCCCTCTCCTCCTATGCCTTTTTTCATTGAGCTAACTCATAATCATCTGGAAGCTCAAGTGAGACACCCCATCCTGCTTTAGAGATCTTTTTTTCCTCCACTCAGCTCAGTTCAGAACATAGCATAAAACTTAAAACTATTGTGCTACCACTGATTCATTGTCTGTGAGTGCAGACATTCTTTGATTTGAAATCTCCATGGTAAAACAGTAGATGAGATCTCATGGGCCCTCTGTCTAAATATATATGATGAGCAAACAATGAATAAAATGGGTGAATGGATTAAAGGCTGCTCCCCTGTCATTTTATCCTTTGGCTGGCTTATCGCTTTTAGATGAAGAGGAGGCGCTATTCACTTTAGCCCACATCAATGATACTCCAGGAGTCAGAGGCTCATTTGAAGTCCGAGTTCAGAGAGCTCACAGTGCCAACTAAAGTGGAGTCACAAGCTCCCACTCCTGGAACTCCCTTTGAGGCTACGAGACCACACCACCAAGCTGGGGTTTTTCTCCCTCCTGATCAGGACAGCTCGAGAAGACCATTGCAGTGGCGTTAGGTCAGTAACACCGTGTGTCCATTTGAGGGCTCATAAGTGTTCATTTGGGACAAACTGGAAGGAGGGAACAGTCCATAAATGAACATAAAAAAAAAAGTTACAAAGATTTAGTGAAGTATTCCTCTGAAGTCTGAGTTTTCTTTTTCGCGGTGTTTGCATTTAGCTCCTGTTGGCCTCACAGCTAGCCAACACCCAGCTGGGAAGGCAGACTCAGGAGTTTCACTCCACTGCAGGTTTTCCTTTGACCATCTTTCTGTCTCTCCACCCAACCACCCCCTACTTTTAATGCTTGATCAAATGCTCAGAGCTACTCTAAAGGGAGAGGTCAGGTCAGAAGGAGACCTTTTCACATCTGAAAAGGCAGGCGGTGGGACAGACACATCACAAATATTTATTCTTTTCTGATGTTCACATACTGTCCTGGTCCTGCTCTTCGCCTCAGGCCACCTGCTGCCTCTTTGGGATCCTGCCAGGGCAACGAGAGGGTAGCTGAAGCAGTAGAAACACACTCCTCCCAGCCTGACAGTCACCAGAAGGGAAAATTTTCCAGAACAAGCTGTAGCCAGTTGCAGGTGGAAATGCTAAAATGACTTTGAGACACTAAGGTAACTCTTATTTTTAGTGTCTTTGAGTTAAAAACTTTGTTTCTCAAGTAATAGGCTAAATTTACAATAGTTCGAGTCCCTTATTTTGTTTTCCCATATCATATTGTTTCCTTCAGAGCATTTATCAGATTTGCAATTATATTTTGTTAATATTTACAACTCCTCTCTTGGAGATCCTTCCCAAGGAGGGGGACTGTGTTTTATGTACCAATTTGACAATCTGAATCCTCAATGTCTATCCCTACCCTAGCATAGTTTGGCACTCAAATAATTCTTGAATGGATCAATCATTTTTTCCAAATTTACCTAGTTTGCTCACCTTTTATGTGAATTTACACTTTAAGTTCCTATATATGTTTAACTAGGCTGTTTATAAAAGGTAACTTCTAAGACAAGCAAACTTCAAAGTGTGTGTGTATTTGTGTGTTCACTAAAAAAATAAATATAAGGTGCCAAGAATAACTGATATAACTAATTCATTTCAAAACTTATTAAAATGCCACAAATAAAAGTGGGGGTGTTGGTAATGTTCGCAATGGTTGTTACTGATTCACAGAATTTAAGAGAAATACCCAGTATGTTTACATTTGTATAACACTCAAGTTTTCTTATTCATTGTCTTATGATATACTTATAAGTTGTCCTATGAGTTAAAAAAAGTAGATTTAATTATCCTCACTGATTTGCCCAATGTCACATAGTTTGAGATCTTCTTATACATAGTACTTGACCATCTGACTCCCAGCTAAGATATTCTGAGCCATTCATATATAAAACCATCAGGAAAATACATATCAAAAATAAAAAGATAGACATTAAGTATTTAATAGCATATTTATTGAGTTAACTAGATATTGTGCTTGTGCTAAAATTTTAAATAATTTCTGCTTGTAGGCCTTTATACACCCTGTGTTGAAAATATAAAGTTTTTATTTTATTTATATAAAAATATAAAGAGTCACTATAAAGAGTACCCAAAAAATAAAGAGTAAAGTTGCTAGGTAGAAAACCAATATAGAAGAGTCAAATGTATCTCCCTATATTAGCAACAGCTAGAAAAGATTTATCAGACTTCTTTCTGGGTTAAAAATAAATTATATATTTTATTAAAAGAAATTAAAGACCTATATAAATGGAGAGATATTTTATATTTGTGGAAAATAAGACAATACCAGAAAGATACAGTTCTCACTATACTGAGCTACAGAGTAAATATAATTCCAATTAAAATACCACAGGGTTTATTCAGAGCCTAACAAATTAATTCTGAAATTGACATGGAACAGAAAGAGCCCATTCTTGAAGAAAAATAATTGGGGAGATATGGCCTACCAGATATCAAGACTCTTTTTAAAGCTACAGTGATTAAGATAACATGGCACTGGAATAGGGACAGACACATGGACTAATGGAATGAGAGTGCCCAGAAACATATTATGAATATAAAAAAACGATATATGATCTGAGATTAGAAGAAGAAAGGTTGGGTTCTTCAGTAAACAATGCTGGAAGGCTGACTACTTATATGGAAAACACATGAATCACTGTTTTTCATCACACAAGAAAAATAATTTCTGATGTTTAAGGACTGATATGTGAAAGGTGACATTAAAATTTCTCGATTGAAAGTATCTTTAATACCTCAGGGTAGGAAAAGAGGATAAGCTGTAAAGGAAAGCTTGATAATTCAACTATATTAACTATATTAATAGCTACTATATTAATAAATATATTAAGTATATTGAACTATATTTCTAAAAGAGAAACCATAAATAAAAAGGTATTTATAACACATATAACTGACAAAGGGTTAATATCCAGAATTTATCAAGAATCAAAGAGAACAAGAAAAAGCTATGTGGCTTCACAGCTATTGGATTTTGGCATAAATTAAAAGGTCAGAGGGCAGGCTATGCAATGGCCAGACCCTCACTTCTGTGATGAAAAAGCCCTTGGCCACGAGGCAGGAGATGTGTGTCATGACCGGCTACCCCAGGGGTGCATTTATCTACTGACTGATCAATGTACGGGTCAGTTTAAAAACAAAAAGCAATCTTAGTATATGTGCTGTGTAATAAAACCTGCTTTTTAAAATTCTAATACAGATAAATAGTTTACTCATTTCATTAAGAATTCTTTAGCACAACTGTTAATGGTTCTACCTAGTCATCACACAGAGGCAGGACAAGGTACGACCAACCCTGCTGTTGGCCATTCAGATTGCTTCTAATTTTTTGCTAGCAAATATAAAAATGTGGTAAATACGCTTGTAGGTAAATTTTTGTATGCATCTCTTTTTAAGTTCTTAAAAGTGGTTTAAATGGTAGGCGTGTTTAATGTGGGCTTTTGCCAAATTATCTTCTAGGAAATATTGCTAATTTATACAGCAGCATGAGAGTTTATTTTTCCTCCCACAACCTCCCCAGCACTGGCTAAGAACATAAACTTTGCCAGATTTATAAGTGAAAACATGTACACTGAATTTTTTTGATATTTAAACATTTTTGTTTATTGTTCACTTAGTTTCTACATGGTTTATTTGAGCTTAATCCTCTGCCCATTTTTCTACTTAAGTGTTTAAATTTTTTGATGACACATATGAGTTTTTAATATATTTGGGATATTAATCCTTTTTCTGCCAGGCATATTAAACTTGCATTTACCTTTTACTTTTGTTTTTGTTGGTTTGATTAAAGTTTTAAATTTTTATATAATTAAAGCACTCTTTTCCTTTTATGGTTCATTCTCTGATATACAATTATTAATGTCTATACTTAAAGGATTTAACTCATCTCCTTTGTTAACTCGCCTCCACAATAAAAAGTCCTCATCCAAACAAAAGCAATAGCACCTTCCGCAAAGGCAATTGTAAACATAAATAATTAACTGTACTACTGTGTTTTTAAATAATAAAGCAACTTATTAGATGTCAATTATTAGCAGCCCTCAATACATGGCAGTTATTAGTATCACATGGCCATCAGTTGACAACCTATCATTGTATGCAGATAACCCGAGCAGATGTACTTGGGTAGGGTTGATACAGTTGGAAAAATCAAGTGGACCACAGGAGACAGACACTGTGATACAGAAATGCATTTCATATCCCTCAGCAGGTTCAGAAGTGTAGAACAGGCACAAGAAGGGCCCCAGACAGCACAGGCTCTCTTACCTTAACTTACTCTTCCCCTTCTTCCAACTCAGTTTCTTTGTGCACCACCACTCTTGTGACCGACATGTCAGGGTGCTGCTCTCTGGCTTCCTTGATGGCCTGGGCCAGCGCCTGCCAGGGTCAGGGGAGAGCACTGTCAGCAGAAGAAGAGGATCCTCCTCAGGGGGGAGCATCCATGCATACTGATCACCAGGGATCCCCCCTCAAACCAAGATGGTTTTATTGCTTTATTTGAGGAAGCAGGAAGACTTGAAATGCGCTCGTATTCATTTTAGAGAACGCTTCTCATTTCTTCATTCCCCAATTCTCCTGTCCCTTTTGAATAATAATACATGTAGAAGAAACATGCTGGCTCTAAATTCCAGCCTTGCACTCACCAAGAGACTTGGGAAAAATGGATCTTCTCTTACCTTAGTATTCCACCTGCAGCCTGAGACCAATGCTAAGCTTATACAGATCATTTTACGGTTTGCTGTTAGACTTGAAGGAATGACACGAAGTATCCAGCACAGGGCCTGCCCGTACACTCAAGTTATACTTGCTATTACCCCAAGGTGCAGGACCAGGCCTCACTCATCTTGGCCCTCCTGGGCTCTCAGTAATTGCTTGAGGTAAAATGTTTGTTGAACTAAAATGGTGCAGGAAAAATACCTATACACTTCTAGGGCACAGAACAATTAAAACTGCAGCAACAACAATGACACACCATATGTAGAGCTGAAGACCAAATATAAACTAATCTTTTGGTTATAAAGTACAGATATCTATTTTATAGCTGAAAGGTACAAAAGTTAATGGGTCTTTCTCAAGACCATCCTGCCGGTGGTCTGCAGGGCGATGAACCAGGGTGCCCTTCCACTGGGCCAGGCTGTGTGGTAAAGCAGCTAGGTTTCTCTGTATTTTAGCAACGTATTCGAGTGCTGTGGCAAAATGAAAAGATCTTATTTTGTTTAAAGAAGTTTTGGGGAAAAGTAAAAGAAAATACCATGGAACAACACTTAAATTCTAGGACAGATCTCTAAAACATAAAGGAAATTCTACTGGGCTAGAGAGCACCATAACTCATAAGGAAAAGATGCACTTAAAAACAGCAGTGCAATTTTTCCTGTTACTCTATCACCTTAGGGGACAACTGCATTTCTTGTCTGGAATATAGTTTCTGCCAGCTGGAAGGTTACTGAGTAAAATCCTCAGCCTATTCTACAAAAAAAAAAAAATTGTTTTTACATCAAAAAACTTTTGCATGGAAGATTGGAAGATACTTGAGAGTGCTTAAATTTCTACTAGGGAACAAATTCTGGTGACTCACCTATGTCAGGACAAGAGAGAACTCAGACAGGGGACCAGCTTCCAATTTGAGTATAGGCACAACTGTTTGTCAGATGGGAAGAGCAGAGAGACTGAAGGGCAAGAGTGGAGTGGGGAGACCTCATGTCAGAGAGTGCTTCCGAGTACTGACTGCGATGTCAATGGGGAAGGGAGGAGTACAGGAGTGCGGCTCTCCATGAGTGTGTGTGTGTTCGGAGGGAAGTTGGAGACTGGAATGATCAAACCTGTATACCCCATGCTGGTGTGGAATTCCAACTTGGAAGAACAAACTCTGGTGGGAGCCAAAGATCGCTTATAGACGACTTATCAGATACTTTGACTTTACGGTGGCTCCAAAGACCTATCTACATTAAAGCAGAGTAATTGTTAAAAGCAAAAATATAAATGATCATTATGGGACAGTAACACGTGTGAAACATACTTTAATTAGGGGAATAGTAGGTAAAACTGAAAACTGCTTTAATCATCTCCAAACACATGTGAAAGCAGTTTGCCATTAGTTCCTTTCATTCCATATATCAGTATAGGTATTAATACTGTAAAATGTTGATTATGGCAACAATAAAGACTGTGGGAAAACCATCACATCGTATTGACAAACTGAGAAGGTATTTTATAAGAATGGGGTTTTGCTCAGTAACCTTCCAGCTGACAGCTGACCCTGAGGAGCAACTTCATTGTTGTTTCCATCTCCCCGGTTTAGAACCAAGTGTGTCAGGACTGGCACAGGGTGAAGAGACACAAAGCAAGCTTCTCTAAAAGCACGCCTCTTTAATTTGCCAGCACAAAAGAGATTCTCTTTTTCCTATCTTGCTCAGATGAAGGGTTCCCTTCCACTATTAGGATTCCTTTAATGTAGGCAAGGAGCTGGAAAAGGTGTCAATGATATTAAAGTCACTACATGATCAATATCAGTTTTTGGCAGAGAACTGATTTCCCTCCTTTTATGTTAAACAGCTCCGTCACCTCATCACAGGCTTTAAGGAGAATGTGAACTTGTAAGCTTCTGGTGATGGGCATGTTGAAAGCCACAATTATATTTAGTGAAAAAAGTTTATTCCATCTTATAATTAGACATGAAAAGTTATGAAAAGTTAAAATCTTTATTCTTGCCATTGGATACCTGATTTGGATTTAAAACAAGCTGAAGCCCATCATACAAATGGGTGCATGTCCTGGAAGCCACAGTTAATGCTGCAGCAGTGTCATAACTGTTTTCTAATGTGAGTTAGGACCAGGTACATTTTAGTATTAACATTTCAGACTGTTTTTACTATTTGCCTTTCAGATATAGTACTGCCTAGATTTGAGTTTTCAGTTAAAATAAGCCAAAAGAAAAAAGTGCACACAAAATAAAAGCTGAGGGTGACCCCTAAGGGGAAAAGTGGCATTGAAAGGTCAGCAGAGACAGAGATGAAAAAAAACAGAGGCTGGGAGAAGACCCTGATTTTCATTTCCACCAAGCCAAAGAATGTGGGCTCCTACCTAGCGTGCTGCAGGAATCCAACAAGGGCTGGTTGAATGAGAGTCCCAGAGCAAAAGAGAATAGGTTTACTCCAACTTAAGGTCAAAGGAACTCAACAGTGTACCAGTGAACAGAGCAGAAAAAATCCTCTGAATTACCTATGGGGAACGGCTTGGTTCCCCATAGGTAATTCACTTCCAGTAGTAAATAGGCATGTGTACTAGTCATCTACTAGGAATCTGTACTCTTAAGTCAAAATTCAGAGTCAGGGCAATCCTTTCACTTCTAATAATTCAAGAGAATGACAAAATACATATAAAACAGGTAAGAAAATCATGCCTACAAGGGTTTAAAAAAAATAGTAATTGCCTTTGTAGGCACAGAAAAATCTATTTCTCTTTGGTCACATATAGTGAGTCCTATTTTAAACAAAAAATTTTGTTCTCTAAAATTCTCTTTCCTGAGGTTCAGTATTGTGTTTAAAGCTAGGTAACAAACATTTGTTCCGATTCTCCAGCTGGGACAGTCAATTGAACATTTCTTTTCTTTTTCTTCAAGTTGTTGTAAAAGGAAAAAGTTTGGTCTCCTTTAAAGCCGAGTTAAAAATCAACTCAGAAAACAAAACAAAAAATTATTATCATCCCTTGGGATTGCTGTCTAAAATTAAAGCTACTCCCAAAGTTTCTGGCGGTTCCATTCATCATCTGCTTTTAAAGTCATGCATTCTGCCCAACATTAGAATGGAAGCATGATTCTTTGAAAATTTTTTTCTGACTATATGTGAATTTTCACTTTGTAAAAGACTTCAGATTACCTTTCCCAACCCCTCAATAATACGAATAAAACACCTACTGGTAAATAGCCCAACTTTTCTAATGCTAAAAACAATTTTTTTTTTAAGTAGTCTGAGTCAAACTTAGTGGCTTTTCATTATTTTTTTGGAAGTCAGTGCCATTCATTTTTTTAATAACTGACTTACCTTTAAACCAGGCCCACATGATACCTAATGGCTGCCAGGAATCCTATCAATTATTTTGACCCCAAAATACATGTTAAGCCAGTGGGAAATAAAGAGTAATCTGTGTTTTGTGTCTAGGCTGCGAAGTACCTTTACGCTATGCTTAGAAGGCAGAATCAACGAGTCACTGGAAGAAGGGTCTGCCAAAGACAGGGATGTAACACAATGACAGGCGCAAAACTTAGAAAATAAACATAGTCAATTTCAGAACCACAACCTTTTTTACCTGGTCATGATCAATATCTGCATCTCCTGTGATCACGATGCGTTTTTCAATTCTTGTTTCAGATATCCCACCTTTTACAGTCTAAAGGTCATAGAGAAAAAAGAAAGGGCAATCACTAAAGCATGTTTACACATAATCAGAGAAAACAGATGGAGGACACCAAGACCTTCTGATCATCATAAGGCAATGCACATTGAGTGGGGAAGACTGATATTCTGGAAACTTTAAGCTCAATGGAGAATCCTTTGTTAAAATGGTAGCATCCTTAAGTATTCCTCAACTGAAGGCAAGTTTAAAACTATAGTATCAAGAGTTAGGTGAGATTAAGAGGGAAGAGCTGCCATTCAATCCATACAGTCACTGAGACATTCCATTATAATTTCCTGAGTTTTTTCACTCTCAATTGGCCAATTCTTGAAAAGAATAAAAAGAAGAAATAATTGTTTGGTTTATATAAAGCTACAAGGAATTCTAACAATTTAGGTATCTTGTTTAGGTTTGGGAAATTGCTTAATGTTATCGTTTTCACTGCTTGATTTATCATGTGGTTTAGTGCAATAATAAAAAAAGGACTTGGATTTGGTTTAAGATAGTAAGATGTGATAGGGTGCTATAAAGGTAGTCATTCAATGTTTGATTTGATTATGGTTTCTGCACATAGTTGTACATGTGGACATGGAGCAGGGCTGAACAAAGGCTGTGTGATGAGACCTGGGGGCAGGAACTCCTAGGTGAATTGCACACAGTTACTCACTTGGAGCAAGCTAATAGAGCCTGGGGCATGACAGAAACTGAAGGGATCATATGCCTGTGACATCCTAAAGAGACAGTGAGCAAAATCCACACATTGCTGAGAAAGCACATAACAACTTCTACACCTCTGATAAATTTACACATTATGTCACAAGTGACTTCACTTTACATATGAAACAAGGTTTATCACTAGGTCTTCATAATTGGATATATTTTAAAATGTACAGCAATACCATCTTGCATTTGTGACATATTTTTAATTTACAAAGGTTTTTTGTTGTTGTTGTTGAAATATGGGGTAAGGAAAGCACGAAGGATACATTTAAGACCTTTAAGCACTAAGCAAATGTGAAAAGTAGAAGCAAAAGGAAATACTTTAAAATAAGGCTGGAGAGAGAAATCTGATGACTTTGGCATGCATCAGAATCACATGGAGGGCTTCTTAAAACACACCCAAGGTTTCAGTAGGTCCGGAGTGGGGCCACAGTATTCACGCTTCTAGTAAGTCCCCAGGTGAGACCTGCTGCTGCTAGTCCAGAGACCATACTTTGAGAATCACTGGTCATCTGGTATTAAACACTTAGAAAATCATCTGAAAAAATGCCCCAAGTCAACATAAAAGTATTTTAAATTTACATTATTTGAACAAACTGTTGAAAATTCTGAATGATGTCTTCACTCACTTGCTTCAGTTAAGAGGGCTCATTTGTACTTACCAGCCTTTTGTGCTTCCACTTTTATTAAATTGTTACAGCTAGCTGTGTTAGGTATAGCTACTCATATTTTTACCCCCTTGTACTTTACAAAACTGCAATTTGATTTAAATACATTTGTCAATGAAGCCCAATTTCTTGGATACTTTAAATGTAGGCATTTTTATTCCACTGGCACTGTCTGTGTATCACTTTGAAGTGTGTATAGGAACAAAGAAACAATTAGAAAAGATTCTGTTTGCAATGTACCCTCTTCTCCCTAGGATTCCCCTGGATTGCTTTACCTTGGTGATGTGTGTGGTTGTTGTTGTCGACACGGACTCAGAAGTGATGGTTTGTGCGGTCAGTAACGTGCCCGAGTCACCACCAGCCCCGCCATCAATCTTTGGATAGTTGGGGGAAAAATACAAAGCAATGCTTAACTTCCATTATGTTTTCAGAAAAGACCCTTCCCCATCGAATATGCATCTTTTAAAATCTTTGCAGTTGGCAGAAGATGCTACCTGCCTTTGCATGTTTATAGTGATAATTAACTGACCAGGAGGTTGGCTAGCATTTAAAGGGAGTAAAGGCAAAGGCTAAATGCACATGGAGAAGCAAACCCCATACATAGGGAGAGAGAAAAAAGGAAGAGTGGAAGTAGAAGGTGAGACTGAAAGCTACAGGAGAGAATTTGACTGAAGGTTGTTTGTAGAAGCTCAAAAAAGAACTAGCAAATCAGGCAAAGAAGTTTCCAGTGACCAGAAGTGCTGATTTTGTTGTTGTTTAAGCACAGGTGGGTAAAAATACACATTTTTCTCAGATATCTAAGCAATAAAACCTGACTAGAGTAGACTTAAACTTGCATGATTTTGTTATTTCTTTACCTCTAGTAGATTTTTAAAAAATGACACTGTTCCTACAATAGTTTGTGTTGTGAGCATATATATGGGGACATATATTTCATATATGCATATATGTGCTCTCTATATATACTTATATACCTCATATATAAATCTTATAATATATCTAAATATGTTTTAACTTGTTTGTTTTGATACTAGAAAAGGTAGAAAGTTCTGGAGTTTACTAGCAGAAATAATAAAGAAAATTAATATCCTAATAGTTTATGTTAAGATCACCAACTATATTTGCCTCCTATTTCCTGAGACTGACACAAGGAAATAACCAGAAGGGCCAGAGCCTTTTTAATTGTTTGTTAAGAGGAAATCTCCCCTGAACTTGGTTCACGCAATGTACTTCTTTATGAGGACACTTACCATCACAGAAATAGGAGTACATGCTTTCCTACCACCCCCATTCATAAAAAACCTGTTTGTGGTTATGCGGGATCTATGTATATTATATACATTTAAGATAACATATCAAGAATAATTCTGAGGAACAGTTCACATATATATACATTAAACCTTTAAAAAAAGAAGTAATCTGAGAGGGTAATAATCTGCCATTCTTCACCTTGGTACAATCTTACTATGAATACTAAGTTTCTCAGTCGAGAAAACAATTGTATAAATTTCGAAACCATTCCATTTTGAATGATACTTTTTCCTCTTTTATGTTACCCTTAAGGTTAAATATCTTAATGCTTACTTCAAATCTTTACAGAATCAATGTCTGATATCTAAAATCAAACCGACAAATCTGATAATTATTTAGATAGAGAGTATCACATTTATATAAGAATGATGACATGTCTTCAGAAGATAATCTCACATGAAGAAGCACAGATGTGTGTATGCAGGTGTGTAGACTTGCAAGCAAGAGTTGACTGAATCTGTATTCATGAGTTGATGGGGGGAGGGCCTAAACCCTACAAATCTACCAATTACATCATATCCAATAAACTTCATAAGATGATCAGTTTCCCAAGTGTACATAAATATTCCTGGGTATATCGGGCCAGAAATGGTTTACAATAATATGAACGAGATTGGTACTGCCTGCCCTAAATGATGCTATGTATGCTTTCCCCACATATTTACTGGATCATCAATTTGATCGCAGCTCTCTATCTCAATCTAAGAAGCAACACAGCAAATTATGTTGTTGAGGTTCTGTTATAGAACAGAGATATAAAAAGCTATGTCAAAGTCAGAAACATGTAAACTAGGACAAGACAGAATAAAAACAGAATCAGACTGAGTAAAAAAAAGAACTAAAATAGTCCAAAGCTAGAGCTTTAGTACCTGTGGAGACTCATATGTGATGGTTTTGGTCTCAGTTTGGACAATGGGAACTTCCTTGGTGGAGATTTCTGTCCTTTGTGAGGCATCAGAAATTGTTACCATCTCTGTTTTTACCACTGGTGGCTAAGGTGGAAAGGAAAGGAAAAATAAATTCTAGAGGTAGTGATGTAAAAGTCCTTAACGGAGCCTTCGAAAATAATTGTGAGAAATATGTCCAAACACACACTCATGCACAAAAGAGTAGATGTAAATAATCTCAAACAAAACACTTTCCTTCAAATATATATATATCGTATATATATATATATATATATATATATATATATATTATGTATATGATCAGGATAAATGAATATAATGGCTGCATTAATTATGGTACACTTCTTCGAATTATAATAGTCCCAAACTACTTACATGTCAAGCCTAGTGTACAATGATACATATATTTTAGCTCAGGGCAAGTAACGATAAAATTGAAAACAAAACAGAATGAACTACATGAAGTGACCTGCCTTGCCTTAATTTTTACTAAAGTTTAAACAACCACATGGTTTGTGTGAAGGTCAACTGCCTCTGACTAGCACACCATAGGTAGGCGAAGATTTGCTCTTTTCTCCCAAAAGCCCTTTCTGCCCTATTTTCAGAAGAAATACTTTTAAGTATGACTGCTTTCAATTATACTTGTCTAAAATTTGCAATATTTCTTCTCTATTTCATAAGTTAAACTGTTATATCTAGCACTAGTCCACCATCATCACATTAATGCTTTGAACAATTAAAAACTTTAAAGGAGAGGTCCACAGCCTATTAACACTGCAGTCTGCTGACCATGTATGTCTAATACAGCACCAGCCTATACTACTACCAAAATGTGACAGTAGTTTCTCTGAGAGAAAATTCCCAAGTGTAATTATTTAAAGAGGAACAACTGTATGTAAATGTGGAAAATGGTTCAGAGTGTTCCAAGACTCTTGAAATGTCTTCTCTGAAGTGAAATAGGCATTTTTAAAGTAACAGAGTAAAAATCCATTTAATTATTTCAAGACAAAGTCACTTCAAGATTTCCAGCCCATCAAAGAGAACAAATATGAATAATTCCTACATGGTGGGCATTCAGTTTTAAAATCAAGAAACATTCACATGCAAGTTCACCCTCCCTTAGCATAACTATAACTGCACCTAGAGACCAAGACTTAATCTAAGAGGAGTGTGGAAAGCTCTCTTTCTTATAGAGAAAAAAGAAAAGACTCATGTTCACAATATATAATCAATGTATGAATAATCCAGAATTGATGATAGGACAGAATGAAAAAAGAAGAGTAATCTCTTATTAAACAGTCTAGCCTCTGGCTGCCTAAAAGGAAATAAAAGGCTTTAACCAAACCATACAATCCCTGGAACCTAAAAACAGAAATCACGGTGGTATTCAAGAAATAGTTTCCATCACTGCCAGATGTTGAATTCAGAGCACCATGGTAATCAGAGCCTGCTGCCACTTCTAAAAATCTTAAATTGAAGAGAGAATGAGCCAGAAAGTCAAACCCTGTCATGACGACAGCAGCACACACACTCACAGTGACCACTTTTCAACAACACATACACAATTTTCTAATTAAATCAACAAAAAAGCCATTTAGTAGGAGGAAGCAGTGCAACTGAAGACAAAAAGTTGAAAACATCCAGAACATGCAAAGAAAAATTTAAGCGTGAAACGAGAATGAAAAGATGACATGCTGGTGGTGGGAAAGTTTACTGCCAGGTGACCCAGTGGCGGTAAAGCAGCTAGCAACCACGCCCGTGCTGGCAGAAAACCTACAAAGCAGCACTCCCCACTTCCTCCCATGAGAGATCAAAACCAGAATCTTGTTGAAAAAGCTGAAGGAGAACTTGGAGAACAGGAGAAGAAGAAAGGCAGGTGTTGTCCACCTGAGAAAGAACTCCAGAGTTTAGCTCCCGCTTGAGTCTCCCATTTACCTCTGAACAACAAATAATTTGTGGCAAAACATCAATGTCAACATGAGACACCTCTCCGTTAACTTTATGTTGCTCGTCCTCTGTTTCTTCACTCATGTCTTGCTTAATAGCGCCTTCGTGTACACTCTTCTCTGCAGATATCTTTGGGGCAACTACAATTTCCTGGGTGACTGTTTCTACTGTGCTGACACTGGCACCTGCTCGCTTGCCTGGGCTGGCTTCTGGCACTGGTTCCTCCCTCTCTACTACCTTGGCTGCTCGGCCGGCTTCTTCCTCCACCTCTTCTTCATACTCCTCCTGCTCTTCCTTTATGGTGTCCTCGGCTGCACGGTGGTGGGGCCGGTACTCTCCCACGTCTTCCTCCTCGCTCTCACTGCTGCTGCTGCTCTCAGAAGACAGGGAGGTGGAGTCCTTCTGCGTCAGGGGCTCCACCTTACGGATCGCCCCGGGACCACTCCCAGGTGATATCTCTTTACCGTTCATTTCTTCAGTGATTACTTTTTCGTCTTTCCCAACCTCTGCCTGCTTCTTCTCCTCCACTACATTCAGAGTCTCATGTGAACTCTGCACAAAAAAAAATGGATGAGGGAAAACAAAAATATATGAATGAATGAAAATGATGGAAACCAAAATTAACTGATGGTAGGCTCATGTAATGGAGAAAAGCAAAGATGATTATGATGGCTGACTGAAAGGGAAGCAGGGGAAATGTGAGGGGCGTCAGAAGCATCAAGCAATGGTGTTAAATGGAAAAGGGGGAGGACCTTCGCAGCATCTCTGGCTCCAGTGCAAGGCCCTTCTGGCTCAGGGGCGTGTTTCTGCGGAACAAAAAGCAACCGAGGACACAAAATCAATAAAGATTTACCTCAACACCCACCAAAACAAACATCTGACACTGCAAAGACAGGACAGTAAGAATCAACATCTACAAAAACCTTTGCTCAAGGTCACATAAAAGACAATCAAGACAAATGCAAAAAGCTTACAAAAAGGAAACAAAAACACAAAACAGCCAGCATCCTCCCAAAGAAATAAAGTACTTTTATTAAAGTTATACCTATAAACTCTACTTACATAGTTGACAAGGAATGGAAAAAACTGGAATTACACTAAGCTTATCGATTATTTTAAAGTATAAATTCTAAAACTTATAAAACCTATTCATCAGTATTGACGTTAATCAGACTATACAGCCTATCTGAAACCCTGATTCCTAAATAAATATATTATTAATAAGAAAGAACCTTTGTTTTCTGCTGGCTCATTTAAGAAACAGCTTTAACTTGTTGTTTTTATAGTTGGTCTTTGATAACTATTAACATAAAAATGATTGTTCCAAAAATGGAATGGGAAGGAATAATACATATAACTATAATACATCCCAAGCTGTACTACAGATCAGCAAAAGGGATATAACATTAGGGTGGAAGTCAATAATGACCCCAAGTGTTTTCTCTTTGAGTTTAGCTTCTTCTCTAGCATCTTTGAAAACTGAAATAAACCAACTTTATATGGAGATGCTCACTCCTGACCCCTGCAGACATGTACTTCTTAGGAGTAAATCTAGTTAAGTAGTATAGTACCTAAATGTTCACAATTTTACAGGTCATTGAATTATGATTACTATTCAACCTCAAATGGCCAGATGGGTTCTGCCCAAGTTCAGGGAACCCCTTAGGTTCATTCGGGAGGGGGGCGGGGGAAGGAAAATGATTACTTCACTGAGAATGGCACCTCAAATTTTTCATGTAAACAGAATTTTTTTAAATAGTAAGCCATCAGAAGATGCCTAAAAGACATTTAAGGCTTTGAATAGTTTTAATTCTGCAAAGCTTATTTAGAGCTTCTGTACTTGGTTGAGGCTTTACCTTCACATATTAACCACCCTCAATCTGAGCTGGTTCAAATGATTCCCTGAATTAAGGCAGATTTTTCTGGGGGAGAGGGCTAAGGAGACACCCAAAAGAGGCAGGAGAAACATCCAATCCTTTTCTTATCCTTAAGTTCGAATTCAGTCTTTATTTCTTAAAAGTTTCTCCCAGGAAGAATTAATTTCACCAATGAAATTGGTGAAAGCACTGAGTGGAAGGGTTCATGAATATTTGAAAAATAAAAATCACTCTCATATGTGGCTTTTAAAAACAGGGGAAACAAATAAAATGCACCTCAAGCAACTGTGAGAAGGGCGAGGAAGAAAGCTTTTCAGAAGGAGCATTACAGTTCACAACAGTGCCCTCTGCTGTCCAAGTGGTGGCTTTCATGCTATCAGAAAAGCCCTTTTCACTAAACAAAATTGATGTTATCTCCTCTTCTAGGCTCTAGAGAAGTCAGAAAAGGAAGAGCAAAGAATTAACAATAAGCCAGACCAGACAGCAGTGACCTATTAAATGAAAGGAGAGGTTACACAAGAAAAAAATCACAGAATAGCATAAATCCAAAGAAAGGTGAGGATTCTGCAAAGGGACATGTGGTGGTTTATCTGAATACTTGCTTTCCATTCTGCCTGAGACTCTTTGATAGTTCTAACCTATGGAAACCAGCTAAAACTCCTTAGTCTGTCACTAAAGCTTTAATCACAAACACTGTTTTGTCTATTTCTGAGGTGGCTTTGTGGCGTGAGCCTGTCTGCACAGGGGCCCCTACACTTGAAATGCCCATTCCTGTGTCACAGCTTGGGTGACCCTACCTGCCTGTCTCCAATGCCCTTCCCTTACGGACTCTGGGCCTTGTCAATTTTGTCATCTGAGGTCCACTTAATGTCCCATATTTCATGTGCAGCCTTCTCCAACCATTCTAGCTCCTAGATCCTTTCCCTTCCTCACACCACTTTAACTGTACAGCAAGTGCTGTGACTGTAACCCACAGAAATTCCCTCAGACATGCTAAATATGGCGTGGAATGAAGAAAACAATACTCCCCCTCCCCTACCCAAGAAGAAATAGGTAAAGAATTCTAAATAGGAAGACAAACTCAAGTGAAAACCCAGTGAGCCATGTTAAAATCATCTGTCCCTGAAAAACTATTAAGGCAAATTTAACTTTACGTTTCTGGCCCTTAAACAATGGTCCCTTCCTGCCTGGTAGGGCACAGCAGGAAAGCTGGGGACTGTCCCAGGCACCTGGAATGCCAACAGCAAAGAGTCACCGTGAAGCTTCGCCTCATGTCATAAGTATGCAGGTGTACTTCCTAATAAACCCACTGCTCAGAGACCTTGATGAACAAGTGACTGGGATGCCCCTTGGGATGGTGTAGTAGGAGCAGTGAGGAACAGGGACAATGGGATGAAGAGGGCTATGAGCATAAGCATTCACAATATTCAGGAGAGAGAAAAAACGCCAATGGACTAATTCAGCTTAATTATAATCTCCATAATTACTCCACCCCTGGGGGTTGAGTGGGTGGAGAGGGTGTCCTTCGAAGTAAGAGATCACTGGGGAGTTTAAATAAGTGTCATGCATTTAATTATTCAATAAAATATCTTCAAAAGTACCTTAAAACTATAGTCATGTAATCTCTACACTCATGAGAGATTACATGAATTTAAATATGCCATAATTCTCTCAACACATAAGAGGATATATGATAGAGTTATTTACCTATTAAAGACTAAGTGATCTGGTTTCCAATTTACTGCTCTCTTCTTAAAATTATTCGCATTTGAACTAAAACCACTTTGAAAGTTTGATATACTTAAACAAAAAACTACTACTTTTTTTTCTTTTAATATATAAATCTCTAAACCCATATTATAGAAATTTGGAAAATTTGGTCAAATTATACTCATATATAATTGTTTATTTTATATTTCATTAAGGATTATAATTTAAAGATAATCAAGACACCCTGAAAAATCAGTAGCAAATGAAGATGTAACAAAGACGTAAATTTATAAGATATTCTGCTAAAAAACAAAACATTCCAGTAGACTTAACTGCTCACACTCTGTCAACTAATAGTAGTGATACGTTATTTGCTGGGGGGTGGGGAGTGAGTGAATACATTGCCATATGGTCAGTAAGTGTTGGGTGAACAGGTGAATGGATGATAGCATTACAATAATTCATATGTATGTCAAATATGTATTTTCCTTCATGTGCTGGAGAGGAAAAAAATAAGAAAGAAGAAGTAACTTCAAGTGCAGATAAACCATTTAGAAGCTTAACAGTGGGTAAACTCCAGATTTAAATTTCATGTAACATCATTTTAGTGTAGCTTCTACATATCGTATTTTACATTGTACATTCATAAACGATGACATCCAGAAAAGTGATCATTTTAAACATCTTCACCAAAGTTTCCTACTGCAAAAAGTACAAGAACATTACATTGATCAAATATATCATTTGACATGCTTCTGAAGGATAAAGTTTTAAAAATTCATATTTTAAAATGTGATATTAAAGTCATTTCACACAGAGTCTAATTGGCTATGGGATTTCACACTAACATTTAGAGTATATAAATATGCCATTTGGTTTAGCTTTATGACATTATCTTTCTCATTTGCAGCATTCTGGAAATATTTCAACTCAACTACATCTCAAATTCCAGTAGGACAAGACTTCATCTTCCATTTAGTTTGCCTCTTCTCCTACCCCACTGTATGTTCTGATGAATAATGGTCTCTACTGATTAACAAAATCAGAATTTTGTGGAAGGGAAACACTTTTTCCTTATTACTGATCTTTGCTCTCAATAATATCTCCTGTAATCCACATTCCTCACCCAGCCAGCATCAGAAGGACGCTTGTCAGATCCATGGGATTATATCACTAGTGTAAAGCAATTCAACGGCATCCCACCACCCCTGTAATACAATTCCAAACTGTCAATATGGTCTTTAGGACCCTGACAGGATCTGGAGTCTGACCTCCTTGATGGTCCTAAACCCTTGTCATTTGGTCATTCAGTTTCTTTAACTAGTTCCTGCCTTGGGGCTGTTGCATTTGCTCTTTCTTACACATAGAAAAATTGTCACCTTGCCATTAACAAGGTCTCAACTCAAATAAATGCTAGCTCTTCCTGACCACACAGTACAGCAGCCTTACCCTATGAACTTCCAATACAACACTGTTATTCCATTTTCTTAACACTTCCTTCTTAGTACCCTAAATTTTCTAATTACCAATTTTGTCGGGTGTCTACCTCCAATAGACTCTAAGCTCTCTAAGTCCCAGAAATTAAAGGCAGACCAGCTGGCTAAACAAAATCAGTGGAAACAGAAGAATACAAATGTAAAAGCAACAGAAAGCTAACTTCTTAATAAGGCCAGATATTTCATATATGCAGAAGCACAGAGAGAGATCTGAGGGACTGCTATGGTACACCAAAATCTTTCCTCTCATTAAAAATCATAAAAATGAAAACTCAAAAGCTTTCCAAATGTAATTAGTAAACTAGTAACCTAAATCACACATAGTTTAGCACCACCACTGTGTACACTAGAACTGTACAAACAGCACATTTTCACATGAAGTCATGGTTTCTCTACTGCCAGCCACATACATCAAAATTAGGGGTCACTTATTAGTTGACATATCTTCGTTTCAAATAGTGGATTTTCAAATAAAATAATTCTGCAATATCTCACCTAATGATCCTCTACTCTTATACATGGATATTTAACTTTTTATGCTCAAAAATTATTTCTAAAAAACTTAGGTAGATACATAAGAAAAAAAAAAGTATCTAATCCTGTGGATAGAAATAAAAAGAAAAGAGGAGAAAGCAAGAGTAGATCTAAGGGTGCAAGGTGAACACCTTGTCTGCCTCCTGGGCTTTTTCTTCAACTGTCCGTGTTGCCGCCATCTGATGCTTCTCCTTCATGGATAAAATATCCTTGAAAAGATGGTCTCCTTTTCTCTATTGTTTTAAACAATAGACATAATCAACAAATAACACAAGTACATCACATCAACAGTAACATAAACATAAAAAAACTATGTGGGTTAGGACAACCAACCAGATAAAGCTGCACATACAGGGAGGCCCAAATCTTAGCATGACAGACACTGTTTCTCTAGAAAACACAACACTCTAGAGTCCATTGCTGAAATATGAACATTAGTATCTTCAGGAAACCAAAAAATATGAATTTAAGTGGTATACAACTTCATATGACTCTACTCTTAATATTTTCAAAAGTTTTTTTTTTTTTTTCAGTTTCAGCAATTACCTTTGGTCATCTCTTCTTAAAGAGCTTTTTTCCTTTCATTGTCACAAACTTAAAGCAACTAACAGTTTTGCTTTTTAAGAAAAGGTGAATAAAAATAGCATGAGACTAAATAAATCAAGAGTCTCCAATTTGGCAACATTCAAGCCAGACTTGATGAATTTAAGAGAAGTGAGAAATGTAGCAAAAGGGAAAAGATGAAATTGGAAGGTAACACCTTTATACACTTTTTAAAATGTGTATTAAATGTAATCACTGACTCTTTAAGTACAATAAACGAGCCCATAAAAGTTTCTGGTTGATAAAAGAAGAGATTTTGGAGCATCAGAAAAGAACAGATGTAGATAGGAAGGAATGTAGCAGTATTTTGAGACTATATTCTAAAGGCAATACTTATATTGATGGTGGAGAGAAGTAAATCATGGAAGTAAAGAGTTTGAAGAGATGTTATAGTTGAAAATGTTTTTAAAATACTAGTCTACATTTCATTACTAGGACATTTCAGTATTAAGTTGTAAGATACAACATTCTGCAAAATTTTCAACAGGGTTCATCAGTCTTCAAAGCTAAGTTTAACTCATTTGTCTCACAGTAATGACCTTAAACCATTCTAAATATGGTCTACATTATTTATTAAGTAAACTTTCTTATTTCAGAAGTCAATATCTGAAAAGCTTACTTTTAAATAGCATATAATGTCAATGTCTAACAACTGATTGCCACCAATTTACTATAATAAAATTGTTATTCTGAAACTATTTCAAGAATATTTTGAAACTCATACAATTTACCTAAGAACTAGGTCAATGTGTATTACATTTGTTAATACATATTTAGTATTTTAAAAAATTGTTAGCATTTACATCTAAAACAACAGCAGCAGCAAAAAAAACTAAATGAGAACATTTGGTAACTTCCTGAGATTAACATAAGAGAGTTTAACTGAAGAGCTGGAGTGAGACATATAGCCAACAAATAGCTAATGACATACCCCTTGTGTCTGTAGGGACAGAGGTGTGATACGTCGTTTTTCCCATTCATTAGGGCGCGGTTCAGGTGTGGATTCCATAAAATTGCGCTTGAGTTCACTAATGCTAGCCTGATGTTTCAGTATGTCCTCCTGGGCCTTATCCAGGTCCTAGCAATATGTAACGCGATAAAGGCGGAGGGTAGCGGGTGGGGGAATCCAAAAGAAAAAAAAAAAAACCCAGTAGGACAAAAATAAAAAATAAAACCAAAAAATAAAATAAAACAAAACAAAGCAAACTTATGATTAAAAAACCATATTAAAGCAAGAAAAATGCCAAGTCTCAAAAGCCATATTATCACTGATGAACAAGCTTAGTGAATTCCTAAAAATTTGAATATAAAGCCAATGTGTAATTTTTTTATGATGCACATTTTAAAAGGGTTCTAATGTCTTCTCTGTTTAGAATTTTTAAAGAAATAACTATTTACATTATTAGAAGGAAAATATGAAACTAATACTCAAAATGGCTAATAACTCCTCTTTCTAATAGCTGGATTTGAAATGTAGCTTAACTTTTCTGGTTAGGGCTACTACTAAAGTTGCATTCTATGAACACAGTAAATTAAGCAAAAATAGAGAAAGGTGCACTGAAAAGCACTTTCGGCTTGACAGGAAAGGCAGATCATCCATCAAGACCAAAAAAAAAAAAAAGGGTGGTAGGGGGAATGAAGGACTGACTTTTTTCAGGAAGTTCCAGCAGTGGCTTTTAATCCTTAAGGAATAAATAACGGCTTACAGAGGCTGCTTGCATTTGGCCTCTCTATAAAATAAGTGAATGTCATACTAGTTTCATGTACTTGCCAAACACAAATGTGGGGCCCAACTGCTTTACATACCAAGTGGTCCCTATATAAACAAAGATGCAAGAAAAACTCCCAGGTTGATTTTCACTGGAGTAGGCCCTGATAAGTGATACTTGTGGGAATCAAAGCTAATTATTGTTCAAGAAATGGTTTTAACTGAATTTTATGTTTTCTTACATTTCAAAAATCATAGGGGCCACCTGTGGATTATAGCTTTCACCCCACTCCCAGAGGAACAGGTCATGCATCTGATAAAATTAGATATTCCATATTCATGCACAAGCATAGTAGCTCACCTACGAGCTTCTATAGCCATTTGCAAAAACTCATGAAAATCTAAACTTCTTTGCATGGCTTGGAAAAATGACTGTGGCTTGAGATCAGGCACATTTCTTGTAATTGTTCAAAGCAATGTTATGTATTACAATTTAAGGCATTTTAGTAAGTTATGCAAAAATACATTTCCAACAATTATCAAAGCTGCCAAAAGCAACCAAACATATTAGTCAGATTACTGAGTATTGCAGTTCTCCACTGAATATATTGCCATTTACTACCCAAAAATGAAGGGAGAAAAAGTTCTCATGTGACACGGGGAATATAATTTACACCCTAATTGAGTGGCTAGATTTTCTTTTTTTTCCCATCTCTATTTTTTTTTTAATGAAAACAATCCTATTAATTAGCATACTCTCAAAAGGAATACTTTAAGTGGACAACATTGCTAATTGCATAGATTTTAGTGTCACCCTCTCCCCTTCAAAAAAAATTGTGGCCACAGATCAAGAGTAAAATAATTTAATGCCAGATCAACAAATATCTGTTCTGGTTAATGTATATTAAGAATGGGATCATGTTACTTCAGATTCCATGCCCTGGAGATAACCCAAAAGGAGAGAATAAGTTTATTTATAGAACTTTAAGATTAATGGACAACAACTTTATTTATTCGATGAAACAGAACTTTTTTTCCCAGCTGTCACTTTGAGAACTTCTAGTAGATATATTCCTACCTAAGCCACTTTAAGAGCACAAAGTTGGACTGGTGACTGGTAACATGCACTCCCGAGATGAATTTCCCCCATGCATCTCATGCACTGTGCTTGAAGAAAGTTGCCAGCCAGCCTATGCGTGACCTCCCGTCCACAGCAGCCTGGCAGCCATCAGGACAGTTGTTTTCTTAAATTATACAAACCTCCAACATTAAATTGCTATGTCTGACATAAATATTATCCCCTTCTACTCTCAAGGAATTTTTCTGTGAAATTAAATCACACACAGGGGGGAAAAGGCAAATAAACATAAGTGTATCAATCAGCAAACACCAGAAACAACCCAAAATTGGGTAAGTCTAAGACATTAAAATAAAAGAGTAATAAAAAAATCTTAAGACCCTAATGCCACAACAAGCAAAACTCACAAATAAACCCTGAAAGTGCATCACCCCACACACAATAATAATGGCAGGCAGCAGCGACCAGTTTTTAACTTTGAAGAAAAAATATCCACCTCCTCCAGCTGTGTTTCCTCTTCTTCAATCTTCGCCTAAAAAGTCACACAGCAAATGGCCAGAAAACAATGGAGTATTAGTGGAAACTCTACCATCGGTGAAAAGAGCTGTATTTGAACATCAATGGTGAACCAGAATTACCAACCTTAATTGTGTGGCCCTCAGAAGATGTGAATGAATATCGAGCCACTTTGGTGTTTCTTCACCTACATACAGTGTTGTGTAAATGATGAAAATGATCCTTTGCAAAGGTGGAATGGAGAATGAAAGCTTTGCTCCTTCTCAGTCCCTAGATTACACGCATTGCTTTTAAATACTTCTTTTCTTTTTTTTTACTCAGGTATGAAAATATGAGAGTGTAAAAATGGCATAATTCAATCTGTCCTACTTTTAAATATCTAAATCAACTAGTACAAAGCATGAAGATGCAAAATTTGGCTTTCACTTTATATCAGGGACAAATGTTCACCCTAGTATTCAGCTTTTCAACATAGATTTCTTTCCTTGAGGGGAAACTGGCTTATTTTGCTACATTCATGTTAAAGCAGTAGAAATTTAAAAATGCTCTTTGAAATACAGCCACTTTTCTTTCATAAAATTCTTTAAACAAGAATCATTGTTCATAGTTGGTCAATTCTCAGTATCTAATAATCCAAAACAATAAATTTGTAAATGTAAAACTAACAAATACTGATGACCGCTGACTCAAGGAAAGGAATGACGAGAAAGAAAAATATTGGTTCCGATAGCAAAGGAAAGCAGTTTAATCTTTACATGTTAACTGATAACAGAATCATATATCACATATTCTTCTTAACTGAAATAATCATATCAAATCTGAGAGTTCAAAATACTTTCTTTTAAGCCATTCTCATAAGTATTTTTAACTTCTCATAAGTGTTTCTGAGAAGTCAGCAGGAAACTCCAAGTATCTTTTTTATTAGAAGGTAAAAATGAGGCACAGTCACTCAAAAATCTGGTAAGAATTATCTTCTAATTCCTTGGTCAACAGTGAATTCTCTTAAATATCCATCTTTGGCATCCTCAGGTAACCTTTAAGAATTGTGGTTTTGTCCACAATTCCTAATCATAGCATTATCTTCACATTTTTCCTTTATGTTCGCTCTAAATTTTGTGATTTACTCTATGGATTGATAGTATCTACAAGATAACTCACCAGACCACATTTAGCAAAACAATCAGAAACATACTGTATACAACAGCACTGACTGGTAGTGCAGAGGTAGCCCTACATGGGTGTAAAAATCCTCAAACCAGACATCTAATTTTAAATGAAAGAACACTAAGAGGCCCAGTTTCAGGGCTATATGTTCTAAATTTTCAAAAAGCCTTGTTTCATTTTGCATAAACATTTGTTTAAAAAAATCAGATTATTATCTTCCTTACAAAATACACAAGTGACTCTTTCATATAATTTACATGATTTAGAGTTAAAAAAAAACTGTGAAATTCATCTGGTCTCCAAATACTACAATAATAAAGAGACAAGGAGTTTCTGAGATTAGACCTATAGACTTACAAATGTCATCCTCATATATGCAAGAACAACAAACTTGTCTTTCTAACAAAATAAATAATACTAAGGAGCTCTCCTAACATACATCAATTACAGTTATGTCCACTGCATCCTAAGTTCTATATCAAAACAAAGTTTCCATCCTAAAAGAGCAGAATTAACCTCTGTCTGAAAGACAAACAGACCCAATATGATCTAGATATTTATAAAGTAATCCTACAATTTTTCTCTAATTTAGAAGGTATGGGACTACTCGATGGATATTGATGGAAAGGAAGTGCCTACACTTATTTCTCATGCACTAAAATGTTGTGTGTATCAAAATGTGCAGCTCATACTCTATGGAGGGTAATGGTGAAATTTATGCACATGTTTACACTCTACATTTGGAAGGGAATAAGAGAAAGTGTAGTTTTGTTGACCGTACAAAATTGAAGCTTATGTAAGAGTGCCAGCAACTGCTTCCTCTTCCTCTGTTCTGTCATTCAAGTCACAGTCATAAGACACATTAAAGGAAGTGGCTTTAGCCTCCAGGTAGCAGAGGGACAAAGCCAGAGGAAGGGAAAAGGTGAGGGAAAAAGGCAGTGACTGAGAAGCAGAGAGAAGTAGTCCGAAGATGAGAATGAGGGAGGGAAGAAACGAAGGAGAGGTGATAGGAACATAGTGCTGGACGTCAGCAGGGAGGAAAGAGACCCAGACCCTGGGGAGGCTAGGGAAAGCAAGATACCCATCTTCATCCAGGAGTGAGGGGAAGCTGGACAGAAAGCATTTGCAGAAACTGAAGGAAAAGTACCCAAATTCAGAATCCTTGAGGTCGGTCACTTTTAGAGGCTTCTCTTGGGTGGGAGGACAGTCAGTCTGAGAAGACACTAGAGTAGGATGCAAGACAGAATCAAGGGTAGTGACCTCACAGTCCCCTTGCTCTGCTATTTCCCTTGTGGAAAGGAGCTCTAAGCTGTCTAGTGTGATCTGGTCGGCCTCCCCAAAGGGGTCTTCCTCTGAAATGTCTGAAAGCAAGTCCATTTCAGGGACTGGCAAAAGGTTTAGGAAAAGAGATGAAGCACCGTAGATGAGTGGTGAAGGTGGGCATATGGAAACAGACTAAGGGAGCCAACCCATGATTGAAGGTGAAATTACACAACATGCATTCCAAGGAGAAACAAAGGCAAGAGAGAAAGAGAAGAAATGAGTAGTTAGTGAACACTTTTACTCTAAAGTAGGGACTGTATTAACACAGTGTAGTTAGAAAATGCATTAAATGATTGATTTTTTTTCAAAAGGAAAACAACTACTTTTACCACATAAAATATATAGGTATAGACTGAATTATTATTTTCTGACTGGTTGCAAATAGATCCAATGAAACTCAAGGAGCATTATTGCTTTTAAAAACCTGGTTGCTGATAGATTTTCAAAACATTAGGCCAACACATCCAGTCTTCAGTGAAGATAAGCAGAACTTCCTTTGTAATTTAAAATAACTTAAAAAAAAATACTGGATGTAGCATACTAAAGAGGCAAAATAGAACAGAAACTGAACTGCTGAGCTCTTCTGCTTCAGAGGTAAGCAGTCATTCTCCTGGGTGCCTCATAGCATCATCATAGAAGATTCTGACAACTTTTCAGCAGTTGAAGAATAACTTGTTAGACACAATGTCTGTTATTTTTAAATAAATAACTTTCAAACAAATAATTTTTTAAACACAAAAGTCACAAATTCTTTAACAAGGATACCCGCTACCTTGCTAGCACTGTGCTACCTGAAGCACCTGTGCTTGAGGCATAAGGGTCCATGTGGTACTCTCTTCCTCCCTCTGTGCTAAGTATTAGAGGTCAAATTCCTAAAAAAGTGACAGCTACTTCATCTGGCAGACTCTTTATAAATTCATGTTGCATGTCTTTAGAATTTTCAAAGTTAAAATTTAGAAATATTATAAAATCTACAGAATGAACTCTTTTTTCATGTGTACTTTCAATGTTACTGATAAAAAAGTTGTTTCTGTAGATCTGATGAATGCCAAACCTCTTCAACTTATAAGTGACTCTACTTGCCCAAGATAACATAAAATAACAGTGACAAATTTGAAAAAAGGACACAGGCTACTTCTCCATTCATTAAAGTGTAAGTACCAAATAAGGGCCAAAGGGAACACACCATCTTCACTTCATAAAACAATTATCCTTTGCTTAAGATTTCTTCTTCATAAAGTTATAGATTAATAAAAAATAGTATTTTTCATAAAAACCATTTTTGTTCACTTCAAAAATCCAAGTCAACGTCATTAAAATAATCAAATTTTAAAGATTATACTTTAAAATTTACTTGTTACAAACAAATATAAATTTCAAATCATCACAGCTTCTCTATTTTGCGGATTTAATTAAGTAGGATGATTATAACAAAGTCAAAGAGGCCAGTAAAATACTTACTTGCCTTAATATAATTTATGTCGATTATTTTACTTTGAACAATATTCAGAAAAAGGTTAGAGAATCTCTCATAGCAATAAGAGCCTACATATATTTGAAAATTGAGTTAATTATATCAAGAGAAACCATACATTGACTGATTTTAAATATTAACTTCTGAAAATACAAATGCAATGAATAACCTTTAGTCTAAGTACACATTTAAAATAATGTATCCTATCAATGTACCATACCTTTCCTTCAATGAGTTGCACATGTGGGGCTCTGGCTGGGCTTCTGATGTCCCTTCTGCCATCCCCGTCTTGGACCATGGCAGTGCTGACAACTCTGTGGCCATATGCCGAAACCTCCCCAGCAGGGCCCGGAAAATCCTTCATAAGACTTTGGTCCACAACACCAATGGGAGCTAGTAAAAAGAATGATCATTTGGATTACTTTAGTACATTTAAATTGTCAAGCGTTATGGAACTTCCCTCACTTATACAGATAAACAGGCAGCATGTGGACAACAGGAACGCTGCTCTGAAAATAACCAACATATCAAATAAGCTAATTTTTAAACTTTTATCAAAGTCTAAAAGTATTCTGAATTTCAGGTTTTTTTTGATGGATATACTCTGATCATGAAATTGGCCAGTAGAAGGAGCTCTAAGACCAGTTGAAATGAGAGTCAGAACAATATGTCAGATTTACAATGTAAGCAATATTTTGACTCTAGGGTTTCATTGATTTTGACTGAACTTTTTTCTAAACCTATTTACTACAACAAATAATTATCTATTTATTGATTTGTTTCAACAAGTTTAAAGAATTCTGCCATAAAGAAACCTTTCATCTGAGGGTGCTATTTAAAATTGTGACAAGACAGATTTTAGGGAATTTCACGTTTATGTTTTATAGTTTTAATTTTTCTAACCTCCCTCCTGAATGCCTCAACTTGACCGATGATAAACCTAATACATAGACACCCTCCCACCTCAGCAAAACTTTGATGCACACTCTCACAGGCCACATGCCCTGTCTAAAACTCCTTCTTCCCTAGTCCTACCTTTCCTTGCCACCTTCATAGTTGCCAGTTAATCAAGCCAGGAACCTTGAAATCTCTTCCTTCACCCCTCAACACCAGCAAGTACAACAGAGTCCTTGGATCTAGTTCTAAATGTGGCCAGTTCTTCCATCTATATTTTACCATCCAGATCCCCTTTAAGACTTTCACAGCCGTTTAAGTACTCATAATTTTAAAAGCCCACAGAAAATCATAAAATGAACTCACATCTTGTATTAAGTATAATTATTTTCCAGTTATTTTTAACTTTTGAGAAGACTAATAATTTTTCCTTGGAAAGTTTGTACCTATGAGTAACTCGTAACTTATGATATCTAATCAACCTTACACATACTCAGAAATTATTGCAAAATGGGAAAATCTGACAGAAATGGTTTCAGAAGTAATATCAAAATTTTAATAAATTTCAAGTTTAAAGTTACACGATGACATTGATAAATTGTTGACTCTGCACACTTTTAAACATTTACTAATTTCAGTTTGCAGGGGGATTTTTTTGTTAGTTTTTGCATTTTGAAGTAAATAACTTTTATCTGGTCTTAAAAACTCTTAGAACCCAGAGATTCTTGTGGGCCTCAGGTACTGAGCTCATGGTGCCAAGGGCTGACTGACTTGTTATTATCTAAGGCAAGAGCAACAATACTCTCACCTGGACTAATCCCACCTATGGCCTGCTTCCTCTCTAATCATTTTCAACGTTGCACCAAGTGATTGTTTAAATACGGCAACGCTGTGCATTTATGTGCTTGCATAAGTTTGTACAGATATGTACACACACACACAACCCTACAATGGTTTCCTCCAACACATAGAATAAAAAACACATTATTTACCGTGGCCTGGAATGTATCAAGCTCTTCCTAATCTTATAACCTTCACACTTGCTGCTCCTGTTACTTGCAGTGGTTTATTCTCCTTCTCTACCCATGGCTGCTTCCTTCTCATTCTTTAAAACTCAATTGGAATGGTTCTCCCTCAGATAGGCCTCCTTTCCCTGAAGACCCAATCTAACTAGAGCCCGTTTTTATTTTCCACTTTTAGGAAATCATTGCTTCTCTCTGCTCCCAAATACATCTCAAATGCATCTTGGTTGTTAGCTTTCTTAAATGACTGATTTGCCTACTTTTTGATTTGATTTTCCAATCTCAGAACCTCATAGTTCTAAAAGAACTGTTCTAGACTGACTTTTATTTTGATATTTGATCTTAGATATCACATTGATTTTACATTTGATACAATCAATAAGATTTAATTTGTCAAGCTTTAAAGTAATACACACATTAGCCTAATTTAAAAACTAAACAGGAAAAAGAAAATACAACACATATCAACAATGAAAAAAAGGTATATTGATGGGGAGTGGTGGAGAAAATAAAGCTCAGTACCAGGCTTTGCTTTGGGGGGAGGGGGAAAGAGAATATAAGCCTTAACCAAATAGTTCACTGGCTGTCTGGCCCTGTATTGGTATGAAAAGCCTTCTATTTCTCACAATAACACAATAATCCTTTTGATAACTTGCCCATCTGATGAATTACAGTGTCCAGAACACAAAAGGAAAAATAATGGATTACTGTGCCATGTTTGTTGCTTTTTCTTGTAAAAATCATTGTTTTCAGATACAGACCTATTATAACCCTCTGCAATAATTGCCCATATAAGATGGTAGATTTCCTTGAGCACAGTTGATAAACCTCAAAGAAAACACCGTGGTTTACTCTGATTTTTAAACTCCAAAATTTGCAATATAAGTTATAAAGCCTCATAGTTGAAAACAAAGGCTGAAACAGATAGCATTCCAGAAAGAGGAATGATTTCTCTTAGGGCATTAAACAACAGTGATTGCATTTACTCTGTGGCAAGAGGCAAGGCTTGTGAAATGTTTAGAGTGGGCACATTTTTCAGATTTACTGGGAAAATGCTCAATTGTTGATTAGCTAAAAGATACATTGACATCTATTGTGCACTAATAATTTATTAAATTTAAATCACTACATTTGGGAATATGGACAGTTTATGGTCTCCTTGCACTTATTTTGTGTAGTCTCATAGAACCATACTGAAGACTCCCCAGAATCAGTATTTAATAACTACATATACCAAAATGCCTGTCAACAAATCCTGGGAAGTATCTTCATATATAAGCTGGGATCTATTTTCCAAGTTTACTCCAGGAAAAAAATAGATCAAGGACAAGGAGTATCAATCCTTCACTAATGAGAGAGAGCATTTTTATCTATTAGCATATTCAGTCTGTTTTAATTAATTATTTAAAATATAAGTTACTCAAATTCAGATTTAAGAAAGATCATCAGTAATAATAAGCAATTGAAAAAGGTTTTTGCGAATAACTAGTAAAATAGAAAATTTTAAATTGAATATGACTGTATATGTTCTGAGATCAACAAAAAAATGTTGGAAAACTACTTATTCTGGTAGTTATCCACAACAATTACTTTTTTTACGTATAAAAAAATTAAGTACTTCATAAAATTAACTCTTATAGAAGACCTGTGATTAACACAAAATTAGGGTAATAAGATACATATATGAAAGGAAGCAACACTTTATTTCCATGTATAATTGATATAAAAACTACAAATATATAGCTAATTAGAATTCAAATAGAAAAAATATATAAATTTATACGTACCTCCCCTCAGGTGAAAGAACAAAGAAATATATTACATTCCCTTTTTGTTAAAAAGCTTTATTTAAACTAATCCTCTGAAACTGTGAATGGTTTCTCATGGGCTGAAAAATTTGGAAAGCTTCAGTCAGAGTTTTAAATTCACAAAAATTTGAATGCTTTAAGTTCCTTTGAATACAGGTTCAGATGTTACTATACCAAAAAACTGTTGGAATTACATTTTTGCCCTTAACGAGTTCAAGAAATTAAGCCACATAAAAGACATCAAGTCAGACCAGTAAAAATGTATTTACCCAACAGCTCATCAGTGAGAGCTCTTAGCTAATATTTGTGTGCATTGACAATATAAAGAAAACAGGTTCAGAATGACAACTTCAAAACACTACCAAATTTCCTTGTGGGTGTAAGAAATAGCATTTTATTTACTCAAGAAAAAAATGGTTATCCCTCCACGGTATTTCCGGGGGCCTTATTAACTAGATCAACATTTTCCGATCCCCCTGGATTAGAAAGATTTATGGAATACTAAACTACCACAAATGCATTTACCTCCATCTAGACTCCTGGAGACCCGTTTACTGGAGGAGCGGTCAAAGTGTGGCGCTGGCCTGTCAATGAGGGTGCTCGCCTGGCGGGTCTGGGCCTGGGTGCGGCCACTGTAGCGGAATTTGGATCCCAAGGTCAGGAATTTTGCCTTTGGTGGCTGCTCTGGAGACACAAGCCTGGAGGGGTGAAATTAAAATTTTGTTTGGATTTCACTTTAAAACTATATATTTTAATATCTTTTATTAAGAATTACTCAATCTAAAAAAAAAAAAGGCTGCTTGAAGTTTCCAATGAAAGAGAACATTATTTATAGACCTTCCTACGTACAGAGCGTTATGATAATGATAAGATGAATAAATCCACATTCATGTATTCATAACGTTTTCCTCAACCTAAGCAAAAATGCAGCTGTTCTCAGTGTATATCAAAGGTTATTTGTATTAGCTTAAATCGTTTAGATAAACACATGTCTGAATTCTTGCTCCTCGCTGTAAGTGCCAAGAAGCAATCCATTACCATTAGTAATTCTTAATATTTATGTCTATTTCTCCTGGGAAAGAACAGCTAACTCAAGAATCTATTCCATCAAGTGATGCTTTCCCATGAAGAACACAGCACTTGGTAGATCCGCGGAGATGACTAACATCCTTTCTTGCCAGCACAATTCAAATGCTTAAAGCTGGGTTCATAATGAATGAAGTCAGACTTGATGTCAAATACTTCCACATATGCAAAAACATGTTTTTAGTAAATGAGCCAATTTTGTCTGTAATTTCCTCATTTTCATTGTCTGATCAAGAGTTGGCAAAACATCTTAATAAAAAGATAAATCTCAGAGCTCTAGTAGAATTTAAATAAAGCTTTAGTTGACAATTCCACAATACGAAGATCACCATTAAAATTCTCCCTATGATTCATTCTCCAAAGAAGAGTGATTTTTTTAAAGAATTCTTTACCATTTCAAGTGTTTCTAGACCTTCTACCCAATTTTTTAGAAATCTTATTCTGCTTAATAAGCAATAAAAAAACATTCAAGCTACATGTAATAATATAAGAAATGATTCTCCATTAATTCAGGATTCTCAACAGTATTAACACAGAGAAAAAAAACATGTTAGAGTTAAACTGATGAAAGAAGAACTAATATACTCTGGCCTCTTTGCTTTTATTAATTCATGTAGAGTAGTAGAGGTATTTCTTGAAAACACCCATTTTCTGCCAATAGACATTCAAAGGAGACACAGTTAATGCCAGTGCCTCAAACTTTACTTTGGAAAAAGCTGTATACTCTTAAATTAGAGTGCCAGAATACTAGACTTTTAGGCCGGAAAAGAACTCTTGTCTACGCTCTGTCTCCTCTTTCTCTAACAGCTAAGGAAACTGATGTACAGAAAGATCAGTACTTTGGTCACATGACTACCAGAGACAAGGTGAGAAATGTGCCCATTATCCTGCACTGTCTCCTGATGGGTTGAATGCAGCCGGGTTTCCTTACACTGCAGTCCAGCTAAAGACGCTCTAAGAATGCTGTGTAAGAAAGCAATGACCTATATAAAAAAGGGTCATTGGCAAGCTCATCAGTGAAATAATTAATAAATGCTCACTCTACTTGAAAAACAAGTTGGCTAAATTACATTTATTTATCATCTATTCAAGAAGTAGTCTCTGTAGCTACTGGGAGTTCAACCAAAGGTAAAAAGAGACATTTCTAAAGAATACCTCACAGGAGAAACATGCATCGGTGACCCAAATGGAACCTCTCCCTCTCCTACTAAATTTAAAAAATTAAACAAAAAACAAGTGTTGGCAAGAATGTGAAGAAATTGGGACCCTTTGCACACTGTTGGTAGGAATGCAAAATGGTGCAGAAACGATAAAACACAGTATAGAGGCTCCTAGAAAAATTAACAATAGAACTACTACATGATCCACAAATTCTACTCCCATATACTTATCCAAAAGATTTGAAATCAGGATCTCAAAAGATATTAGCAGTCCCATGTTTATTACAGCACTATTCATAAAAGGTAAGGTGTGGAAACAACCTAAACATCCACTGACAGATGAATGGATACAGAAAATGTGGTATATATACATACAATGGAATACTATTCAACCTTAAAAAAAGGACATTCTGCAATATGTGACAACATGGATGGACCTTGAGGACATTATGCTAAGTGAAACAAGTCAGACACAGAAAGATAAATACTGTATGATCTCATCTGTGTGAGGTATCTAAAACAGTCCAATTCACTGAATTAAAGAATGGAGTGTGGTTACCACAGGTTGGAGAAGGGGGAAATTGGGAATTATTAATCATCAGGCATAAAATTTCAGTTAAAATAAATAAGCTCTAGAGATCTGCTGTACAACAATGTATCTACAGTCAACAATAATATACTATATACTGTACACTTAACATTTGTTAAGAGGACAGCTCTCATGTCAAGTGATCTTATCACAATAAAATGAAACTTAAAAAGAGAGAGAGAATGGAAGTGAAGAGGAAAGTGAGACCAGGGTATACGGCATCCTTCTGTAGGGTTGCTTCAGTTGATTGTATCTCTTAACCAAAGGTCATGTCTTCCTGGAATGAGCAACTTCATATAAGGATTTATGTTCATTTCCAATTTTCAAAATATATAAATCCAAGAATACAAGAAAAATATTTTAAAGGCAGATATACATCACAATGTGAAAGAAAGTCATTTATTAGAGAATTTTTGTTTTACTTATTTCAAATTGAGAAAAAATACTTTCTTGCCTAACTGGCACTGGTGATCACACACATAAAGTATTAGCTTGCAGATTAATTTTCTGATAACAAAGAAATCCTTAAGTAATTAAGCTGCAATTAAATAGAAACAAACTTCAAAACAAAAAAGGGTTGACTTGACCACAGACATTTATTAGCTTTCTCTAAGAGAATTTTTGTGGTGATTTAATTCAACGGTTATATAAATAAATTTTCTAAGAAAATGTAGACCAAGCAACAAAATATTTCAATACTATCACTTCAAGATCACCTCATTTCCTTTTGATTGTCATTTTTATTTTCATATCAGATCCTATCTTCATAAAAATAACATCAAAACCACTACAAAGCATCTATCAGTTCACTTTTGAGAATTTAAAAGCTATGATAGGAGACTAATCACCATAAAGTATAAAAAGCCTTGAGCAAGATAATCTAAGTAATGCATTACAAAAGATTTCAACTTGTACATATTTTAATGCTTAAGAAGTGTATTAACATTTTAATTTTATAAAACTCCTGTCATTACAAATCAAATATTAGTAATGTTTATCTTTGAGAAATAAAGGAACATTTTAAGAAAACCCATATATCAATTACTAAATCAATCATACATTTAACAAGTGCTACCGGTTTCCATGAAGCTCTCTAGGAAGCCTCTGATGACACTAATTCACTTGGGATTACCCTGGATTTACAATGCCAAATTGAAATAGCAGTTTAATGTCAAGTTAGAGAACCTCATGTTAATCTTGTTTACATGCCACCGCCAACAAAAAAAGGATTGAGAAAACACCAGGAAGCCTATCAGCTGCAGATAGAGTTTGGAAGTCTAGCACAGTGTGTATTCTTGTGGGTACTTAGAGCCACACTACCTGGCCTTGAATTCTCTCTCCACCGGTTACTATCTATATTATGACTATGGGCATGTTTCTTCTTAATTTCTGTGTTCCTCACTTTCCCTGTATGTAAAGTGAAGTAGCACCTGTCCCATAAGATGCACTGTAAAGATTAATAGAATTAATCCATGTATAACTTAGAATGGTGATGGGCTCTAGATTATTATGTTCTCGTTCCACTAGTATTAGTCTAGCTGAGTGGCTATGAATTAATACAAAGATCTGAAAGCCATTTTAATTTTCTAAATAAATCACTTGCACCTTTTATGATAAACTAAAACAAAACCCACTGATTGAAGTCAAAGCACTCTGCAGACAAATTAGGATTTGCCCTTTCTGTGTTAGATACATGTTTTATACCATTTGTGAGCAAAGTTACACTAGAATTAAAGATATAAAAACACATATTAAACTAGTCTACTTTAAACTGGAGTCCATGGTATGTTAGCAAAAATAATGGAGGGACCTCAGCCTTTGCAGGGCTAACATATCTCAGAAACACCTGATGAGACTACAGGACGGAAGACATTGCAGAGGTGAAGAGTGTGTGTTTTAGAATCAGAGAGCTGGGTCCCTACCTCTGCTCAGCTTCACACAGGGGCGAGGAATACATGAGATGGTGCAATGTAATAAGTTCCTTAATGACATCAATATGTGCTCAATAAATGTTAGCACTTGTCATTTCTAAAGTGATTATGCCTTTATTATCATTATTTGACAGGGAAGTCTGCTTTTTTTCCTGCCTGGACTTGAATCACTCAACTCATAAATGTTATCTACAAGTTTTATTTGAAGCAGACTCATGTTGTCTTGGAAGAAATTTATCATGACTATCAAGAGAAATTGTAAACTTTGCAAAGATTTAAATGATAAGTGTAATTAAATCAGATGGATTCAAATATATTTTATGGGCAGCATTTCTCCTCTAAAATGAGTATATTAGAGCAGTCTTAAAAATAAATAAATAGTTCACTGTGGTGACTACATTAAGAATAATGAGGATAATGGTGATAGTGATGATAAACATTATTATATACCGTGAAATGGTTCTAAGTTTGTTTCATGTGTGTTATCTCATTTTCTTATCACATGGATGATGAAAGAGATATTCAGGAAGGTGGAGTAAATGACTCACAGTCACACACCTAGTATGTGGAGGGACATGGTTAGATCCTAAGAGTCCAGAGCAAAAACTTTAAATATGAAGGGTCTAGATACACAGCTAGATACGCACTGATAGTATACTAAGGAACTGGAGATAATGAAGATATGTGAAGTATTGTTTGCCAAGAAAAATAACGTAAGAAATAGGCCTGTGAAAAAAAATATGAAAAGAGATATAAAAAAAGCTAAAGAAGGTTAGAAGATCTATGAGATCTCTTTTTATTGTATTTAAGAGGGCATGACATGGGCATGTTTATTGGCCAAAGGCAGCCACTGGATTATACAATTTATAAAACACAGTCCTATGTGAGGCAGAAATAAGGGATCAAGGCAGAGGGATGAGTACTTTTTCCTTGAGACAGGAGAAAAAGAAAAGAATGAAGGGAGAGGAGAATGATGCTTAATTACAGGCAGGAGGAGGAAAAGAGAAGGTGCATGAAACCAACAACGCTCATGACCCATAGCTTCTACTGTCAGTGTATCACAAAATGAAGGGCATCTGAGCAGAGCGGCAGGGGTACCTCTCTGGATATTTGGAATGGAAATTTGAATGGGAACAAAAGTAAAAGGACTGACTACCTGATAGCACCGAGGATCCCACTAATATGGAACTGGTATATCTGGAATAGCACTAACTCACAGAGTTGTATGATTTTCTCTTATAACGAATGAGTGTGTTTTTCAGGATAGTTGTGCTATTTAAGGTATCACTTGACAGCACATGTACAGAAATAGTGAGGTCAGGACACAGGACTAATCCAGGACCAGCATATCAGTGGATCGATGTGCCAAAAGGGCAGGGGCTTGAGGGGGTTAGAACACCCCTGACAAAGTAGCAAAAGGGCAGAGCACAGGGTTCAAGCTGGTCTGGAAAAGAAGGTAAGCAAAAGGGAGCTGATCAGACCAACTAAATGAAACCTAAGATGAGTGATAGTGGAAAGAAGAATGGCAGCTGGGTTAAGAGAGTGCAGTGGTGGGGGAAAGAAAGGTGATTGTAGTTAGAAAGTGGAGTTTTAGATCATCGTAGCGGCAGACAGTTCCGAGTGATGACAAGGCATGGCTTGAGTAACAGAAATAGACATGCGAGTGGACTCTGCAGACAAAGACCTGACACTGAGGAGAGCAAGAGCCACATAATGCAGTGTTGCTACATCTGCCACACTCTCCCCTCCACCACCTCCCAGTGTGTCAAGGGCACCATAAATTGTTTTAATTAATTTTAGCCTGTTTTCTTAAAATTACCTGTAGAAAGTATGATGTTCCACACATACTTTCCATAGCCTTTTCGCAGCTCGATGGTTCGGCAGTTTGAATCCAATGGTGCTTTCAAACTGTTCCAGCTAGAATAAATCCAGAGAACAAATTGGCATATTTCTTTAAGAATTAATTAGAAGCTACTAAAAAAAAAAAAAAAAGAATTCAGATTTTCTTTAAAAAGTAATTCTTCTTGAAAAAGGTAAATATATCTAATATAATTATATAAAATGGATATTTCATAGAAATGGCAATAACTAGTTTCTATGAAGAGCAAGTATCAATTACTGACATAAATCAATTATCCTTCAACATCCACTAAAACTCATCTTACCAGCTTCGTATTGATCTCTGCCACCTACTTGACTCAACAACAAATGAGTCCCAACTATGTGGCAGGTACTTAACTACCTTTTCTCTTCTGTAAAATGGTGGCTGTTGCTTGTTTTTTTTTTTTTTTTTAGCAATAGGAATGAATATATATGCAAGTTTATCATCAACAACCCTGACCTATTTTCACCATGGAGGAATAAAGAATAGTTCATTTCCTTAAATTCAGTGGAAAGGAATTCAGTTAGCTCATGGCCATAAAGGAGAACAAAGCCTGATCAGATGTGCCAAGGGCTACATGACATGCTTACCTCTGCTGGTCTAACTTTAATGTAGAAGTTACTGCGCTTATAGGAAATTTTCAAGATTTTCGGCCAAGCAAAACGATTGATTCTCAGTCTGTCTTTGTAAATGAGGAGCCCATTAGCGCACACGCCCAGCTTGATGTCCACACCTTCTGAGTCCTGCCAAGCATAAGCCATTCGACCACGGTTAGAGCTGTGAAAGTCATACTGACCAGGAAGCTCAATAGGCCCCCTCAAACTACAACCAGGAATACCAATTTAATAGGTCTGTATTTTAATTTCAGTGACAGCAACACAAATTAATAGAAATGGTAGGACACACAACACATCTGAAATCTATTCATCTTTAGGGGATCGTGTTTGATTTGCCAAAGAGGACAGGATATAACATGACTACAGGACACAATAATCTTCAAAAGACATAACTCTTGCCCTTGAGCTTATTTCTAAGAGCTAAAGGGGAAGAAAGGAAACAACCCAATTTAGATATCCTGAAAATATGAGAGGTAAAATGTATTTTCCTAGAGGCTATTCCAGTATATTGGCCTAAAATGTGTTCAGCTACTTAACTTTAGACAAATTTACCTCAGATGGATTATTCTAGCTAATAACTATTAAAATTATGCCTATATCCTGAAAAACACCAATCCCTCACAGAAATTTTCTTTTAGGCTGACAGTATTGAAATCTTTGGATTCTTTCAAGTAGTTCTTCAATAACTCGGAGTGCTGACATCCAGTTCTCATTATGGCATTCCTTTGGCTGGCATATTTCAAAGGACTGCAGGCTGTTCTTGAAAGTTTTATTTCCCCAGTGTTTTACAAATTTGAAATAGATGTCAATCTAGAATAATCCCAAGCCTGAAAGACTTTAAAATATCAAATGAGTTTATAGACAAAAAGTAAAAAACTGGCTCCTTCAACTAGTGCTGAAGATATTGTACGTGCAATATTCAATACACATATTGTTTATCTTTAAGGGAAAAATTAGATCTCATTTAAAATATGTAAAGCTGAATAATATTATTCAGAGATATTCAGAAATCATTAACATAGAACAAATTCTCACAGAACATGCTGAAACAAACACCACATTTAGTCTAGGTCTCAATGCAATAAAAGTATAAAAGTTCCCAATGGAAGAAATGTTCATCTTGTTACTGTGAACAATTTAACAAAATTTATATTAAGTTTTAAAAAATAGAAGTACAGTACGAGGCAACTGATGACAATTGCTTTTGCTGCTGCTATGTGAATAATTCATACATACAAATAAAATTACATTAGACCATCTGAAGAGATTTAAAAACCTAATCCATAAGCTGCTTTATTCGCCAGTATCCTGGCAGCCACAATTCTCTCTAGGAACAGTGTAAAAAGCTGGGGTGAAATCAGGCACAGGTGCCCAAGCAACTTGGCACCAGACACAATTGGTGCGTTTGCCAAAAACATCACTGGCCATGGCCACAGAGAGCAGGCGGAAGATTGCCCAAGACAGCATGTTCTCACCACAAGTAAGGAGGCAACCCTCATTTGAAACATTGAACAAAGCCAGCTCTAGTCTGAAGCAATCTATAAACAGGACACTGAAGCCATTTTATCTGACTTAAAAATAAACACAATCTGGATCCAAGTAAACCAGTTGATCTTCGGTTGTTCCACGCATTGTTTTAGAATTATCAGTATTTGTATGAATAGAAATTTATAGATAAAGAATAAGAAGTGAAAGGGAAAACAACATGTCTTAGTTCTCCATATCTGACTCCTGCCATTCAGCAAGAAAGTCAGAAAAAATAAGCTAATAAAAAGGGAGCATCCTTCTGCCTTGCTCACTGACTCAGGAAGCTGCTCCATTTGGATTACAAACAGGGTCCATGTCCACCAAATTCTGAATGGCTATGGAAAGTTCTCAAATATCAGAGAGAGGAGGGAGAGAAGGGGGAGTCCCCTCACTCTGTATTAACACCTTCAGGCTGGCTGTGTCCTTGACAATCTCAGCTTCTCTCAAGACAGCCCTCATCCACACCTCTCCTGGGTCCCAGCAATCACCTTTGCCCTCACCCTTCCAGATCCAGAGAAGTTAAGAAGGCTGCTGTTAAATTACTTCAGAAGTATCATTTCTCTTGTGTTTCCCCTTTACCTTTCTCAAGAGTCCTTTAATTAAATACTCTTTAACTGTCCTTATGTGAATATGCCATTAAAAACTCTTTGGTAGTAAAATATTAATTTAAAAATTTTAAATATGATCTCAAGACAATGAAAAATGTATAAAGGCATAAAAACTACATTAAAAGTTCTTTTAAATTGCTAGGTATTTTCAATGAGCTACAAATATCTTGCTTATCAAATATTATCTAAGTACATCACATGATAAACAGAATGAATGAATAAATGCTACTTCCCAATATTTTAAAAGTCACCTGCTCCTAACCACAGAGTATATCATATAATCTGGGCTTCCTATGCCACATCTAAGGATTGACAGGGTCTTTTAAAAGCAGGCAACCATAGGTTCCCTCAGTATGTTGAGTTGACTCCAGACATATTTTTCAAAACCAAATCTTTCTTTCACCTTCCCTCTTATTCTCCTTGACTCTTACCACTATGTGATCATCTAAACTAGGATCACTATGTAGATAACGTTTATTACTGGCAAATAAGATTGAAGGTGCTGCATCATCACCTGGAGCCTGGGCCAGCCAACTTTATGTTACAAGGTACAAAATAGACCTACAGGGAGAAGCCCAGCTCCGGGGCTCCTTTGCAGCCCTGAAGCTTTTTGGACAGTGGTCATATCCAAGCCACTTTTGCCCTTTCATGATGGCTCAGTTCTGCTCTCCTCTCCCAGGACAGAGGCAGTAGAGGAAGTTGGTGTAGAGGCAGCAGTTAGTATAGCTAAAGCTGGGATGCAGAATAAACCAGGATGAAGGACCAAGAAGGTTGACAAGGTAAGTCTTAGGATATGTGCAAATGTAAGGGTATTAATTTAAAAGATTGGGAAAAGAAGGAAAAAGTAGGGGGAGAATAAATGGACTCTCCCACAACTATATACCCCACAATTAATTACTTAAAGAAATATTATAGAGGCCCTCAGGTAAGGGTGTAGCCTTTTGCTGAAGGTGAACTTGGCTATTCAGACACTGGAGCCCTCTCAGACTTCAGTTAACAAACCAGAAAGATGCCATATCCCCATTCCAGTACCTTGGCGTGATGTAGGTCAACACCATACATGGAAAGCCTCTTTGCATTTTCTAAGAACTGAGAATCAGCTTGTGCTGGAGATAAGCCCCTAAGAATCAAAAGAAATAATGTTATCTTATGGTGGATGCAAAGCAAATGTGGCCAAAATAGGGAAAGGGGTGTGTGAGCTTGGAGAGTTTGGGGTGACGAGAGTAACACTGCTAAATTTGCAGACAAATAGAAAATAGGTAAGAAGGCTCAACTCTCAACCTCTAGCACTTTTCTCTTAAGATCCTCTAATACAAATCTGTTTATCACAAGGAGGTATACCCCCACTTTTACCCTTTGAGTAAAATTGGAATAAAGTTAATAAGAAAATATTTAAAGTCAAATAGTACATTTATTTTTTTAAAGAAATGTCAATAATTGTGGTCTGTCTAAAAATTTCTAATCTCTAAATGTTCTCTTAAAATCATTTGTCAAAATTTTTGAAAAGTTCAATTTTTCAATATGATACAAACTATTATTTTGTAGCTAGAGTTTTTAAAACTTGTGCTTAAAAAAGGCATTTTGTTTTCACACAAATATAAAAGTTTCAAAGTGTGATATGATATTAATGTAATTAAGTAATCCTCAGCTAAACCAAAGGTCATCTTCTGTGGATAGAGAAATTACCTGTCTATTTCAGTTATTTCTCCTATGTCCATCACCACCCACTTTTCTGATTCAAATCCTGATGCCACATATCTCCCTGACTTTCTTATGAAAGATGGTTATATAAAAAAAAAACAATTAAAGGGCAGAAAAAATATATAGTAAATGTCAAACAAGTATGTGGGTATGTCTGTTTCAAGTGTGTGTGTGTGTGTGTGTGTCTGTCAGTCAAAGAATAGGACTGAGTTATAGTAAAAAGGAGATGTTATAGTAAAAAGTAAATTTTTCCAATAATGAATTATTTAGCCTCATGAGTATAGTTCCTTATATGACAGTCATAAAAACCATAAAAGTGTATCTCGAGGGCTACAAGTTGTCTTGATCAGTCCTAGGTGAAGTTCCAAAAGGAAAAAACTAGATAACCCCATAAACTATGTCCAAATGTCTAGTCAGTTTTATAAGAGTAGCCATTTAAATCTTCCATGGCCATTCTCTCTCCAGTCAGCAAGTTGACAGACCTGTGGGTTTTATGCAGCTCTAATACTTTCTCTTCCAGCTCCTTTGTCTGTGTGGGGGCAAACTGGAAGTCACTGAGGTCATGACTGGCATGCTCTTCTGGGTCATAGTCTCCAAGTTCAGCCTGCAGTGTGTAAGATCCCAGGAGGGCATGAGTCACAAAAGAGCAGGGCAGGCGGCCAGAGGCAATGTCCTGCCGGAGCTGAAGGCACAAGAAGTATCTGTGAGGAGCAGGGGGAGAAAGGGTCAGGGAGAACAATGAGTTAAGATTGTAGCACGTGTAATCCTTGAGTTCTAATATTCCTTTTTGAAAACAAATATACAATATAGGCACTCTTCATATCCCTAGCAAAGAGAGTCTTCTGTAATAAGAAGCTCACCTTGTTCCTTGGACTCCTAACATGTGGCTTATTTACAGAAACTGAGTCTAGAGAGCAAAGTACTAGAATGGAAATTCTGAACTGCTATTCCAATAATAGCAAATTATGACTATCATAATAAAGAAAGTTATGACTGAAAGTAAGAACTCCAACCACTTAGACTGTCTCCTGGGATCTAAAACTAATCAAAATTGGCATGACCTTCAAAAGTTATAAAGATTAATTGAATTTTAAAAGTAGCTGCAGCTCTTAAACATTTGCAAGAAAAGCTAACAAGGTCACCCCACTCTTTACCCTTTCTACCCTTTTCATACTATTTCTTCTTCCCCTGAGATGGTTTTTACAACAATCATAAGTCAGTATCTACTCTGAAGCCCTTACTTGTCCATTTACCCATCTATAGAGGCAGCTAGTTTAGTTTGTAGTAGAAAAAGCATGGGCTACAGAGCCAGACAGAGCTGACTCCGTGCAATCTTGAGCAAGTTAATTTACTTGTCTAAGGCTAATTCCTCACCTGGAAAATGAAAGAAACTCTACCTCTCTTTGAAGATGAGGACAAAAAAATTAGGTAATATAAATAAAACATGATATGGTATGTAGGAATTGACTGATAGCCATAATCATAATAATATTATTACTTATAATTATTATTCAATGTCCCAAGTAGCTTATTACACAGCAATAAGATTCTGTTTTTTAACTAAATAACATTAGGAAATTGTTATTTATATCCTATGAAGATTGTATTTGGGCCCCATCAACTCTTTTGGGTGACATTTAAAAACCTGATTGCTACTCTCATATTTAACCACTCGTTCTGATTACCATCGACCCCTTCAAACTAAATGACAGTCCTCTCATTTTGGAAGATTTGTTAAGACTACCATTCTTACTGGCAGCTGGCTACCTCCTCTCATGTACACCTCTGCCTACCATAGGTGTCAGGGCCCTACTGCCCTGCTGCCCTTTATCCAATATGTTCTGATGGGCATGCAGCCTCTGGTCATGGCCTCTTTGCTGTTAGGTGAGAGAGCAGGTTCCAGCACATGGTATCAGCCCTTACATAGTCCAGTTAAACCTGGATTACTGCACAGTCTGTCAGGCAGGGCAGGGACTGTTTATCATCATCACAGTCCCACAGTTAGCAAAGTACTTGCCACATGGCAAGAGTTCAATAATTTTCTGAGAATGAAAAGTCACCTCGCTATCATTATAGTCTGTAGTCTGAGTGTTTTTATGCATTGCAGGAGGTCTCTTTTTGAGGAATATGTTTCCCTAACCCCTAGAACATCATAATTATAATTGCACTTATTTTAGAAAACTAAATTTTAAACTTATGAGTCAGGTTATCCTCAAATTCTCTAAGACTAAGTAAAAGTAGTGCTAGTTCTCCACATTTTATGGTACTTTTAAGACCTCACCACAGATTCCATCTGTTGTTCCTTTTTATATTATTGTCTCTACTTTTCACATTAGTCCTTTCCTTTGTTTTTAAAGCCCAAATCCAAGGTACAAAAAACCTCAAACAAAAACTGCAACAGCTTCCTGAATTTCCTAAGTCGATCTCCTTCACTGCAGATCAGTCAGAGTATTCTTCAAATGTTACTCTGAACAGCGTCTAGCCCTCCTCAAAAGCCTACCACACCTTCCAAATGTTCTCTCAAGTCATGGTAAAGATTTCAATCATGACAAGCAGGCTACCAGACCACACAAACAGGCAGGTGGCTGTTAGTTACTAGACTATATCATTCCTCCCACTACACACAGCAAGACCGTTCAAGGCCTATTTAAAAAAACAAAGAAAAAACAAAACAAAGAAAAACACCAAAGCATTTACTAAGCTGCAAACACCAAAGGATTATTATCCCCCAAATTACTGCAAGGAGGAGTGTATGTACAGAGAGACGGGTCACAAAGCCCCAGTTACTTGCATTGTTCAAAAGGCACTCCTGCAGTGAGGCTCTGTAGCCTACTACACCCACCAAGCCCTCAAGTTTTATGCTCCAAGCAGCTCACTGTGCAGTTACAAAAGCTACTATTTATTATCTATTAGATGAAGCTAATTTAATCACAACTTAATTAGTATCTGTATACCCCTAATTCAGCAACAAGTAATAAAGGGGAAAAAAATGACCTATCATTCACCCATTCTTGGAAAGAAATCATTCCTCTTTCACGTGGTCTCACACACTCTTTCAAGCACCTACGCAACTTAATGTCTGACAACAATACTGGCCCACTAGAAAGCATCAAAGCACAGGAACCACAGCAGTCAAAAGCAGTCTTCCACAAAGACCTGCTAGTTTTCTAAAAGTATATTTTGGAACACTTAGTCATGTGCATAATATCTACAAATCACCCTATAGAACTTCTTACCAAAGTTAAGAAGTCCTGTCACTGGAACCCAGTTTAACAGAGCAAGGATAAGATATCAGTCAGTCTGAGAATCAGTAAATGCTCTCTTGCTCCTAAATCAAATCTTTTATTTGCAATTTAAGCACGTTTGTATATCCTAGACAGTCTCAGAGAAGATGAAATGAAATAGCTATTGACTTACATAAGAAAGCCTACCTTATTAGTTTTTTTTTTTTTTGCAGGGTGGGGGGCAAAAAAAATTATAGTTCAACTGACTTTTAAAAATAATTTTTCTACCCTTATATCAGTTTTTGTAATACGAGACTGGTGCACATGCACACATAAGCTGTATAATAAAAACCATCTTAGCAGTAAAATCTGAAATATTAAATGTCAATGATTTGTGAAAGCATGACATCAGAAATTTGCCAGCAATATTTTTTAAATAGTTCATTACTCAAATATAAATGAGGAAATTAAAAATGAATAAAAATTTTGAAATTGGCCACATTTCAAACTGAAACTGAAATTACCACCAGTCTCCCAGGGCACACAAATAAAGAAGAGCTATAAGCAAAGTTCATTTTTAATGTAAATATAAAGTACCTGGTGATATCTTCAGTTAATTGAGATGGATCAGGAGGATAAAACTTCACATTAAAGGTGAATAGCCAGGGAAGATCTGTAATTAAATATCAAGGTTGTTTATCCAATCAACAGAATAACCATTTATTTTGATAAAACTTTGATAAAGCCCAACTATACAGATTAATCCCACTATAAATCAGTTTAAAGAATTTCATTTTTTTAAAAAATACCATTTACAAAACAAAAATGAAACAACAATAAATTAATAACCAATTACATAAATAACCCACCATTAAAGAATAACAGGTTCATTTTTTAAAAAATATGTTTATTGATATTTCAACTAGTGTTTTTGTTTGGTGGCCTATTAAGCAAAAATTTTAATATAACCGCCACATAATGGTTCTGAGATAAGATTTATTGTAACCACAGAATCTCTAGATGCCATATATTCTCCATCCTTAAAAAAAAGCATTTTAGGATTTTTACACTGTTGAGGGGAAAGGGTATAATGATCAAGTGATCCCTACAGCTCTTCAGGAAATGATTAATGGGCTATTAGAAGGTAGTGTTAAAAGATATCCCAAAGAAGGGAGTGAGTGGTAAAATGTCACAATAAGACGATAAAGTTATTTTGCCAAGTTTTATAGAGTAGGTACAAGTACATGTGTACATAATATACTTTGCTGTCCTATGTCATAAGGAATGAGCATAGCAAATAACCATGTCATAAATGACCTATTAAAAGTTAAAACATGTATTTACCTATTTATACATTAATATTTAACAGATATATCATGCTTTTGATGGCGTTAAAAACAACAAAAAATACACACAGCTCTGGGGGGAGGGAAGGTATTATTTTCCTAAAGAGATCCAAATAATTCCAATGGCCTGAATTCAGAGTTGTACACAAAGTTCACAGTATTTCCAACTGTCTTTTAAAAACTATGTGTGTATGATATTCCATTTTATATATATTTGAAGCCCTCATGGTTGCTTTGATTTATACACTTGAATAAAAATTTCTTGAATCCCATTCTCTTGCTCAATGTGTCATTTTATCCCCCTTTTTTTTTTTTTAATCATCAGCACACTGAGTCAATGAAAAGTTATTGAATAGTGGCTGTGAATACACAGTACTTTTGCTGGATTTTGGTTTACTATATCACTATTCTAATAAATCCAATCTTGCTTTATTAACAGATTTCAGTTCTGCTTTATACACTTCAAATACCATAAAGAGATACAGGACTTTCCTGAATACTGGGAGACATGTCGTTTCTTGGCGTGTAGCATCACGCTGGCCATGATGAATCTGTACTTCCAGGCAACTACTAAGCCATAATTAAGCAAAGTCATTACAGGATTATCATTCTTTAATGGATCTATATTTACTTGCTTGCTAGGTATTAACAGTAGCACCTGCTTCCCTGAACACCACTACAGGGTAAGTTTATAACATAACGTGTATTTTAGGATGTATTTCCAACTGTAACATTGATAAAATGCACCAACAATGCTAAAGTTTTAATTTAATTATATATTATAATTTTTACCTAGCTATACATAAAATTCAACTAGCTATGGATTGCTTACATATTAATCACAGGCAAGCCTAAGATATATAGTCTTATATATCTATATAGTCATTTGTGTACATTTGAGAAAAAAAAAGATTTTAAAGCAAATTTTACATAGGAACCAATAGGTTGTCAGCTGTTAAAAGTAACTCAAAAAATTTTAAGATTAATTTTTATCTTTGCTAACTACCTATTAACTGAGTAACAATAAATTATAGCAGAAGCTGGGCCAGGATAGAACATGTAGTTCTTTCGTCCACTTCAACAAAAACAGAAAGGTAAAATACAACAGCAAAATTTTATTTCCTCAGCTTACTTTCATGATCAGGGAAATACAGGATTCTACTTAGAGAATGAGCTCCAAAAGTCTGCAAAAGTCAATTTTATTTGTTACTATTATTCCTCTTGCCAAACCACAAGGGCAAAAGTCCTAAAATAACTCTAAAAAATTTCACAAATAATCAAAACATAAGACTGTGATTCATAATCAGCAAGTCTTGCCTTCCAAAAAATTAGAAAATCTCCATGACTCTGAAATGAGTGGCACACAAAAACAATCAAACAAAAGCCAAAACAAAACCATAGGAAACAACTCAATGGAGCATCAATCATGTTTCAGAGGTTATCCTGTTCTCTCCCTGTTTGGGTCACTTGGCAGGTCTGGTTTCAGAAAAAATGAAAGAACCAAGCATCTGTGCCTTTCTGAATTCATGTACTTTGCGAGCATGTTATAAGTATAGAAGGGACAAAGGAAAAAGCTCTAAAGCTTTTTGGTACAGTTTCTTACATAATGTCAGCATAATGTATCTGTGTCTAATCTTCTTTCCCCACTTCTTTTCCTCAAGATGCAAACATATATGGTGAAACATGAAGATGATAAATGCAGGAAGGAGGGAGAGGATGTAATGAGGGATGGAGGGAGGGAATACAGGAAAGCCAGGGATAATAGTCAAAACATACAGTAACCAACCATTCCCAGTTTTAGCACTAAAAATCCCACATTCTGAGAAACCCCCCAGTTCTTCAGTCCTGGGCAAATCAGGAAGGTCACTCTAATTAAAGATATAAAGAAAAAGAAAGATGAGTCTACAAAAAGAGAAAGTAGAAAAAATAAGACACACACACACACACACACACAGAATAAAAAAAGAGAGAAGAAAGAAAATAACAGAAAAACTACCAAAAAGATAATTTAAGAAAAAGAAATAAAGAAAAATGTGGAGAACCTAAAATGAGACAGAAGGTAGATAGATAGAAAGGAACAGAAGGGAAAGTAAAGATTTGTTCCAGTGTTTTGACATTAGGAATAGTGAGTACGGAAATGAAACCGACAGCAGAAAGGGCATTCTGCAGCTGACACTCAGGGAAAGTTTCTCCCTAGACAACTTGGGGCCCAAGGTCTAGGAGGGCTGGTAAGAATTTTGTTTGCCTGTCTAAAAATTCCAGCTGTTAGTGGCTCCCTAACTTTTCTGTTTCAATCAATCACATGCTCTGAAGTAAATGAAATCTCCCGATCCCCTATCGGAGATTTTTCTGTGGTGATGTTTCTTGGCACAGATATCAATCACAAAGCCAGCCACAGGCAGAGGCAAAACATACAGAGGGAACTAAAGCTGGTTAGGGTGGGACATTCAAGTTACTTTGGGAGTCTACAATGAGAACAAATGGTGAAATGGAAGAAAAGGCCAAGCAGGACTAAGAGCAAACCCAGACTCAAAGAGCACTTTAATTGGCCTTGGACTGTGGAACAAAGGAGTAGGGTAGGCCATGACCGCAGAGGACTGAAAGACTCTCCTGCAAGCTTTTCTCTCTCCCTATAGTCCTCACTCCAGGACATCTACAAACTGCGTCTAAAAGCATCTGGGGCCAGAGATGATGATATCCTTAGTAATTAAAGGCTTCCAAAATTAAGTATACAAAGTAACAGTAATAGGTTTACCTAGAATAAAAGTTATAGAAAAGCAGCTTTTCATTCTTATTCCCAGAGAAAGAAGGCTAGCTATACTTCACAGTGGTAGACACCATGAGGAAATACTAAGGGCTATGAGTCTAGAACCTTTGGACCAGTATGGGAGTCCTTAAGCCATGCACAAAATTAAATCATGACTCCACAAAAATAGTTAGTATCCTTAACTTCCTATATGACATAAATGCAAAATACAGTTGATCATTCTATCACTATCTTATTATTCTAGCTCACATTCCCATTATTTTATTAAAGACAGATGTAAAGATTAACTTAATAACTTCAAAGTATGATTACTTAAATACTTACTTCGCAGTTGTTTCTTTATTTCTTTTGCAGGATCTAGCCAGTTCTGCAGGGGGAGGGAAATAAAGGTTAATTAACCCATGAGAAATATTCCAGAGTCCAAAATGGAACAGTTTCGAGTTCACATACTTATGTAAATACAAATATTTTAATAAAGTCCTATTCGAAGTACGTTTCACCTATTAGCATTTCACTGGGCTAAGTAAGTATTGATTTATTTTTGAATGTGTGTGTTATAAATAAAATATTAAAACACTTTTAAGGTGAGTTTTTGGGGCCTCATTTTTCTGGGATCTGAAATCAAATATCTAACCAAATGACAAGACATAATATACCTACACATCGTCTTTATTCTATAGAACTACCAGGAAACAGCCCCCATGGACACTGAAATGAGAGCTCGTCAAGGGCAATATTTAACTCCAATTCATAAAGAATAAAATCTGAATCAGAATCTATTGGTTAAAAGTATGTATCCCCCAGTAAAAACAATGATCTTAATTTCGAAAGCCAATTCCTCTTCTTCCTCCTCCTTAAATTTTCTTTTTTCTCTGTAACTGCAATGCGTTGGAGAAATGCTATCGGATTGGAGTAGAAATTTTCCTTCCTGGTTTTCCTGCTTAAAACTTCATTCTAAGCTGGAAGTCACAACCATTAAGAACTTTTTTTCACTTCCCCTTATCTCTACTTTTTGAGAAAGCTAACATAAAAATATTCTTGGAAACCACTATAACATCCTAAAGCAAAAATGCCCGAACTTCCAGATTCAAACCACCTACTTTAAAGTCATTAAATATTTGTCTTTCAAAGCTATAGGCAAAGCACTCATCTAAATAATTATATAAGTATATACAAATTTTTTTTGCTTTTTTATACTTCTCCACCTTATCCTTTTAAGTCATTATTAAAGTTCATCTTACTTTATTTTCACTAACACAAGAGAACAAGTACATTTTTGAGATATGATAAACTGATTCAAATAATTGGCTTTACAATAAATTTCATTCACTTTAAGTATCCAAAATAATTTATTATGTAATATCTGTACTTAAACAGAATGTTATTTGGATATATAAAGCAAACAACTAAAATGTTTATTGTTATGTAGAAAATAATCTACTGTCTTAGCAAGGTACTGAATTGGCACAACAGAACGTTAACTTAACAATGAGACGGTGTGAAAGCAAAGCTGCATAGACCCCTGTGTGTTTTACCACTCCAGTCACTGCCTGCACTCAGGGCAGCAAGGATCCAAGGTGAGCAGGGCTCTGTTCTAACACTGGTTATCTTCAAATCTCTCCATAAAGAACTATCAGAACTTAATCCAGTTTCCTTTAGTGGTCCCAGCTGCATGGCTCAATGTGACGAGCCAGTGGGACCTTCTAATGGTACCTCCAGTGCAATGTTAGGGAGCAGCTCTAATTCTTATTTCAGAAAAGAGCCTGGCATTCAACTTCCTTGCCCTGCAGCTGCTGTCCCACACAACAGCTGGCTCACAAATGGCCGGCTATGATGAGTGAACAAAAATGAGAAAAATACATCATTCAGTCTCTAGCCCAGACAGAGGAGAGGCTGGGGGAGAGGCAAAGGAAGTCAAATGTGTTGTGGCATTTCATCCAAAGAAGTAACGACCACAGCAAGAAAAACTGAATTAGAGACAACTGGTGCCATCTGAAAAGAAAAAAAATATTATCACAGAAAAAGAGAAGAGTATAGGGGAAAGTACTGGTCTTAAAGGGCTAGACAGACTCTCTCAAATCTTGGATTTCTTCATGTGACAGTTGATACAGATGCCTGCTACAAAAGAACTGTTTTGGGAGGAAGATGGTGGAAGCAACATCATCTTCAGTGACTCCGGAATGACTCGGCATCCCAGCCATCCGGCACCTTTCATTCTCATCTGAAACACCAATCCCCTTGGTACAAGTTCCCTGATAGTTTCTGCACAATGTGGAGAGTCACACAGCTCTACAGACCCAGGAGTATGAGTGACAAGTTTCTGTACACCAGCCAGCCACATTCAGACTCAAGCGTCATTCTCGGGCCACTTTCTACAACATTGCCAGCTGCAATATTAGAAGATTTACAATGGCTTCTTTTCTTTCAGACCCCTATCTAAGAACTAAGTGAGCAGAGTTGCTGAAGTGATCAAACAGCAGCAGCAGAAGTGCCTCCTTCCGTTGGCTTACCTGGTTTTCCCTTTGCTGACAATGCATTCACTTCTACACTAGTGAGCAACACTCCCACCAAGGCATAAGGAGGTCTCCCCGAACCCAGTACGACTTTGCAAGGGCCAGGACAGACCATAATACTTGTATCCTTCACAGTATTTGGCAGTTTTAGGCAACCAGTAAGGTGCTAAATTAATACCTCTTGATTAATATCTGCCCATTGCTTTCTTCCTCTCTCCCGATACTGTGGTCATCTTAAAAGACTACAGATTATATTATTTTATTAGATTTATTTTTATTTGAATAATTAGTTCCAGTAAGTACTTAGATCATGAGTGGGATATAATTTTACTGCCTAGGATCTTCAATTCATAAGTAAAAAACAAAATAATGACTTAATATGACTTTCAAAAGAAATACAAGTCTAATCTGCATCAGCAATTACACATGGTAGACATAAAACCCTTTAACAGATAAAAAGTTCTTAGTTTTGACACTTGAGGAGGAGTGCTGGGTGAATCAAGAAGTAGACTCAAAAAGATGGAAAAAGTGAATAACAAATGCACATGTGCACACACCACAATAGATTATTCTCTTTAGGAAAAAAAAAAAAAAGATTTGACTGCCAGATACATATATACTTTGGAATGAAAAATACACAGAGTCAAATTCTGGCTTTCCACCAACTCTGTATAAACTTGGATTCATTCCTTAGCTTTTAAGCCTCAATTTCCTTAACTGCAAAATGAGGATCATAACATCCACCTCGCTGGGTAGTTCTTTTCAACCAATCATTCATTTGAATGCTTCCTGAAAATTAAGTACCTATACAAAGTACTTTACCCAGTGCCTTTAACAGATGTTTTGCAATGATAAAATTAAATTAGCTTATCACCTTTTGGTATATAAATATATCCCTTCTTCACATAATTTTATATTTCTAAAGATGATGTGTTAAATATATTTTAAAAGTTAACATTTATACAAACATTTCTATCCACAAAAAGTTAATAAATCAGGCTCTGGGTTCACAAAATACAGTAACTATATTCATGGGCCAGATGAAATAAAAATCAAACTCCCTTTCCTTAGAGAAAATTATCTGATAATATCAGCCCTTTCTACAAAGCTTCTTCCTGGAAATGAAGACAAGACATAAATAGCACAAAATAATTACAAGTATGACTAGTCCAAGTGCTTCTATCACGTGAAAATATTACCTAGCTATGTTTTTCTAAATTTTGCCTAATAATAAGGATCCATCTGGCACATCTGTTAAAGGGAAAAGACAAATTTACCCAATGCCCACCTGAAACATACCAAAACATTCTCAAGGACAGAGGCCTGAGAATCTCTATATTAAGTGACAGCTGCAGGCGATTCATAATCAGGCAAGAGAGAAATTTTCTCAGTGTTTCCCAACTTTTAAGGTATAATCAACAATGCAAAACTAAAAGGTGCTAAAATCCATGCTCAATTTCAATAAAATCTATCTTGGTTTATTAGAAGTGAAGTATTTTGCCAGCTACTTAAGAGCAGGTACATTATTTCACTCAATCTGGTATCCTCCGCCTCACCTTCCGCTTCCTATCCCCATTCTGTATCCAAAGTACGAGCTCAGTAAGCATTTATCTTCTGAATGAACATGAGGTAAAATAAAGTAATAAAATTTACAAAGAATCCTATCACAGGCTTCCAATGGAAGTAAACTAAAATTAAAATGTAGTCCTGAGTGTCAGGGTTATTAAATCATCTTAGAAGATTAAGTTGACAGTCTATGAATCGGTTAGAGAAAAAAATCTTACATCTTTGCTTCACTAACTTCAAACTGAAAATTAACATTACCATCAATTACGAATGTAGAAGAAAATCTGGTTAATATCAGCAGTACATTTAGCTTTGTCACTTGTAGGAATCAAAAATAGTTCCATATCAAATTACAGTAGTTGCAGATCTTGAAATGTCATTTATGCTAATCAATATTTTGAAACCACAGTAGGAGACTAGATAATGATGATCACTTTACCCCAAATTCTTTAATATTTTGAGAATGTTATCTATTTAATGGCTTTCTTTATAGGCCTGTATACTTTATTGCAATTATATATTCAAACACTGTACTCAGAAGTGACCCACAGAATTCACTAGACTGCCAAAAAAAATCCATGGCACAAAAAGAATGTTTACAAATTTTAAAAAACTCTGCCTTAAAAGTTACAGAATTTTTTTTAACTAAGCAGCAAATCCTTCTACTAGTTTATCAGAGAAGCTTTCTACTCTCTATCCACTACAAATCTGAGGGCGAAACAACCAAATCTTCTGGCACTTCCCTATATTTTAATACTGGTTCTCAGAAAAAAAGTGTAAAATGAAGATGATTCTCAATTATCCACTAACAACAGAAACATCTAAAAAATTCAAAAGCTTGATTATGAATTATTATATTTATATTTATAGGATACCAGTGTTAGGAAAACCCTCAGAGATTTATGGTCCAAATTTCCAAACAGAATGGGAATGGCCTAACTCCCACCTAAGTGGCTATGAGTACTGGAACATTTCTGGAATAACAAGCCACTTTGGATTATGAGGGCCCCCTACTCCCTTGGCTTTCCTGACTTTCTAAACTCCTATAGTCCTCACTGCCACCTCAAAAGAACATCTCATCCTCTATTTCAGTGCTTCTCAAACCTTAAAGGTTTGTATATATTACCTGAAGATCTTGTCAAAGAACAGGTTGCAAGTTGGTCAGTTTAGGGCTAGGACCTGGAATTCTTCACTGCTAATAAACTTTTAGGTGGTGCCAAGGCCACTGGTCCCTGGACCATTCTTTGAGTAATAGAGCCCCAGAATCTTTTTTTTGTAAACTCCTGTCTTTTCCTGAAAGTCATGTGTAGAGAGACATTTTTCAAGTCCTTTAACTGCCTGTCAGGCAGATATGCCCAGACTTCACTGGCTAAATAGTCCAATTGCTGACGGCATCCCGAAGAAAACCCAAGAAAGCTACTGTTTCCACATTCCCACATCTAAGTAAACTCTTTCCATCACACTAAATAGCTGTTTCAAATAATATCAAGATCTATATATTCCACTTTCGCCTGACAAAGATGAGCAGACAGGCCCATCGACCAGCAGCATCCCATTGGCAGTCTTAGTGTGCAGCTGCCTGTCACCAGCCACTGACCACACTAGACCTAGATAACAATTTGAAATACAGTTACAAAATCTACCTTCTAGGTCCCTCTACCCTGCTCCTCACCCCCCAAAATAAAATCTATCTCACCTAATTCTCCTTTAGGCTGGATGCTGAGATCTCACAGTTAAAAGTTTTTCAAAATGCCTAGCCTTGCCTTCCTCACTGATTTTTGGCGCCTGTCAGTTTGGCTAGGTGAGAGAAATTAAATTCAACCAAACCCATGCTATACTTCTAAATGTTAACAGTATGAGTAAGTTTGTGTGAAATCTGCATTTTCTCTTAAGAATTTATAGCACTAAAGCAGATTCCCTTTATTATACCTTTGCCTAAATTAGGTCTAATAGACTATTACTATGATGCTTGTGCTTAGGTGTGAAGTTACAGGCTTTCTATGTTACAGTTAAACAGTCGGTGTACATCTGGGAGAACATGATTCAACTTCTGTCTATGGTATCATAAGGCGTAACTGGATTGAATATAGAATTTTATTAAAGAATAGTTTACTTATGACAAAAAAGTTAACATTTGAGCTTTTAGTTCTAGTTTCTAGGGAGAAATGCTCTGGCTATCACACAAGAGCTTTAAATCAATTTTTAAAAAGTTAGCTGTGACTATCTACTACTTCTAATAAGCTCGTCTTTCAATATGGCTTGAAGCAAAATGACATTATAATCCTGGGGTCAGATGCCAAACTCTATTAACATCAAAAATTCAAAACAATCTTTTTCCCCTGTAAAGACAGTCTAAAATTCTTAATGATGGTTCCATGTAGACAGAAGAATTCTACGGACTTAGGATTTCATATATAAAAGAGTAATTAATATATTGCTTGATTCCACATATTTTAATGACATTTTCTATGGTAAAGTTTACATAAGAGTTCTTGATATGATAAAATTCTAACATAAATAATGACAGATTTTCATACTCAAGAGTGAGTTGAAAGCCTTCCAACTCAAGGTCTCAACCATGAGAAAAACAACGGAGTATTACACAAAAATCAAAAGAAAGTTTAGATATTTTCCTCCATGAAAAGCTTTTACACAAATAACCATGGCTTTGCCCTCCCCTTTACTTGATAATGAAATGGTAAGTGACTAAAACTTCTATTAATGCAAATAATATTCAGCATGAAAGAGAAAGACGCTTAAATTCCTGTATCCCACAGTATTTCCTACTGTTGAAACTGCATGGGTTTCAAACAAAATAGGAGTGATTAAGCTGATTAAGCTTAAAATGTGGGAATATAGGACTCCATACAAGTCTATAATTGAAAAATAAGAGTTCTTTTGCCTGATGTCTTGAGGACTGAAATCTTGTCTATACGAGTGGGAGGAATAAAAAAAATATAATACAAAAGTTATGAAAGCAAACAGGTTTTATATGAATAATTATATTGTCAATTACATTTGAGCATTCAGATTCTAAAAAGTGAATATTTCAGAAAGGACACTCCACTGTTTATTCTCCCAACGTTCTATACCTCATGTCTAGAAAACAAAGTACATGTCTAAATTTGTGAGCACTTTCATCTCCCATTTCATAAGTGAAGCTACAAAGTAAATAAGAATTATGAGTTCCTTGTTTAACATTAGCATTAGCATTTTTTTTTTTGTCAATGAGAATCCTATACATAATCTTACCTTACCTTAATATCCTCTGCCCTAATGACCTTGCTTTCTCATCAACCATCTCTTTTCATGGCTGAACAACTGGTCCTATCATCACACAGAGTCCTCCACCTCATCAGACTTTATCATCCCATTCTTGGATGCAATCATCTCCTCTCCTAAGTTTTCTATCCATTTATTTCCACTGTACCTGTGCGTCAACTTCTATGGATTTTTATTCCTTGGCTCTAGCCATTTCCCCCCACCTATCAGCCCATTTCAGATTTACTTATGTTCTTTCCTGTGTACTTATGAAGAATCAGCACTCAGCTTCACTACCATCTCATCGGCATCACAAGTTTCGTCCCTCTTACCATACCTACTTTGAACAAGAAAACTGGGAACCCCTTTAATAATTCATTTCTCCACTATCACACCCAAACTGTAGATGGCAATTAGAGAAAAACACACCAATATTCTGCTGCCATCATAACTGTATGATCTCCAGTCTCAGCTGGATTGTCAATAGCAATCCACATACTTGCCCTTAGTCTGCATCACTGGGTCCCCACTACTACCCTAGTCACTCTCAGCAGATGATTTTATCTTGTTTCTGAGATTTCAGATGGCACTTTGCTTAACTCAGATTTATTTAAAACTGCACCACTCCTTATCTTACTTCTTAAAAACTTGGGATGAAGTTGTCCTCTTTATTCAAGGCTTATCCTCTTGACTATGGAAGCTTCCATCATCCTCATCTTCCTCTCTCTTCTATCTTAACCTTTTCATAGGTTTTTCCATAGACAAAGTCAAAGTTCTTTCCATTCAAGAAAATGTCAACCCCTAAACCCCTGGTAAACTCTCTGTACTGTTATACATACTAGCTACCAGTCTCAACAGGCTATTTAAATTGAAATTTGTATTATTAATAAAATTTAACTTCACTTCCTTGGTGCAATGGCCATATTTCAATTGGCAAATCTGGCTAGTGGCTAGCACACCAGACAAGCAGGTCTAGAACATGACATCATCATGGAAAGGTCTGTTGAACAGTGCCGGTCTATAACCTCTCGTATCACTGTCCCCACTGTCCTTCTCTACATAGCCAGGCTTCTTTAATTAACAGTTTATAGCCACTCTCAAATTCTTTACTGTTAACTTTCCTCAGCCATCGCCTACCCGTTGACCCCCAAACGTCATGTAGCTAACAGCCTACAAGCATTTCCAACTTAGCAAAATGAAAATTAGATTCCATCTCTGCCCCCAGCTCCAAACTGCTGCTTCTTCGCTAAGGTCTTTGTGTAAAATTCTCCAATAAGCTCCCCAGCTACCCTAACTGGAATCTTGGGACTTATTCTCAAACCCTCCCTTGCCCTCATACCTCAGAGCTGATTAGTTACAAAATCCTGCACACATAACCTACTCAGTACCACCATCTCTTCATCATCACTTTTAACGTCATTGCCCTAGTTTCCATCACTTCTGGACTAGATTGACCTTCCTGTCTCTGGACTCAGTCCTCTATAATCCCCTATATGCCATAAACAGGATACTCCTTCTAAAATGCAAATTTTATTATGTAATTTCCTATCTAAAATCCTTCACATCAGGATAAAAATCTAACTTCTTTAGCACAAGATACAAGGTTTTCCAAAAAAAAATGACCTTTGCCTAGCTTTCCCATAATCTCCATCAGCACTCCTCACAAAGCCCCAAAATTAATTCATGATATAAGTTAAAAACACTGTGCATGCTGAGAAATCACAGCTTTCAGACAAGCCAACTCCTCCTTCTAAGCTTCCAGACAAACACCCAACTCTCCCTCCTAACCTGTCAGTTGCTCATAAGTCCCTCCCTCTCGGATAGAGAGACTGGTGCCGAAGCATCCTCCAGCCCTGTCAAACAACTTGAAACTTCCCATATAAACCATGACCCTTCATACTGGAGCCATTACCTTTCTTCCATGCAATATGTCCTTACTCTGCCCACATCTAGAATACTGGTCACAATTCTCAATTTCTATAATAGAATTTCAATATTAAACTGCTAGTATTTCCAAAATTTATAGAATTGCCTTTATAGAATATAAAATATTCATACCATAGGCCCATCTTAGGCAGTAAAACTTAAAAGTGTCTCCTATCTAGTCATTAATAAATGTCCAGCTGGTATTTAGAATAGGTTACATTAAGTTCTATCATTGAACTGAGTTAAATTACTAGAAGCCTATATACTTAAATAATATTAGCCTGATTGCTATGGTCTGAAAGTTTCTTAAAATCATAATGCGGGATGTGATGATATTAAGGTGGGGCCTCTGGGGCATAATTTGGTCATGAGGGTGGAGCCATCATGATTGGATTAGTGCCCTTATAAGGAAGGCAACAGAGAACTCCTTCAACCCCTTCTGCCATTTGAGGACACAGCAAGAAGGCATTGTCCATGAACTAGAAAAATGGCCCTCCACTATAGAGCAGTAATCAAAATTTAGTAATTGTGTAATTTGGTTTTTTACACTGTCTCCTCATCTAGAACTTAAGTGGGACATCCATGAAGCAAAGTCTATGCCTTAATTGTTTACATAGTCAAGTACACCGGTTTATACATAAGCAGTATTTTTTTTTTAATTGTGATAAAACACACACACACACATAAAATTTACCGTCTTAACTTATTTTTGGTGTACTTCAGCAGTGCTAATTAATTACATTCATATTGTTGTAAAACAGATTCTGAAACTTGTTCATCTTCAAAACTGAAACTCTGTATACTCACTGAACAACTCTCCATTTTCACTTCCCTTCAGTCCCCGGAAAGTACCATTCTACTTCGTTTCCATGAGTTTTAACTATGGATACCTCATGTAAGTAGACTCACACAGTGCTTGTTTTCCATAATAGCTGTACCATACTACATTCTCATCACCTGTGTGCAAGATTCCAATTTCTTCACATCTTCATCAATCCTACCATCTAAATATCACTCTTCCTTATGTAAATCTAGTGTTCCAGAAATTGCAGCTGTCTTAATGCAGCGTATCCTGTGCTTCTACTAATAGAATATGTTATTCTACATATTTTACAAAAGACTAGTCTCCCTGTTATAAACACTAAACGCTCCCATGGATCTGCCAATATGTCATCTCAGAAGAAGTAATAATAAGCCAAACTCCCATTACCTTCTCTTTTGCAGCAAAGAAGGCCAAAGGGCAGCACATGATTGTAAACATTATGAAGGCCACCTTATAATTTAAAGCCTAAGAAGACTGCCTAGTTCATTTAGTTGCATGCCTAATATGGTCTTACTTCAGAGAAAAGTATTCTACATAGAGTTCTAATAAGAATACTCACATGCTATTCAGCAGGCAAGCATGCATTTAAATTGTCTTTAATGTGGAATTAAACCGCAAATTAGATATCAAGGATTTAAAACTAAGCAAGTTGAGAAAATTTAATTCATATGTAATTAATACCCTTAATACCCTGCATTTCATTACCAGGACATAAAAATACAAACAATAATAGCATGTGGGAAAATAAAAGTGATAACCTGTATTTATCTACTGACTGTTCTGTTCTGACTGTTCTATTGTGATATGAATGTTCGGTACTGAAAAATAACTCCTTTCACTATGACCAAGTGCTCTGGGCATCCGCAAACAGAATGATCATAGTCTGTCCAAAGCCACACTCTACCAGACTTAAAAAGGCTTCACTTTAGAGTACAACTATGGACAAACTTTTACTCTCCTATACTCAGTAGCTTTTCCACAACTCAAGTCCCAAGCCTCAGAGTGATGTAGAAGAGAAAAAGTCCTTTAACAATGAGGAAAGTGCTAGAGGCTGAATGTTTGTATCCCGCTCCCCCCCACCACCAAATTTATAGGTTAAAACCTAATCTCCTATGTGAGAGTATCTGGAGGTGGAACTTTGGGATTGATTAGGTCATCAAGATGGAGCCCTCAAGAATGGGCTTAGTGCCCTTATAAAAGAGGCTTCAGAGAGCACCTTGTTCCACCCACCATGTGAAGAACAGTGAGAAAGCACTGTTTGTGAACCAGAAAGTGGGCCCTCACCAGACACTGAATGTGTGTGCTTATAATAAGTGAAAAAGTACACACACGATGGCAAAAAGTTATAGGTGATCCTCTTACACAAGCTTTCAATATTCACCAAATATCTACAATGAACATAAAAATAAGTCATAATAAAAACATAAAAAATATTATTTTAAAGTGAATATTTAGAATGGTTAAGAAAAAATACAGTATTTTTCTAAGAAGATATAAATGAACTTGAAATAACTTCACTTACTTTCTGCTCAGGGCTTTCCTGAAACAAAAGTCCGAAGTAGTCCTTCTCCAAGAGATTGAGATGTTCGCACACTTTGTCGAATAACACTTGTCCCTTAGCACGTTTCTGAGGTAAAAGAAATATCATGTTTACTTTTCAAGCACTTAAAGGTTCTATGAATACTATAAAAAAAAAAAGGGCATCCTATTACACAAAAGTATTTAGCTTAATATAAATATTTGTTTTCCAATCTTTTTAACAATACAAAATATTTATTAACTTTTTACTTTAGATTGATTCAATCCCCCAACACACACACACACACACACACACACACACACACACACACAAATCATGAATGCATGATCAGACAGACGCTCTATGTTTTTACTGCTGCTCCTTGTAAATATAAAAAGAAGTAATAAGTATAATTCTAGTTCATTTATTTTTAAAACAGTACAAAATAATGTCCAAACTGCCTCCCTCAACTCCTCAAGGTGGCTCATATCATATCTACAATGTATACTCCCCCCAGAAAAAGCATTTACTACTTCTTCAATGTATCCCAACATGATTTATTCTGTCAGTGCTTAGGTTTGATTTTTGTTCTATTTTTTTCTCAATAAAATGTATGCTTTTTTCCAAGAATGATATGCAACTGCTCTTTAGAACAAATTTTTAAAATACAAGGTAATGAAACTGGGACAATAAATCAGCTGCCTCTAAGGATCTAACATATTTTTGCCTTAATTGGTTGTGTTTTGCTTTTTAATTTAAGAAGTTGCTATCCACAGATGTAAAAGCCTTTGACAGTTGTAGAAGAAAGCTCATTGTCTAATCAATGGCAAAATATAAAGTGGTCGCTCATTTCCAATTAAGATGCACACCCCTGGGAATGCCCAACTGCAAGGTTAGTTCACACATACGCATTCTTCCACCTGCACTAATCCAAGCAACTACAAGAGTGCAAGTGAAAAATGAACAAGCCACCAGACTTTTTTCACCCTGTCCTCACACTATCAAAATGTATACTTTCAGTTAATCCAGTGTGAAAATTAATGTTTCCCACACATTTAAAAATAGAAAAGATGTAAAAGACATTTTAATTTCAAATAAGTACAACTATAATAAGGGGTTTCTAAAGATAGTCTTCACAGAAACTCAATTCAAGAGCTTGTTTCTCTCCTCTAACCTTTTCTTCCTCTTTGTGGGAGTAAAGTAAGAAATTCATGCCTGAAAGACTGGCAAAGGAGAATCTGAAACTTCTATTATACTTATTATAGTTAATATTTCTTTAAAAAATGGCATTATATCAAACAGTAGAAGAAACAGGGAGAAAGCCACACAAATTATATTATTTCAACCTCTTAAGCAATATGTTATCCACATCACTACAGATCCAGAAAATTAAGTTACTAAGTACATTTGACATAAACATGTATTTATATGTCCACATAGTTAAAGTACACACAAATATAATGTACTAAAAAAGGGAACAGGGCTCCTGATTCTAAATACCAAAGTTCTAACCACATTTCCATTATTTACAAGCTGTGTGACCAGGGACAAGACACAGCTGCTATTTGCCTTAATTTGCACGTCTGTGAAATGGGATAAAAGGATCTACAACAAAGGTTGTGGTGAGTACTAAATGAGTAGTAATATACAACAAGAGCTCAGAATACTATGTGGCACACAGTAAGTGCTTACTCAATATTGGCTCTTATTGTTATAATCTAGTTTTAGAACATAAAAAATGATTGATTTATATAAAATTTTGGTTTAAGCTTTTAAAATGAAAACTTCCGAATTTTATTATCTAAACTACATGCAATTATTAACCTGTGTAATTTAAAACTCTTAGTTAAAAGGTATTTTAAATTAATTTTAGGAGGAGGTGACTCAAATCATGACAGTTACTTTCTTAAAGGTGTAGTAAAATCAACTGTCTCTTTATAGGAGCCAAACTAGATGTAAGAAAATTTGGTTGCAAACAGTAGCAAAGAATACTTTAAAGGTCATCAAAAATTTGTTAGAATTTGCTCTCTTTGACGTTAATTCACTCCTGAATCTCCAGTAAGAAGACTGCATAGCATAACACGTGTTTAAAAATATATTTATTAAATCAACTGAAAAAAATGTATGAAACATACTTTAAATAGGGTAACATTTAATACATTCAGTCTCATAGTGACTGACCACAGCTATAATTGCAGTGCCTGCTTTGTAAATAGGAACTTTTCTTATCTGAGATAACAAAGGGAGCAAACTATTACAGCTTCTGCCACAGTATTCTACTTACACATCGCTCACTATGCATTTATAATGAGGTATAAATGAGCCACAGAGGACATTTTATCTACTATAAAGCAGGATTATTTATCTTATTTACAAAGATATTAAAAACTCAATAGAAGCTTATATGAAAAGCTGACCTTTAATCAGATATAGTTCCCAAACAAACATCATTTCTATGAAATTTCTGGCTAAAAATGACAACTACTTTCAAATAAGCTAACTACTGACACTAAGTAGCTGCAGACATCATACAGAAATATAAGAGTCAAAAGGAAATTCATACTATTTTATTTGGTTTAAATGCTATTTAAAATTAGGGTAAAAAGATATTTAAGACAACTGATGTCAATAAATAGATAAGTTCAAAGAAAACACCTTCCAACACTGGTGTAAAATCAATTTTTATTAATCATTCTTTCTCACTGTTCACTTCATTCTTTCCACTTCAAAAATAGAAACATGCTCTCATAGACAGAATTCCCCTAAAAGATTTAGAGGAAAACATCCACGAAGCTCACCACCACAATCTGGTGCTGGTATGCCGGCAGCACAGTGGGTGGCATCGGCACAGGGCTGGAGTAGGCCCGAGTTCCTCCCCCACTCAACTGTTTTGTAAGCACTTTACTATTACTAGACAAGTGTGACAATGGACCAGCCACTTAGTCTATTTAAAGTGTAAACTGAGATCACAACTATCTCACAGATCACTGGGAGGTTCCAATTAACCCAATAAGTGAGTAAATGTCCAAGTGCCAAACTAAGTGCCTTACTCAATCATAGCTGAATTTTATTCTCAACTGTTGTTTCACTAGTCTGCATCTAAAAAACAACAAAATTATCTTCTAGATATTTATTTTCTCCTTCCCTCTCCAGGAAATAGATACTTTAAATGTTTGATAAGATCTTAACTAAACACACATATCACTTAAGCTTCCATTCAACATCTCCATTCTCAATGAACTAGAAGTCTGGCTGGAAAGACAAAAACACAAAAACGCAACAATACAGTGAGGTATGTGCTGAAAGATGCTATGGGAACATCAGGAATGGATGAAGTAACTGTCAGAGAAAAAGTATACCTTTACCAAGACTGCAACATCTGCATTGAATCTTAAAAGAGGAGATTACTTTTTAAGGCAAAGAAACAGCACATTCAAAAGAACTTACTTTTCTCTTCAGATGTTTACAGAGTCTGACAGAGCCAATTTCTATCAAAAGATACTGGAGGATATAGGGTGAAAAATTTAACCTATCCATATAGACAAGTCATACAATATGATTGATAGGTAGACTGTCTCACTCTCCCATGACTGTGAGGGCTTGCCAGGCTAAAAGGCTCAATATATAGTGATCCAGCAACTAACAAGTATCAGTTCCTATGGAAGACATTGGGGAAGCAACAATAAAATATACATGGTCTCAGGAACTTTATACTCAACTGGCCAAGACAGAAAATAAAAAGGAAGCACCCTCCTACCCCAAAGAAGTCCTATTAATTTACCACTTTGGATATAACAAGCTATCTGGTCCAACTGATCCAAATACATCTGACCAATGACCTATGAGATAGCCTGATCTCAAGAGCTCTACCCAAACACAACGTCTTATACTGGGAATAAGAAAATCAGATAAAATCACATCTTCCCTCAAGCAGTTTAAACATAAGACAGATATACACACATTCTTATGTGCGTGTGTGCGCGCACACACACACACACACACACACACACACACACACACAGTCATAGAGCAGAGTGGTGCCAATGCAGAGGGAAAGACAATGAGAAAGCAGAAAGCAAAAGCCAAAGATATGAGGATACAGATTTGTATTTGCCAAAATATGTTCCAGTGGTCTCACTGGTCCCATGAGATGCTCCATATATATACATACCCATATCTCAAAAAGGGGAGTAGAGTAGGACAAAAAATTTCTGCTTACTGTACATAACTACTAAACATCAAAACTCCTATTTGCATTAGATACTCTGAGAAGTTCTACAATGGAAAAATAAAAACTTGTTTACTATCATTCGACCTAATGTTTATTGAAATTATCTGACTAAAAACTCCACTCACTATCTTTAAAAAAAAAAAACACTAACTTATCCCATAGCAGATTTACTGTTTGTAGACCATAGCTCAGGAACTGAGGTAAAGAAGAATTACCGTGACGTGGCCCTCATGTAGATCTGGAGACTGGCATTATCTTTTCGATTCAAAAGTGCCAAAAAAGAGAATTCAGTCTAAACAAGTACAGAATTGGATAGGCCCAGCTGTCCGGCAGAAGCAAATGATTTCCATAGATAAAATTCCAACAAATATAATGAAAAATCAAACACACAAGGAAACCAGTTCTTAATTATTGAGAGTTAGATACAGTATCAGAATCAGATCCTCAGAAACTGTAGGCAATGGAAATTATCAAGTATAGAACACAAACAAGTATATTTTATATATTTAATAAATAATATTTTAAAATATTATCAATGGAAAGCTATCAAAAAATAGATTCTGAAAAGAATCGAACAGAACATCTAGGAAAACTAATAATTAAATTAGAGTTCAAATCCAGAGTCTGACATAGCTAAAAAGAAAACCAGTAAACCAAAAGGCAGATATGAAAAAACTACCCAGAATGCACAAAAATGCAGAGATGGAAAATATGAAGGAACTTCATAAACATGAAAGAATACAGAGGTCAACATATAGCTCATTAGAATTCTAGATGACAACAGAACAAGGGAGAAGCAATATTAGAAGACATAATGGCTGATGAATACTAAAGCTCTCAAATTAAGAAAATCCATTAATCTATAATCACTTTATTCCATTAATAATTTACTCACGAACATTCAAAAGGTTTTGATATGCAATATTTCTGAAAATGCTTTGCTGCAGAAACCAGAAAATATTAGAAAAACAATATGCATTCAAAAAAGTATGCAAGAAATCATTGCTTTTTATAAAACAGAAGGCATAAAATCCTTTAGAGAGACAATATTCAGATAAAATGATAAGGGAATGACTGAAAACAAATGTTATAAAGAAATTTCAAATTATATTAAGAAAATAAAAATCCATTGATATTTCAAAAAGTTTCATCATGATAAACTTGAGCTCAAGAAGAGAGGAAAAGAAAAATAAAATAGTATAGGACAACTTACTATTTTTAGCCTCTGATCTTTCAATTAAAACATAAAAATGCACATGCAGAAATCTGAGAATAAGGTTTTTTAAAAGTCATTATGCAGTCGGTCACAATGACACATGTAAAGGCCATTGCAAATTACAAAGGGTGTCCCCAAGGCATTGGCTCACTGGAAGCTCATGGTGACAAGAGGGAAGCAGATCAGGACCATTACTATCCCTGATTTACACGTTAGACCCTGCAGCTGAGGGAGAAAGGGATGTGAATAACACGCAGAGTGGCTAGTCTTCCTGGGCTACACTCCTCTTGGCAAGGCCAGAAGAAAGTAAAATGCTTTACTTCCAAAAACCCACCTCATTAGGGAAGTACAAATGAAGCCAAGCCCCAAGAAATCGGCATTTTCTTTTAAACAAATATCCTCAAAAATAAATAATAGCTAGAATAAAGCCATCAAGACACAAGGGAAAGAAACATGAGCAAAGAAAGAGAATTGTAACAGAAAACTCAGAAAAGTTACTCATAAGAAAACAAAACGGATCTCCTTTTGAAAGCGAACTGAAAAAAGGCAAACAAAGTGGCATATTTTTATGTCATTAAGAAAATATATCAGATTATCAGGAGACACATATTAAATGTTACATATTAAATGTCTCAAGTTAGTACACTTTTTAAGTATTAATCTGCAATCAAACCTTCCTGAGTATGCTCTAACTGCAGTATGACCCAGTGGCTCACAACTTCTTTTTTACCTTCACACGGTTCACAACACTCTCCATAAATAATAATTATCATCATTTGGGGGAAAGGAACCAAGAAACAATTCATAATGGCAGTACATAAAAAATGGGAGGGTACGCAAGCTGAAATTGTTCCTTCGCCCCCTCCCTGATTCTCTTATATAGCACCTTTCATGAAAATCACCAGTTCTCAACAGTATGGGAAAAGGGCACTGAAGGAGAACCCCAGAATGCAGGCCCTACCTCTTAATACTTCTGTAACATAGCTATGCCTCAGTTTCCTCTTTAAAATAAAAATACATAATGATGATAAAAGAATTAAATGAAGTGTGTCTAAAGTACTTAATAAAATGTTTGGCACATTACATGGAGTTATTAAAAGGCAGTTGAAATCACAGGACTTTAATGAGCTGCTCAAAAATAATTAATTTTAAATATGATTAAAGAGCTTTCACAGTTATTTCATCTAATCTTATTTCACAAATGAGGAAACAGGCTATAGAAAATTTAACCAATCTAACTATTCAGTCTCATTACCTGAAGTTCTTTTAAAAACTGAATTCTTATTTGTGGGTGTAACCATAAACATTAGTACTCTGTATTTCTATCCAGAAAGGCCATTTTCTTCTATTATCACTTTTAATTTTTATAAACAACTTAAATTCTACTGGATCAAAGTACTATAAAAATGCATTCGTTAACCAAGCAGAATATAGAGATGTTTTGCTTTACAATGCACGCCGACGATACCAGTCCATGCAGCTGTTCACAGCTGTTAGAGCAATTTGCCACACTGACCCAGATAAAGAAGAGTACTGATTTGCCAAAAAATTCTCTAAATTTCTTTTTTACCTTGATTTATTTCCAACTATTGAAAACCTCTCTCTAGACAAATCTCTAAATATTCCTTCCCAATGAAGCCTATTCCAGTCTCCAAATATTCATCTGTCTCTTTCAAGCACTTTATTTCTCATCTATGGTACTTACTCTTACATTCACTTTCTTTTGAGATTTATTACTTTTGACAACTGAAGTATTTATGCAAAAGTATGTCTCCTACAGCAGCACCTCACTGAGTAACTAGCTCACCAGTAGGCCAAGATATCTGTTGGATGGAATGGCTTGGTGCCATGAAACCTGCCAAAAAGTGGGCAGAGTTGAGTCTAGAATTCAGGCCTTCTGGCTCGCAGTGTTAGGCAATCCGCTGGATCTAGCTCATGGACGACCAGCCCATAGATATTCAAGGAACTAAACCAAACACACACTGCCAACTAGATTCTGGGAGAAGAACAGCCACAGACCTACATTTTATTTTCACAATTCTACATTGTACTTGAACTCTTCCTTAGTAATTTAGAACATTTCCAAATATTTTTGGGGAACCAGAAGAATGACAAAAGCAGAAAAGCCTATTTGCCTCTTTCTCTAATGTGCAGGTCATGTCACACCTTTATGCAGAAGGGGACAGTGGGGCTTTTTGGAGTCTCTACACATTCCTTCACTGAAACATCAGTTCCACTGTCATTTCCTCTTGCTGTCTGAAGCAATCCTTTGCTTTCTATCCCATCTTACACAAGAATCTTTATAAATTACAAACTGTGTCAATCTCTATTCTAATAATGTAGTCCCAAGTTAAACAATTAAAACCATACAACTGTTAATAAAATTTTGCAAAGCACAACCCAAAAAGAAATCTTACTCTCTATATTAAATGTCAACAAGCTTTACAATCTGTTTTTCCCGTCTGCCTCTCCCTAACGCTACTTCCATGTTTGACCAGCAGTATCAATCAGTGGATTAAAAATTTAAAAAACAAAAAAGTACTTTGGTCTATTTTCCAGGTATCTGATTTTTCCTTTAAAAGACTGCATAATAGATTAGAGATACCCAGAGGAGCAAGACGAAGCAAGACAATTTAGATAGGCTTAAAATATGTTGTTCAGGACTGAAAGAACAGCTTTTGGGAACTTAAAAAAAAAAAAAAAAAGGCAAAGCAATCTACAGCAGACCCAGCCGAAGAAAGGCAGGCTGGAATCTGAGGCGCTGAGCAAAGTCCCCCGTGCCTGTGCTGTTATTTGTGGCATTCATTACTGAGGCCAAAACATGACATTTCTGGAGGCCTCTCAGCTTGGAGGAATTTGTGCAACTGCTTACCCGGCAGATTGTAGTCAACGCCACACACCACTGACGTTTTGTGAAACACCATCACTGTCTCCGTGTAGGCCCCGCCACACTGCAGTTATTGTGTGCCGAGGAGACGGTGCTGGGAAGCGCACAATGCGATCCATACACTACAGCTCTTGAGCTATGAATTTTGCGCTAGCTCTAAACTACACTATACAAATGTAAAAGGCCAAGGACAGAAAGGTATGCACAGAGCAAACACAACTGATACATTGTCACCGAGGGTGGAGGATATTAAAGAAAACCATACAGAAGGGGAAAGACAGTATCTCAGATAGTCTAAGGCCATCATTTACGAGATTGTTCTTTTCCTACCAATCTGAATGAGCTATCGAAACACCTATGTCCCAAAGTTCAAACCCTGACAAAAAGAAACCATATCCAATGATTTTGTGTGTGTTAAAAATTTAATTCCAGAAGTAAATGTGTCATTTATAGTAAAGGAAGATTTTAAGTTTCCCTGACCATTAATATGAATTAAGTGTGAAAAAGTTTTTCCAGTTACTCAAAAAGAGATATGTGTGTATACTATATATAACATATATAAATATAAACATAGATACAATATGTGTGTGTGTACATAAACATGTATATGTAGACACACCTATATCTTCTTTTAATGACTACTAGTTGAAAAAAATTCAAACTCTCTCATCAGTGATCAGGAAAACTGTATATATGTATATCCATAGATAGATACAAATACACATTATCAAAGTTAATGTAAACATGTAGGCTTTGCAGAAATCACTATAAAGAATGATAAAAAAAGAAATTTTCTTAGGTAGTATTCCTTCAAGATTAGGCTACAAAAGAGTTGGGAGAAAATGAAAAAAAATATATCAGAGTTCATTATAGAATCTCTATTCTTTTTCCATTCTACAGGATTCAGGGGATTATGATAGAACATTAGGGAAATTTTGCAGTGTTGTTAGCATGAATGGCCCAATACACTATTCAATGTAGTTTTAGGTGCTAGAAATAAAAATTAAAAGGCTGCTACTAAAACAAAAACAAACAGTAGGCCAGAATAGACTGTACAATAGCCTTCAGTAACTGCATCCTGCAATAATTTTAAAGGAAACTCTAATGTAGCTAGAAGCTTATAGGCTCACTTTTAATAAAATCAAATACAGACCTTAACTAACTCAAGGACACGGGAGCTTGCCATTCTTATATATTATAAGTAAGACCTTATTTCATGAGCACAATGCTTCCAAATTTAAATGTAGTATTCAGATAGAACGTTCTACTCTTGTCTGCTGTGTTTTGAAATGTTTCAGAATTCTTAAATAAACACACAATTCATCTCATAAGTAACCAGGTAAGTTTAGATATTTCATCTTTATGTTATATGGAAAATGGAAAAACAACAGAAATCCTGCTACTAGTATTATTTGCAAACACTATCAACCACAGAGTCTAAGAGACAAGACCTTTTTCCTTGAAGCAAATAAATGCTAATTTTAGTTTTAAAAGATAAAACATTAAACTTTTAATCTATCATCCATAGTCACATCCTATATTTTCAAGGTGGTTGCAGTTTATATTTCCCACAACTCAAGAGGTTTTCGTCAGCTTCAGGAGACAAGTATCAGCTGGCTGACCAGTGGACATTCTCTCAGAAGATTTCTATCTCCACACAGAACAGGCCAACAGGAGGCTATTCCAAGAACCAATTCCCACTCCTCTTACACCATGCTGGCTTCAGGATAACCCCAAAGCTAAGTTCTGGAATGGAGTTGCAGAAAACCTCAAGAAACCCTTAGAAGGATGGATCTTGAAGCCAGCTCAGAAAACCACAACTGATGATGACATGTAAATATCCACTCAAATTTTATACAAGGAATTATACTTATTTTTTGGCTTTAACCAAATGACAAGGAATAATAAATACTCCTATTAGTTCTAATAAATGTCAGTTGCTCAGCACTTCATAAAGTGTGGTCTTTTAAATGCCTTCCTTTGGTGATAAAAGTTTAATGGAATGGTATTGTGGCATATGAGGAAGAATCATCTAAATCTTCATCTACTCTCACCAAATAGTCTGTAGTTTCTCATGTAAAACTTGACTATATTTCTATTCCTAGAGTTTGAATGGTAAAATAAATAAATTCATCTTTGACATTTTCTTTTAACTCAACTGGTTATGGCCATTATCTCTTCAACATGAGGATTAAGCCCTCTGACACTAGGTATTGATTTATTCAAAATTTCAAGAGAAATGTATTGGTTTTAAACTTGTGGTTTTCTGGTAAAAGTACTAACTAAAGTTTAATTTTTGAATCCAAGCAAGTTCTTTAAATTACAAAGGCATCGTGAATATATAAGTAGTATGTAAGTGTTTATATTATGGGCCCTCCTAGTCATCAAGTTATTGATAAGAATATAAGAATATTGGGAATTTATCCAAGTACTTGAGTATTTTCATCAGAAATTCAAAGAAAATGACAAGCTACTTAGAAAATTATAATCAGGATTTTAAAATATGATAATAATAATTACAGCTAATGCTTATCAAGCCCTTACTATATGCTGGGCATTGCTCAAAAAAAATCATAACGAGACAAATTCAGCCATGAATTTGAGTTAGGAAAGAGCTGTCAAGTGAATGAACCCAGAGAGATACTTAATGAGATTTTCTGCAGTCCTATTGTAGGGTCTCTACTTCACTCACTTTCCTATCACTAAGGGAAAATTCCCCACCAGTCATGTTAATATTTCAGCAATGAGCTGATTGATGAATTCACCTTGTACCTGGGGAGCAGGTGTTCTGCCAGGGAGCACCTTGGCAGATAGCATGTTACAGCCTTTCAAAGCAGTTCTTGACTCTGGCTGCACAGATGCTTGAGCCTGGCATCAGATCCACAAAATGAGAATCTTCAAAGGTGGCACCTGTGCATCTGTATTATTATTTTTTAAATTATGTATTAGAATTTATTTCTTAGAGTAGTTTCAGGTTTACCAAAAAAAAAAAAAATGAGCTGAAGGTACAGAGATTTCCCATATACTCTCTACCTCCACACATGCATAGCCTCCCATTTATCAAGGCCCTTCCACTCCCCCGCCCCAGAGAGGTACATTAGTTGCAAATATTTAACCTACATTGTTACATCATAATTACCCAAAATCCACATTAGAACTCACTCTGGGTGTTGTACATTTTATGGGTTTATATAAATGACATTATCTATAATGACATTGTTCACCATTATAGTACCATACAGAGTAGTTTCACAGCCCTAAAAATCCAAGCTTAACCAAGGATTCTGACCATGAGGCAAGGCTGATACCACAGTCAGTGAACAGATCTCCTCTCCCAGAGTTAAGACTGTCTGCCCTCACACTTCAAGTCTACCAGCTCTGTTTTTTCAGTCTAGCTAGGCAAACTCCCTTCAATCCCTTTTAAAGATCTGGAACCAAAAGCCAGGCCCCAATGGATAATATATCACTTACTTAAGTTTTCACTTAAAATCCTTCTAAAAAATTACTAGTTCATATAGGCTGATAATATAAAATTTATCTGGTTGTCTTTAATGACAGCTACTTTGGAGACTGCCTTTGAAAACGAAATCACCAGGTGGAAAAATATAAGACAGTCATTTGACTGCAGATCTTATCAAAAATCAGGTAGAATGAAACTATTCTTACTTACCTCTACAGGCCAGGAGTGTTTAAAGTTTTTTTTAACAAATGACCAAAGTGGAAATCAAGTTGCAATGTAAAATTATCTTAAACACTTAAATATTTACTTTATTATGACTGTAAAAAAGAGAGAAATAGGATCTGATACAGAGAGGTCTTGTTAAGTTTTTTGGCAACAATAGTTTCCTTATACCTTACCACCTGCATTTGATTCTTAAATTAAATTACAAGCAACTTCTGAGCAATCTGAAGAAAAATACATTTCATTTTGAGATATCTCAGTTTTTAAACATTGATCTGAGGTAACAGTGTTTCCACTGAGCTTGATTTTTCTTCTCAAGTAAAAGTGTTTCATTCCTGGTTGATGACTAACAAACTAAAGTAAAACAACAGAAAAAGTGACAACAAGGTTTTTGTTCACAATGATGGGGGTAGGGTGGGGACTGGCTGAATCTTTAAAACGTTGCTAGACTTAACACACACATACCATAAATGAATTAAACTATGAAAAGCTAAAGCCTGTAAAACAGAAACATGGTGATTCATAAACAGAAAAGTTAGGAAGTATCTGGGTGAGCATGGACCTGTAGCTACCTTACCAGCAGTGTGTCTACCAGACCCAAGATGCCACCAATCCAGCCCTCTACCCCCACAAACTGCCTTCATTTTTTCACTTCTCTTGGCTTTACTACTGAAATTCCTTTAAAATGCAAATCTCTTAGAAGGCAGTACAGGTAATCATTCACACATTGAAGTTATTCACTAGAATTGCTGTTCCTCTCATTACCTGGGCTGAAAGCAGTTATTCTTGACCTTGACAAATGTAGTCACCCTCCACAGTTCCAGTGTGTTGGAGACACCAGTTTCTATGTTGATGTAATGCCCCTTGTTCTGAATTTCATTTCATGTTTGCAAAGCTATCTTATGATTATCACTTGATGATCTTCTTATTATTAAAAAAAGAATTAGTGAACCAATCAGTTTTTTCTAGCACTTATCTCTTACTATGAATTCATCTCCTAGCATTCTAATTGTGTATGTTCATAGGACTGGTAAACAAGGGCCCATTCTCCTCTGCCTGGCTGACTAGGGCACAGTGAATAAAGAGTTAATGCACACCCTAAAGCTGAGGACCAGACCCCATAGAATGAAATTCCCCCAAGTCCTGTTTTTTGAAGCCCAGCCCCACCCCGGGCTAGACTCCCTCAGCACAGTGAGCTTACTCTGCAAACATCAAATACTATCTTCATCTCCGCAAAATTATAAAAGACTTCCACAAAAGTGGGGGAAAATAGTGATCAAGTTTCTTTTGACATATATTGTGAGATACACCCAGATTTCAAAACACTAAAAAGTTCAAATGAAGTGCATTTTAAAGCTGAGAATGTCAGTACTGCCAAAGTGGTGATCCAGTTACAGCACCCCACCCTCTATCAATGGCAAGATGTCAGATGATGTCATATAAATAAGAAACATCCTACAAATTAAAAAAAAAAAAAAACTTTACAAAAATGTTACCATTTGACCAACTCCAAACCACCACATCCAAAACAGATTCCTCCTGCTGGAATGCAACCCTCCCCCTTTGCTTCATGGGCTCTGACCAGGGAGAAGACTAACTATTCTGCAACAATATCATCAATGCTTGGTCCAGAAATGTTTCATGAGGAACAAAGCTATACTTTATATAATAGAGAGTGACCCAACCCAAGTGGATAATAACTAAGTCACATCTATTATTTGACACACACACAAAAAAATTAAGAATAGTATTTCCATCCTTTCATCTTCTATGACCTCTTCATTCTGCCCAATTAAACAAACATGCAAGATAGAAAATGGGTTATCCAGAGAGTTGCAGGAAAGAAGGAAGCAAGAAAATGAAAAGTAAAAGCAACTGTAAGAAAAAAGTGAACAATGTCAAAACAGATGCTACTAAAGCTACTACAACCAATTAAAAGTCTTTTTATAACAAGATATCCAAAAAGTCTGTGGCAACTTCAATATGTGCTGTATTAGACTGACCCACTTCAATTTATCCTCGTGATAAAAACATTCTCACTGTTCAAATTTTCCTAACTAGAAAGTGGACTTCCCATTTAAAAATGATAGACTGAACACACATATTTAGCTCTGCTCCCTAAGGAAGCTATTCTAGAATGATGCAGTGTAGACACAGGTTAATGTTTTGCCTCCTGACACAAAGGAAAGGAGAAAGAGTAAAATCAGTGCCAACAAAATTTGGAAAGCAGACTGAGAAAGGACAGGAGATAGAGTCTGCACATTTACATTTTTTGTTTTCTTTGCAACCTCTTCTCGGATGGGAATGTGCCTCTCTCTAACGTTTAGCAGAAGTGAAGAGCTTAATTCATTTGAACCCCAGCAACATACTAGTTTCTCAAAATAAAAAGATTCCTAGTTAAATCCAAGTCTAGAAAAGCCATGGTCTAAAATGACAACACTGGCCAATCAAAGTGGCTTGCTCTTAACAAACGTTTACAGTGCATTTTTATCATGTTATCCTTGGTGATTAGGGAAGTAGACACTAAAATCTTTTCTTACAACCCCAAATTTCTGCTTGGATTTTACTATGTAACCACTTTCAAATGAAAAATGTAATAGGCTAGGTGTTGTTAAATTTTCCTAAATATATCATTTTTCAAAGTCCAGGAGTTCCTTTCTCTTCAATGAAGATTTGCTTACCAACTCTACCCCACAGTAATGTGAACTACAGCACTTTTTATATTATTTATTTAAACCATAAATAGTATTTATCAATTATATTAATATTCTTGTTTCATATGTCAAGTTTATCTTCAAAAGAAAATTTTAGAAGCAACTCAAAAATAAAAATAAAACCTCATACTTTATCTTCTCAGCAAAGGTAGGAACCAAATCAATATTTGGGAACAAATATTATTTCCAAACACACAATATATATTTAAATAAATAATACTTTGAAATCAAATTTGTAAAATATTATACAATATGACTTCCTTAACTTCCTATTTTTCTTAAAAATCATACATTATCAATAAAGGAAATCAGCAGCCAAGTCATTAAAATAACTCTTAAGAAATGAAAACCCAACTTTTTGCCTAACTTTTTCTATTATTTACTCTGAATAGCAGTAAGTCACATAAAGCTATTAAAAAGTGTAATCTCTTTTAAAAACCTATAAAACATATAATCCCCTTTAAAAAACAGAGAAGTGACTAAAACTGTTAGATAAATGAAGAGGTTGGTATCAAATGTTTAGCCAGATGAACACACCAAATTTTTTAAGTATCTTTTTAGGTATCTTTATTAAAAATTGTTATGTACCATTTCCATTAAAGCTTATTTCAAAATCATAAGCAGAAAACTTCTGTAGGCTAGCACATTCTCTGTAAACTATTTGCCTAGAATGTATTTTGACATTTGATTCATACAGGCTTTCTGTGCTATAGAAAAAACAGCTTAGTAGAACATTCCTATTTGAGCCTCTTTAAATTGTTGCTGACAGGAATATGGAAAAAGATCAATGAAAAAACAAATATTATGGTGACTAAGTTTCCTCTCTATGTGAAAATTAGATGATGCACAAAATCAAACTCACCCTCAAAACAGGTAAAATGGCATATTCTGTAAATAAAGGTCACAGTTATAAGATGCAGTTCAGTTAACTGGTAGAATGTCTTCAGATGTTTCTCCAGAATATAAGTTTAAAAAATTTTAAGTAATATTTCTAATCATAAATTTTCTAACAGAGTTGATGCATAACTGTTGCAGAACATAATTAAATATAAAAATAGCAATCTGACAGATCATTTATCAGTACATTCATCATTTAGCCACCTTGCATGACAGATTTTTTCGGAGTAATCAGTGCTTTTTCTAGATCCTATTATATTACATTCAATTCCTTTAAGAGCTAAATATTAGCAATTATATTACAGTGTTATATATACAAATGATAAATTCTGTTCATATTTCTACGGAGTCACAGAGCATACATCCTGCTGTGGAGGGAAAGAATAAAAAAAATGGCTCCAGCTTTTCACAGGTAGAAGCAAGATTCTTAAACCCCTGCACCCCCATCAAGCATCTACAAACATCTCCATGGGCAACTTGGGGGAATGAGGGGGAAATAGAAAGATAGAATCAGAGAGGAGAGTATTTGGCAAAATTTTCTAACAGTTGAGAAATAAAAACTGTCAGTAACATCTTTCATTTGCTTAGAAAAGAGGACAAAGGGACTAGAAATAAAATAGTAACAAAAGCAAAGGTTTTCTGAGCAGAACAAATTTAATAAAAGATATTTTATAGATTGTATCTCTTCATTTGATGAACTCCAACTGTTAAAAAATATATATTTTGGAGAGTGAGAGAAATGTGTCTGAACAGATTTTTAAAGTACAAATTTTATTCTGAAAATGACCTTTCCCTTTTTCACAATTTCAATCTTACTCAACCTTCAAATAATTTTCATTCCAAAAGAGAAAAAATAATTCAAAGATCCAGTGCCTATGCCACCACTATCCTCAGATTAAAGTTACTAAATGGTGAATTACCAAGGAGTTAGCTTGTCTGGCAACATGAGTGAGAAGGGCCAGTAAGAGATGGATGTTGTCTTCAAAATTATATCAGGATAGTTACACATAGTGAGGAGTTACTTCCAAGTGTCAAGTTTAAAGCTTGTGAAACACCACCGATGCAAAGGCAAGCAAAAAAGCCAATCCTGAGTTTGAAACCAAAAGTAGGGAAGATGAAAAAGAGAAAGCATGTGGTCAAATTCCTTACAGCTGAGAAATAAAAACCATACTTTTCTTTAGTTTGCTCAAAAGAGGAGGCATTAGAGAAAAAGAGGCAGGAAATAAGGTAATCACTGTACTCTCCTCTCTAAGCTCAGCCTACACCCAAGCCAGCAAGCAATCAAACCAGAGAGCTCTCGTTTAAGTAAAAGAGCTTGTGATAGTCTGCATTCCCCTGTAGGTGGTATACCCCTAAAGGGCCAAGACCAATCTTATCCACCTCTGTGTTGCTCTCACACCTAGCAGTTTCATAGCCTTTTATAGAAATTTAATAAATTATTTTCATTTATTTAAGCCCTTGCAGTGTTTCTACAAGAAGTTAATGTGCTGCTTCTAAGTATTTAAAAAGTAGGGTAGTGGTGGACAGAAGTAGCAAGCATGGAAAGAGGGAGGGGGGTGAATCATACATACATTCACTCATTCATACATACATACATACGTACGTACATACACTCTCAAATCTTTCTTTTCTAATTGGACAGGATGAAGAGAATTAGAAAGACAAGTAAGCAAATTTGATCATTTACCTTAGATAAGAAGGATAAAAAATTTATGCAGGTACAAGAAGGTAGAGAGAAATAATTCAACAATTATTTCTGGGAGTAGTGCTATAGGCAAAGCTAATGACAAGAGAAAAGAAAGTCTTCTTTTTCTCAAGAAACTAACAATCCAGGTGAAGAAACAATATAAGCATGAGAAAAAAACAAATAATACAAGAGTTTTGCAGTTGTCCGACAAAATAATACAAAAGATTCTTTCACAGTGCATGACTGACAGCCAAATTAATGGTGCAAACAAGTTCAGAGGAAGAAGAAAACATTTGAAAGCTTGATTTGAGTAAGACATTAAAGGACAGAAAGAAATCATGTGCTTGGGAAAATAAAAATGTGGCAATGGTGTGATCAGAAACTTGAAGGAAGGACAGAACTCTGGATGTGCCTGATTAGAAGACCAATTTGGCTGGCAGGGAAAGGAAGACTCAATATCCAATAGTAATGGATGAAAAGACAGTCTGCTTAAGAGAGTCCCAAAGGCACAGCTAAAGAATGTCTTGACGAAGAAGCCATGCTCTTTTCCTATGAACTTTTTGCTTTCTTCAAGCTAGATAAAAGTATGTGACCACTCGAGTAAGAATTAAGTTACTGGATAGAATTATCACCTTAAATCCTTTTTTAAGCTAAAAGGATAGACAGTGAGCCAGAGATATTCCATCTGGACCTATGTTATTAAATTTTAAACTGCACATAACATATGCCAATCAGTTGTTCCCAGTTTCTAAACCATATTTAAGTCTAACACTATTTTATGGGAGTTTACAGAGTGCCACACCTTCCAGATCCCCCACAAGTACATAGATAGTTAAAACTATTTAACTAGTAAACCTAGTAGAGATCAACACTATAGGTCTAAAAGAACAACCTTGGAGGGTGAAAGCAGACATAAAAAATCAAGTAAATAAATAAAACAGTCAGAAACAACGATAAAAACTGAATGTCTGAGGCAAGTATTCTACATTAAGAAAGGCAAAAAGACCTTGATACATTCTACTTTGTGATAAATACTTTTATCATCAGAATACTGACGAAGAGAGCCTACATTCTGATAGCCTTATTCATAACACTATGAAAAAATGATACTGACATTCCTGTGTGGGCAGAAACAATGCCCTCCATTCTCAGACAAAATCAACACGTGGAAACAACTTTCAGATGCCAGAGGAAAATGTGAGCAATTCTAACCCAGAGAGCACATTCACTCATGCTTCTAAAGTCTTACAGGAACTTTCACATTTATTTTCAGACTTTTTAAAAAAAATATACAGACTTATCAGCTGTAGTAAAACCATCTCAATCCTAGAAATAGAGGAAGTAAATATTTCCATTCTTACTTTGCAATCTGAGAATGAAAGAAAAAAAGAGGAAGTGACTTCCCCAAGACATCCAAAGAGTCAGAAGAAAAATAAACATAGATATCCTGACTTTATAGCCATGCCTTCAACTAAACCTTACTGTGTTTTTCCTTACAGGAAAGAGCCCCACTATTTTACTTCATGGAGTATGTAAATGACTTCAGCAGCAATATAACAAGAGTTCTACAGCTGAGTCTCTGGAGCAAGCACGCAGAATCCAGAAGACTTCCTAAAATTCTTTATAATTAAATTCTGGTACCAAAAGAGCTTGTCACATATCATTAAATATCTCAAGATAAAAATAGACATAATAAAGAACAGGAACTGTCAAGTTTCTTTTTTAAAAAATATGTTCAAAGTTTTTTCAAAAAAATTGAGATCCCAGTTTATCATCAGTAGATGATAAATTTGTATAAAATGTAATTTTCACTAACTACAATGAAAAAATACTTCACACAGATTTGGAACAAATGCACAAAGGCATACTAGGCCTTGCATCAAAATTTATGCATGGTTCAGTAATACGCCTATTGTTACGTAAGCCAAAATTACCATTAAAGTCAAGCAATATCTGTTATTTATTTTAACTACAATCATTCTCTAAAAATTCACTGTTATCCAATATTTATGCTCATAAAAATTTTGTGTGTGAAGCACTGTTACCCAATATTTATGCTTATAAATACTGTATGTGAGGCATTTTAATATTAACATATACACTCTTTCCTCTAAAGAATGCAAACGTCAAAGACAGTTTTTGAAAATAGTGCTACCTTGGCTCCTTTGGTGGTCTTCTTTCACTTAACTCCTAAGGTTTGAGATAGGATAGGTTCAGATGGCCCACAGGAGAAGGGATGTAGAAAAAGCCATTAAAAGTAGACCGGTGGTGGGGAGAAAGAATACAGATGGATATATATGGAAAATGACCTACTGATCTATCTATTTTAAGGGAGTAATCAGAGAAGCAGATATAATGTTAGGACACCAAATAAAAAAAAAATCCCCAAGTATTATGTTTCTTGATTTATAAAAAATTATTCAGTCAACACATTAATATTTACATTAAATGGTTTAAATGGGATGCTTTGTTGACCAAAGGTACTGACAGGTAGCACAAACAGGTAACTGCCTAACTTTCCCAATGTGCTAATCACATTGATAAAATCATATCTACAAAGAACACTGACGTGCATCTTAACCAATGCAGACAAAAAGCCCCCCTTAAATTACTGTAGCCACACAGCTATTTATCATGTTCTAAAATCTAAATAGCATTCTTGACCTTCTAGGTCTTGTATATCAATGACTTTACAACCTATGATCCATTTCTCTCCAATCCCTTTTTGGTCTATGGATGAGTTTTAATCTGGCATTTTAGGCTTGCTAGAACCTCCTCACCTACTCTATAAGGTCCCGATAAATTCCTCAAGACTTCCTAAACAGGCCGTGCTTCCCTCTGCTGTTGTAGGTGCCCTAAGTGAAGACGATCAGGCTCTCTTCAGTGGGCATGCTTTAATCTAAAGGTCTAATTGAAAATCAGATACATGTACATAAACAAAAGAAATAAACATTAACTATAGGCATCTAAAAAGCATAATAGATATAATCTTTAATGACAGTAAACGGATGGAAACAAATCTAATCTTCCAAACCAAAGAGTGTTTATTTCCCATATTGTATTCTTCTTCCTTGAGCACTTGCAAGTTCATTAATAGCTATAATTTCCCACAACATACTTCCCCAAATAGTCCTCAGACACCAATTTCCGGTACAGAGATACAGAACTACAGATAAGCAGAATCAGCATATCTAACCCAATCTGTCTAAGGTCAGTGCTGAAGCTGGGAAACACAAGCGCACTCAAGCCATGTGATGGCTGTCTTTTGAGCTCTGCTCGTGAAGAGAAAATAACAGATCTGATGAGTATCAGACCCATACTAATGATACTAAGCAAGAAAGCAAAGAATGTAAATAGGAAAAAGAATTGGTTAAAAGAGAAATTAACTAAAACAGGAAATACAATTTATAATGTCTGTAGTGTTATAACAACTATTGTAACACTGATGAATTACAGCCTATGATCAGTTATGGTCACTGCCTAAAATTCCAGTGAACTGTTGGTACATGAAATTTGCTGTGGGATCACATCACTAGTCCACTCAAATTCCATTTTGCTTTGTACATAATAGAAAAAAATGCTTTATTCAACACTTATATGCTACAAGCTCATTTCAAATTTATCTGCTGTCCTCAAAAAAATTCATTCTTAAATAGTATAAGAAGCAATCATTTATTAGCTAAAAAGATAATTTGTCTGTGAATTCATATAGTTATTAAAATAAAGAGTCCTATGCTTTCTCAACCAATTTAAGTATTGGAGAATTAACAGACTAAACTGCTGCTTTTAACTTTAGATATTTTCTCAGCTCTGTTCCGAGTAACACAATGACTTGAGCTCCCAAGAGTAGTACAATCATAGAAGAGGGACTAGTCACATAGATAAAAAATTGATTTATTTTATACCATTCCAAAATGGAATTGGATATCCAATAAATGATTACTAAACAAGATGGGAAAATAAGGAGGCAGCAAAATGATTAATAGATTTTATTAAGTCAAGTGTGTCTATAAAACACTTAAGGATCATTTTTAAAGGAATAAAATTTAAAAAAATAAATTCAAGTAAACAAAGAAAAATAACACTATAAAATTAGGTGGCAAAATATAGCCACATATATCAGTAATCATAAGAAATAAATGACCTAAATTTACCAGTAAAAAGAATTCTCAAATGGAATTTAAAAACATGTTCCATCAAAGACATAAGGATAAAATATTTAAAAGCAAAGAAATGAAAGGAGATACAAAGGATGGGAGTCTAGACAATTCCTAACCAAAATAAAGCTAGTATAGTAATATTAATATCAAATAAAATAAATTTTAGGGCACCATGTGATGATAAAATGGGGGTGGGGGAAATCCAAGAATATATAATTCTACATGTCTAATAAGCCAGCCTCAGGTTTTGGAAAGCATACACTTACAAAAACACAAAGAAATTCTCAAATCAACCATTATAGGAATTAACACACCTATAAGCAGTTAAACAATTAACTGACATACAGACAAGATGACCCATATAATTAATAAGTCTAATCAAGAGGACAAATCTAGAAACCTGTGCCAATAATGAAAAAATAACATGATTTTCCAATTTTCAAAGAACTATTAAAAAAACTGACTATCTATTAGTCTACAAAGTAAGTCTAAACAAATACAAGAGAATCTCTTATTTAGACCACATTGTGACCACAATGTTAAAAAGCAAGAAATCTGTACAAAAGAAAAAAGTCCTCTTCCCACAAGACATACACACATATATTCACCCTCAAAGGCACATATGCTCTGGAAATTTAAAAACACACTTATAAAAACTTCAATGGTCAAAAATGACCCATAATGGGATGAGAAAAAGTTAAGAACTAAATGGCAGTGAAAGCACTATATTTCAAAACTTGTACAAACAAGAGAAACCTGAAGGAAAAATTTGAACCATGAAAGCATATATATACATATATAATATTCGACTCAATAAACTAGAAAATAGAGGAATCCCAAAGAAATAATAAAGAGTAAAAGGGAACAAAATATTGCAAAATGAAAAATAAACAATAAAACCAAGTTGTTTCTTTGAAAGAAAAAGATGAAAATGGCAATGTTACAACAAGAATGGTTAAGAAAAAGGAAATGACACTAGAAATGAATATCTAAATCAGATACCCAAGATGAGAAAAATATAAAAACCTTCATGCCAATAAGATTTGTCAAGTTGGTTGAAATGGACAGTTTCCACTAAAGACTGATTTAAAAAAAATTATAAGAAAATTGAATTATTTAAAAATTACAATAAATACCCTCCAACTTTACTCTTCACACAAAAAGGTCGCCAGCTCAAGAAAGGTTTAAAGGCACTGTTCTACCAGGTCTCCAAAGAACAATAAGTCCCTAACGTATTCCAGAGAATATCGAGAACAGCAACTTTATAAGACTAGTATATAACCCAGAGAAAATCTGAAGGTATTTTGATATAAGAAATCAAAGGTAATATATGCAAAAATTCTTTAAAAAATGCAAAATAAAAGCTGAATCACCATGAACTAGTGTGTTTAATTCAGAAATTCAAAGATGGCTCAACTTTAGAAAACAATGTAAATTACAACATAAACAGATTACAAAAATGTATGATCCTTCTCAGTCAATGCAGAAAATACATTTGATAAAATTCACTACCTATTCACGTCTTTACCACCTATGCATGAAATTTTCCCAGGTTCATTCTTCAATATTAGGAAACGAATACCCTTAATCTGAGAAAGGATATCTATTTTAAAAAATCCTAAACAACACTAGAAACCTATATAAAACTTAGAAAAAGATGTTCAACCTCACGAGTTGCAAACTGTAGTATTGTTTCCATGTTTTCGATTATTTAGTACCCTCTTCCTCTGAGAGGATCACACTCGCCCACCTATTGTTATCAGCCTTAAACACATGACTGGCTTGGCCAACCAGATAAAAATGCACCACTTACAAGCAGATGATTTAAGAGCCATAATGTGGTTCTGCCATGTTTTTTCCCCTCTTTTATGAGAACAGCATCTCCCATATAGAAGATATTCCTTGAATCTTGGTCCAAAAATCAGTAAGACATAGAGTGTAGGCCACAAGTGACCCACCAGGGTGCATTTAACATGAGCAAGGGATAAACCATTGTTTTTATAAGTCAAAAAGATTTCAAGGTTGTTTATTACTGCAGCATAGCCTAGGGAAAGTGGACAGTAATCAAATAAATGCAAATTGAAGTATTAAGATGGTATTGAACACCCCAAAGACTTGTCAGAATCAATGTGCTGATGATAATATAGAAAAATCAGAGTGGTTGCTGATGGGCATTTAAAATGGTACAACCACTTTATAGATCACTTTGGCATAATGGAGTAAAACTGCATCCTATCAACCAAGCAATTCTATTACCAGCTATCTACCTTAAAGAAACTTTTACACAAGTAAACATGGAAATGTATAATGATGTTTACTCAAGCACTGATTGTTATATTATGTAAAGAAACTGTGCCTCAGTAAAAAAATAGATAAACCGGGTTTAGTAATCCAAAGAAATAAAATAAATAAAGTAGATTTATTCATTGTATTGTTAAAATGAGCACAGTACTTAAAACAAATAAAGTAGATTTATACATCATAAAAAGATAAATGGAGAACAAAAGAGGAGAAATAGAAATGAGAGTTTAGCAATGTCTTTAATGATTTCTTTAAAAAAAATCTAAAATGTATGGCAAAATGGTAACATGATTAAATCTTTTATGAATATGCAACTGTCTCTTCTATTATTTCTATATTTTTCTAACTTTAAATACATCATGACTTAAAAAAATACATTTATACCATAAGTAACATTTTTCAGTCTTAAGGTTTGGTGATATAAAAAACCTTAGAGATGACAGGGGCTTTTGCTACGTTATTTAAGTAATCTATATTCTATAAAGTCAATTTCTGGGCCTCAGTTTGGCCCAGAGAGGATAAATAAATGACTCAAGATTTTGTAACAAGTTATTATCAAGTTGGTTCTCAAAATCTAGACTCCCTAACTTCAAGGGTAGGTAGAAAAAAACAAGGGACATGTGGTCAAATACAATGTAATTGAGTCAAGTTCAGAACACCCTGCTATTGTTTTCTTACTGTCCCCTACGCCTACTGCTGAGACACACAGTATTATTCTCTCTCTGAGCTTTAAGGATTTAAAATCCTCTTTTCCACTCCTTTTCTTGAAACTGAAATATCAGAATACTTGTCTCTATATGAGTAAGAAAAAAAAAAAGCTCTAAGTAACTAATACAAAAATAAAAGCAAGGACCATAAATCATTTTAGTACTCAGTGGTTAGGTTCATGAGCTCTAGAGCCAAAAAGCTAGGGCTGGAATCCAGGCTGGACCACCACCTCTCTAAATCACTTAGCCTCTCCAAGCTGACATTTCCCATTGTAACATTGGGAGTATCTATAATGCTACCTACCTCATATAGATTCTTATAAATATTACATGAGATAATCCATTTGAAACTCTTCACACAGTTCTTCAGTATACATCAGCTATTAGATATGTCATGTAAATAAAGTAATTTAGCTATGAAAAGCAACAAACTCTTTTGATTAACCTAAAATTATAAGGTGCTAGATGTTTTTTAAAATTACATTGGTATAAATCAGCATCAGCGCTCAAGAATTATATGTTTTGTGAATCACGAATGCTTTTTAATTAAAAATAAGTAAATGAGCTAGATTTCAAGTCATTACCTATCTCGGGACAAAAACACTTGGAGTTAAACTGCTGAAATTTTACGACTCTGAAATGTCAATCTAGGGCTATCATCTCTCCTCAAGTGAAATATTTTATAGCCAGAGATAATATTCACACTATGTATCATCCATTCAAAACAGACACCAGACAACATTCTTGACCAATGCACACTGGTAAGACATCAGCCCTGCTTCCCTGGAACAGGGTCAGGAATTACTGTTTGGAATGGAAATGATGACCTTCTATGTTTTCTTGTTTTTTGTTTGTTTGTTTTTAAATGTAAAGTTGTGGCAAACTAATTTACAGGAACCAAAAACGTACTCATTGCGCCATGTCACAAATGAAGGCAGACTATACCTCTGCTTTCATCCTACACACCAAGACAGCTCTCCAATCAGCTCCTTGACTCACCTCCAGGTCACAGCTGTACTCAGTACCATCTAGGAGGGTCACTTTACACTGGACAGTTTTGGTCTTCTTGGTGGCTTTTTGATAGGCCTTCTCTGCTTTTAATTCATTGGTCTGCACTTCTTTTGTCTCCCTTTTCGCTGCAACTTCTGATTTGTCTTCCTGTATTTCCTTTACCTTCTCCTCCTCTCTCTCTTTCCTTACTTCTTCAGCAGGCTGTTGATGAAAAAAATTAAGTTCATACTGAAGTTGACCAATTTGCAGTAGATAAAACATTTAAAAAAAATCCTTAATGAGAACAGTGATTGTTATAAACACTATAAGCCTAAAAAGGCTTTAAATTTTTGCTAGAAAGGATATTCCCCCATATCTTCCTCCCCTCAATTCGCTGTCAAGTTTGTCATTTTGCCAATTTGGTAATTTCAGCAATAAATGAGTAAAATAAACTACATTCTGGCAACTGAATTTACACATCATTTCAAATAATACCATTCCCCATTATTCCATACCTTGGCAAAATCTAAGCTTCATTAGAAAACCAAAATGCACATGCATATAAATCTATTTCTTCCAACTCACTGAACACTTTACAAAGTCAAATCAAAGAGATATAAAAGTACATACTGTTTAAAAGGAGAGGTGGCAGATTCTGAGAATATAAATTTTTTTATGGTGTGCAAATATAGTGGATTTTTTTAATCATTTTTGAAAATGTTAAAGGGAATAATAGGAGAAGACCGTGGTAAACCATCCAAGACTCATATTTTGACTCTAGATATAAGTCAAAGCAGTATCGTAATACTAGAAATCCAGAAATGATTCAAAGCAAACAAATGTTTTTCGTTACGTGGTTATACCATCAAGCTTTCATTTCCAAACAATCACTTCTCAAACGTACCTGTGGCTCAGGACTGATCACTGAAGGTTTCTCTTCCTTGACATCAACCTTAATCACCTGCTGTTTCCTCTGAGCTGTTTCTTCGGCATCACCCTTGGCCTGCCTTTCTTCCTCAGGAAGAGATTCCTCTTTATCTAAAATCTGCTCTTCCACAACAGCTTGGGTAGGCTCTTTCTTATCTCCTCCATCTTTGGCCACTACTAAGTTATAGGACTTTTGCTTCTTAAGCCACGGGGGTATGAATCGAGAAATCCCCCTGCTCTCAGAAGGATCCTTCTCTCTCTTCTGGCGGCGTGGACTACTTCGGCTATCAACTGGTGGAGATGACTGGGAACCTTTCTCTTCCTCTGGATCAGATGACTGATTCTGCTGATTTTCTGCTACTTCTTTAGGTTTCTCCTTGGTTGCATCTGCTCCTAACTGGTCAGGTTCCTTCTTCACTTCCGACGCAGAGCCAACTTCAGTAGTCATGGTCACAGCTTATGCTGTAAGCAAAACAAAGTCATAACATGTTATTTTACAGACTCTCTCAGGTTTAGTTTGGAGGCAAGGGACAGGGTAAGGAAGGATGGAAAGTGAAATGGCAGAGATGATGGTGAGAAAACACCTGTAGAGAAAGAAGGTTATAACCTCAAGAGAAAATGGAGAGTGCTACTCTACTTTGAGAATTCTCTATCAGAATCAAAGAACCAAAACTAGCATCACAATGGAATTAATTCTGATTCTATACAGATAGCACTTAAAATCAAGAGCTCTAGAAAAAAATGACTACTCTTATTTGGTTTCATCTACCTGTAAACAAAACTTCACCTCAAAAATCTATTTTTTAAAGGAAAACTACTTTTCCCTATACTTGGTATCCCTTACTCTTCAATACAAAGTTTTATTGATAATGTTAGAAAGTAATGAGACACATTTCACTGCAATTTCACACATTAAAATGTTTGGTATAAAAAATGTTAAATACTGGGTGCTTAATAGTGAGAAAATTAAATCTGTAATGTACTCTCTTTTGTTCCAACATTAAATCTCATAAATCATCACCAGTATTCCCACGCAAAAGTTAGTCTTCTGGACAGGTACTCTCAAACGATGATCAAAGCTCCAATACTGCATCCCACTCAACCTCAGTTTTCTTTGAATATGTGATTGTAAGAAAATATCTAGGGAACTCTGACCTGAACCAAACGAAGACATTATAGAAATGAAAAAAAAAAAAAAACTAATAATTGATCCTATCACAACTAATGAAAACAAAATTGATACTAAATCTGAAAGTAACCGGTGGTCTATATTTTACACAAGCAAAGAGGGACTTCTAGAGCATGGCAGCACCCCTGACATAAAAAAACAACAGGCAAAAAAGGCTGAGAAGGCATGCTCCCTCCTCTCTTAGCAATGATTAAAGTGCTCAAAGGCCTGGCACCCTGGCCAATGGGAAATTTCCCAGCTACCTTCTAAGTAGTACAAACTTGAACAGTTCAAAAAATAAAATATACTTTTTAAAAAAGCTTCATTAAAATATTCACATACCATAAAACTCACCCTTTTCCAATTCTACAGTTAATGGTTTTGAGTACATTCATAAGGCTGTGAAACCATTACCACTAACTAATTCTAGAAATTTTTTATCACTCCAAAAAGAAATCCTACATCCCTTAATACTCTCCATTCTTAACATACTCACCACCCCAGCCACTGGCAGACACTAATCTACTTCCAGTCTGTATGGATTTGCCTATTCTGGACATGTCAAAGAAATAGAATTACACAACATATGGCATTTTCACTTAGTATAATGTTTTTAAAGTTCATCTGTGTTGTAGCACATATCAGTATTATACTCGTTTCTTAAAATATTATTCATCATCTTCTGCAAATTATGTCTGATAAGAGTCTAGTATCATAATATGTAAAGAACTCTACAACTCAGCAAAAAGAAGGTAAAAAAAAATTTTTTTTAATGAGCAAAAGGATTTGGGTAGACATTTCTCCAAAGAAGAGAAACAGCCAATAAGCACTGGAAACAATGCTCAATGTATCAGTCATTAGGGAAACGCAAATCAAAACCACCATGAGACACCACCATTTTACATATAATAGTATGGTATAATCTAAAAGACAGTAACAAGTATTGGTGAGGATGTGGAAAATTTGGAACTCTCAACATTGATGTAAAATGGCACAGCTACTTAAGAAAACAGCGTGGAAGCTCCTCTAAAAGTTAAACAAAGTTATCATGTGACCCAGCAATTCTACTCCTAAGTATATAGCCAAGAGAAATAAAAACATATGTTCACACAAAAACTTGAAAAGAATGTTCATAACAGCATTATTCGTAACAGCCAAAAATGGAAACAACCCAAATGCCCAACAACTGGTAAATGGATATACAAAATGTGGTCTTTCCATACAAAAGAATATTAAGCCATGAAAAGGAATGAAGTACTGATACATACAACCTTGACACATACAACCTTGAAAACATTATTTGGAGTAAAAAAAGTTAGAAATAAAAAGTCACACTGTTTAATCCATTTATATAAAATTTCCAAAATAGGCAAATCCACAGAGACAAAGTACATTAGTGCTTGCAAAGGGCTGGAAGGAGGGGAGAATAGGGAACGAATGCTCAAATGGGTAGAGGTTTCTTTGTGGTGGTGATGAAATTGTTCTGGAATTAGACAGTGGTGATGGTTGTACAATCTTGTGACTATATTGAAAATCACTAAACTGCTATCTCAATAAAAAAAATTGTAATGTTATTCATGTCTAATATGCAAGCATAAAAACATTCAGTCAGTAAGCCTATCTTTAATGGGCTCCTACTATGTGCCAAGTACTGGGCATGTGAATAAAGATGGTCTTGGGAGCAGGGAGGAGGGGGTACAGGTAAGTCAAGAGCATGTTGCTTTAAAATTACAGGAGGGACACTTAACCCAGATTAGGAGAAGAGGGTCATTAGGCAAACTTTTCTACAGAAGTTGAGATTCGAGTTGCTTTAAAATGATGAAATCATCATTACTCAGGCAACGAAGTCAGGATGGGAGGCATGTGCCAAGCGTAAGGACGTGTGGAAACATAAGAACATCCCTCCCACAGGAAAACACAAGTACTGAACAATAATGCACTGTACAAGTGAGGCGGGAGCTTCTGAGTGGCAGACAGTAGGGAAAGAGGAAGGTGAATTAGTAACAATAGAGGAGGAATAGTAAGCAGACCCCAGAACATTAAAGGTTTTGTGTGTTGTGCTAATAAAGGTCTGGAGGCTGATTTAAAGGTAGTAAGAAGTCAAATGAACACTTTAAGTAGAGGAGCAATAGAGTCAGATTCACATTTCAGATAGCCCAGGCTATAAAGCACAGGATGGGAGAAAAGACTGAAAAGGAAAGATATCCAGGAGGCTGCTGCAATAACCCCAGCATGAGATGATGGATCTGTACTACGACAGAAGCAGTGATGTAAAGAATAATGAACGAATCTAATCTGCAGTGACACTACACTACTGTGTGTAATTTCAGATCACCAAACTTAAACATATTTTTATCAAACTGGGAAGTAAACATCACAGATAAAGCCAGGCTGGCTATCTAGGTTTTAGCCTGTTATACTGTGGAAAAATTATATCATCAATATTCCTAAAGATTAAAACCTGGCAAGTGATACTGAACACAGCTCAGTATTAAACTATCTTTGTTTTATACAGTTTTGTATGAAAATATTAGTTCAATAAAAACAAAAATCTGTAAGATATTAAAGCATTGCTTTAGTTTAAGAAGAAATGGGACAAACCTAATTTAAGTCATTATACCCTACTAGTATTATTACTAAGCTTTTTTTTCTAAGACCTGAGATGAAAGCTCAAGCAGACAGAATTCAGTTTCCATTAATAAACCTAAGTTTTGGGAATTTGTTCTCAATTTATTTAAACTAAAAAAAAAAAAATAAGAAAGAAACGGTTCACCCATTTCTCCTACCCCACAAACCCCACCACTGGCAACCACCTTTATGAGCTTGGTTTTGCTTTTTTGGAAGATTCCACATAGTATGAGAAAAATCATACAGTATTTGTCTTTCTCTGACTTATTTCACATAGCATAATGCCCTTGAGATTATTCCATGTTGTCACAAGTGTCAAGATTTCATTCTTTTATTCATATATATCTCACATTTTCTTTACCCTTTCATCCATAGATGGACACTTAGGTTGTTTCCGTATATTGGCTACTGTAAATTATGCTGCGTTGAACATGGGGGCACAAACCTTTTCAAATTAGTGTTTTCATTTTCTACCAATAAATTTACCCAGAAGTAGAAATGCTGGCTCTCATATGGGAGTTTTATTTTTAATTTTTCGAGGAACCTCCACATTGTTTCTGTAGTGGCTGCATCACTATTAGGCATTCAAAATGCAAAATGTCTGCCAATAAGTCCTTTATGTAAGTACTCAAACTGACTCCATGTTGTACAGAAAATCTTTTTCTTTCTTTATTCCACGTACTACTTAACTGGAGAATATTTTTTACATTAATCATGAAATGCAAAATTTGACTGTTACCATATAGCTCTAATTACATATTTGAGAGCTGATTCAATGCCCTGGTAAAAATTAAAACAAAAATGTCATCCTTGTCTAAGCTAATCAAGGTAATGGGCACCTCTCTAATTACTTTGGCCATGAGAAATAAGCCAGAGACCAAACAAGCTGATTTTTGCTCAAAATATTTTATAAGCAATGAAATATATAACTTTTGATTATTATGTTAAAAGTATTAATATTTGTACTTTAACCATAAGAGCTATTACTCACTGCTTACTATGTCAGACATCGTACACATAATTTCTACTCAAAACATCCTACAAGGTTGGGTTACCCCCATTTTGCAGGTAATAAGCAGAAGAGCAGAAAATGGACCATACATCTGTTCTCACCTGCATTTCATAATGCAATTACAACTCTTCTGTTGTCCATGAAAAAGTGAATCAGTTCTTGGCTTAGTGCTCAAAGATTCGTGCCAGTCTGTGAAAATGGCTACAGAATGACATGAATGCATTCTATCATTTATAATCATTAGCCTTATTCCTTCCCCAAATAAGGAATTTACAGATGAATTCCCATCACAGAGAAAATCATATCTGAAGATTATCATTTGGCTATGTAATCAAAACTGAGCTAATGGACAAAAACTAAACAAGGTGCTAACACAGAGACCAAGCCAGAAAACCTCACAAAGCAATACTCCTCAGTCACTACTGTATTTCCAACAGGTACATTTTAAGTACCTCAGAGCTGTGGTGAGCATGCAATAGAGTAAAGACATTGAATTGTGATGCTGTACACCTGAAATTTATGTGATATATTAATCAATGTTACCTCAAAAAATGTATTAATAAAAAAAGAATGAACCTCAGAGCTGAGCAGTACTGCCCATCCAAACAGAAGTTATAAGATAAAAAAAAAAAAAAAAAAAACAATGGAAACGGCTAATTAGATTGTAAATACTCAACAATAAGGATGGATGTAAATATATGTAAATAGGTACATTCTTAAAATAGTTTCAAGAGATCAACAAAGCTCGAACCTAAATACTACCTTCTTTGTTCATAAAATGGTTTCTTGAACAAATTACCACCATCAAGAAAACATGATTATAGCACACCCACTCACCATAATTATCATGCCTGTAACTCTACGAGTTTCAAAGATGGATAAACCTTTAAACTCTGTCGCCCACCAAAATGGAAACTCCTACAGTGGAACACAATTCCTCCCACTAAAATAAAAGCCCAGAGAGCTGTGATCTTTCTTTTTTTTCAATGCTATGCTCCCAACATCTAGACTGGCACATAAGGGGCATCTGATATTTACTAAAGGAGTACTGTGAAATTTAGTCTAATACCCTCATTTTATCTTATCAACAAGGTAACCCTGAGGCTCAGAAAGACTAGATTTGCCTGAGATCACAGGCAAATGGGTAAAGACAAAACCAGAACTACGGTTTCCCAAACTTTAGCAATGCTCATTCCACTAAGTTTTAATTACAAATATTAAAAATCCATCATTAGTAAATTATATAATATACTAAGTAAAGATCTTCCTACTTATCAACCAAAAAGAACACTGCTGTGAACAGCCAGCCCATTAGACAAGCATGTGGTTTTGACACAATTACCATGTTGGCATGCTCCATCTGGGTTGATAAAAGTGTTCATTTACTGTAACAGCTCCATGAGAAAAAGCATGAGTCATTTAACACGCAACCAAGCAGAAAACCATCATCAACAGAGGTTCAGCACCGGTTAGGTAAAGAACAATGTTCTATGAAAACATTCTTTTTTTTTAAAAAAAGGTAAATTCCAAGGTACTATCTCTATCACTAGCCTAACCTACCTACCTAATAACATTATGCTACTGAAAACCACTGGCCCTTTATCAGAGTACTATAGCAAGCAAAGCAAAGCAAACAGATGAATAACTATAGACACTCATACAAAGAATTTCAAGCTAGGGGTTCATGCTAATTACTGGATCCAAATGTTTCCTTAAGACCTTGAGAGAACCAGGGCTACTACAAGCCCTCACTATTAACAAAATCTCTGAGCAGGGAACAGTGCGGGTGCTGCTGGCAGCTGAGTGGCTCCCATCCTCTGCTGAGTGGCTCCCATCATGAGCAATGAGAGATCTTTGATTTCTATCCACAGAACTCAGGTTCATTATTTATGGGCTCAAGATTTACAAAATGAGAAAGTATGCTTTTCTAAACTTCAAAAATGGTGAAGGGATAGAGCGGCTTTCCCTTAAACTCGGAGAAGAACAAAAATTATTGTGCAACAAATAAAACCTAAATAACATTGGCAATGTGTGCACAGTTCCAACATGGTCATTTTCTAGGTCTCAAAAAACTTGTTTTAATCTGCTGTTGTGACTGGACAGAGGACATGTAGAGCAGCTAATACCCACGAGCACTTCCTACATTCATCTCCTCAAATAACCTGTACCCAAGAGAAGGTCTTTCAATACCCCACTACCTGCTGTTAAAGCATTAAATGTGAGGGAAAAAAATTACAGCACCAGAAATATAAAAATGATTCAGCAGCCACTTAACTCTACTTAGGACATAATAAGAGTGATGCTTCTCAAATACATCCAGCATGTAAATGGGAGGGAGAAGGGATGAGGAGGAGGACAGGGAGGAAAAAGAAATATCTGGAGAGGGAAAGGGAATAACAAAAACAGGCCAACGACTTAGAGCAGAATGTAAGTAATTCTTCTCCCTAGTAGGTTTATTTATCTCAAGTGTCAGAAGGTCTAGAAAATACTATATCTCATATTCAAGTAAGTACAGATACATCCCAAAGGAATTATTTGTTAGTTCATATTATCTCTATGATAAACAATAGTTTGGAAATAATCCAATGCTGCCCACCCTAGTTACCTTTATAATGCACTGTATCACTTGTTTTTGTTTTTTTAAGGGAAAAGGGACCTATAGGAGAGAAAGAACTATTTTTATAAAGATATAAGTTAGCATCTGGTTTAAATTAAACCCATATATACAAGAGGTATGAACTGCAGTCCTTTGCTAGTTCAAATCTAGGCAGGATCGATCATGTTACATTCAGAGCATGTATTTCTTCCACCCTTTCTACTTTTTAACAGAATCCAAATTTTGTTCAGCTTTTCTCTCCCCTCCACATGTATGCCACAAGAGGCTGCCTCCAAGTTGGGCTCCAGGGTAGGTTCCACTGGTCTAAGGCCATCATGGTAGTCCCCTTCCCTAGGCCAAGAAGACATGAAGAAAGTCTGTTGGTGGGCTTCTGGGAAAAGATTCCTCTCTCTTTAGAAGAGCCACAAGGAAGAGAAGGCCTCTCTTCTGCCTCTGAGCAATGTATACATGACTCCCAGATATACTGCTTCCTTCTTGAACAATCCATGAGGGGAGAAAGCCTGAGGAAAAGAGACACACAGTAGAGGGCACTGGCAAGACTATCACAGAGAAGAAGACCAGCCCCTGAGCACACCATACATGGCCAGGTCCTATAATGTTATGTGAAACGGCATATCCCCACATGGTTCAAATGACTGACCCAGGAGTTTCAGTTATTTGCAGCCACTATTAGCCCCCACATATCATGTTCTGACGCATGCATTGGTAAATAAGCCCTAAGAAACTGGGAGTACATACAGAACTATCTCAGGTAAATATTATTCCGCACTGGATTATAGCCCTCATACCGAAGAGCCAAGGTTGTCAAAATGTTGTTTTTCCCAGATGCTCAATTTTTAAAAACCTCTTTTCTGAATTAATATTAGTGAGATAAACCATTTTTTATTCTAAAAACTCTTAAGAATGAAACAAAGAAAAAATCTTGAGAGTTCAAAGTTTAAGATTCCTTTCATAAGTTGGAGAGGAGGGTGTATGAAAGTCAAGGCCTCATTTTCAATAAATGTTTAATTCCAGTAACACCAAAGATAAGTGCTAATAATCTTATTTGTTAAAAGCAAGTCTCTGCTGCTCCCATTAAGAATTAGGTCAAAAAAGAAATTTGTGCCAAAGTCTTTTCCACAAGCAACTAGGGTCATCCCAGAAACACTCTTTCCTGAGAGGCCATGAATGAATTAAAGTTCCCAATACTGGACATCAATATTCTCATAAGCAAAACATACACAAACCTTGTCACATTGGGCACTCCGACATTACACACTAATCGAGGTGACAGTGACATCCAGAACTCTGTCAGCTCTTCATCATCGATCATACTGAGTTGTGTGATCAGAAATATTGATGAACTGAATTTGCCTAAATTTCTTCTCCCAAATGGGGTCCCCAATTTTGCAATGACCAGAGCTTTCTGTGTGAAGCTAACTAATCTTTGGGTAAAATAACATGGTGGTTTGGAGATGAAGTCTGAGGACCAAATGACAGGATTAGAATTCTAGCTCTGTCACTCACTAGCCATGTAACCATGAACAAGTTACTCAGCCTTGCTGAATTTGTTTCCTCATAAGCAAAACACAGATATATGTACTCACTAGTGACTCTAAGGATTAAATTAGATGTTATAAAGTGTCTGGTACATAATAAATTCATACTAAATGGTGTGCTGATGCCATCAAATAGGGATTCTGTGGTAAAATGAACTATGTCTATTTTTTTCACTAAAAATTATAATAGTAATAGTAGTTAATAGTAAGCACAGCTTAATAAATAATAATAATAATAATAATAATAATAATAATGATAATATTGGCTATCTGTTGAGCACTATTCTAGAGACTCTGCCTGTAGCAATTCCTTTCATCTTCACAACCCTTTCAGGAATGAATGAAATTGTTCCCATGTTACAGATGAAGGTAAAAAAGTAAATAACGACCTGCACAAAACCAGACAACCAGTAAATGGAAGAGCCAGGATTTGAACTACGGCTGTCCAGCTCAAGAGCTTATTCAATACTGCCACTAATCCCAAACAGCAGCAGTATTGTATAACCAGCATCTAGCATAATACCTGACAGTTCATTAGCTGAACAAGTAAAAAATCATTAAACTATTACTACAATTTGTGGCTTTATGATCATTAATAACATGTTCTGAGTCCCCAATAAATTTCACTGACTTTCAGGATGTAGGTTGTGTCTGTATCTGAGCCTTTTTCAAAACAAATGTTTCCTAAGTATTTCCATAGCATATGTGCCAGCAACACAGAGGAAAGAATCCCCGCTCTCAGTCTTGTGGGGGACAGAAGCAGCAAGATTAGCATTAATATAAAGTCAAACAGCTTGCCACTTATTCAGAAATTTTGGTAATTTACATTCAGAAATTACTACCAGTTTGAATAGCTGACACAGTTTTCCTAAAGACTAATACTGTCATCTCTTCAGGAAGTCGCACGATGGTCCTTCATTGGACACAGTGGTTAAACACTCATAAAATACAAACTGACATCATGCTTTTTCAAGAGCACTTAATTCTCATTCTCAATTGTTTTTGTTGTAGACATCTTTGCTCTCTGGCTGAATTCAAGTAACTTGAATAAAAAGCCAAATAAAATAGTACTGATTATAAATTTCCTCAACATCAAAATTTCAAAACCAATTTCATTTCTAAATTGGCTAGGCTGACCAATCTCAAAAAAAAAAAAAAGGATAAATGATGAGCATAGAATTAACAGAAAAACAAGGGACACATAAACACATGAACAGATGCTCACCACACTCATAGTAAAAGAAATACAAGCTAAAGGTTTAGAATGGAAAAACCCAAAAGCTTAATCATGTAATCATTGAACATGGCTATAAGAACAAAGGGTTTTGCAGGTAGAAGAGTAAATTGGTACAGACCCAATGGAAGTCAATTTGTAACAGCCATCAAAATTCCAAATGTATACACCCTCTAAACCAGTAATCCTGCTTGTGGGACTATATCCCACAGATACAGAAACAGGGAAGGATACAGAAGAATAACAGTGATTATAGGAAATGCTGAATGACACTGGGCAAGTGAGGTACAGAGGTGCAAATACAGGAGACAAAGTTTTTACTGAGCAGAAGTTTGTACAAACCGAAGCACTTAAATACTTTATTAGGAGGACAATATTTATGCATTAAGATCTCTAATGCATTAAGTGAACCCAGCTTGGTTGGTCCTTGGAAATAACCCAAATGCCACAATTGCCATATGCCCTGTCACACAGCTCTGGCCACATAAATGAACTGTATAGATATAAAAGCCTTCCAGCCCAGCAGTAGCATTAAAATAGTCTAAAATAAAATTGAGTTCCTGGCATATGATATTTAAGATTGTCTCAGCATCCTCAAAGAAATAGATTTCTGCTAGCCTCCAACTGAGCATACTTCACATACCCGTCCTTAACCCTGTCTGTATAGACTGCTCTAAGTAGGAAAAGCTTTTAGAGGAGCCAGATATCTTTTTTTAAGTATATCAATTCTTCATTAAAGAACACATATAAAACAAATCTGACAGAGAAAGACAAATACTATGATTTCACTTATATGTAGAATCTAAAAAAAAAGATAAAAAATCAAAACAAAAAATAAAAACAAAACTTTATTAAATTTTAAAAACACATAAAGTTCCTCAGAAAACCTTGCTATTTTTTTTATCCTTTTTCCCCTCAATGTGGAGGTAACAAAGAGGTGTCTTCTGCTAACAGTACTATTGATACATATGCAGCCAGGCCAAAAAAATGACTCCTAGTTTCTGCTGGAAAAGTATAAATAGGGCACTTGGATATAAACTTCTCTGAAAGTTGACGACATTTTTAAAAGGAGAGAAAAAATGGGAAGATTCTTATTAAATTTCTAAGCTGGTCATACCTAAACATCCCAAATCTCTGACAGCAGCTTCTCCCACATTTATAAGCAAAAGCAGGAACAAACTTGGTCTGACAAGCACAAGAAATGTCACGTTTCCTGTCCACACCTTTTCCCTGTCCCACATCTGTTCCTATGCTCACATGAAGAGGGCGAAACTTTTGTGCAGATTAGTAACTACATGTTCCTAGCCCAGTATCATGCATCCGGTGGCTCCCTGATAAATCTTTTGTGATGTTCCTAGCATTCTGGGAACATTTATTTGGACCACACTTATATAATGTTCTATACAAAAGAAAAATACGCTGTGCAGTTTCTTCCAGTGACATCATAACCAGATTCAAAACAGAGCTAAGCCAACTCCAACAATCCCATGTTCATAAAACACATTCCAGGGAGAATGCTTTTTCTGAGCTCATCCCACAACTACCTTCAACATGGGATTCTTACCCAGCCCCATCATAAAAATGCACTCGGTATCAAGTGGTGATCTATAACCAGTTTAATACTATTACTGTGTGAATCAAACTCAATTCTTTAGCTAAAAAATACCAGTGGTTCAGGAGGCTTTTCTCAAATAAGCTAATGACAAATCCACCAAGGTTAACTGCACAGGATAAATGCACAGGCTGCAGACGCTGCATTTTAATAGGTCATAAGACAAAAGCTTGTCAAAGTCAATCAACGCCCCATACTATGACAGGGCCACCAAGCCAGAGCCTACACTGATCTCACACTTTCAAATCCTCTTCTCCATAAGCTTTGGAATGCTGCAGTCGACAGACATAAATATCTAAATCTTGTCATAAAATATAATTCATTTTAAAAATTTTGGTCATTAGCTCTTCCGCTATTTTAAATATTTACAGCACTACCAAGAGAGTTATGCCAATGTATAGCATCTATTCTTAAAATAGAGGATGATAAATTGAGTAAATTTTCTAGCTTAGATAAGCAGATCCAAATGTTGACGCCAGTTCTCTGGTTGGTCAGCAGAAGGTACCTTGCAGATTCTAAACATATGGACCCTCCAAGCGTGGTGTGATAAAAACAATTTTCTCTGGGTAAGAAAAGCTGCAACTACAATGGAATTACAGACATGCCATTTGGAATGTTTAAGACCTTCTTTTTTTTTTTTTTTTTTAAGTATTTCCACTCTGAGTATTAGTTTAGCTAGAAAATAGTAAGCGCTTTAAATAACTACTTTTTTTAGGTGGTGCTGCTAGGATAAGTTTTTATTTCAACTAAATATATTTCCTTTCTCTGGAGGTAAGATTCTCAAAATTCAAACATCTGTAAACATGGTTTTGTATAGGAAACTGCTAGAAAAGATGCCAGCCTTCAAACTCTGAGTTCATCAAAAAACTCAAGCAAACTCAATGTCAAAGTTTAGTTTTCCCTTTCCCATCTTTTGTTGTGATCCAGCTATCATGTCAAACTACATGCCATCAGTAATATCATATAATGTGTTCAAGAATACTATAAAGGAGATGGGGGTGGTATGACTGGCTATCCAAATCATCACCATCACCTCCACAGTTACTTATTCTCACATTCAAGTTGCCAGTAATTTAAGGAGACAATTCTTTTGGGGAGCTTAAAAACAGAAAAAAAAAAAAAACTCCCAAGTACACATGTACCCTCCAAAAATACCTGGTAATTACATCGGTTGTACAAGAGCTTTCTCTGTACTGTCAGCAACAAAGAAGACACAGAAATCATCTGGCGATCATGGTATTGCCTTTCATTTTCTTAGAAAGTAGAGTCAAAACACAGTTCTTTATTAAGAGGAGACATTGGTAGACCATATCAAGAAAAATCATGAAGACAGTATTTTCTACATCAGGCTGAGCAACATGATTAGTTTTCACATTTCTTCAATATAACAACAGATTAAATATTCAGTAAAAGAAAATATTGAGACCTATCCTTATTAGAGTGTGACACTATCAAAACAATATACAAATTTTGATAATCATAAGGGCCACTAATCTGCAGATGCTAAAAATGTTAATTCAGATCTTTGCCAGCTTATTTCAATCAGTACAACTTCTTTTAATCAATCGAGTTAGCATAAAAGTGAAGCATCTTACAAATTAATTAAATTCACATCTGTCATCCTTTAACATGTTAAAAAACATAACTGAACTCTATTAACCTTGCATAAACTTCTCTGTAATTCAGGAATAAAAAAACTTGCTTATATATGTACCACAGAAGTCAGTTGTAAAACAGCAGGACAAATGTATAAAATAGAGCACCTAGCTTTATTACTCTCATAGGTCAAACCTAAAAAGGCAATTATGTTAAAGATGACCTGACAAAATTCAACATTTTCCTAGGAAAATGCAAACAAGTGATCTAAAACTAAACTCTAAACATACACACACACACACACACACACACACACACACACACACGCACACACACGGATTTTTTCCACAGGGCTTGGTTCAAATATAACGACATATTCCCTTGCCAATCATTGTACATACCGAGATGCCATCTACACTATACATCAACATTTTCCAAATTTTCATCCCCTGTATACTGACACTCTCACAGGCAAGCTTCCTTCAAAAGCAAAACAATCAAACATATACCATAAAACCTAATTGCTACAACAGAAATTTCCTAAAAATCTCCCCCTTGAAATACATACACAGCTTTTAAGTACATGAAGCCCACCGTCTGCTGTTCTCTGCCATTAGAAGACTGTGGAAAGCTGATGGAAATCCAGTCTGCAAAAGCTTAATGAGCAAGACCAGCCCCACCCAGGCCAGACCCTGCTGGAGAAGGGCATGCTCAGTAGAAAAGCCCAGCTTGATCCAAGTTACTTCATTCCTCAGCTAGAAAATTCACATGGGTCAAAGAAAAAGTCATCTTCCTGCTGCCTGCTCTACCCATTAAGTGAAGAAAGCTCACATAAAGAATAGTTTTAATGACACAACTGTAATTCTATAATAATTTTTATAATTCTACTATTGCTGAAAATTTTTTCAGTTTTTAAGGCATGATTTTTGCTTTGAATACAAATTGAATACAAATGCAAATGAATACAAATACATACAGAAGCAATGTAAATGTAAAGTCACAGAAGGAAAATAAATTAATTTTAAGATTCAGGTCAGATAGATTTGAGAAACAACTACTCTTCCTTAATTTTACAGTACTAACCACCACTCTTAAATGTCCACAATTTAATAGATATTTACATTATAAATCAGGACCAAGACAGACTCTAAATCTGCATGCATTTGTGCAAGTTTGCCTTGCTACCACATCGCTCTCCTATCAAGCAGTTCCTCAGTCAGTGAATATATGTTCAAGTTCACCTATAGCAGTCTAAAAAGAGAAGATGTCTTTTTTAATTACAAAGGAAATACTTTATATATTTACATAAATAAGATGTCACTTGTACTAAGAGAGAAAGGGTAAGTTTTGCTTTATAGGGAACTTAGTGAAAAAATGTCTTGGTAACAACTCTGAAGAAATTAATCTGTCAAACAAACAACAACAACAAACAACTTTAAAAAAAAAAGTCATTATCTATAACAAAAGGAAATTTCAATTACCACAAAAACTTTGATAAGTTTTTTAGTCAAGTATCTTTTATTTAGATTATGGTCTCTTACTTTTTAAATGTTAAATGTATTTTTAAATAAATACTGCAGTACATGGCAGATTCATTTCAATATATTTGGAAAAGTACTGACTTCAAATCTTTTTTTGAAATGTGTTAACTCCATGAAATCCGGAAGTCTCAGAACTACTGACAGAACTGGATCCAGTGAAGTTGATACTGGCAGATCTCTACAATCCATCCCAGATCTCTCTCGTTACCCCTGTGCCTCCTGCCAACTCCCCTACTGCTACGAACTAAATTGTATTCCGCCCCAAAATGTGTATGTTGAAGCACTAACTTGACAGTGTTTGGAGATGGGACTTATGAGAGATAATTAGATTTAGATGAGGTTATAAGACTTGCAACCATCACGATGGAATCAGTGCCCCATGTAAGTAAAAACACCGGAGAGCTTGACCTTTCTCTCTTGCCTCACCGTGTGAGGACAAAGAGAAAAGGCAGCCATCCACAAGCCAGAAAAGCAGCCCTCGTCAAAAACTGACCACACCAGCACCTTGAACTTGGACTTCTAGCCTCCAGAACTGTGAGCAAATTTGTCATTTAAGCCACCCAGTCTGTGGTATTTTATTGTGGCAGCCCAAGCCAACTAAGGCACCTACCTTCTTAATTATGAAACCTAATGCTACTGTGCTCAAGCTCCTCTGCTGCCTCCAATATAAAGGATCCTGCCTATAAGACATCTAAATCTTGTTCAAACAAAGGTTAAGAGAATTAAGGTTGAGTTTTGTGGCATTATGATTTGGAAACAGAATAAACCATCAATAAGTGGATAAAAAGAGAACCCAGAGAATTTAAATGAGTTTCCAAACTCATATACCCAATAAAAGGCAGAGCTAGATTGTCTACTGATTTGGTCTGTCTTCACAGCCAGTGCTAGTGACGATGGTGGTAGAGTGGTGAGTACAGCTGCTTCCCAAATGCACTTTTCCACCAATGCTGCATTATCTCCATTTTAACATCCTTGTTTTCCAGATGAGTAAATGGAACCCAATGAAGTGAAATAACTTACATAAGATTACTCAGTGGGTTACTGGCAGAGAAATATACACAACAGGTCCAGTGTCATTTAAATTATTCATTTTCAGTAAGATTTTAAATGCATTAAAGTTCATGAAATACACTGGTTGAAACATGCACAAATATTTGAATGTAAAAAATTATTAATAAGAATTTATACCTATTACATCTGTCTGGGAAAGAGCATAAATAGCCATGGTTTGACACTATCTTATTATTCCACTAAAAAGAGAAATTTGATGTTTATCCTAAGAATACTATTTTAAGTATTCAAGGGAGTCGGTTGAGGTGAGATGTGGATATTTTTCTTATAATTGTATATGTGAGTGTGTATATAATTAGAATTTTATCTTAAACCCAGTATCATAATTTTTTGACTTTCTAAAATTGTCCTGCCTCCTGTTTCATGGGGACAAAAAAAAAAGTAATTGAATAAGATATAAAGAACCTAATAATCTGATGGGTCACTCTGATTTCCAAAATCAAACTCTGTGCAGAAAATAGTTACATAAAGACAGTGAGGAAAACAGTTCTTTTCAGTTTTTATTCATCTAGCCTCCACCTGAGGCAATCATCATCTGTGACAACCAGAAAAAAAAAGCACACAGAATTTTCTGACATAACTCTGAAATAACCTAAAAAGTACAAAAGAAAACCCATTTCTTATTCTCCTTATTTTACAGAGAATCCAATTTTTCCATCTACCAATCATCATGCAAGACTATACTTCCTGAAAGAACATGGAGAAAAGTTTTGACTCTTTCAATTTGGGTGAACTTGAATTGGCCTATAAAATTTTCTAACAGCCCACATTTCACAGGATCATTGCTAGCTGATGTCAGCAAAAAAAAAAAGAAAAAAAACTGTACTAGTTCCATGGCTTTTATGTATAAGCTCTCTTTTGACCGCACACCACCACGGTTTAACTTCTCTCAGGCTCTAAATCCAGACTAATTTGCACAACTGCTCATAAGTTATTTGTAAAGTTCCTTCCCCACCCTGTCTTTAAAAATGTAACATTAGAAAGTACTAAAGATTTATAAAACTGAGAAAGAAACATACTGTATGACCCGAGTATAGCTGGTTTGGTAAGAGAGTGGAAATAGGTACAGGGCAGGAAAAATAAAGGAGTGGTAGTTGACAATCTGTAATCAAAAAGTTAGTGATTCAAAACTATCTACAGGTGTTAGGACAAAGTCATAACAAAACCTTTTTTTTTTTTAAACACAAAAGTCAGGAGTATCACTATTAGAATTACGTATTAAGACCAGTAATCCAGCATTTACTTTAGAATGTATTAGTTTCATTACACATGTCTGCGAAACATTTACTGAGTTTCTCTTTTGCACCAAACACTGGTCTAAGCCCTTACCAACAGGTTCTTCCTCATGCCAGCCCTCAGGGAATTCACAGGCTAGCAGGAAAGACAGACACAAAAATATACCACATGTGATAAGGGCTATAACAGAGATACAACAAAATGGACAACTCCCTTGGGGAGATCAAGGAAAGCATCATATGTTCACAGTGTTTAGGCTCATTCACCTCTCATTTTAAGTGAACAAATGCTACTGCTAACTTGATGACACCCACCTTGCCTTAGGGATTAAAGAAATAAAATGAAAGTACCTATAGCAAAGCCCATTACATTCAAAGTAGAAACAAAAATCTTGGTAAGACCTGTGCAAGACCCATGTAACATCCTACATGTGAATGACCAAAATGAGGGTTTTGTAGAATAAAAATATATAGAGCCCAAAGAGATCTCAGCATTCATGTACCTCTAGCTCTTGCCTTTCACAGATGGAGAACCTGAGACCAGAAGTTAGGTTACTTGTCCAGGTTATACAGTAAATTCTAGTAGTAGATATAGTAGTAGAACCCAGGCTAGATATCAGAATCTAATAATTCCATAGCCTTTCCCCAAACAGACTGCCCTGTCTGGATGAGAAAGAACGGAAAAAGATACTGTTAAGGAGAAAACAGGAAATAGAGGCCCTTTATGGCTGTCCAGGGGCCAAAGAGAACAAAGAGCCCTGAGGCATCCAGCAGACCTCAAAATCTCCCAACCTCTGCCCCACCCTCTGGACCCAAGAAAAACCCTACACCTTCCCACTCCCCCAAAATTATACGTTTCCAAAAATAAAGAAGTCATTGCCAAGAAATTATCTACTCTTTCCAACGTGAATGAACGTTAAATTTATACTCAAACAGTCTGGATAGATCCCATGTTGCCACTTGGCTAACTAAGTCTATAAAAAGAAGGTACCAGCGGATAACTTGCCCATACAAATGGGGCTGCTATAAGGATTACAGGCGAAACACCATGATGGCAAAGAGCAAAATGCTAAATGAACACAGGTTACTATTAAATATAGAATGTGAATGGTCAAAAAATTCATCTAGGCTTTCCCCAAAAAATGGTTCAATGTATCATTATGTTTACCTCTATTTAAAAACAAACATTAATATATAGTAATCTCCTACCAGTTCCATTTATCTATTTTTTTCCCCTCAACTTGTGGAAGGAAAACTGTTCCCCTACCCTAATCTACCCTCCATCATTTTATTTATTTTTTCTCCTTTCCTTTAAAAGGGCCCCCACCATCCAAGAGGCCCTACTAGAACCATATAGACAGCAAACATGTTCAACACAAGGCTCTCGTCAAAAAACGTGTTGTATATAGTTGAACACAGCTTCTACCAGGGCAAGCGGGGGGAATGTTAAGATGAGTGGATTAAGTAGTATGCAGCAGCACGTCAGGCCCTGGGGAGGTACAACCCCATCTGGGGCCCTCTCTTCACCTCACCAGCATCACAGCCTTCCTTCTGCCTGATGTATGCCATCTGCATGGTTTGGGCACTTGTCTGAGAACCCGATATACTTCCAGCCCTTCTCAACTTTATTAGCTCCATAATTTGAAACTGCAGCTCTACTCATTTATTCCTGCAGCTTCTCTGAACCTGAATTAATTTCTTAATCCACAGCCCCGAGCCACCCAAAACAGTAAACAAAGAATATCCAAAATCAAGCCAGCATACTCACCATTGCATATGCCTATGAGATCTTGATTTTAAATCTGTACTTTTGGGTTTTGCTATGATTCTTTCATCCAATGAGGAATTGCTCTTCGCTTATTGAGGAGGATACAGACCTGTGTAAAACTTATCTCCAGAAGTGTAAGAACAGAGTACTTACATTACTGCACTACAAAGAACTAGAATATAGGCATGAACAATTCAACAGTAACTGATTTGATGAGGGAAGAATGCTTGCCAATGTGACATCTGAGCTGACCTTGATGGATAAGAAGAAGCTTACTGGGCCAATTATAAGGGGGTATAAGGACACTCCTCACCATGGGAACAGTAAGTGAAGGGCACGGAATCATAAAAGATAATTGCGATGTAGAGAACGGTAAGTACCTCATCTGCCTGGAACACAGGGTGGGGAGGAGAGGGGGTGGGACAAGGGAGGCAGCCAAATAATGAGAGATCAGTATGCTAAGCACAGATGTTTTAACTCTATCATGCAGGCAATGGAAAATATTAATTTTGTATTTCTGGAGGATTACTTTGGAAGTTATGTGAGAACAAGTGACACAATGAAAGGAAACTGATTAAGATGACGCTCCAGTGATGCAGGAAATAGCAGCTAGACTAACGCAGAAGCAACAAAGATGTAAAGGAAGAGATGAAGTCAATAAATATTTAGTAGGTAAAACAGGGAATGATAATGAATTGTGGAAGTAGTGGAGAAAAAAGTTCCCAGGTTCCTGGCAGTCAAAGGTCAGAAAGTGGTGCCAATAATTTAGACAGGGATTTCCAAAGAGTAGGACACAAAGATGAAAGAAACACAAGCTTCTAGTTTTACTGCATTTGGACTGAAGTAACTATGTGACAACCAAGTGGAAAAGCAGGATTGTTGGAGATATGTGTCTGAACAACAGAGTCTGTGTTTCCATGCTGAGATTTGGAACTACTTCATCAATAAGTATTATTTGAAGCTATAGAAGTAGATGCTAACCCCAGGCAAACAGAGTAAGAAAAATGCTCGTAAGAAAACCCTAAGTAAAGAGCAAGAAACTTATAAAGGAGGCTGGGAAGATTCAGTATGAGAGAAAAAAACAGCAAACCAAAAAAGTACCACCAAGAGAGAAGAGTCCAGCTAGGATGAGTGTACAACGGGGCCAAAGGCAGATTGCTTCGGGCACCAATAAAGTTTTAAGTGTCATAAAAAGATTGCTGGAAACCTCTAACCGCAAGTTCACTGGATAGCGGCAGGAAAAAGCCAACAGGATACAAAAAAATAACATTTGAGAAGGGTGTGAGATAAGTGTAAATGAATCAAGTTTAGCAATGAAGAAAAAGCTAGATAGAGAAGAGGGAAGTAACTACAAGAAGTTCAAGGTTGCAAGATGTTTTCTTTGGTGCAGGCTTTTGGTGGGAGAGACCAAGGGAGAGAAGTTCCAGACACAAAAGAGAAAAAGGAAAATGGATGTCAGGTAGTTCAGAAGAAACAGAAGAAAGAGAGTCAAAATCACATGAAAAGGGTTTACCCTGGGTCAGCAGGAGAATACCTCTACTCCAGACTCCAAAGTGAAGATAATTAGAAATACACATGAGCTGAGAGAAGAGGGGGTTTAAAAAAACTAGAAAGATAGGAGTGCATCTGAAGCCCTGTTCTCCATCCCAAAGAGTTTTGATAACTTTGGAACATTTAAAGGAGAAAACAAAATTGAGGAGAAAAGGGAATTTTGGGGAGAAAATATTGTCAATATTGTCAATCTCTCAGGATATATACTCAGTGATAATTCCCTCAGCAGTTGTGTCAACATGATTCAAAACAGGTGAAACTACATAATTTTCAACATGAAAAGTCATTGGTGTTTTAAACTTTTCAAACTTTGTTTAGGGTTCCCTGCGTAATCTACCTTCAAATAAACTAACCTGATTTGTAAATCAATATCTATTAAATTGCTCTGAATAATATAACCAAATCAATACTATTTTAATATCGATATAAAGGCAAAAAAGAAGTTAAAAAATAATTCACTGAAATCTCAAGGTTTAGAGAGGTGTTCTATTTTAATCATAGTGTGTGCCAAAGGCTTAACTAAATGCATTTTATAAGATGCAGTAACTATAACTGTAATCCCTATTCTCAAACTGTAAAGGCTGTGTCTCAATAAAATGCCAGTTTAAAAGACAAGACAATGAAGACCACCGTCACCACCAGAATCCCATAAGAATATGTGAAAGGTTATAAAACAAAACTCCTTTTATAGAGTTGAATCCTTTCCAGGGTGGGCCATTAAGACATTCTGACAGTGCACACGAATACTATCTCTGGAACAAAACCAAGAAAGCACAGCTGCAAGACATCTTCCACTGAAGTTGTAACTGACTCAATAGCTGTTGTTCCTTTGAGCAAGAACGTCTAAAAAAGCCAGAAGCAGAGCTATTTTCCCCTGCAAACTGCTTAGTGGAACCACTTTCTCCTGAGCCAAATTTTAGCTTTATTAAAAAGCTAAAATGGACAGCATGGCCAGGATAATTTCATAATAAATTTGCAAAAGAAAATATAAATAAAACTTGAAAAAAGTACCTATATATGGTTTTCATTAAGAAAAATCCCCAACTATCCTGAAATACATGGAGAAACACATTTTTAAAAAATTACAATCCATTACCATCACAAACAGGAAATTTGGATTTGCCTTAGAATTTTTTTCACAAACCTCTAAGGAGTAACAGTGACCAAAAAAACAACAACAACAACAAAAAAAAACCAACAACAACAACAACAACAAAAAAACAATTTAGATGATTAGTATCAGTATGCTCAATGATGCTGTATTTTGAACTTATAATATCTGGATATTTATAACAGCTAAGAATAAAAAAGTCAAAGACATTCTGAAATCAATTATGAATAACTCCAACATAAGAAAAACAATTCAGGTAACCAAATCAATGCTTCATTTGTGATGCTTTCCCTGCTGTAGTTTTGACTATGTTTCTATAGCAACCCCAACAAATACTCTTATACAAATACTTCTGCAGCCAAGATGAAAACCAATAACCACTTCTCTAGTTTATTTCTATTATGGCTTCCAACAACATCAAAAAAAATTAGCCTTCCTAAACTTCATTTCAGAAACTCCAAAACCTAAGGCTTAAATATATAACAGTTGCAGCTGACCACCTGAGATATTCTCAAAATTTTCAGAAGGGAAGTTAATGACAAAGAAGGTATAATTCCGTTACCTCTTTGATTAAAACTCATTCTGAACAACAAAAAAAAAGACAATAGAGGGAAAGAAAGTAATTACTCAAAAGTGACTTACTTAGGAAATTATCTAAATTCTAGAGAAAGAGAACACTGAAAACTCTGTGCCAAAATATAAAGAATTCAATTTTCTAAAGCTAAAAGATTAGCAAATTTCTCTAAGTTTTAGACATGCTTTCATAATCTCTTTTACTTATAGTAAAAGGCATCCCTATCCTGTGAGCAAGCTCTCTGCTTTACAAACATTCTTATTTATGCCTCAAAACATCTCTGCACAGCAACAGCAAGTATTATCAAGTTCATACTATACATGAATAAAATGAGGCTCAGAAGAACAAAATAACAATAAGAAGAAAAGAAACAGAAGAAGAATGGAATGTAAAACAACATAGTAGTTAATGGTTCTGAAGTTAAAACAAACCTGAAATTTGGATCTTGGCTTAATTTCCTAACAACTAAGTATGAGGTAGATACCTGAGATTTGAATCCAATTCTACATTATTTGAAATCTGTTCTTGATATTACACCATGATGCTACAGAACCTCCCAGTTACATTTCATCAAACTCCAAAGGACAGCCTTTACATAACCAGTCTCCCTACCCATGCTCCATTTGCTCATGGGTTCTACACATGAGGACTTTACTCAACTGTTTCTACTCTAATACAATAAATTTTTCTCAAAAATATATTTTAGAAATACGTAAGGAAAATTGTGAAACAACTGAAAATTCTGCATCTTTCTATCTTTCAAACATACACATACATCAACAGGTACTGGCATTTAATGGCTAGATATACCACACCATGCCTTTCTTCATGGCACTGGGAACCATTTGCAGAGACCAGAGCAGTACAAAATGAAAAGCAAACCCTATAAACTTGTGAGTCGACTGTAAATGCATATTTTAAAAAAAAGTACGTGTTTATGGGTACTACAAACATATACCAGATTTCTCAAAACAGTACTGATTTCATATATTCTGTTTGACTGTGCCCTTAAGGAAATTAACACATCCCAGATCACACATTTTTTTTTTAAAGCAAGATAAGATAACATAGTCATCAGATTTAAGGGTTTGGAACTAAGAGATAATTGCAGGCTAAAGTGGTAAAAGCATAAGAAACTTGAACAGAATTTGCAAGAAAAGTTAGATTGTCCTTGGTGGGAAGAAAAAGAAACATTCAAGACAGGTGGAACAGTCCTTGGGCAGAGTGAAACAGCAAGACACACAAGATGTTCTGGGAGATCTAGGGAGCAGGAAGTGGTGAATGGCACAATGGGCTGACCATTATCACTGGATCAGTCACATACAAAGAGAAATCAGAGGTATGGCTGAAATCTGATGGCTGGAAAAATTGTGGAGGACTTTGAAGGCCAGGATAAGGACTTTGGGCTAAAGAAAATAGATGAGCTCTTCTAAAGATTATTGGGGAGTGATTCCAGGTGGGGAGAGGGATAACAGCTTTACTGAGATACCATACAAGTCACTTAAGTAGACAATTCAATGGTTTTTATATAGTTAGTTGTGCAACCATCACCATGAACAATCATGGGACATCTTCATCTCAACCCAAAAAGAAACCCCAAACATCCTAACTCATTCTATGAGGCCTAATATCAAAGCCAAATGAAGATGTCAGAATAAAGAACACTACAGACCAATATCACTAATGAATCTAGAGGCCAAAGTCCTCTGGACTTCATCAGAATTTAAGACAGTTGTGCATCAAAGGAGACGATATATCAAGAAAAATGAAAAGACAATCTACAGAATGAAAGTATTTGTAAACCATATTTCCAATAAAGTTACCCAGTATGCAAATATAAAAACACAAGAAAATGACAAACAAGCCAATTTAAAAATGGTCAAAAGCCTTGAAAAAACATTTTACAAAGATATACGAATGGCCAATCATCACAGGAAAAGATGCTCAACATCATTAGTCATTAGTATGGTGACTACAGTTAATAATACTGTATTGTATATTTGAAATTTGCTACATGAGATCTTAAGCATTACCACCAAAAGGGGGAAAAAAAGGATTAACTATGTGAAATGGTGGATGTGCTACATTCTTTGTGGGAATAGTTTCATAATGTGTATGTATATCAAATCATCATGTACACTTTAAATATATTATAATTTTTTCAATTATATCTCAAAAAAGCTGGGGGGTGAAACAGACTCATGTTGATGTCTATATAGACAACAGATAAAGAAGAGGCATAACTAAAATATAATGCCAAGATTTCAAGTCAAAAGACAAGGAAAATCTGCAAGATTTTGAAACTTTTAGGCATACTAGGTTTGAAGTAATATTCTAAATTCGTAGAGAGGATTACAGAAAACAAGGATGGAGATGATATTTTGGGAATCACCCCAGAAGTTAGAGGGAATGCCCCTAATTCTATCATTCATCTTTTACCTCATTTCCAAAAAAGTGCCTTTTCTTGTAAGTTGTAGTAATACAACAATAGAGAAAAAGCATTATAAAAGCCAGAATTTCCTTTTTTTTTCTTTTTTTTAAAAAAAGAACTATTTGGCAGGACATACAAAGGGGCTAGAACTAGATAAATATCTGTATAACAAGAATTGAGTTCAAGGTACTATAAAAACTAAATATGGTAGATGAACTCTACCTATTCAAAAGCAGGTTCAGAGTAATCTACATGTATTTAATGAGAAAACATTCAGAAGAAAGTCTCAGTATCAGGCTAATCCACCAAAAGAACACTGGCTACAAACCAGCTCAGCAGGGCAAGCTAAGTGCTAAGAATGAAGGACAGGAAGCCCAATATCAGATCATTTGTTCATTCATCAAATAATTACTAAGTGCCAGACAACTGTAAACACAGATGTGATAACTGCCTCTGTGGAGTTTACAACCTGATGGAGGAGAAAGGTAAGTGGAGAGTCAACTGGGGAAGGGGGAGTTGTTAGAGAGGATACAGAGTGCATATCTAACAGGGAGAAAGGGGCCCAGTAGAAGAAAGAACCACAGAAGGCAACCTTGAGGAGGTTTTATCTAAGTTGAGATCTGAAAGAATATGTCTGGCAACATGTACAAAAGTCTACAAATGACAAAAAACCTGAAACATGGTGAAGAGAGAAGCACGACTAGTAAGTTAGAATCCAGAACAGCATGAATCTTCTAAGATAAAAGCTTTATTTAAAAAGTTTGAGCTTCCAAAAAGCGAAGTGGTGTCATGAAGGTATTTTCATCACAAAACTAAAAACTTTAAAACTATTACTTTAACTATAATATGTAGAACAGATTTTTAAAAACTAGAAAAAAGGCAGAAAAACCAGACAGAACATGTCATTTTATCCAGACAAAAATTGATAGCTGTATAATACTTAAAACAAAACATTAACAAATGGGTGGCCACAGTCTTCGCTCCCTCTCCCCCAAAGAGAATTCTGCCTTTATAATTTTAATTTTAAAAGCAGCTTGACTGATTTACTGTGGAATGAGCTGACCTACTAGAATTACTGAAGAATAAATCCATAAGGAACAAAGGAGAGACTCAAGTTGAAACAACTGGTGTTTACTTGGGGGAAAGATTGATTAAAAGGAGAGGGTCTGAGGGCTACTCTATACTGAGATGAAGAAGAATCAGAAAAATTCAGAAATTAATGAAGAGAATTTATAAAGTTTTGCTATAACAACGAAACTTCATGTTTTGATTGATAGGAGACCAGAGTAAAAACATAAGTGGTCTGTCAATTCTTTATCAATGCTGGGGCTTGTGTTTCTTTAGCTACCCAAGTTAAAAACTGAACCATGAAAGAGCTCAGCTTTATGCAGATTACAGTATCTGAATATGGAAGGTATCAGTGAAATAAAGTAGACAAACTCAAGAAATAGTCAATTAGTAGAATTGTATGAATTCAATAATGCATGGGAGTTAAAGGAGAGAGAAAGAAAGCAAAGATAAAGAAATTGCTCAAAGATAAAGAGCAACTGTTTGTATGGTAAAGCTACTCAGTGAACTAGTTAACAAAGAAGGAGTAGAGAGTTCGGAGGAAAGGTTAATAAGTTCAATTTAGACATAGTAACACTGAAACAAAGAATAACAAATAGTAGTGGATGTAAAACTGAATCAGATGGAAATACCTAATCAATCAAGAGGAAGACAGGAAAAGAAGGAAAAAACAGCAAATGGAATTGCTGGTATGGCACCCAACCATACCAATAATTAGATTAAGTGTAAATGGTCTAAATGTGCTTATTAAAAGACAGACTGTCAGATTAAGTGATAAAAGCAAGACCCAATTCTATGTTGTATATAAGAAATCTACTTGAAATATAAGGGCTGGGAATAAAAATAATGTGGCATGAAGAAGCAAATTGTAATGTACATAATAAATTGTGATGGCAAAGCAAAGAGATGGCCACTGACAGCAGAAATGAGGTGCTTTGTTTCATGCAAAAGAGGGGAGAAAGTATAAAAAAAAAACTCACATTACAAATAACTGTGGTCGATCACTACACTTACGGTATATAAATAAATGTCCTAAAGGTGCTAACAAACTAATTATACAAGCACATTTTAGTTACTCAACTGTAAAATCTTGGTTCAAAGACAATGAGTTGGAAACACCAGTGCCTTGAACCTCAAATGTCAATTTTATAGCTCTAGTACTCCTTTTCTACTCTTATTTCTTCTTCTACTTTCTATCGGGTTACTAATGTGCACCTCCATGGCTGTGTCCTCTTCCACACCCAAGCAAAACAGGATAGTAGTCATGAGGGGTGGGAAATTTAAGAAATCTGGGTGTTACATCATGTATGCATTTACAGAGACTTTACAGTTTACCAAGTCTTCACCTCTTCCCAACTGCATTCGTATTTAATAAATTTTAAGCTAAGAGACTTTCAACATATCTAATTTGTTTCATAAAATAAAAAGCTCATATTGAGTATCCATATTTTCTTTTGCTTGCTTTCACATATCTAATGCTATATCTTTGTTCCTTGACTCTCCAAATGCCTACATTCTTTAAAATAGCAATGCCCAATGTTATTTGAACTTCACCACATACATCTACCAGTTTTTAAGGTTTGAAATGGCCAAAAATTCTCAATGAACATTTTGAGAGGTCCTGCTAATTACTAGGGAAGGTGGGAACAATAAAAAGATCCACGTATGCTTAACATATTACCTTTGTTTTATTCCTCTTTAGAAAGGAATAGTCTTTGTACAAGAAGAAAAAAAGCATAAAAAAATATTTTTTTCAAGCTTTTATTTTGAGAAGACCATGAAAAGTTCATATCCATGGTTATAATTTGTTTCTCTTGGATCTAAACATACACCCACCCATTGGCTTCAGAAAAGTACTTGGACAGAAACCCTAAGACAGTGATACTTCCTGGAAATTTCAATTTAAAAAAAGTAAAGTATCCTTTCTATGAAGAAAAAAACCCATAGCAAATAATGCAAAAAAATTTTTTGAATACCAGTTTGCAAAAATCTAGTCTTACACAAAAGATTCATTCAACAAATATTTCTTAAACAACTACTAAGGTGATTAACGAAAGGATTCTCCTCACATATTTGATACACAGTAAGATACCATGATATAGTAAGCAAAATGATTCAGTAAGAAAAATTTATCAGCTTTGCGGAGCAATTCCCAGAACCCAGAATGCCTCTCTTTGCTATTAACTGGCTACCTCTCCATGTGAACAATCAGATTCTCAGGGGTAAAGCTTGCACTCTTACATCATATCTTCCACAGCTAATACAGTACCTGGTAGGTAGTCAAAAGAAACGTGATGATTTGAATGGATCATATTCATTAACTAGTACATCTACAGACCAAATCTCAGTAACATACATATACAATTAGGCAGTACAGGCATCACTTCCAATATCCTTGCCTCTCTCTCCATGCAGGCTCACTTTGTTGTCCTTTATATGTATTTCTACTGCTAAAGTAACCATTTTTGAATTTTTGGTATCAGTCTGTCATATTGTAAAATCATCATCAGCTCAATCTTCTTACTCACATTTGAATCCCTAGCCTGGCATACAGTAAGACTGGGTACAAATTTGTCTAATGAAGAACAACAAATACCAAAGATAGTTTTCCTTAAATAAGTATTCCCAAACTCCATATTTATTCTGTAGTAAACACAATGTACTTAATTGGTAACAACATTTACCATTATAATTAAGTAAACATTTGAGCCTAGTCATATTTATAATAAATACCATCAAAAAAGGAAAATTCATAGCACCAGATTTTACTGCACATAGAGAAATACAAGAGATTACTGGAGTTGGAAAAGTCATCTAGAAGTTATCATAAAAGAAATATAAAATGAGGCAGGCTCCTTTAACTGACACTAAAAATTACCATAACAGCTACCCAGGGAAATTAGATTATTCTCCAGAAAACCTAGCATGCAATATTTCTACGGCATAGATATTTGTAATTATGTCTCTTTCTTAAATAAATGTTTTAAAAAGCACGACCATTTCTGAAAGGCTTGCAGTGGTTCTGCAGGGTCTAGAGGATGAGGACCAAACACCTCAGTAGGACTCCTGCACTCAGCACTGGCTACTCCAATCCAGATTTCACTTCCTGCCCTGCTCTCACACTCTGAACTGCAGCCATACAGCCCCTCAACATGGAATGGATCTTCATGCCTCTGTGTCCCTATTAATGACTTCCCCTGTCTAGACTGTCCACTTCCCATGTCTACACTTGGTGGGAAAAAATCCAACTCAAGACCTACAGGTATAAGGTTAAAAATAGGCAGTTTATTACCAAACCTAACAATAGCTCTGTTGCTGATTTTTAAGCCACGGGATACCCAGAATCAAACCTGACATCAGGGGATGCCCAATCAAATTATTTGTGAGTTTATGTTATACACAAATATTCACAAATCACAAAGAGAAGTCTGCTAGATGGCAAACCAACCCAGCAAGGAGTCTCCGCCACTCGAGCAGTACCCACTAGCAAAGAAAGCAGGATGCCAACAGTGGGAAAGTAAATCTAAAATGGGCTAAGAGTACTGTAGCCCCTTCTCTGAGATGACTGAGATCTGGTGAGTATCTCAGTGGACAGAACCAGAGCAGTAAGATCTGAACAGGAATCACACTTCAAGGATAAGCTATACTCAGAGCAATCACTGCTCTCACCTAATCATCCATCCCATGAGTCACACAACTGATGACCTACGGAATGTGATTTATGGCTATGCAATGGGACAGGGCAGGGCATAGTTCTGTCTCAGAGGAAACCTCAATCATGGAACTGACCACTGATATAGAGGCTGATGGAAACGAAACCAGAGGGATGAACATCATCACCTAAAGACCATATTCTGTGAGACAAGACATTGCCTCTAGCTGCAGTAAGTCAGCTAACCTATGACAGACAATGACCTATCTATGACTACACACACTGAAAGGACATACATACATTGACATATTTACTTCAATGTATAGAAATATATGTGTACATGCACATATATCTGGCAAAAGGGGGGCAAATGTAACACTCATATAAACCAATCTAGCTGCTACACTTTTGTCACTATCTTCTTAATCTCTTCCTCCTGCCTTAGTCAACCCCATTCTAATCATCTTGACTAATTCTATTCAAACAGTTTGGGTTCCACCATAATTTGGAACTACCTCATACCCTTCTTCTCAATCCCTTTTTATCTCTTCCCATTATCTCTATAAAATCCATGTTAACCATAATAGGACATCTAAATTCAATAAATGCTGAGTTAACCAACAAACCAGTTAAGTTATAACAAAATAAAGAAATTTGGTTTTGCTGTCTTATTACCCATATATCAAAAGTAAATATTCTTACTGCTGGACCCCTCATTACAGGGGAATGAGGACAGGGCCTAAGGTACTTTTTCACTTTCGGAAAAAGGACTGGCCCCAGTATCCACTAATGCCCCTGAAATAGTTTCCTCCCATTTAGATCCTAAACTATACAGGAATAACCATATTAAGAATTTAGACCCAAACTATTTAGACCTTCCATTTAGACCCCAAACTATACAGGAATAACCATATAAAGAATTTACTTCTGCCATGGAGTTTGTTCTAACAGTATCTGTCCTGTACCAATTGTATATTTATCTTTAATAGAAAAAGATGGAATGGCATGCACAGAGCTTGTTATCATTATATAAAACAAGTCCAGCTGATGGCTAGACATATGTACAAATACTGGAATCCCTGTGTACCTCTGCCCCAGATGACAGGAGCTGGACCACAGCAGAACCAGTTCTTGTAGGGACTCAGTGAGCCAGCTGTCCAGGACGAGCCAAGCTTCACATTTCAAAGGCTCCTTAAAACTTCTAATATAGACTTGTTATGCTTGTATGATCCTGGAAAACATCCAAAATGCTTAGCCTATCCCTTTCTGACACACATATCTGTAGGCAATAAATGTATACATTTTCCACTAATTAAGTGAGTCCATCTGATGAATGAATACCCTTATAAATTAACATTTCCAAAATTGAGCACTACTACCTTAAGTATTTATGGAAACACATTTGCTATATTTTGCCAAGAGAAAATAAGCAGGTTTAAAAGGACAATGCTGTTGTTTTAACCCATGTGCACATAATTCATAAATAAAAACTGGAAAGGCTCAGTCAAAATAGTAACTGTGGTTGTCCCTAAACATGGCAGCTGGAAATTTCTGTGTTACCAAGTTTTCTGCACATTATTATTACTGTAATTAAGAAAAAATTTAAATGGATTAAAGTCCATTAAAACATATAATGTGAAGTTTTCTCCCTTTATTTCTATAATCCTGCTTAGCAGTTTTAAAAGCAATATAAACCAGGATGACTAAGTCCCAGCCAAAGTTATAAACTAGTACTCTGCCATATGGTATAGATTTACCTGAAACACACGGGAACTATTCCTCTCTTTGAGCTTGGCACTGTATATGCAAGAAATCACTGGACTGTAAGAAGCACATACTTTCAGACACTGTTACAATCAGAGGCCTTTTTTTAAAGTTAGATTTTAACTGGATTTAAAAGAATGAAAGGAATTTCCTGGATTTATCAAGGGCAATTTCCCAGCAGATTTTTGCCCCTTTTCCTCTTAATACAAGGATCAAAGCCACTTAGCAAATTAGAGTATATACTGGCCACTTAAAATGCTATTAAGAACATGTAAATTAGGAGATCTTTAAAAAGCAATACACATCAACAAAAGGCTTAACGTTCCTGCTCAGAAAAAGTCCCTCAGTTTCTTGAGGTTAGTCAGATGCAACAAACATCTGAGGGCATATCTAAGTGCAGGGGGGATCTGCTTTCAGACCACACAGCACTGCGGGGCGACAGGGAACACATATCTACATATGACTAAGAAAGAGCCTTTTCTTTGTTTTGTTCTCACATGACAAGTATCACTGACAAGTTTTCACTACAACTTCATTAAAATACCAAGCCATGCATACGCACAGTTTAACGGCACAAGGAAGATGGGGACATATTTTTCAGAACTGCAAAATGGCATCTGCAGAATGTCTCAAAGGAGTGACAAAGGCACTTCTTTAGCCCTAACAAAGAGAACAATGTTTCCACTAAGACACTACAGGATTATTGCATTTCAGTGTGTGTGGGGCGGGGTGGGGTGGGGTGCAGTAAAAATTAACACAAAACAGAACTCAACGTGTAGAATGACTATCTGTAGGGAAAAATTAAAGAACCACTGAGGACACAAGTTGCACTCATTATGTACATCAAATTAAAAGCATACTTATTATTTTTAAAATTAGGTGATTTCTAATATTAAACTATTTGAAAAGAAAAAATTTTAATTATAACTTAAAAATTCAAAAATTATTTATCAATTGAATCAACTAAGATTTTTAGATTCATGAACACTGCATTTCTGTAAGTTATGTTGTTTAAAATACAGTTTATAAACACCTTATACAAGCATTATGCTGAGCAATCTACATGTATCATTTCGTTTTATTTCTCATGGCCACTATGAGAAATCCACTATCTATGCCTCCATTTTACAGATAAGAAGAGGTTTACAAATCTAAAATGACTATATCAGGCAGATCTGAGCTTCAACCCTAATTCCTTTACTTATTAGCTATGATAAGACTCTGACTTTAAGATACTTTTACTTTGAATTTGAAGACTACCAACATCAAATAATGTTCACAAGGATTAAAGACAAACTATTGTTAAAAATAGGGCAAGAACTTTCCTAAAATAGTACACTAAAATGTAACTAGAAGCATAATAAATTGGGGATGTAGGGGAAATTGGTATATTCTCACTCTTAATTAACCAAATAACACTTTCAGAAGACCATTAAGAGAAGGGCTTAGAAAACGCCTTCAGAATAAAAGAAAAGAAAAACAGACACAATGCCAAGGGCCAGGATTAATTTCAAAATATAGTAAATATCTGAACACACTGGATGGAGAAAAATTCTAAACAAGACCTTAAGCTGCTTGTTCCTCACTTTTTATCTGAAGTGTATGTACTTAGTTATCTACAGTGGATTACACGCTAAAACTAATTTGATTACTTTATATTGTGAAAAAAAAACTTCAGTTATAATTACAAACAGTAGATTCTGATTCAAGTAAAATTAGTATAAGTTACCAACAGGTAAATTTTTCTCATAACTATTTGCTTCTCATAAATTGTTAGCCCTACATTGAATTAATCTACCCAACTAATCTTCCTCAGCTCCAGTTCTGATCACATCATTCATCTGTTTGGAAAACCTCAAGTGCAGAAAGAAAACCCCAACTCTTCCACCTGAAAATGCAGAGTCCCCAGACTCTGGCCATACTCTCCTTTCTAGTTTTTCTGCTCAGTACTGTCCATAATGAATTTTACTGTTGAGAGGGGGGAAAAAAAACACTCAGGTCCCCAGGCTCATTCCTGCGGCCTCTTCTCAAAAATCAGCCACCTGAGTAGCACACCCATCACCACCACCATCAGACAATACCCAACTACCAGGCTATGACCTTGACAAACATTCCCGGCCACTCTCAGCTCCATGCCGCCCTTCCCTCCTCCAGACGCCACAGAACGCCCTGACTCTCTTCGGGGCTCAGCTCTGTTCTACAATAGATAGGCCCAGGTTTCCACCATACCCACGCCACTAAATGAGGCTGTCTTACTCATCTCTCTGTCCTCAACAGCAAAAAACACACCTCTGTGTACAAAGTTATGCTTAGTACATTAGGGTAGAAAGAAATGAAAAAAAATCTTTAAGGAAAGAAACTCAGCACACCAATTTTTCAAACAATTCCAGGTTTCATAATCTTATTTTTCTATTATCCAAGATAATCATCTTAACGATTCAATAAGGTAAGCCTAATATTAAACTAAACAGCACTCTAATGGAACAAATATTATTTTGGCACATTTATAATGAGAACTCCCATGCCATCTTTTAAGATTCATATTAGAAAAATGTGGGGGTGTGGGATTTACTATCTTTACCCTGCAGGATTGGTTCTTATGGATTAAAACTCACCTAAAGGGTTATTATCTTCAAAAAGGTATTAAATGCTAAGAATAGCCAGAAGAGAAAAGGCTCTGAAATATGTTCTACAATAATACATTTGGGGATATACAGTCCTCTTGAATCATATCATTTTAGATCTTGGAGGGACTTGAAAACATAATCTAGCTCATCCTTTATATTACAGATAACTAGAGACTCTAAAAGTTTAAACTGAGCTAAGTGACCAAGGGATAATTTTTTAGAAAATCTTGAGAAAAGGCAGCAACCTAACCTCCTGGCAAAGACTATCTGACAGGTATTTCACATTTGCATTAACTTGTTAAATAAACCAGGTGATGAGCTCATGTTTCTGAAGGAATTTGCCTTCAGCATATTCTCAAATGCAGCTCATTTTTCCAAACACCCTTTCCTTCCGGTACCTTCTTTTCCCAATGCACCTCACTTTGCTGAACTTCTGATTCCCTAAAGATGTAAACACAGTAGGAAAATGTAGAATAGTGGCTGGTTTTTTGTTTGTTTTGTAAACTATAGGCATTACTATATCTTTCCTTCGTGCACAGCATTTATCACACCAAGATACAGAGGATCCTCTTCCTTTCACGGCCCATGTTGGGACAAATATCACCGCAGAAAGCAGGGAAAAGGAATGGCTGGAAAAGTGAAGACGCGCTGTGGCTAAGAGAACTGAGGCATAACAGGAAATTCACTAATTTTCTCTTCCAGAGCATCAAATATAATTGTGGAAAAGTTACACAGAACTTTTAGGATATACCTATATAAATACAATATGAGCTTGTCTTCCAGGAAACCTGGCCAACCCCAATACCAAAAACCAAAATCTGGACCATATCTCAACCAGCTCCGCAGCTGGTTCCTCACTGGCTGCCACCCTCTATTTACTTTTGCTGCATTAACAGCACCCTGTGAGACAGAATTCATGGATATTCATTCCATTCTAGGAACAAAACTGTACACATAAAAACCACTCCCCCTCATGCAGGCAAAACAGAGTATCCGAAGAAAAATACCAACTCACATTTACTGGTAATGAATTCACTGGGGAATCACAGAGCTCCTCAGAACTCACACCTGCAGCTCAAGTCTGCGACCACTGCTACCACCTTGCTCATTGGCACAGCAAAATCCAAGGACGCCTGGATTAGGATAAACGCCTTAAGTAGCAGTGCTGACACAATTCAGTTCCTAACGCTTATGTCAGACATGGCCAAGCCCTGGGTCAGGAAATAATGCGACTGATGCTAGAACCCAACAATAAACATAAATATCTTTAGGAAGCAGAGTTCCTTTTCCTATCATAAAATTCCCAAATTATTTTATTCTATTAGGAGAATCAAATGGAAACAGGTAGAAAATGATTCCAAATGGCCTGGAGAATATGCAGATCCATTACTGCTTAAATATAATGAATTTTAAAAATACCTATCAAGAGAAATGAAGTCACGCTCTAGCAACACATGAAACTTTCTGTACAAGGACAAAGCACTTATGCATTTAAGAGAAAAGAGCATACATGCATTCCTTCCTCCCTCACACACACACACACACACACACACACACACACACACACAAAGCACACAAGCACACATCACACAAGTGTACGTGGTCCATAAAGTGGCTACATTCCCGTGAAGCACCTAGAGTCAGTCTCCTTTTGTATCACATCTTCCATGTCCTGACACTTCCCCACAGTGAACAGGCTGGGAGATGAAGACTCTAAGGCCTAGTCAAGGCAGCATCTTATAGAAAGATAGGGGAGAAATCAAGCATTTGATCAAAAAGGAGATTCTTTACATTACGCTGAACAAACTTCCTGGTACAGCACTAGAGAACAAAGTACAGCATTATAAGAAATAAAGAGCACTGCCAGAAAAAAAAAAAAAGAATTTTCTTAATTCTGTTTCTTTCCTCTTTAGTCACTCAAGTTATCTCCATCATATTTCTCCAACTAAAGCTGTCATCTCGAGTGGAGTTTCTGCACCTACCCTGATCTTCTGAAAAAACTTCTGGAAAAGAACTAAAAATATAATCAACTTTGCCAAATGACAGGCAGATTTGTTCCCCACCCTAGTATTTGGCTATTTATCCTTATTTCTCGATCACTTTCCATTCTTTCACCCTTTCCTTCTTCCCCCAACTACAATTATATCCTCACAATTATTTCCTTTCTTCTTACTCCCTGCTCCTCAGGTTCAACACTAAATTTCTTCATTTCCCACATGGCTCTTTAAATTCTTCCCTTGAAATACAGAGAGCCAAGAAATGTTTAAAATTTTCAGTAATTCTTCACAATGCAAAATTTGATATACTGAAGACCTTGTGAAAGGATTTTCCAAAGAAAAACAGAAACTGAGGATTCTCCATCACCTGTTTTCTAGATGTTCCTTCCATCGCACCAAAGTCACCTCAGCTGTTTTAGTTTCTTCTAGATTGACTACAGCCAAACAGAGGTGAGGGCGGGTCTGAGACTGTGTACCAGAACAATGTTTGAGTCCATAACCACTACCTCAAAAAAGGATATCATTCACCAAAACAAAAGAAAAATGTGCAAATTATGCTAGACTTGCTTTTTCTGCAGAGATATTCTGAAGATCAGCAGTGCCAGCATCACTATGAACTCAGAGAGAGAGAAGAGGCCATGTTATCTAATTTGCCATATGTGTGCTCAGAACCTTTTCAACAAGCCATAACAGCAAGAACCTACAAGGTACTCTGTTAGTAGCATGGAGACAAAGCGGAGAGGAGAGAGACAAAAGGCAGGCAGGAAAATTACACGACATCCTTGTCCCTGAGGAGCTGACAATCTAGACTGTTAACACACACACTTCCACGGAAAGTTAACATTCATAAATGCTCAAATTTCAAGACAACAGTAGAAGAAATGCCATAAAACTGTGTAATTGCCAGAGGAATTACACAGCTAAGAATTCCTATAGGAATTCAACAAAATATGGCAAATATATTCCAGAGTAGAAGAAATTTGGCATATGGGATAATTAACAGTTTGACAAAACCACCAAAAAGTTTTCAAAGATTTCCCGGTTTGAACATGGCAGAAAAAAAACTTCAAACATGCTTATGCTAAATGTAAAACATACATTTTTAACCTCCACTCCCTTCAGGTTCACATCAAATAACCCAAAACAGCAGCAATCTAGGCATGTCATGTTTTCAAACTTCTCCAAATCACTTGGGGCAAATTAATTTACACAGGTGTGTTTGGGTGGTCTCAATGGTTCACTTTTCATATTCAAAATCATAGTTAGGTGGATTTAACTTTCAGATAATGAGCTCTAATTTATCCTAGAGGATAATACTTTACAAATTCCTCCAATAAAGTAAAATAGGCAGAATGGTATAATTAAAAATATACTTGGAACAGATTAAAACAGTTCTAATTCCAGCTCTGAAATAATAATTTTGAGCAAGTCATTTAACTTCACTTTACTGAATTTCCTCATCTATAAAATAGAGGGGGAATTATCTCTTAAAGTGCCTCAGAGTTCTAAAATTCTACATTTAAAAAAAATTAGCATGGCAAACGACACAAAGTTGAATGAAAATAGACATCAAAAGCAAACATAGTGTGAGTCCTACTTTGTGAAATTATTCAAATTTACTTAAGTAGTTATCCTACAAGGTATAACTGTAGGGTATAAAGATAAAAAATATATAATATTAATAGTGATTATGTCTGAAAGTGGGAATAAGTCTGGCTTTTATTATTTTGTTTCTCTCTATTCCGAATTTTATTCAATATAAATTATTAAAAAGATCCAATCCCTTGAATACAAGCTTGGCATTTGAGATTAGAGTTCTTCAGCCTCTGCAAATGAAGCTGGAAATCAGAGTTCTCTCAGAAACATTGTGTTCAGTCTTCAATTATGGAGGGTTGTGGGGGGAGGGGGGGAACCCCTCAACTTTGTTTTTCCACAGCTACTTTTCTCATCTAGTCTAAATCCCCTCCCTCCCCACCCCGCCCCACAAAAATCTCTTGGGAGGAACTGAACGCAAGTAACCTAAAACTGGAATTTCTGGGACTGTGTGGTTTTCAAAAAGCACTGTACTTTCATCTCCCTACTTCTACACACACACACCCAGAATTGGATTTTATACTTATTTTCACAACAAAACCTCATAGTAGCAGTTAGTCGTCCTTTGAGAGAGAGAGAGAGAGAGAGAGAGAGAGAGAGAGAGAGAGAGAGAGAGGCGCTATATGGCAGAGGGGCAGGGGGGAGTATGATTTGGCACCAGCGGAAGTGACATCATTACCAGCCATGGCTCTCAACTGTCTCAGGAATGCAGCTATGGCCGGAATCCCAGAGCCCACCCAATGAATGCTATTTAACAGAAAAAACACAGTCCTTTCCAGCCTAGAAAACCTCACAGTCACACTTGACTGTGCTCTATTTAGGAAACCTCTATTCTCAACTTTTAAACGGTTTGTAGAGTACAGCATCAAATAAGTCCTTGGAAGGCCAAACTTCAGCTTCTCTAACCTTTATTTAATATCTGGCATGACTCAGGAAGGCTGATTCTGCACACCTGTACGGGCAGTCCCCAGCTCATGACAGGCCTGTTTTTGAGTCACTGACTTAGCTGGGGATGCGGTGCACACAATGAGGAAATGAGACAAGGACGACAAAAGTGAGGTTGGAGATGTGAGCCTCAATCCTCATTCTGTAAGGTGAGGCAAAGAACAACACAATGTCTGGCTATCCGTACAGATAATGTAAGTAAAATGACAGTTTCTGAACAAGTAAGTACTAAAAATGTTAGGTATTAAAGAGAGTACTAAGCCCCTAGCATACTTAAGAAGGTTCAATTAATTTATAATGCACCCAAAAGTACTTGAAAATTTAACTGAATTTAACTTCTCTAAGAAAGAGTTTCAATGGAAACCCATTTGCTCCCCCAGAGGAATGAGTGGGAGACGACCCTCTCTGCCACCCTCCATTCACACTAAACAACCTGATGAATAAGCCCTAACCCCCCACTCCTCCACAAAGGACCCACCCAGAAATGGGGTACGTGACAAGGGGTTGGGTTGTGAATTCTTGGAGGCTGGGGATGAACGATTATAAGAACCTGGAACTCCACCCAAATCTCCTAACTCCCCACTCCACGATGCCTGTCTCTGTCCCTTTTCAAGAGCTAGAGAATATAGCCTCCTGCATCCCACTGCCAACACCTGATCGATACTGTCCAATATGAAAAGGGATACTAGACTATCTCCCAAGTTCAGTCTAGGAAACAACATAAGGTCTTGTAACTTAGTCGTCAAGATTTTACTACACATCACAATGGGAGGATGGGCCAGAAAAAGTCCAGATCCAGTATGCTTGTCTATTGTTACTTACATTCTAAAGGAAAAGGCAAAGTCCCACTCGGATACTGTTATTTTCTTGTTTTTTTTTTTTTTTTAAATCACCAAGGCAGCAAAAGAAGAAAGAAGCTATAATATCTGACAATTCCCAAAACTGTCTACTTGATCTTTTACAGAGCTTTCCTACTCTCACGACCCTCTAAAACATAAGTTTCCATTTTCCATTGCAGATTATATATTTTGTGGTCAACGCATAACTAAATTGAAGAAAGCTCTCTTCCTATGACCCAAAGCACATCAAAAGCCCCCCTTTCCTCACTGCCCGGCTTTTATAGAATATCACAGGATCTTAGCCATGACCCAGACTCTGGCACTGCCTCCAATCTATTTCTCTTTGACAGTGAAGCTGAAGAGAACCACGTTGAGCCTGAGGTTTAAGTAATATCTGGGCCATACTTTTCTCCCTCACCCCACAATGTTTAAAGTCTTTACTACAGAATGCCAAACCTTCACATGCATAATGCATTCCAAATCAAAATCACTTTTATTACCCATACTCTTACTCCTTTCCATAAGGCACAGAACAGAGCAAGTGTGTGTGTCATCCCTACTTAAAAAGCAAATCCTAATGATCTTGCCCTCCTCACCGTCCGTTATCCATTCCCACGGTCATACACCAAGCACTGGCTTTCAAATATTTCCAATTGTGACCCATAATAAAATATTTACATCCCAACCCAGTTCACAAATACACATTAAACATACCCAGTTTAAATGGAAACAAAGTTTTCAAATGTGTGATCCACTCTGATGAGGACTAACGCCTAAGCTTAGGCAGTTTGTACTGAATCCAGCCCCACCTCCTCCACTCAGTGACGTCCCTGAATGTGGACAGCCTCAGCTAGAAAAGGGGTCCCTCTTCCCTCCCCCACCCCTTTTTCTTTTCTCTCCCAAAGGGGAAGCTTTGTCCAGTGTATCAAAGCCAATGAGGTTTATATGAATTATAATAATTGGTCATTGAAACCTTTTCCAAAGGGGAAGCACTCTTTCTTTAATTCACATAAAAGTTCTGTACAGGCTAGATAAGGCCCTGACTCTCATGTTATTATTTCATTTTCTAAATGCAAGTTATGGCTTTCTAAGATGACTTCTCAAAAAAATCCTGCCCTAGACTACAATCCTACTGTTATCTATTTCATGCATCCCAATCTGATTATCTTCTATATTTCCAGTTCAATGCCTCTTGAACCCAAACTTCAACAATTCTTTGACCCTGAACAGTCTGTGTTCCCACCACCTTCCCACAGCCCTGTCTTCATTACCTTCCTTCAGCAACCTGCATTCCATGGGCCACCATCACACCCGCCACCACCAGCCTCTCCTCTAGCACACATGCAGTGCTCGAAGGCTCCACCTAACATCCTTGCACCCATTAAGCCAAACAAAAAAATCATTTCTCAATTTAAATTCACAGCCACAAACTTTAACTTGACTCTTAGAGATCTCCAGAAATCCCATGATAGTTCCCTACTCAACCCACACCCCCACTGTCCCGGACATAGATTTCACAGCTGTACATTAAGAAAAATTACAGAGAAAATTAGGACACTGGAAATTGGATCTCAACCAAGTCTATCTACTGCTATCCTCTAGAAGAAAAAGCTGATAAAGTTGAATGAACTCAATTTATAAAGTTACTAGTTCACTTAAAAAAAAAAAACTGCCCAGTACAAGGCTGACTTCCAATATTAATAACTTTAAGGAAATGCAACTATTAAGAAACAAAAGTATATTTACTCTCAAAAAAAGTGTTTTTGTCTTCTCTTTTATGAAAATGTTTGGTAATATGCTCTTTAATTCTCTTGCCAAAGCAGTCCATGTACAATTCTGCCCTTCCTTTGTAATCACTGTCAGGCATAACAGTTTATTGTTCAAATATAATTTGTTCAACCATGCAAACACCTGTGCAATCAGGCGTATTCAATTTTCAAGGGACAAGTCCAATGGCATGGCCTCAGTGACAAGCACTGGTGCCCTGCTACTGGACCTTTCGCTGAAAGAAACAGCTTTTCCCATAATTATCTCTACTTTGAATCAAAGTATCTAATAAACTCTTTCATGCAATTCACCAAAAACCAAAACACACACATTATAGAGTTGCTATTTATTCTACCCCAGGCTACTAGTGGTGATACTAACACACATAAGAGAATAAACCCTAGAGTAAAATAAAGCTGTGTCTCTTGAAATTCAAGGGCCAGTTGAAGTGAAGGTTAAGGAAGTGTATCTGCCTAAGGAGGCAATAAAAGGTCAAGTCCAGAATTCAATGTGCTGTAAGAGTGTGGCCACAGGGAAATCACTGCAGGACTTCAAGGGTCATTTCAATCACTTTAAAACCTTAGTTATTCCTGTAGTGGATAACACACATGATGAGCTCAGTTGAGAAATCTAGACTGAAGTCTCATATGCTAGCAAATAGACAGATTAAATTCCAGAACATACAAAGGCTACGAGCCCTTCAAGGAAGAAGATAGTTTAGCTTGGAGGAACCTCAGGCAGAAGACATGAACACACTTAGGCCTGCAGATATGGCCAAGGCCATGTGGAGCCAGCCTCAGACAGCAGTGTCGATATATTTTTTTTTAAAGTGCACAGCACAACTCACATCATCAATATGATTATGCTAACTTAATTTGTACCTTCACTTATTTAGGCCCCTTCCTCAGCACCCTGACTTTCGAAGACTCTACAAACTGTTTTCTATTACTTAGTTTTAAGGTTGCTAAGGTCTTTGCTTCTACTTTTCCTCCACCATTCATTCACTCAGTGTTTAGAGAATGGCCACTACATACTCAGCACTGTGGTAGGAGACACAGAAAGGAAACCAATGATCACAATTCATTCTGAGAAATACCCACATAAAGCCATCTGCAAAAAAAAAAAAAGCAGAACAGAGAATGGAGTGAGGTAAAACTGGAGCCATATCTGAAGGATGAAGGAGCAAAGAAAGAAGGTACAGAATTCCAAGGGGCATCCAAATACACAAGTTGCTCTTTCTTTTCAACTTTTTACATTTAATCAAAATCACAAAGATTAGGCCTAAGCATTCCCAGAGTAATAAAATGTAAAATGTCAGTCAATTTCCCTACTAACTGGGTAACTATTTAATAGATACTGGACCTTGAGATTTCTGTTAAAATTATCTAAAAACTCAATTTATCCATTGTATTTCATTTTGTCTACAAAGCTAATCAGCACTTGACTCTGTGTGGACCTATGTATATCACCCACAACTGCATCCTCTGGTATTCAATGTAATGTGAGAGGTACACTTAGGACCTTCATTCCAGTTGAAACGTTGGTGGAGATCTCTTTCATTCTTTTTGCTTCTCTCCCAAGGTAAGTTTATGTACAATTCTTAATAGGCAGTCAATTAATTGTGGCTAAGATAATATGATCTCTTGTAAGTCAGATTAAGGATGAAGCTAGGAAACAGCTGAAAGACAGAACCCAGTGTAAGGCCAACTTGTATTATTTGGCTTAGGGCTAGGTGAGCAGATGGATGGATAACCTCTTCTTCCACCTCTAGAAGGAAGAATAGTAACTCGCAGTTACCAGTGAGTTATTTTGTTATGGAAAAAATCTCATAAATATAGAATTAATGAATTTGATTTGGTCTGTGCCCTATGTAGGCTAGATCAGGGTTTTTCAACCTCTGTACTACTGACATTTTAAGCCAGAAAATTCTTTGTCATAAGAACCTGTCCTGTGCATCAGAGGATGTTTAGCAGCATCAATGGTCTCTATTCAGTAGACACTAGCAGCAGCACACTCTCAAGTCATGATAGTTAAAAATGTCTCCACACATTGCTACCTGTCCCCTAGAAGACAAAAATTACCCAGCTACTCCCACTCCAGTCGAGAACCACTAAATTAGATTATGAGCATGAGGCTACTTATTAATTATAAAGAAAAACACTAATATTGATGAACGGAAAAAAATAGAAGAAAAAGGTTATGTCTTAACAGCTATCATTTGTGCTTTAATGAAAAGCTGGTATTTCCAACAGAAGAGAAAGATAAAAAATAACACCAAAAAAGCAAAAGTCTGGAGCATTTAAGTAACTACATGATTGTGTACATATGGTGGTAACTTCTAGCAGAGACCACAAAATTAAATGATTACACAGAAGCTCAGTGTGGTATAAGTGGCAACTGAAAAAGAGCTTAGTGATAACATGAAAAGTAAATCGAACCAACTCTATCTTCTTTCCACATATCCAAGCCCATTCTGAAAGAAAAACAAATCTTTAACAAATTTTACAAAATCAATAGTAACTTTTGATTAGAAATAGTAACTATTTTGAAATAATTAGGAACACAGACAAAACTACAAATCCTGGCCCCAGCAATCATCTAACCCATGACACTTACCACTCTCTAAGCTGTCTTCCTCATTCTGAGAAGTAAACAACGTAACAAATATAAGGACATCAGCATTGTGCCTGGCACACTGTGTGAACTATTAAGTGGCAATTACCAGTAGTTACACGTATGTATTTTATCAACATACATCTAATATGAAATGGAACACACTGCCCAGGTAAATTGAGGTGAAAGTACAATTCTGATAAGTTAACTGGAAAAAAAAAAAAAGAACTATCTCTATAAAAACACATGCCTCAGATGCCAAAACTTACCTGCACTTCAAGGCAGGAGAAAAATGGATTACCATCCAAACTCAAGGTTACAATAATAGCAAAATATAAATGCCCTTTTTTAAAACACATAATGCACCTTGTGCTAACTCTAAATTATGTATTTCCCAGGTTTTATCCAAATCAATGTAAGTGGTCAGTTTAAAATTTCACCACATAAATTTTCTATAAAGCCAAACAAGTAAAAGCCTAACAGCAGCATTTTCTCACATACCCAGAGCCAGTTTGCAGTTGCTGTTCTGCCTCACAGAAGTTGTTTTCTAGCCACAGGCTACTACAAATTGTTCAGACCCTTTTGGCAGCAACACAGGAAACTGCCCTTTTCACCCGTTCTCCCACAAAAATGTAGTCAAATTCTAGGCAGGCCCATCTTTCAAGGCTACTTACTTTATGGAGCCAAACACACACGATTTTTCATTTAGTAATAAGAAGGGCCCCCAAATACTTTGCATTTTTGTGAAGAAAACTGAAAGCAAGCCACCATAGACCAGCAGGCAAAGCTCTCTAGTAAATCAACTCATAAAGTGTGCTGCACCACACTTTCTGCCAGCACTGGAAATTTATAGGGCATTCTACATCACAGCTGTTTCTGGTTGTATCCAAATCGTCCAGGATGCAAAAGACAAAATGTGAAGCCATTTCCTGATGCTTCACTGTCCTTGATTTCCCACTGCTCTCAATTTGCCCTGTTTCCAAAAAGCGGTTAAAATAGGTACATCTAACCTTTTGATTAAAAAAAACAACAACCACCGCCAACCTCAAATCTTCCCTTAGAATCTGGGGTTTTCCTGAAATCTTAAGGATCACATAAAGGTATTCGTGTAAGGATATTACAAAAATAAAGGTGAAGTTCCCTCTTCTCAGCTTTTTATTCAGGCATACAAAATAAGTCTACATTTTTCTCCAGTAATTTAAGCAGAGGTAAGGGCAATAGGTGGTAAATTACAGCTGTAACATACTTAATTTCTAAAAATAAAGCCAAAATTGCCTTCTAAATACAGAATTTAAAAAAAATTTGTTTGACAACCAGGAATCCCTTTGTATCCCCATTTGGCTTAATATTTCACAGACAGGACATTTATTAAAAACAAAAATTAAAAACCCAAATGGCAAAAAAGCATCTGTTATTCCTCAAAATGAAGCTGGACACTACCCTGCCCTGAGATAGGTCAAATGCCCAAATTCAGTCTGGTGAACCACGCTCACAATTCACAGAAAGAAAAAGAAGAGCAGCCCAGTATTTTCAAGGGATCATTTTCTGTCTCAAAAATGACTTGCAACTTCAAACAAGTTCCAATAATGATGCAAACACAACTTTCCCAAAAGAGTACAATATCAGAAACTGTCCTAACACCACGCAAACAATGATAAGCACAGAAATCTCCATTCAACTATATACACTATTACTTTTATCTAATAAAAAGGATATTTTTTAAAGTCCAATATTAATACTAATTTAATAATATGCTCAAAGTTCAGAACTTCTTTTCAAAGGTATACTCAATTATTCCAGCAAAATAAACACTTTAGATTATCTGGGAAGAAACCTGGAAGGCAAACTAAAGATTCCAAATTAGAAATTCAAAGGAAAATTCTTATGTGTGTAGTAGGTAGAAAGATCTGGCTTGGCTGTATCTAAACCCATGTGGCACGCCTTGTTATTATAGGTAATCTTTCCAATTTAAATAGATAAAAATACACAGGAAACAAGCACTAATTGCAAAGATGCTTTCATTCACTACTTGCTTAAACTGATAATAAACTAGATCATCTTTCGTCTCTATAAACAAAACAGAATATCAAAGAGATTTCATGTTGCTGTTTATCAGCTTAGCAGCATCTTCCAAGTACATCTAATCGTTAATATAAGAAACTGTCTATGAAAGGAGCAGGAAGGAATAGCCTCCTCATTAGAGAATTATTTACTTTGTGTGTCTGAGGTAGTCTTGTGTGCTATTCAACACTAGCATAAAATAGCATGTAAAACAATCACCAAAGAAAAGCATTTTTTGAGTTAACTGTCCACATCTTCACAAAACTTACTTTGGAATGAGTAAACAACAACAGAAGAACAGCTGCCCAAGGTTATCCAGAGGTCTGGCATGAGAAATCAAAGCACTCAAGTTCCCTGTTCAAACACATGGTTTTCCTGGCCTATGTTAAAAAAAAGTTCAGCCTGGGAAATTTGCTTCAGATTTGAGCTAAATGGGCATTTAAGAAATTTCTCTACTATTCATTTTTAAATTTCTCACACCATTAGAAAGTCTATCTTAAAATATAATGAACTTTTCTAAATAGCAAAAGAGATGAAAAATGTAGAATTAGTCACTGAGTTTTGTCAGTTCTCATTCCACCTCTACCCTATATTCAATTAGGATTTTTCATGCAGTTACTATATTAAAAAGCATACAGCTGACACTGAGAGGAATAAAGAGTACACAAGACAGAGATGTATTTATTACCAAATGAGCTATGTTTGCATCTGTATTTACACACAATAAATGGGGAGTGTTATGTTTGCTTGCTTGTGTTTTTTTAAGTATCTGTGTGGTTTACTTTATATATGGCAAGAGCACTAAAGGCCCTTCATGCGTCTAAATGAAAAACTCTACACATTTGGCTTCAATAAAGCCAGCAGTTTCTCAAAGATAGGTTCCAGCTATGAATTGTCTACATTTGTGTTCTGGAAAGGGTGAAAAGGGCAGTTTTCTGTGTTGCTGCCAATGAGCTGAACAATTTGCAGTAGCTTGTGCTAGAGAATAATTTCTCTAAGAAGAAAACTGTTAACTTCCAAGCTGACTCGTACACTTGTGCAAAATAATGTGATGTTTCTTTGTGCAGTCTTATTTTTCTGTTACACCTTTTTCAGTAAAACTCTTCCCTGAAATTTTATAATCATGATTTTAAATGATAGTGAAAAAAGTCTGAAAATATGCTTAACAGGTTAAGTGAAAACCAATTTCAACATACACCTAACTTTCAAGCATTAAAATCTTTTCTAGTCTTTTCCACCCACAATAAATATAGTACTAATTTTGTTCAGTATTTACTTCTGGAAAGTTCTTCCTCAATTCATCCTGCAAACATTTATTAAACACAACATACACATGCACCACCATGGAGAACACAAAAATGAACGAGAAAAGCTCACAGCCTTAAAGAAACCAACCTAGTAATCGAAAGAAAGAGAAAAGGCAGAATTCTGAGACTGGAAGGAGTCAGAGAAGCTGTGCTTGTTTTTAGAAAATTCACTGGATGATTCTTGTGCATACTAAGGTTTAAGAACTAAGACTTAAAGTTTAAGAACTATATTCACCAATAAATCAGTAAGCCATAATTTAAAGGAAAAAAAAAAAAAACACTCACCATGGGATTACTCGAAGTAGACAGCCACTTTTGTGTTTTTAGTTCAAGTGTTTTCAGAGTAATCTATGTTCATGTATGTAGCTCTATGTAGTTCATTCTTTTTAACTCCTATATAGTACTCTGTCATAAAATAAAATACACTTCCTTTTTCCTAATTGAAGGATAAGTTCTTTCCACCATTATACTATTATAAACATCTCAATGACCACTTCTTACAGGTCTCCATTCAAAGGTGCAGGAATCTCCAGGTGCAATGCTGGCTAGTATGGTAAGGTCAATTCTACTTGATATTGCCAAAATGTTCTCCAAGATGGTTGTACCAATACAATGATAATAATAATTTCTCTACATCTTCCCCAACACTTGATATTTTTGGACTCATTATGATGGTTATAGAAAAGTCTCTGCTTTAACTTGCATTTCCCAACTATTAGTGAGAATCATATGCTAACTGGCCATTTAGGTTTCCATTACTGTGAACTGCCCACCATTATCCTCAATTCTTCTATTGGGTTGTCTTTCTTTTTCTTATTGATTTGTAGGAGCTATTTGTATAATCTAGATTTTAATCCTTGTAGGATGGATACAGGCTATTTTCAGTAATCTTACCTGAAAGCTCAATTACAATGGCTAGAATACACCAAAATAATTTTTCTCGTATGACTACAAGTATAAAAGTAGGCAATTCATAGCTGACGTATCTAGATAAGAATGTCATCAAAGAACTAGCCTTTTATATTCCTGCTCTGCCATCTTCAACAATGTTTATATATTCTTCTAAAAATTTTAAAGATTGGCTTTCTGACTTTAAGCCTATTTAAATGGTATGAAACAGGGAAAGAAATTTCTTCTTTTTTTCCCATATTATATACAATCAACAGATGTACCAGCCCCACGAGTTCACCTTTCCCTACTGATTTAGCCTACTACCTTTTATAATATGATACGTTTCCTTACACTGGTTTATATTGAATTTCTTGGCTTATATGGGTTTATATAAGGTTCTGGTCTAATTATCTATCCTTGCCACAATAGTTTTAATAGACTTTACATGTGGTAGGGCAACTCGTTATTCTTCCAACTTATTTTGGCTATTCTCAAACATGTTAATTTCCCACATGAACTTAAGATCAACCGTTCCATAAAAACCCTACTTGGATTTTGAGCAGATTTTTACTGAAATTATAGATATACTTGGGGAAAACTGGTATCTTTACAATATCAAGCATCCCTATCCATGGACAATAAATCTCTCTCCATTTATTCAGGCCTTCTTTTACATGCTTCAATGTTTCATAATTCATTCATAAAAGTTTATATATCTTGTTAGATTGGTTCCTAAGAAACAAAATTTTTGCATTAGGAACTAGAATAAGTTCTTCTTGACAAAGCATTTTTAAATTGACTATCCCATGATTCACTTGAGTTTTGCACACAGATTTTTTTATATGAACTATGAAAAATCATTTTGATTTCTCCTTTCCAATATTTATGCTCATTTCTTTTCTTATCCTATTGTATTGAAAAAATTTCAAGAACCACATAACTGTATAAAAGTGATATATTTTTATTTTGACCTTAAGAATATTAAGCCGTTATTATCACACTGTTAAGTATACCATTAGATATTATTTAGAAAAACATACAGCATATTAGACAATTACATTGCATTCCTCCGTTAGCTGGCATTTCCATGAATATTGGAATTTCATAAAATTCCTTATCTAGAAAAACAATTATGTTTTCCTTCTAGTTGGGAATATGATAAAATCTATTTAAGGATTATAAAATGGTATATTATTCCTACATTCATGAAATGAATTCTATTTGGTTATAGTAGACTTTTTTTCTGTCTTACTAGGTCCTTACATATATTTATGAGTAACATTAGACTATAATTTCCACTATTCTGGTATTTTTTATGAGGGTTATGTTAGCCTTGAATTTTAAGAATGCTTCAATGTAGCTTTATTTTCTGGAAGAATAAGGGAAATTTTCTATTCCTTGAAAGTATGAAAATACTTTACCACAGTCCAGACCCAACAACTCATATTTTTCAATCTTTTCCATGATTATTAATTATTCCTAAAATTTTCTATTTCTTCTGGAAGAAAAGATTTATATTTTCCTAGAAATGTTTTTATTTAGTATTTTTTCAGTTATTATCAGAAGTAGATCTTTATAAAGTCTTCTAGTCTAAGGCTATAAATTTTTTTCTCATTCTTCTCTTTCCTAGCTAAAATACCTAAAGGTTTATCATTTCTTGAGTGACTTCCCATTCCCCACCCCCACCACCATGTACAGAATTAGCTCTTTGGTATTATTTCTTTTTCTCTTCTAATTTTTGTTCATGTGATTAATTCCCTCTTCCTTATTCTTGGTTTTATTTCTATTGTCTTAAATGTAAGGTTTAGTTTGCTTCAATTTTTTTCATTTACTGAAAAATGTCTGGTTATAGTTCCTGTAGCCTCTCTCAAATTTTGCCATGTAGTTCCCTCCTTGTTACTATGTTTTAAATAATCTGTAATTCTAACTTTTATACTCTCCATGATCCAAAGTGGTTTTTTCTCCGTATTTATTACTTACACACATTCCAAGATGTCACCAATACTGCAGTTATCCACAGTTAAATAAAATGACAATAAACACAATGAATTAAATTTACATGTATATGTCTGTAATATATTTGGTGAGAAATGCCAATCAACAAATGTTCTTTAGACAGTCAAGCAGACCACCAAGTGAGCTCAGTCTACTGATGGAATTTCCTATTAGTCTCCAGCTCTTCAGCACACACTGTGCTGCTGCTCATGCTCTTGGAACAATTCTTGAGCTCACTCTGACCCCTCCCTTTGTCATCACTTCATGTGGTTTAATGAGTGCTGTGACCCTACCTCAGAAGAAGCTCACCCAGAAGAATATCATTTCAGCAAGAACTACTTCAAGACTGAAGGATTTCCTATGTTATTTATTGGTGGTTCTATCTGTTCAAAGGAATAATAATTTAAAAAATTAATGAAAAATGTTAAAACCCTACACAGACTCAAAGAACCACATCCCAATCCTATCTTCTCAAGCAAAACTCTGGCCAGAAACACTAAACTAATACAAAACCAAAAAAATCAATCAGGAAAGGAAAGAAGGCAAATACCCAAACACATGACAACATTTTTTAAAAAAATTCAAGTAAGAGCGTAATAGTAGCAACAATAGCAAGAGCATCAGATAATACTTCCAAAACACTTCCATGAACCAGGCTTTCTTCTAAGAGTTTTTGTATCTACTAATTTAATCCTTCCAAAAATGTTATGAAGTTGGTACTATTCCAGTCCCATTTCATAGATTATGAAACTAAGGCACACAGCTGCTAAGTGACAAACTCAGGTATTCTCGTAGTGATTCTAATTACTATACTATATACTAATGATACTACATGCATTATGCCATCTTCTATAGATAATTCTCCATCAGCTTTATAGTCAAATCTCCATAAAATCTCTCATCAAAGGGAGCAATCTCTTAATTGCATTATTTTGAATAAATTATTAACATGCTTGAATTCAAATCCTGGTTCAACCAATTAGCTACTGTGCAAGTTATTTAATCTCCTTTTCTCAATTTCCTCATCTGTAAAATGAAAACTAGCGATAGCACCTATCTCATAAATTGAGTGTGGCGTTTATATGAACTAAAACATTCTAGCCGTATTACAGTGCTGGTACATGGTAAGTAATCTGCATTAGCTGCCATCATAAGAATGGTGTGATCACCATCACCAACCATTGTACCAAGCGGGTATTTCCCTCCAATTATAAATAATATCACTGTATATAATCCTTTTAAAAATCAAATTCTGTTAAGACTAATCTCTTGCAGATAGCAAAGGTATTAAGTAATCAGGTATGTTACTGGATAAAATTTTTGTGACATTATTATGCCAGGTTCAACTCTACAGACAGAATTTCCATGAAGACAGGAATTTTCGTCCGTTTTGTAAATCATTCTATCCCTATTACCAAAACATCGCTTGGCACCAATACATGTTTGTTGAATAAATGAGTAAAAAAGTACTTAGTCTCAAACAATTTAGAAGAAAATGAAGATTATGTTATGTCCTAAAAAAACTATGTTGGATAAAAAGTTATATACCAAGTTTCATAAAATAAAAAAATGGCAAAAGCAATACTTCCATATTAATAAATGATATACTATCTTAATATGTATGTGTAATTACTAAGTAGTAAATCAAACTTAAAAGATTTTATTTCATTTACTATCCTAAAAATTTATATACTCACAATGACCTCAAAGTTATTTAAATGATGTGAACAGCTATATATTATGTGTTTCTTTTCCTGTTTTCCTTCATCTTCCCTCCAAAATTGAGTCTATCTAATCCTTAGTGAGCCAAAGCTTTGACTGGATACAAATACAAACTTCCCTTTCCTGAACAGAACACTATGTCTTTAACTTACCTTTCATGTCAAATAAACTTTTTTAAAAAACAAATAGTGGAGACACCTGCCAGTTTATACGTGACAGTCGATCATAATTTTTTCACTCATTCAGGATCTATTTGTTGAACACTCCTTACAACTCAGGCATTGAGCTAAACTCTGAAAAAAAAGGAAGAAGATAAAACATGGCCCATGTTCTCAAATTACACCCAGCCCTGGTTAGAGATAGACATAAATACATAATTATAAAGCAATATGATAGGTCTACAACGAAGGTAGAATCATAGAAGGAAGAGAAACCAGCTGCTGCAGGGGGGAGGACAGTGCAAGAAAACTCCACTAGCATGACCACCTTTTCAACTGAACTTTGAAGTCCGGGAGAAGTTTGACAGGCGAGGAAAAGGAAAATCAGGCACAAGGAGTCACAGATACAAAAGCCCAAGACATGAAACCATATGGCATGTTCATGAAGTAATGTGTCATTTGGTATCGCTAAGCATTGGATTTATGGTTGAAATTGTTGAGAAATAAAGGTACAGAGCTGCTGGGAAGGAGGGGTGCTCATTAGAAAGGGTCTTATAGCCAAGCCAAGAAAGAAGCTAAGACACTGCTAAACCTTCTCTGCTCAAGAGGTTCCCATCAACTAGGCATTTCTGTCATAGACTGCCATGTGACAGATGGTGAATAAGCAGGACCATGAGCTAAAAAGCTCATCAACTAGAGAGCTATTCCCCAGCATGAGACTAGACTGAGAGGTCTCTGAGAGCGTAGACCACACCATGTCTTATTAAAGTTCTTTTTCTCAAAGGTCTACTGCCACAATTCCTTTATTTAACAGATGTTAAGGGACTATGCTGTACTAGAAATTACACTAAGCACTGGGTACTTACGGATCTCATATACTGTCCCATCCCAACTAATCTAGGGCTTCTCTAAGGAAGTGATATTTAAGGGTGATCTCTAAGGATGAGAAAAGGCCAGCCTGTAGGATTTTCAGTTTTCACCCTCTACTTATATCCTCAGCTGGTATTTAAAAATAAATTACCTCCTCTTTAATATACTTCTATTTGGATTCAAAGACATCCTTCTCTTAATTCTCATGTATCTTAGTCTATTTCCTCTATATAACTCATTTTGTATGGGTATCATTCCAAAATTCAGTCCAGTTCACTTCCTTCTCCACTGGAGGTCTCATTCTATTCTGCTTATTCCAAGTTTATTTTTTTAATCTATATGGTTTTTTGATTGCTTTCATATATATTATCTAATTGAGAGGTAATACAGTGTAATGGTTAAGCTTGTAAGCTCAGTAGACAAACATCTACAAGTCCCAACACCACCCTTGGTTAAGTGTGTGATCTTGGCTGCCTCTCTAAGCCTGTTTCCCCTTCCATATGGCAGAAATGAAGGTTTCCAATTCTCTTATTTATTTTCAAGATTAAATGAGATAGTGCATAGAAGAGTACTTAGCATAATATCATAATGTTAACTATTTTATTATTAATTATTAAACCAACATCCTAAGGAACTTAAGGCATGAATTATTACCTTTTTAAAACAGAGTTGTTCAAGATCACATGGCCATTATTTCTAATGGACATTGCCCGAAAGTACATTTCGGCCTTAATCAAACTCACAATATCTAACTGCTGGCCCATATTCTTTCCACTTGGATGACCTACTTTTGGCTTTGTCAAAAATCAATCATCTTCCCACAAAATCAACTCCTCCTTAGGCTTTCACTTCCAATTTGCCTCTAATTCTATCTTCTCCTTCACCCACGTTTGTCATAATTAGCATCTGTCACCTGTTCTTTGCAAAAGTTGGGTGATTGCTCCCTTTGTCTTCATTCTCACAGCAAAACTTGTACTCCAAGTCCTATAAGAAAATACTGTATAAGAAACAAGGCAAGCTCAGAGGTGGATGTCATTGTGAGCAGAAGCTGAACCCCTGAGCTGGCCTCCTGGTTTACTTCCCTGACAGTAGTCTTGCTGTTTCAAAATGTATGCAGTTCATAGAGGCGAAAGGAAACCTAATTAAAAGATTATCCTTTAATAGCACAGAAATATCAAAACAAAATGGATCAAAGCAAAGCTGTGCAAAATCACCTAAAAGATACCAAACAGCCCTCAGGTCATCAAGACGAGTTACAATGGCTGACACTATTAAAATGACTTAAGGATAGCCTTTCAATCTTAAGAGTGGTTAGCATTGAGTAGACAAATTCAGAGGGAGAGAGTGTGTGGTCAGACCGACCCACACACTTAGGCCCTTCTAGCATGAATAGCCTTATTGTGAGAACAGATAAGGGCAGGGACTGGATCCATTTTGTTGATGCTACATGAATGAAACAAAGCACGTAGCCCAGGAAAAGGTAAATAACAGATACAAAAAAAAAAAAAAGCAATAAATTACTCATAAGCCTTCTCTTATCATTATAACCAAACTTCCAGTCCTGATTCCACACACACAAGTCACCACCTGAAAATGTGCAGTCATGTGATCAACAAGCAGAATACAAACTAGAGTGAAGGATGTGCATATTTATTCCTCTTGCCCATTGTTATTTCCCACTGTAAGTTAATAAGTTGACAGTCTAATAAAAAGGTTCATTATTTATTTATTTATCAGTAGGAGTTTGATTTGTTTTTGTTTTTGTTTTTCCTGCTTAGTGGGGAGGAGGAAGAGCATGATTCAGCTTTCCCAAGCCTCATTATTAACAAGATCCAATTTGTGCCTCTCAGGCAGAGACTCAAACTCTAGGCTAAAGTGAATTAAACATAAATGTCATGAAGTGAAGAAAGCCACTGTATATCAGTAAACCTGTCTCTTGGTGTATAAAGCCAATTCAGGCCTTTCACACAAACTATCAAATCCTATTCATCTTTTTCAAATATTATTTTCATCTTGCCACAACTTAGCAACTGTTAACGAACCCCTATTGCCTTTCAGATCAAATTTTAACTCCTCTCATCTGTATGAAATATACTCCCTACTCAGTCCTCCAGCCAAAGTACAGTCCATTTGCATTCATCCCAGTCTAAGCACAGACTGCATCATTTCACCTCCATTCCTCTGCTCCCACCAGCCCCTGTTTTCTAATCTAATACATCAATTATTCCCAAACTTCTTCCCTTACTGTAAATTGTTTTAGGTACCTCGATAATACATATTACTGGCCTTAAATTACTCCATTGTTTTATCAATTTAGCTCATTATTTAACATTGTACAAGCTCAAACATAAGAATTCTCACTATTTTTATAACCTTCGTTCCAAGTACATATTACGTATAGAGCAAGACAAGATACATAGGGAAAACACATGTTTTTGTAATGAATGAAAAATACTTGATGATAACCAAATGTTAAAAAGTTAAATTACTTGTCTATATCAGGGCTGGGTTTGAATTTTTTTTTCATTCTGCATGCAAAAAGAATCAGGTGTAACTAAATCCTTTCAGTCTGAAATACACTTAGTCATAACAGCAAGGCCTACAATTGAGATTCACATTAAGCGTATATCACAACCAAGTGTGTAATAATACAACAAAAGCTGACAATAAGACAAATTAGCTTCCTTTCCACAGGGCCAGGCCCCAATATAACTATTGTAGCTCCCCTTGGAACACGGAAGTTTAGATCTCAGTGGGCTGTTGCCTAGGAAGTGAAACAAGTATTTCCCATTACCTCACAAACCTGCAGAGACCCAAATGTTTGCCAAAAAGATACAAGGCGAATGGTGAATGCAGCCAATGATTAATAGACTCCATGAGCCAAATGTCAGAGCAATAGGACTGGCATAACTCTGAAGAGTTCATATAGACATTGGATCAGTGAAAATGAAATGCTTGTGTGGTTTAAGTTCTTGTCCCAATGTTTATTGAAAGATAATACTTCACTAACAGAAGTACCTTGTTCATCTTTTTAAAATAAATTAAGGATAATCTGTGGGACCTTTAATCCGTATTCAGTTTCTATGCCCTATAGTGATTAACCCATTCTGCATCACATCAGGAAAACATGTGAAGCAACTGTGATTTTTCATTATAATAACTGCTTACAAAAGCTATGTGCATGCGATTTCCTAGGTAAATGTTTTTTAAAACTAGCATTGCCTTACATTAGTCCCCAAACAGGGAAAACTTCAACAGGAAAAACTTCAACTTATTAAGCCAAAAAAAAAAAAATTAACAAAAATGTACTGAATTCCTAAGGATTTAATGATAAACATGAACCCCTCCCCCCCAAAAAAAATTTAAACTATCTAAAAAGTATTTATTCATATTTCTAAGAGTCTCACAATATTCCAAGGTCAATTCAACTATCTGCTGATACTCAACTATACATAGTATATTATGCAAAACTGCTAGGACTTGAAATAGTTCAAAGGAACGCAAAGTGAAAATTCTGCATAACTCCTATCATTAGTGCCTAAGCAAAAATTCAAAGATCCACAATGTAGCATACTTATTTGGTGGCTGCCAAAATAACTGCAAAAGATCTGACAAAAAATGTTAATAGTAAACAGAAAGCCAGAGTTCCAGCATGTCTTAATAAATTAGGTATCTGAATTTAAAAGTTGGCAGTTACAATTCACAAAGTAGATTTGTCCTTCGTTACTGCTGTGAACAGAGATCAAGTCACCAACTCACATTACCAATCACTGTAGAGCAACATCAGAATTAATATCTGTTTTAAAAGACTATTCCAGAAAGGAAAAGCAATTGTTAGGCCCCTTAGAAAAGCATAAGCCAAACAAGTCCTTCGTGACATGGGCACAAAGCAGTTTTCTGTTCTGTGTACAGAGCTCATTCCCTCCCCTGAGACTACCTAGTCATGTGGATTGGGTCAACTCTCAGTGTGATGATTTTGCTCTCCTGGGAATAAGGCAATGAAGTGAAAATATCCCATTGTCTGATGCTCAGGACATACTAGACTATACAAGAAGCTGACTCTATGTGATTATTTTAAAAGGGAAAGTGTAAACTACAAATGTATGATGGAATCATTAAATCTGATCCAGTAGTCTGAACACTAAGACATTAAATTGTTTAAGTACGTGTCCCTCGATGAAGTAGCCCTCACACAACAGAACTTTTATATCTCCATAATCAGAAGAAAAGAAGGCCATGCAGTCTCTAAATCATACCCAAATTATCTAAGTCATGCACTAAATTACAGCAGTTTCATGGAAAGTTCTTCAGGGTACATTACCTGCTACAAATAAGTACATATTTACATATATTTTTTCTTCATTATTGCTCTCCAATCATACTTGAGTAATCAGATGACTCAAAAGTTACTTAAAGCAATGTTTCTCACTCTGAAATAATGTGAACTTGTCATGCCTTCATTCTCCACATATATCCCATGTCCCCAATTCCATACATCCTATAAAAGTTTTGCTGCATTTGTGAATGGCCAAATTATTGAAGGTACACCACAAAGACTGCTCAACATTATTCACAGTGGCCAGGACACAGAAACAACCCGTGTCTTTTGATGGACGATTGGATAAAGATGTGGTACATATATACAATGGAATACTACTCAACCACAAGAAAAGATGAAATACTACCATTTGAGACAACATGGACGGATGATCTTGAGAGTAACAAGCTAAGCAAAAGAAGTCAGACGTAAAAGGAGAAGAATCATGTCATTTCTCTCATATGTGAGATATAAAACACAAAGCAACAAATGAACAAAACAAAACAAAAATTCATGACACAGACAACAGTATGGTGGTTACCAGAGGGGAAGGAGGTAGAGAGTTGACAAGGGAGAAGGGGGTCAAATATATGATGACAGAGGAGACTAAACTGGGTGAGCACAAAATGCAATATACAGAGGATGTATTATAATATTGTACACTTACAAAACATATAATCTTATTAACCAATGTCACCCCCAGTATATTCAATTAAAAAAAAAAAAAGACTGCTCAACTCAGCTGAAGAGGCCTGCAAAGTAAAAAACAATCTATTCTTAAGGTAGCATAAATCTTTCTAGGAGTTTTGCTGGTTAGCTGATTTTATCAAAGAGCAAACCTATCATCTTTTCCATCTTCCAATCAGTATAACTCATTAGTGGTATCACCAGAAAGAAAACACCAAAGAGAAAAAAAAGAAAACTTTAAACATTCCAGATTCACATGGGTTATGTTCTTCCTTTGTATCTCTCTCTCCTTTCCAAAATTCTAGTAAGAAAATACAAGACTTTATTTTATTAGGACTTACTTCCCTCTTTGGTGGGCTATACTTTGGGAAAAGCATCAAGTGAATGCTGAGGCCTTCCTTGTTTGCTTAGGACTGAGAAGCTTAACGGTTTTGAGTTTATTCTGCAAAAATCTGAAAATATCGCCCCACTCCTCACTTGAGCATTTGTGAAAAAGTGTTTTTAGTAAATTCCACTAGCCATATCTGAAGACTCATTTGGGTAAATACATTAATCACTGTCCTTTCAAAAGCTAAATTTACATTCTATAATTTCATTCTATGGAAATTACTTTTTAAAAGCATGCAGAAAGGATTAGAACTATCACAGCTCTATTTGTAAATTGCCAAGTTAATTCCAGAAATTAAAAGTGCATTTTCCTCCATGGAATCCTAAATATAATTTATATGTCAAAGAAATAACTTAAGTTTTATATATTTACTTTGGCAACTTTGATACTCCTGTCAAATTACAAAGCAATTGCTTGCATAAACATTCCAGGGACATTTAACTGCTACCAAACTGCTGAAAGTTGATCTTTAATAGGCCACAGATGTTGGTGCCACACCACCTAAGAGTCTGAAGCAAGATTTTATTGTTCTGAGCCCTTTATCTAACAATGATATCCTCAGGGGAAAATTTGTTTTGTTTTTCCATACAGCACCTTTGACTTAATGAAGATAACAAATGGATTGCAGCTATGCATAAACACATGCATACTCACAGCGCCCCCTCCAAACTCTACCCACATACACCTATTCAGAACCATTTGCAGTTCTTCAACAACTTTAACAAAAGGTTCAAGGAGTAAAGAACTAAGAGTAAAGAGTCAACTATCGCTGTTCTACATCAGGACCTGAACTATATGCTTCTAACAACTCTATGAGAAACCAAAGGCCCATAAAGGGAGGTGCTCAAGAGCAAAGACAGCAAGAGACAAAGGTGGACTCCAAGTTCTGACTGACTACAGGGTCTGACCCTTTCCTCAACCATGGAGTATGAGGCCTCTCACAGCATGGCAGGGCTCAGCTGCCCTCCCTGCTGCCTGAACCCTTTCTTTGCTCTCTCGAACACTAGGGTCCTTGGTTTTAAAATATTTAAAAGCAACTGTTGGAGCAGGTGCTCCATAAATTGCCAAAACTACATAAACAGACTTCTACCTAAAGTATTTCTCCACTGACTAAATAGCCAGGACTAAAATATATAAGTCTATCTTCAGAAGGCAGAAAGTTAGGGACAAGTCATTTTTATGGAAGCTTCCTTTGTATGGTAATAAGATCAAAGTAAAATATGCAGCTTCCCTGCATAGTTTAGATCATCAAATATTATCTCTTTTAAATTCACTGCATTTCTAAACATGTGATTTCTCAAGCACGTACTTCAGTATTAAATAATTTTGTTAACCAGAATCACATATATAATTACTCTACCAGACTCATCCTGTAAAAATGCACTTTAGTAAAATATAATTACATGTAGACAACAAGAGCTGCTAATAAATTAAATTACCTCCTCCACCCAGAAGTACCAAAGGCTCTAACAGATTCGCAAGTTTATAGAGAATGGTAGAGAATATTAAAATGTAGCACACAATGTTAAATACCTAGTAGGCACCTCCTAAAAAAGGCAAAATGGTTGAATTGTTCATTTAAGTACTTAACATAAAGAGCAGATTTACCTTTATGTCCGTTTAATAAGCAGAAAAAAAAAAACAAGTAAGATTGAGAAAACATAAATATTAAACAAATAAGGTATAATAGAGCAAGCTACTTACATAATAGCAACGGAGCAAAACAAAAACAAAAACAAAAAAACAATACCACGGAAAAGGCTGGCTAGGTACTCAAAATGGCTCGAAAATAATCGTAAATAAAGGTAGCAAACTCAATAGGTTTGTGCCAACAAGCACGTTAAGAAAATACATGCTAATGCTAAAGTATTAAGAATTATCTGATTTAATTAACTGGAAATTTTACTAACTATGGCTCTTAGCTAACATTACAGTTCAAAACTTTCTGATTTCCTCATTTAATTCTCCATCATATGAATTGCCATAAAAAAAATATAAATATACTAGCTGGTAATTCAGTAGAATTGTAAATAAACATTTCTAACCAAAGCAATAAATAAATAATACAACCATGAATTATTAATTACATTTGCTCTAAAATGAACTATGGAAATTATAGCTGTATTTTTCAGAATTTTGACTATGATGGTCTGATAACACACTTCTATTTCAATCTTTCTCCAGTTCTGAAGGTGGCATTTAATAAAGTGAGCAAATGAGAATTTTTTTAAATTGCTTTTTAAAAATTTTTACTGGTAAAAGATACATTTCCCTCTTTAAATACCATGAAATTATTTCTTGAGGAACAATAGGGCATAGCCACATATGAGAAAAGTCATTCCAAAAGGGTTAAAAGAAACAGGAATCTGTTTAAACTATACAGTAAATCTCAAAACAGCTTCACTTCGGAGAAAGATACCCCTAAAAATAGCTTTGAAGAGAAAATCTCAAAGAAAAGCATAACACATAAACTGTTGATGTTTATGTGTCAAATAGTTTCCTATACATTATACATTATCATATCAAGAACCACAGAAAAACACAGTGAAGCCATATTTAAAGAGGGTTTAGCATAGCAGTTTAGAAATCTGTGGAATGGTACAAGGGCTTCATTCTGCCTTTTCTTTTATCCATTAAATATAGTACATTTTATCTCCTTTCAGCTCCTGAGAATGTAAAGGGAATAAATGAAATAACAATTTTGGTCCTTTGGAAGAAAGTTGCTTACATAAACCTTCAGTCGTTTTTTCTCACAATTAACTTGCCCAAGGTTAGACTCAGATTTTGGAATTTAAACCCCAAGTTACTAATATTCCAGGTCACAGAGTAATTTGTATTTGTGTGTAACTGTATTTAAAAGGGGCCATTTTCTAATCCACCAGCCTTTCCAAAATAATAATCATAAGGTAAAATACACACCAATGTTAAGGTGAGTATACTTAACTCATAATGGTACATTGCTATTCATGTTATATTTAAAAACCAAAGGCGAACAACTCAACAACAACAACAAAAAACCTCATTTAAAAATAGGCAAAGATCTTGAAGAGATTTTTCCCCAGAGAAAATATACAAATGGCCAATAAGCACATGAAAAGATGTTCAACATCATTAAGTCATTAGGGAAATGGAAATTAAGACCACAATAAGATACCACTTCACACCCATTAGGATGGGTATTATAATATTTTTAATGGAAACTATAAAATGCATGCTAGAGTACATAGAGAAACTGAACCCTTGAGAATTGCTAGTGGGAATGTAAAAAGGTACAGTCACTAACTGTTTGAAGGTGCCTCAAAAATTTAATAATTGCCATATTACCCAGCATTTCCACTTCTAGGTATATACCCAAAGTAAATGAAAGCAGGGACTCAAACAAATATTTGTACATCAGAATTCATTGTAGTAGTATTCACAATAGTCAAAAGGTAGAAACAACACCAATGTCATCAACAGATGAATGGGTAAACAAGATGTGGCCTATACATACAACGGAATATTATTCAGCCCTAAAAAGCAATTAAGTTCTGTCACATGCTGCAACATGAACCTTGAAGACATTATGCTACGCAGAATATGCCAGACACAAAAGGACAAATATTGTATGATGACAATATATGAATTACCTAGAATAGGCAAATTCAGCGACAAAGTAGAATAAAAATTTTCTGGGGCTGAGGAAAGGGAAGGAGAAGTTATTATTTAACAGGTACAGAGTCTATGTCTGGGATGATGAACAAGTTCGGAAATTAGGGATGATTGTACAATATTGTGAATATAATTAATGGCACTGAATTATACACTAAAACTGGTTAAAACAGATTTTATGTATACTTTATGTATTTTTATAAAAATAAAAATAAAATTCAAGTCCCAACATTACTTGAGACACAGGCACAGAAAGTATTTATGACTGTTAAAACACCCCTAATGAATACGGTGAACCACAGAGTCAGCATGCTAGCTTCTGACTACGTGTCATGATTAATACTGTTGCAAATTGATACTTGAGACCTGTTTTCCCAAACAAATGAGGTATTACTTTACTTATAGTTTAATATGTACGAGGAACAAACTATAAATTTGATATCTGAAACCAACATTGAGAGTGAAAAATAATATAATTCACTTCATTAAAAGTGAGAAATGAAGAAAATGAAGCTCAGAGTTACTTCTCCAAGACCACACAACTGGTCGATAATAAATAAGGACTAGAACTCAGGTATTTTGTCTCCTAAACTAGTGCTCTTTCTATACTTAGTTGAGCTTGAATATTTTACTTATCTTTCCTCTGAAGATACAGACAAACATTCATTTTAAATAAAGTATTCATATTGCCTTAAAAATTATACTTCAAGATTACTCTATAACTCTTAAATCTACCTCCCTGTACTGAGGGAACCTTATTCTCATACTATCATCAGTAAAGAATCAAGGGGGCACAATATCCTATGGGGTTACTTCAAAAGAACAAAGAAGACTAAACTCAAATCCTAGAAAAAATGGAAAATCAATATGCCTAAACAGCTTAAGGGTTTCACTGCGCAAACAAGGAAAGGGACAAAAGATTCTTCACACCTAGCTGCCTGACTACAAAAGGACAATCATCCACCTAATCCACAACCATAATCAAAACGTACTTTTGCACAGCTAAAGCTTCCCACCAGTTCAGTAGCTCTCAGTAAAGAAGACCAAGTTCAAGATCTCATTTTGAGAAAAGTGTCCAAGGTCTCTCTTGATTAAAAAGGTATTTGCTAATACTCTGGTTGAGAGATTCAGCTCTACTTGAAGAAGGCAACACCTAAGATAACAAAGAACAAAGCCAAAAAAGGTGCAAACTCTCACAGGTAAATAAATGCACAATATCTCATTACAGCCACTAAGCAAGGAAACTTTATGAAACTCTCCTGCCCACATCACATCATGGAAACTTCAGTGGGTCCCATACTTCTGTCCCGTTTCTAGATCTAGAGCCTAAATTTGAGAAAAGCTTTTACATGTCACTTTCTGCCTCATTCCTCACTATACACCAATGCTTTAACCTTCAAAATACGATCAGCTGAAATCAACAAATATTTACTGATCTCTTCTGTAATAGATTACTATAGGAGATACAAACACATTTGTGACCTGTTCATTGCTATCAAGAGCCTTTTAATCCAATGGGGGAAAAAGATATTTATATATAAAAGGCTACAACGGGCTTACTTAAACAAACTTGGCTTTGGGATCAGACTCATCTGAGTTCAAACCTAAACCTTGACCTAAGACTTGGACCTCTCTACACCTCAGTTTCCATATTTCTGTAACATGGATAACAACATATGGCTAACAATATCTATCCTACTGTGTGGTTGTGAGGTAAAAATGATAAAAGCAACGTGCTTTTCATTAGCACAGTGACAACTGCAAAGTAAGGAAAGGTCAGTAATGTCACTGTTAATTATTACAACAGAAACACAAATGCTACAATAAATAGTACCGAAGTTTGGAGACCAGATTAGACTAAGTGAGGTGATCAGACAGTTTGACAGAAATACTAGAATTTGAGCTGCCATCTTAAAAAGAAAAGGTCTTGGGGAAAGTGAACAAGAGACCTGAGCTCTAACCCGAGTCTGATGCTAGCTAATCTGTCTGTTTTGTGGCCTGAGCAGTGGGCGATTATTTAATGTTTTAGGATCTCAGTTTCTTCATCTACAAATTTAAAAGGCTGAACTAAATAACTGCTAAAATCTTCCAGAGCTAACATTCTGTGAGTTGGTGTCAGAATCAGATAGGCAAAGTGAGAGAAGAAAGGAATTCTAGGTACAGTTTATGGAATTCTAAGTACAGTTTATGGGTGGGAGGGAACATGTCTGTACAAAAAGGGGAATCATCTGGCTAGAGCACAGGACCTAACTGGGGGAAGTGGGTAGAATAAACTGCTGATTTTGACTTCCCTTATAGCAGAAGGGAGCTACTGGAGGTTACAGAGCAGGAGAGTACCATAATAAAAGAGAAGCATCTGAAGAGTAAGAGAAGAACATAATAAAATAATAACAGCATAAAGGGAAGAATATACTAGGAAATAGAGTTTAATGGTATAAAACTAACTAGGAGATTGAATGGGTAGAATTAAAAAATTCTGGGGTGGTAAGATGGGAAATGGCAGCCATGGAGAAGATTTACAAAACCCCAAGTTCTTGCCCCAAATTTTTAACTAGAAGCATTGTTATTTTCATTTAAAAAAAACAAACAAACGAACAAAAATACCTAAAGTATCCGGGTTCCCTCAAAAAACAAAACTTTTATTTCTTCCTACTCTGTAGTTCTATGATTCTAAGATTCTGATACAACTGATCAGGATTGGGGCCAAGGCTTCTTTTTTTTTTTCCCTAAAGGTCCCAAGACGATTTTAATGTACAACGCGCACTGAGAATCATGGTCCATACAAAGAGAAAAAAGACACAGAACAGTTAAGCTGTTAATTGATAGAAGGACATCTCTGAGTGGGCCAGAAGTGATGAGGATAGGATTCTAGGGCATATTTGGTAGGAGCTTACTTATCCACAAACTGGAAGGAGGCCACCTTTTCCACTCAGGGGCAGGAAAGAGGTAAGGATGTGTAAGTCAGTATTGAGTAGAAAAGCAGTTGTCAGCTGATCACCTCCATCTTCTTCCATGAAAAAGTCTGTTTCAAATTCAAACTAGAAGTCAATTCACGTTACTATTAACACTTAAGAAATTTCTGTACAATAAAAACATTATCAAAGTCAGTCAATACATTAGCTTAGTCTAAAACAAGCAAAATATTGAAATAATATAAGGTTGATGCCCTGGAAATGTGAAATTACTTTATGAAATACAGATCATGTGTCAGCTTTCTATGAAGCCTTTTCTAATTTCCATAAGTACAGTTAATATTTTTGTTTTCTGTATCTCCTAAGAAATTAATGGCACTTACCAGGTTGAATTTTATTTTATTTTATTTTGTTAATTAATTAATTTGTTTGTTTATTCAATCAATCAATCTTGTAGAGAAAAGTGCTTAGGGGAAACTCTACGCAGAGTATAATCATTTTGCCTTCTATAAGTGACTCACTTTCACAAGGACTAGGATTTAAAAGAATTGGCTCTGAGGTATATAAATGCCTCTATATTTTTAAAAATTGAAAAAATATCAGGCTCAATTATTATCATTTTTTTTCAAAAAAGTTATTCATCTTTATGCTTTAAAAGGTCAAAATATTTAAGGATCATATTCATAGGGGAAAAAAAACCTTCAGTAATTTCCAGCAGACATTTCAGAAGAGTAATGACTTTATCAAGCATTATATTATTTAAAAATATCTCTTGTATAAAAATAAAATATATAAAAATATAAAAAATAAAAAAGTAGTGGTCTTCTTACAGTTATAAAAATGGTCTCATAAGCTTATTTTACAAGCCAATCATGTCTAACACTGAAAAGGAATACTTTTAACTAAAGTACAGTATAATCTTTTATTTATTCCAAACTTAACTCGTTCATGAATAAATACAGAATTCCACAGTACCTCTTTCAATTCTTGAAGAAGAAATGGTTTTTCAAAGCACACATTTTGTTTTATTAGTATGGTATGCAGCTGTATTATTTGTACTTCTGCCCAACAGTAAGTGTTTAAAGGATTAAAACACTGGCAATTCATAGTCAATACTTAACAAAAGAGTCATGATAGTGACCATGGGGGACATAATTATGAAACTGAGCAGCATTTATTATTGAAAACTACTAAACTGAAAACTGCCTATGGGATGACCATTATCTACATTAAACTCTACAATGAAAACTACAAAAGTCAATTTAAAAAACTAAGATGCTTTTCAAAATGTCAGAGAGTGGGTAACTTCTCAGAGATTTAGAAACTTGACATAAGTATTATGATCTATAAAACAGGTCTTCACGGATTCAATTATATATTTAAACTCTTGATAGAACCTCATCTGTTTACTCAAATGAGAGGAAATAAAGCTCTCTGCAGGAAACAAGGCAGCAGTTTATTGATCCAGCATTACAAGGTTGACCTCTCCACACAGAATGTTTGGCCATATTATGTTGAAATACAAGACAAAGGTTAGGTTGCAAACACCTTCTCATTTCCTCTGAGAATAGACTTTATAATTGTGAAATGTGTTGAATCCTTTGCATTCCCAAATTCACGTCCTTTAAACCATGGCCAGGAAGCTGCCTATCATAGTACGAAGAAGTAATAAAGATGTTGTTTAAGACAAAAGCTGACAACATTTAAACTCTTAAAATATTTTCTTCCAATAATAACCAAGTAGTAAAGCAATTTTAGATATGGTGAAAGTTCACCAAACATAAAATGACAAGAGGCCTTAGAAATCATCTAACTTCACCATATTTTTCCATATGTTGATAAGTTAAGAGCTTTGGTATCAAATTTTACTCTGTTCTATGGCACGTTTCCATAATGTAAATGCTTTTTGTGTTATAGCTAAGAGAGATTTGGCCCTATTCTCTACAGGAAATTTTATTGCTTTTAAATAAATATATCCCTTGCTTTCAAAGCCTGATAAGGTCATGTCAAAAGGACTTAGAAGCCAACATGAAGGGGCTCCATTAGCCAATCTGGGACAATTGGGACAATCTGAGTATCAAAAAGAAAGACTGTGCTTGATTGAAAATACACTAAACATATAAAAATTCACAAGCCAATATGACACCCAAAAGAAGGGAGACAAAAACTTGCGATAACTATTATACTAATGACTTATTCTGAAATTTGGTAAAAGAAAAAATTAAGTTTCTATCCTGCAGTTCAAATAAAAAACTGTATTTCATGGTAACCATGAATAGCCCACATTGATGAAGAAAGTTATTTTACATGGAAAATTACAAGCTTATAAAGTAGAGTAATGGCTAAAACTTAAAAAGTCCATTTTAGGGTACAGAGTTTCAGTTTTACAAAAATGAAATCAGTCTAATGACAGTGTTTGTGTACCAACTACTACTAAACTGTGTGCTTAAAAATCGTTAAGACAGTATATTTTACATTGTGTACATTCTACCACATTTTTTTTTCTAAATCTCATCTTATCACCATTTTTGCCATTCCCAATAAGATTAAGTGATTCAGGTGAAGATCACCAATAAATAATAACATTATTAGGTGTAAGACTGTTAAGAAACTAGATATTTATATCCTGTCAAAGTCTCACTCCTCCCACATATATGACAGTCTCGAAGGAAAAAAACATAATTTTACAGTGAGATTAGTCATCATGCTAATCAATCTTAGCTTCAGTAATAGAGAGGAAACGACATTTGTAGGTCCTGATATGATACAAGATGATACAATATATAGCCTGGCTATTAAAGACTCTTACCAAAAATGTTTATTCTGAAACTAATCAAGACTTTAGCTCCAAATTCTATTTTACATTAAATATAAAATATAGAAGACTGAGCTAAATACCACCATATGGAAACAATCAGACAAATCCAGAAGAAAGATTCTACTAGACAACAGGCTCTTCTTATATCTCTCTAACAGGTCACTGTCATGAAAAGAAAGTAAAAAGGAAAGGAAGGAAAGACTGTTTTAGATTACAAAAGATGTTGATAAAATCATAACCAAAACCAAATGTTGCATGTGCTCCTTGACAAGACTCTGGTTTGATAAGATATAAAAGATGTCATGGGGACAACTGAGAGATTTTAATATAGATTGAATATGAGATAATATTAGAGAATTACTGTTGATTTATTGTTATATATTAATGTTCTGGTTAAATAAGAAAATGTCCACATTTTTTGCAAATACATAATAAAAGAAACGGGTGAAATGTCATGAGTTTCATAATTTAAATTACTTCAGAGAAAAAAATATACGGTAAAAAGTTAATGCGATGAAAAAAGTATCTAGACAATGATCATCAATGACTGCTAAAAAACATTATGCAAAAGTTTGACAAGTTTACAATGGCTAAATCAAGCTTGCTGACAACACCTGAGCCCACTGACAAAACTTCATCCCCAAAAGAAAGCTAACCATACATGTGTCTCTTGAAAAGATGCAATAAGAAATAAACACCAACAACTATGAAGGCTTCTCCAAACCACCACTACTAAAATCAACCTTGAATCTGATTAAGCCTCAGATCTACCTTTTTACAGGAAATTCAGCAGAGAGAAACATATTAAACACCACCATAGAGTTGCTGTCAACAAAATCCAGAATGGGGTAATTCTAAAGAAATAGCACAGCTTCAACAAATAAACTGAAAGAAACAGAGGAGAAAGAAACTAAGATATTTAAGAGACACGCCAACCAAATAAAATATTTAGATCCTACCTTGAACAAACCAACTACAAAAACTTTTATGAAACAATGAGATTATATGAACACTCACTAAATATATGCTATTAAGGAAATGTCAAATTTTTTAGGTATGACAATGAACTTGTGGTTTGGTTTTCCTTTTTTTAATGCTTACCCATCTCACACATATAAAAAAAAAGCATTAATGGATGAAGTGCTATAATGCCTGGGATTTGCTTTAAAACAATCCAGCATGGAACAGGATAGGGAAACAGATGTTTAGGGGTACATTAATGACACAAAATTGACCATATGTTGATAATTAGCTAGAAGGTGGGTACATGGAAATTCATTACTCTATCCTATCTCTTTGTTTGTATATGCTTCCATTATAAAAAGTTTTTTAAAAAGATGGTGAAGGCAGGCAATGAAGCCTAATCAGAGCATCTTCACCCAATCGTAGAAAACTCTTCATTTACTGCCTAACATAAGGAACACCAACCAAAATAAAATAATATAGAATCTAGCAAAAGATTTATCAACACTAACGAAAGAAAAAAGATGTAAGGCCTATGCCACAAGCCTCCTGACAAATGAGAAAAAGAGAAGATTCTGGTGAATAGTAGTGTGAGCCCACACCTAACTTTTAGAAAGTTCGTGGTGTGGGGAGGTGACAAACTAGGTGATGGGGATATGGATGTCCATTATACTATCTTCTTTATTTATTTGTACATTTGAAATTTTCCATAATAAAAAGGGGAGGGTGATTACAAATATCTTTCAGAAGGATCACTGCAGAACACATTTGATTTCCCACATATATCGGTTGCTTTCTGACCTCCCATTTCCCTCTTTAATCCTTTTATTTCCAACTGCCAAGGAAGAAAGGGGGAAAAAACTAGTCACTAAAAATACTTGATTACTGAATGGGAAATTTAACTAGCAAAACGGAAATGTTTCCATATTGTGTTAGAAAAATCAAGACTGATTTTACTGTAAAATGTCTCACTTTAACTGAAAAACTAGCTTGTGGTCTATAGAAATTACTAAGGCATGTGCTGTCTCCTTTTCTTTTTTGGAAATGAAGCTGGACTAGAAACTCTTCTATAATTTGTATTTGGATGCGGTGTTTGCAGAGGATTATCATCTTCCCAAATTTCTAAGTGGTTCCATCTGTTTTTATGGCAAATTTAGCTTAGGATGATTTCAGAAAATGAAGAACTAAGTAAAAAATCCAAACTCCTTTACAGTTAGCTTTGGTATACCCTTTGAGTGGTTTTAACAAAGAACACATTCAATGAAATATTCATTGCAAAAAAAAATTTTTTTAGCTGAAACTGAAGTTGATTTAAAAACACCTCTATAGTTAACTACCAATTTACAGGATAGAGTAATGGTTAAATTACACCAGTGGCAGAGATAAATCAGGAAAAGAAAAATTCTGGGAATGATATAGGACAAGTAATCCAGATTCTTCAAAAAAATTAAAGAAAATATGAGAGAGAAAACCTATAGATTACAGAGAATCACTAATCCCAACGTGTACACCTAGTTTGGATCCCAATTCAAACAAGAGTATGAAAGAAAACAAAGACAAATGGAAATTTAAACTGAGTAAATATCTGATGACAGTAAGAATTTACTTGCAACTTTTTTAGGTATAATAATGGTATTGTGAGTTTTTTCAAGAGTCTTAGCTTTTAGAGATACATATGGAAATATATGTAGGTGAAATGCCTGGAATTTGCCTCAAAATAACAGTTGGGGTGAAATAAATAGGATATAGATAAAATAAGTCTGGTCATGAGTTGATACTGTTAAAGCTGGGTGATGGGAATGCTTTGAGGGGAGAGTCATTATACCACTCAGTTTACTTCTGTACATATTTAAAACTTCAAAAATAAAACTTTTTGTAAGAAAAAAATAGCTTATAAAACAAAATTTTAAAATAAAGTAAAAATTCATGTGTCTATAAAAGAACAATGAGACATTTCTGACTTAAACAAGTAGAATAGTAGCAAATAAATTCAGAATGAATATTTTTCATCTAAACAACTCTAATCATCTTAAAATTTCAGCAACTCACATAATGAGAATCATAAAATCTTCACCTGGGGAGACATGTCAGTGATCACAAAGTTCCTTCCTCCATCCAGTGAACTTTCCTCCCACCTTCCAGAAAGTGATTATGAGCCTCTGACCTGGGTCCTTCAAACTCTGGGAAACTTAACTCCATTATCCACCTGCTCTGTTAAAAGTTCTTCTCATACTGGGTAGAAAATTTCCCTTCTTCAAACCTCTTAGTTTTATACATGGAAAAAAGGGTTTTCAAACACAGATCACACTCCATTGATGATGAATTATGATATCAAGTTACTAAGTTGTGGACTGGCATTTATTATTACTAAGTACAGCATACTGCACATGGTATGGCTAAGAAGTAATTTTTGAAACTTGTTTTTGTTATTCACTTACACACACATATATACACACATATTTCCATACTGAATAAAGGGCCAATATATAAAATCTATTGTAGTGCTTTTGTCAAGAAGAAAGAAAGGAAGGAAGGAAGGAAGGAAGGAAGGAAGGAAGGAAGGAAGGAAGGAAGGAAGGAAGGAAGGAAGGAAGGGAAAAGAAAGAAAAGAAAGGAAAGAAAGGAAAGAAAGGAAAGAAAAGAAAGAAAAGAAAGAAAAGAAAGAAAAGAAAGGGAAAGGGAAAGGGAAAGGGAAAGGAAAGGAAAAGAAATTAAAAAGCTGGTACTCAAAAGATAGCTCTCAACAAATTGCCCATCCCAGCAAGTCTTATTCCTTCAGTTATTTCAATAGCTAGTTCCTCCCACACCACGGTTCCTCCTAACCCCAACGACCTTTCCACAGACATGAGTTCAGTTCATCTAACCGTCTGCTCATTTTTATTAAACAAAGATATACTTAGTGCATGCCACCCACCACTTAAAATGCAATATCTGAAAACAAACAAAATATTCCAGGTTCAAAGCACAATAATCAATTACAGCCCACATTCTGCACAAAATATCTCATATAGTCATTTAAAATCTTTGAGATACTGGTAGTGACTCCTCTAAGTCAAGTGAGGATGAAGAGCTCAGCAGAAAAACTTAGTCTGGAGAGAGAGTTCCATAACAGATTATGATGGTAGGTAAAGTCTTGGGTGATACAAAATGATTCAAGGCTAAGAACCAAAAGCTGAGGACAGAAACCTGGGAAACAGGAAAAATAAAAGGGACAGTCAGAGGACAAGATGTTTACGAAGAACAGGAGAACTAGAAAAAAGCCCTAAATATGTCAAGAGAGAATATTTCAAAGACAATATTGTTAGTCGACGATGTAAAAAAATAATAACGGAAAACTGTGTTCAGTGATTTAACAACAAGCCTTCTATTATCTGAAAAAGCACAATTTCAGTGGTGTGATAAGACCAGAAGTCAAGGTGTCTTGTACTGAGGAATAAAAAGGCATACACTACTTTTTAATAAAAACTTCATATTGAAAAGACCAAGATAGCTCTGTTTCAGAACTGTTTCAAAGAGCTTATAATTAAGCATACATGACTTCTATTTACAAAAAATTTCATTCTGTGTACTTCAACCAATTATGTATATAACAAGACAATCTATATATGGCTTATTAAGTCTCCTTAACAAACTTCCATGAAATCTGTAAATTTGATTAGCAGTCCTTGTCTTCATCATAAAAATCACTGACACAAATATTTTGGATAAGAGAAGACCAAGGTTAAAATTTCAGTAACAAACACCATCACAAACCTCCTTCCACAAGCAGTTTTTTCCTCCAAAGTTGCTATAAAGATACAAAGAAAGCTTTATCAAATGTTTTGCCAAAATCCTATGTCTGTTTTTCCTCTAAAGAAGGGCACTTTAAATGACTTCCTCCACAAACAGAGACAATGAATGAGGCATGGACAACATCTTATATAAATTAGGACTTATTTCAGGGATTCTGAACCACTTAAGAGAAAACAGACACAAAAGCAACATAACTTGCCCAATGTCATACTTAGTAATTGATGAACTGGGACTGGGACTGGGACTTGGGGCTAGCTAAAATAATTTTGTCTACCCTCTTAATCCTTTCAGAGAAAAAAAAAAAACATATCAGGTACCTGGTTTGTTAAAATTTCAGTCACTATAGACCCAGGACAAACTCCACAAAAGTCTGCACTTTTCAGGACACACCAATGATGGCCAGCATTCCAATATATCTGGCATTTCAAGATATTCAACCAAAGACAAAAATTTTGATCATTCAATGGTACTTGGAACTACTGACTTCACAACTCCTTTGTGACTTGTCAATATTCCATTTCAAAATACAGTGGAGGAGAAGGAAGACAGACATCAGCAGTTACCAGCTTACTTTCCACATGCATATACTTCCCCCTTTTTTCTTTTATAACTAAAAACCAGTAAAAGAACATGAGTAGAATCTCATTAACTGCTTTCAAGTTTCTGACTGAAAACTACCCCCAGTGACCAAATTATGCCCTAATAGAGTATTGGCTCTGGTTCAAAATAGGTACCTCTGGGGAGAGGAATGCAAGTAGGAAAAGGGTGTAAAGAAGGAATTTACATATTCTTAGGGAAAATATAGGACAGCAGTTATGACTGTAGGCTCTGGAACCAAATGGCCTGGGTTTTCAAGTCTCTGCTCTGTCATTAATTAGCTGAATAACCCTAAGTGCATTACTTAACCTTGCAGTGCCCGAGTTTTCTCATCAGGCAAATCTAGAACAACAGTAGTTACCACACAGGGTTACTGTAAGGATTAAATTAATAAATATTTGTAAATTTGCTTATAGAACAGTATCTGGCATATATTAAGTATTCATAAAATGTTACCTGGTATCAATATTTACTAATTCAATATGTAATGTCTTTACAAAGAAAGCATCAACTGTATTTTAATAAAAGTACAAATTAAAATATAAACTATCTCCAACATAAAAATCTTACCTGTGTTAAACAGCAAAAGTACTTCAACTATTAAGTTAGAGCCAGCTTTGGCTAAAATGCCAACGTTTTGATTGATCAATATTTAAGGCATGTACTTTCCTCTCTACACTGCCAGACAGACTATACACATGGTGGGTTGATGTGATTTTATAATAACAGTACAATCACATTAAAATTCAGTCAGCTAGAAATAAAATGTTTCACTTGAGTCTAGTTCCAACATAATGCCACTAAACTATGCTAAGCAAAAGAATAAAAGAGAGATGGAGGGAGGGAGAGAGAGAAAATGAGAGAGAGGAGGAAAGGGAGAGAAACAGATGTAGAGAAGGGAGGAAAGGAGAGAAGAAAATTTAAAAAGTAAAAATTTAACAACATTAAAATCTATTGTAAACACAGGCAGGAGCCTTTTAAAGAAAATTATAAAACATCAACATTAAAACACTGAATTTGAAGATCGGTTCAGATTTGGTTTAGAAATTGTTAGTTATTTTTTAGCACTGACTAAAGCATTTCCTATGTCCACAATGCTATTTTTACATGAAACTTTTCATTGATTAAAACAATATAATTTATTGTAGAAACATGAGACTATGTCATAAATGAACTAATTTCTGTAATTCTACAAGTGGTAATGAACATCAGTTTTATTTTGGAGACTAGAAAACACATGCCAAAAAGAGGGGAGAGAGATATCTTACTTACATAGAAATGAAATTATATGATGTCTAGAATTTGTTTCAAAATAATAGAAGTAGGGAGATTTGAAGGAAGTAGAAGGTTAATATAAATGAAACAAGCCCGGCCATGTGCTGGTAACTGTCAGCACTGGGTGAGGATACCTGGGGTTCATTATATTACTATTCTCTCTAATTCTGAATATATTTAAATTTTCCATATTAAAAAGCTTAAAAAAGAAAAACACTTTTCTATAACTGACAATGGTACATTCTTTCTTCCAAATAAACACTTCAATAATCAGATATAGTAAAAATATGACTTTGAAAAAAATCTAATTTAAAAAAGGTCCTTAAAAAAGAGCCACATTACCTTTCACTGCTATCATGTGTGCTGCGCAGAGCAAATAATATATAGATCACAGATCTACAGAATGCTCTCAGATCCACCCTCAAGTCTTTTAAGCTTGCAGCACTGGGGATGAAAGTGAACTGGCCTCAATTAAGAGCAAAGTTAGCATTACATCTGCACTACATATGCTGCCCACATCTATAGCTCTTCTCTGCAGAGTTGCAAAAGATAAGAATATCTTCAACATACCTTTATTTTACTGTTTGCGGGTAGGAGGGATATGGGGAAAGGAAAAATGTATTCACATTCCCATATGTGCATAATTTAAAAGAGACAATCTTGGCATTAAAGAAATTAAGATGCAGTCTTTATTGATGTTGCTTTTAATGGTCAAGATCCAAAAACAGTTCTGGTTACAAGCTCATGGATAAACTCTTGATTCCTTTGTCAGTGGAAAGACACAGTTCATTTACTTGGCACTTTAACCTTTCCCACACAATTTTTATTCATTTTATTTAAAAAAAAAAAGTTTTCCTTTTTCTCCTTAAGAGCAGTGGATTAAAGATAATTTTTCAAGGAAGATGGTCATTTAACAGCTTTTTTTAGCAGAGTCAAAAGCAATTAAACAGAGCATACTGTCAAAGATTATCATAATAAAAATGGGCTCCAAAAATGAAGGCTGAATATGCAACATTGTCTGGCATATAACCACTGCCACATTTGCTTTCCAAATACTTGTGAAGGCATTTGGCACCATTTTTCAATAATCCCACAGGACTTCTACTTCCCTGTTTTTTCAACAGTATTTCAAAATGTTGACACATTTATTGAACTATTTTTGGAAGACCTAGCTCTCTCTACCTTCAGGGCTCAAGATTCAAATATATGAAAGGTTCAGGACAGCCTTCAACCTATAAAACCTGGCAGGCTTCCAGAGTTCTAAGAAAACTTCAATTGGCAACTCTATTAACAGCAAAAGAGCACCAAGTAGAGAACAACTCTGGACACAAGAAGACCTTGGCAGTGCCTGAAGCTCCATTACTAAATTGCCGACAGAATTCGGGTAAGTTTAACCTCTTCCTGACTCACTTTTTTTACCCATCAGACCTATGGTATGAAATTGGTTTAAGAAAGAACTTTGAAAAGATAAACAAACAAACAAACCTTTATAAATTGAAACAGAATTTTTTCTAAAAAAGAAGAAAACCCTCAGTTTTATGCTGTTACCTACATGGAGAAATAAGAAATGTATCAATGCACTTTGATTAAGGAAATCGACATTTTGCCAAATCGAAACAGCCACCATATTATTACTTAATATTTAGCTTTAAATCAAGTCACTTAAAAAATAGCTACTTTAGCCTTATGCTAAGTAATATTAATGAAATCATAGTTTTAAAGTATTTGTATATTTTTCTGATGCACACTGACATATATTTAACTGTTATAAAAGATTCATTTGTGTACCACCTCAAAGGATTTTAACATACCTCCACGCTTTGAGTCCTGATCTATTGCCTGCAACACCTTCTACATTAATGAATAGAGTATTTTAAAGTATAAATCTTGAAAACCCACTGGGCATCTTAACCAGCACTAACTACATGCATGCCATGAGACTTCAGTCTTCCCAGAACTTCCTCATACCTCCCAGCCAGTACTGTATCCAGAATCTCCATTTTTTTCTCCATTTCCCCAAATCCCATATATAAAAACCCCTGAAGTATTTATCTTCCCATCAATGTTAATTCTCTCTATTTATGCCCTAGTAATGAAAGATTTTACCCTAAAAGTATGTAACAGAACCCACCTGGCTTCCAAGTTTCCTATAATCCCCAACTACTTATTCAAAGAATATTTAAATTTATGTATGCAAATCATGTGTTATCTAAAGATAAACTAAGATATTTAGTAAACTCTAAAATAAGGTGGCCATTTCCGATACATGTTTACCAAATTGTTTTTGTTGGGTATTTTTAAATCTAGTTGAAGTATATAAGATTTCTCATGGTCTGTACTGAACTAATCCTTGAACTATCGTGGAAAAAAATATATTACATTTGCTGATCTCTTTCTAGGAAGCACCTTCTTGTTCAATGACATCAGTCATCCACTCCCATCTACTCTAAATATTGACTAAATCACCTGACTCTCTCTCTCTTTCTATACACACACACACACACACATACACACACATATATACACATAGCTAAGGTTCAACTCAGCATTTGGCATGAAAAAGAAGGACCATTTTATTATGACTGCAGTCCTTACCAAATTGTGAGTACCACAGTAATCTTAGGAACTTAATTTTTATCAATTTTAGACCCAAAAATCAGTGGATTGAACATGAGTTAATTTCTACTCTTGCCCAAAACCACACTAAAATGACAGGAAATGGAAGGAAGGAAGGAAGGAAGGAAGGAAGGAAGGAAGGAAGGAAGGAAGGAAGGAAGGAAAAGAAAAGGAAAGGAAAGGAAGGAAGGAAGGAAGGAAAGAAAAGGTACAAATCCACAACGGGGTGGGGAAAAAAAAAAACCAGGAGAGGCCAGGCCAGCAAATGAGATATATCAACAGAATTTTAGAAGATGGAAAACAGATGTAGAGTAACTCATTTACCAGAGCAGAGGAAGCTGAAACTTGAATTCCTATTTTGGTGGGGGGCTTACAGAAACAATACCACTGAGGGCTGAGTTGAGAGATGGAACTGAAAACAGGAGACCAGCTAATAAGTAAATACAAGGAACACTTAAACCCCTCCTTTCCCTAGTGTTCTCTCTCTCCCTCTCTCCCTCTCTCCCTCCCTCACTCCCTCCGCCCTTTCCTCTCCCCCACTCCTTCTCTCTCTCTTTTTCCATGTCCCCTCTCTTTCTATCTCTCAATCTCTCAATCTCTCAGCCTCCCAATTTCTCAATCTCTCTACTCAAACCTTTGCAGCCAAAAGACAGGAGGTTAGCTCTCTAGAGAAGCTAAAGAAAGGCAGGCTTTGGGATCAGGGAACTCAGACACAGAGGGAAAATATTAGACACCATACAGAAAACAAAGAGGTCCAATTACTCAGTCAACAAATATTTACAGAGGGCCTACTCTGTGCAAGGCACTGTTCTAGATATTGGAAATAATGGGGTAAACAAAACGGATAAAAACATTTGCCTTCATGCAGTTTATATTCTAGTGAGAGGAGAATCAATAAAAAGTAAAATATATAGTGTATCAGATGATAATAATACATAGAAAAGACAAGAAAGATTTAGGATGTGCTGGGGTAGGGGTGGAAGTAGGGCTATATAGTAGTTTCAAATAAATTATCATGGGAGCCAAAGATCTGAAGGAGTTAAGGGATTAAGCCATGCAAGTATGTGAGGGAAGAGGTTTCCAGACAAAGAGAAAGCAAGTGCAAAGGGACATCAAATAGGGCGAAACTAGAGATATTACATAAATGAAAAAAAGAAAAGGACATTATCAAAAAGAAAATTCAGTGACCAAGCAGAAGCTTAGAAATAGAGGGAAAAAATCAGTAGAGAGGTTAGAAGAAACATTGAAGAGATTTCCCAAAAAGCAGAACAAAAAAGACAAAAGAGATGGTATCAGAGCATAAAAAATAAAACTGAGGAGTCAATCTAAGATATTCATCATCCAAATAATAGGAGCTCCAGAAAGAACAGAAAACACAGAGGGAGAAATTACAGAAGTATATTTCTGAAAGAAAAGGATTTCCAAGCCGAAAGGGCCCCCTAAATTAGTACCCAACACAATGAATGAAAAACTTCCCACACCAGTAGACACAACATCATGAAGCTTCAAATCACCAAATTCAAAGAGAAAAGCCTAACAACTTCTAAAGAGAACAAACCAGATACACAGAAGCAGAAATTAGAGTCACACCAGTCTTTTCAATAGAATATTGGGATGCTAGAATGGAGTCAAAATTCGGAGAGAAAGTAATCATTAACTTAAAATTCTACACCCGGCCAAACTATAAAAACATTCAAATTCACAGTACAAAAAGGCACTTTAACAGTGAAAAAAGTTGTTTTTAGACATGCAAGGTCTCAAGAAATTCACCTTCCATAAGCACTTTCTTGGGAAACCACCGAGGGACATACTCATATTACGTAAGAGTTAAGAAAGGGACAAGAAAACCAGGAACCTGGGAGCCCAGGAAGAGAGGCAAAGGGAATTCCCAGAACACAAATACACAGCAGTTCTAGAAATAAAACAGACTGGAAAGATGGAAGGCCCAAAAAGATATCTCCAAGAAAAGAAAATGGTTGTCAATATAGTTTTCAATATAGTTTAGGGATAAATTAAGGATGGGTAACAAAGAAAACTATGCAAATGAGGAAAAAATAAGGCAATGAACTTCAGGATAAAACAAAAAATTGTAAAGTAGTACGTGCTATCAAAGCACTTTATATGGCTTAGCTGTTGCATATATGATTGTAGAATGAGAGAAGAGGGTGGGTCTGTATAGGAAGAGGGAGTTAGTAACGGAGGCTAACTCCAACCAAGGTAGAAAGTTAATAACTATTATTACCTAAATTGGAAAAATCAAAAAGCAAGAAAATCACGTTATTTAGACAAAACACACCAGACAATAAAACTGAAAGACATGAAAGTGGTTGCCTCTGGGGAGTAGAAATCTGTCACTAAGGGAACTGGGGCAGGGATCTGCTGTTTCTCCTTACAATCCTTACAACATTACTATACTACAAGCACCCTGGGAAATGCCATTTGCACTGTAAATAAAATAGCAAAAAGTGTAAAACCTCTTGAAAGATAAAAACTAGGGGTGGGGCACACATTAAGCTGATGTATTTTATATTCTGGTATATTTTTATTATGTTGAAACATCCGACAGGAAACACTACAGTAAGGAGAAAACAAGATGAAGGGTACTCCCAATTGCAGCATGAGTCCAAAGTCACATAGGAAAAAGTAGTACTTGAAGCTTCATAATCACACCCTTTCAGAAGAAAACAAGGAGGCAGAAAACCAGTTAGGAAAGCAAGTTTGTCTTTTATAAAAGTCAGATACTATAGATGCCAGTAAATTCCTAAAAACTTCAAGTTCTACACAGTAATAACATTAAGCAATTAAAAGCAATAACAGGTCTTCTCCAGAAGAAAAAATAGAATTTTTAGCAGCACACACACTGGGTGCCCTTGAGCAAATTATTCAATGTTTAAGCCTCAATTTTTCATAGGAAAAATGAACCATATACCAACTTCAAGGTGTTGCTGCAAGGACTGTGGATATCAACACATGTAAAGTACCAACTACAGTCCCTGACGGGCAGTCTATGCTCCAAAATAGTTCTTTTTCTTCCTTTTTTACAAATTTGATGATTATCAATTCTGGCCTTACTGGGTTACTTAAAAATGGAACATAGAATAAAGCCAACATAGTAGCAATAAAATGCATCTGTCCAGTACAAATTAAGCAGACAACAAAGCAGCTGATGTGAAAGGATTTGAAGCTGGATGGTGGCTGGAAGCAAAACAAGCAAGGACTCTTACCAAACGAAAAAAAAAAAAAAAAGCTGAATTGGACCAAGTCTCTAGATCAAACCAAATTAAAGAAAATACCAGAGGACAGAGGAACAGGTTTTCTACACTACAGGGTTGGTCAGTAAAATTCAGACTGTGGGAAACCAATATAGAACCCATCAAGTTCTTCAACAAATAAATTGCAAGGAGACTTAAGAGATGAAGGGAAAACTATAGTAGCTTCTTAGTCTTTAAAGGTATATCAACCTATCATATGTGTAGATCTTAACTGAATCTTGATTCAAACTAATTTTTTCAAAAACTGATACTTGAGATACAGAGAACAGAGTAGTGGTTGCCAGAGGTGAGAAGTCGGGGTGGGGGTGGGGTAAAGGGATCAAGGGGCATAAACTGCAAGTTACAAAATAAGTCCAGGGGATGTAATATATAGCATGGTGACTACAGTTAACAATGCTGTATTATATATTTGAAAGCTGCTAAAAGATCCTAAAAGTTCTCATTACCAGAAAAAAACTGTGTCATAATGAATGTTAACCAGACTTACTGTCAGGATCATCTCAATATATACAAATATCAATCATTATGTTGTATATCTGAAACTAAAATAATGTTATATGTTAATTACATCTAAATTTAGAAAATGATACTTAAAATAATTGGATATCTGAATACCAACAATTGATACTGATATTAAGAGCAATAGTAGTATTCATTATGTTTACGAAAGACTTATTTCCTAGAGATATATACTAAAATATTAAATGATGAAATTTAAAAAAGTCTTTTAAAAACGCCAAGCATACAAATAAGGTACAGCAGTAGGCTTTAAAGAACAAGAGATCTGACCCATGAAGTCTAGAAGGAAACTAGAAAGTGCATTCTTTATATATATTATTAAGGGCTTACTGTGTGCTGGGCACTGATTAATGGGCTCTGTAAACAATGACTGATAGTGACCTAAAGGTCAGTCTTTCACAAAGAAAGGAGCAGGAAATGACTGATGGCCCAAAAGGTAGAAAAACCCCAGTCTAAGGCCATACAGGAAAAAGAAAAGCCAGAAACCCCTACTCAAAGGCCATACAGATCTATGACTTTTTTGCACCTTCCAATTGGTATTTATTTAAAAAGGTGTGAATTCAGTAGTCTAAAGAAAGCAGATATCTAATACAAATAAATAAAAAGGTCTATAGGTTAAGACAAGGAAATGAGAGAGACTTCAGCAAAGCAGAGGGAGGATGACCTATGCAAACTGGGGCGGGAGCTAGTAAGGTCTAGCTGCTGACTGCTGTGATGGAGGAGCATGACCCAGTGTTTCCCAAGTGGGCCCAGATCCTCTAGTTTTTCTGGAGAATGCTATTCACACAAATTAAGATATTTGTGTGAAACCTGATTTCTTAATGTTGGCAACTAATTTAAAGTTAAAACACTATGTTGAAGGAAAATACGTCTGCATATCTATTTAGCGTACAAAAATATGTACTGGATTTATAAATGTCACATTTTAACACCGCATGCAGAGACTTAAACACTATCAATAAAAATTCCATTCACAGCATGCTTTCAGCAAGCTTACTGAAATTATGGAGAGGAAGTTATAATATAGCATATGCATACATCAGAATCAGGTACCTCTAACAACATAACAAAAGACTATATCCTCCTTGTGTGGAGAGAGACTGTTCCATGTGATCACTGTAAGACCAGATCTGGCCAGAACAGAGACTGCTTCCTGTAAATCCCTGCACAGACTCTCGGATAGACTCCTCCCCAACTGCCCCACTGAGGCTTGTTCCTGGAACAGGCCCTTGCCCTGCCCTTGGCAAGCACACAAAGCGTTTTCCCCTTATCTAGAGCGACTCACGCATCAGTACCCCATCCATCCTGCTCTGTTCTATGTAATTCTTCAGCACCTGCCACGCAGCAGAGGATATCCATGCCACCCTGCCACAGCCCAAGATGCAACTTGTTTGTAAATTTCCTCAAGAAACTCAATGTAATGCTGGAGTTGTCAGCCTTTCTTCAGTCTCTCAGATCTGGGAAGTTTTATGAACACCCTGTGTAACTGAAACAGCCTTGCCATCTATATGTTCTTCTGTATACTACCAAAAGAGGTAAACAGTTAGCTAGGAAAAAGTTTTCTGAAAGTTTAAAAATTCTAGAAATATTGTACTGAAACTGTTAACAAGTGGTTTTTAACTCGCGATTACCATAAGAAATTAGTTTCATATCAAAGACTGCACTTCCACACAGATCATTGTTCCTGACCACTGCAAAAAAAAAAAAAAAAAAAATTTGCTTACCACATATGCATAATCAACCCACTCACTAGGTCTTTTCTTAACGTAACAATTTTCACAGATGCCAGGTTATCATGTAAAGCATTATATAAGCACTTGCTCATTTAATCCTCATATAACACTGTGAGGTTAGGTTATGTTTGTAAACCCCATACTAAAGGAAACTGAGGCTTTGAGAAATAATTTACCCAAGGTTATATTAGCATAAGTGCCATGTTGCCCAGTTCCAAATAGTGTGGACTTGTTACTAATCCCTTCTATATCAAGATTCCCATTAAAGAAATCTGTGAGGAAATAAAAGCCTATTTTTTAAATTCATAGGTAAGAATTTAAGAAGACAAGATTACATCAGAATTCAGTTTAACCTTGATAACTGAATAAAAGGAGACAACTAAAAGAATTCAATTTAACAGAAATAAGGGTGAAGGGGGGAACATAAGTGATGAAAGTACAATAACCTAAAAAAGAAAAAAGAAAAAAAGATATCCCCTAACTTTTGATTTTCTAATCTCAAAAATAAGACTTGAACTCCATTAGCAGTTTTTAATCTTTGCTCTTTCTCAAAACCCTTTAAAAAACTGCTCCCAAAAATCTCTCTCCTCCCTCTCTTTTCCCCCACCCACTCCACACACCTATACACACACCAATTTACTAAGTCACAGGTAGTTTGTGAACCCCTGAGGCCCACCCTGGACCACACCCTTCCCCACTTATGCCACTTCTCGCCCCAGGTGGATTGTGAACTAAATTAAATGATCACCACACTCCCTTTCCATCTTCTAGTTGGATGAATCTAACTAAAAAACAAGTAGCCTGTTTGAACAACAACAACAAAAAAAAAAAAAACAAGAATTATGGCAGAGTGTACACTACATTTTAATTTAATGTCTTCAAGCATGTGCACCAATACTGGTAAAACATAGGAAACTCAAAAATATCATTAAACTCAGCACCATCGCCACCATAATGGTAAGTCTAGATCTGAAGCTCATCAGAAGGTCCAAATACCTGAATTCAGGACTTGGAAAAGATGACTGGAGAGCTGGGTGGTAATCAGACCTATATGAAAAAAAAATTTTAAACCAAAATTATCTTGGAATAGGCAATTAGAGGGTAACATAAGTCTTTTAAGCATTTGAAAATTCTTCCACGGAGACAATGAGGTCATAAAAAGAGCAAAGCAAGAGAAAACTAGGTGTTCAATTATAGTATGAAAGATTTAGTTTAGATACAATGAACTTCCCTACCTGACCTAGACAGTAAGGTTCTACAGGTGAACAGTGACAAAATCACTTTGGAGCCCTTTCCATGCCCTCTGGCTCTCACACTGGAAAAAGCTAAAACCCTCTCCAGGTCACTGAATTTAGTTACATATCTAAGATGTCAGCTTGGCTACCTAAAGGATACTTAAGATACTTCTCAGAGTGAATAAAAAGATAATTCTTATTCCTCAAATTGATTCCATACTATTATAAAGATTAGTTGGAAGGCAATCTATATGCATGTACACCTTTATGATTCTACCATGCCTAAGTGAAAAAATACCAAAATGCAGAGAAGTTATCTGTAAAATGAAAACATATTTCCATTTGTAAAGTAACTGAGAATGTAAAATTAGTCCCATTTTAATCTTGGTGGGGGGATCCTAAGCAGTATGAATGAATTCATAGGCTACATAAGGTCTATTCCTATACCAAGGGGTAAGAGACATCACTTTAAAAATGAGAAATTTGCCATGCTACCCTGAACAAGCCCCATCCCCACTGATTTTGGAAGCTAAGCAGGGCCGTACTGGTTAGTACTTGGATGGGAGACCACCTAGGAACATCAGGTGCTGTAGGCATAAAAAGTAAAAAAATATATATATAAGGGATTGTAAACTGAAATCTTACATTCAATTGCAGATTGTAATCTGCAATCTGTGAAGTCAACCAAAGGTTGCCTCACTAAAAGAATTTTTTAAAAATAAAAAATATAAATAAAAATGAGAATTTGGGGGAAAAATCATTGAAATTCTCACTCAAATAAATAATATCCCAAACACTATTTAAGAAAATAATGTACATATTATTCTAGACATGAAAAACACACATCTAAGAAACCCACAGATCTCAAGCCAACCACAAAACAAAAGGAAACGACACCAAGTACAAAGAAAAGCAAATTCTCTATATGAAATATCACCTAAATATCACCTATTTCTACATGTAATAGTACCAAGTACTACAAAGCCAACTGCAGCTTTCAGACTCTTCACCAAAAGCACCTCCCATATATTCCTTAAAAGCTTAACAAACCAATTCATCAAATTCATTAACTACAATGTCATAGATAATTCACATCACAAATATATATTTTTTAACGTGTATATGTCTATGTATTTTGTATGAGAGAGTTCCTTCATAATATTCCCTCTGCCATACAAAATACACAAACATATACTTTATAAGAAAAAAAAACTTTTAAAAAAAGCACTGGTTATCACTATCAGTTATTTCTAACTGATAATAGAGATGATTCCTTTCTTTGCTTTCTGGCTTACCTATAACTTCTAAATAATTATATTATTTATACTTGGAGGCCCTTCCTCTGTAGTTACTAACACCAGGCACTGACTTCATTTTGGATTTTAGTCTGGGGCACTGCCCAGTCAAAGAAGGATAGAAATATTATGAGTATCAAGTTGCTGGTTTGTGCCAAAATATGCCATTCCCAAAGGATGCTCTTTCTGGCATCTGTGGAAGAATCATCTACAAATCTATTAACTCGGGCCTTCCAAAGAGGCTGGTAAAGTTTGTGTGTTGGGGAGAAGGAACAAGGGCTGAAAATGGATTTGCTGACTCCTAAAGGTCTAGCCCTGAGATTCCAAGATGCTATAAAAGGGCAGTAAATTAGGGTTTGGCTAGTATTTGCTAAGTACTAAAGCCAGCATAAACATTTACTTGAGGCTTTTAAATCTGTAAGGGTACCCAGTGGTTAGGTACAGTAATTCTGAATCTGAAAAAGCAAACAAGGCCACTGGAAATGTTTCTAAATAAAGTGGGGGAAGGGAAGCACATTTCCTTGCTTTCTCTAAGTAAACAATACAGATTTTTAAAATGCAAATTTGACTCTCAGCACTATTGATCCCTATACTATTTTATTGCCTTCAGACATTTTCCAAAAAGTACACACACAGCTTTTAAACAGGCTACTTCAGTTCCAAAAAAATAATAACAATAAAATAAAATAAAAACAACGAAAAAGGCTCCTACTTTACTATGGAAATAGAAACAAAATCAAATTTTCAAAAATATTTAGCATTCTGTTATATAAACTATAACTCCCACATTCCTAAATAAAATGGCAAAGATAGAACCTTTGTAATTCTCTACCACAGTAATATGAGAGTAGTGATTCAGAGCAAAACCTGATGTTAAACATAACTATACAATATTACTAATTACAGAGTAATTTTACCAATAAATATTTTGGTTGAGAACTCCTTTGTCATCTTTGCAAGTATTTTTAGTTGAAAGCAAGTGGTTGGGTAGTACACATGGACATGGTTATGATTTTTAAAAATCTATTTTTAAAATCTGGTGACTAGATAGGTTTTCTAAACTCAGTTCTTTAGAACTGGTAATTTGGAAAGGGTAAACCACAAGAACATTAACATAGAGAAGCAAAGAACCTGACAAGTTCACCAACTCAGATCAGCACAAAGTTAACTTGGAAATCTCTCAGTGCTCACAAATCTGATGGGCCCAAACAGTCACTACATATAATGACTGCACTAACTCTTCAAATACCGTAAGAGCTATCTGAATTCCCTTGTCTTATATTTGAATAGGTCTTTTTCGGTGAGCCTCTCTTCAGGTGCGTCCCCTAAATCTGCATATTTGCTTCTTTCCACTTGGAATTAAATTTCAGATTTTAATATACATACTCAGTTGTATATATACCCAGTTTAATATACAGAGTTGAAAACACTCCATAGCAGTTTAAAAATTTTATAAAAGTCAGAAATAATCTTATTAAAATGAAATTCTAGTTTTGTTAAATGATTTTTTAAATCGCTTTTAATTGTTTTGCATAATCTCCATCCAATTGAGATATTAAGAATTTCAAGTTAGGGGCTCAACTCATCCACATATTTTCTCTGGAAAGTCTTTGCACACAGTGCTATAACTACTTCAACTAGAGGTAAAAAATTAAAAAACTGTTATGACTAGGTCTTTCTTAAAGAGGAATATTTTAAAAAGGAAAGAAAATGTCTCCTCCCATTACTCTAAATGAGCAGCCTCTTGTTCTCAGCAGTCCTTCTGCACACAAGACCACTACTGACTTCAGTGGGAATTCTGCCCAAAAAGTGAGGAAGACAGGATAGGATTAAATTAGCCCTAAATCCATGCCATTGTTCCCAGCCATTCTCACTTGAACAGTTCTCCAAAGACCTCCAAAGAGCAGATACCTGAAGTTTGATGATAGTTCTCAAACTGAATCATCAGACTGATCACCAAAGCTCTGTAGGTGACACAGCCAAGCTCTCTGAAAATTGTACCAGCCTGATGGATATACTGGGTTGGCCCTTAACGACAATTCAAGATTGCACTGCAAAACAGTCCCATCAGTGACTGCAACGCCAATCCAGTAATTTCTCACAGCAATAAACCTGAAAATGGAAACGGAATAGGATTAAGGGCTGTGCTATTTGTTTCCCAGAAAAACCTGTTCCAAGCCTGAAAATTCTAAGCCCAAGATTCTGCCATCAAGAAATTGACTCAGTTTCGCTCAAGTCCTCAACTCAAGGGGAAATACAATAGGACATCAACTAAAATGCTAATTCTCAATACAGTGTTATAAGACCATAGAAATAATGAATTCCGGTGAGAGAAGAACAAAAACAAGAGGAAAAATAAGGAACGGAAGAAAATGGAAGAATAAAGGAAAAACTCTTAAGAGTCATTAAAAAAAAGCTGTAACATGAACAAGACAGCAAGAGAACAATGACACACACATGCCATTTCAATCCAAGAAGTTCAAAAACCTAAGGGAAAGATGTGATTCAGAAAAGAAAAAATATATCTACAGTTCCTCTTGGTTCCACCTTCCTTTCCAGCCATCCCAGGACTCTTAAAAACAGAGCCAGCAGTTGTGGTGATGGGGCATTCAATTTAAGGAGTCTTCGGGGGCAGTAGAGAGGACTCCACACAGAGACCCCTCCTCCAAAAAAAATCAGACTCTAGGCCAGAGCTCTTCAGACCTCACCAAAAACAAACAAACAAACAATAACAAAAAAACCACCCTGACCTCAAGGGTGGTTTGAGATCTTGGGAAGCATAATGACTGACGTCCCACCGCAAACTTCCCTTCGGCTGCTGGGGGCAGAGTCTCGGGCTGGGGATAGGGTCCCAGACGCCAATTTCAACTCTGCAGGTTCCATTCGGTTCTCCTCTTCATCATTCCATTGCAACTCACCTAAAAATGCTCCCAGCCCCGGAGGCAGAATAAATGGCATCTGTAGTGAGATGGCCTGGTCAGAACTGTAAGGATCAGAGTGCGAAACGGCGTTCCTCTCCGCATTGGCAAGAGCGGACACCGGGCCGAACTTGCCGGGCGCGTGGGGCTAGCGCGCGGCCCCAGCCTGGCTTCCTGCAGTGCCCACGCGAGCGGACAGCCCAGGGAGGTGCGGAGTCCTCGCCCGCGCGTTTCCCTGCCAAAATCACTCTCCTGAAAGGCGCCACCACATACATCCCCGGAGCCACCGCGCACATCGCCGGGAGCCAAAGGCGGGTGGCTGCTCATGGCTGGGACCGGCTCTCGCGCCTTGGCCCTCGCTCGGGATGGAGCGGATTCCTCCTCCAGCCGTTCCTTGGGGCCGAGGACGCGCGACTTTGAGCCCACGGCATCCAGAGGAGCCGGCACACTCTTCACCAAGCCCCCACCTCTCCCGGATACGAGACTCGGCCCCAGCTCTGAGAGAGGGGGGGCAGAGAAAGACAGTGGAGCAGCGAAGTGGGGATCCGGCCTGGAGCAATAGGACCCGGACCCCGGAGAGAGAATGGGGTCCTGTAGAGAAGAGGAGAAGGAGAGGGAGAGAAAATCCCAAAGCCGGCCTCCCTCCCCACGGTGGGACCGTCCCGCCACCGCTTCCTGCCCAAGATCAGCTTCCCAGCTGCAGCAAGAGTAAAAATCCGAGCCGCCCATGCAGGGGACTACTCAGTCGGCTCGGGCTCCCCGGCCCCAGGCCCGCCATTCCGCAGCCCGCATGCCTCCTTACCCAGACACCGCACCTCGCGAGCTCGCTCGCACAGGACCAGTCCACCTTCAGCCCCAGCCGCCGGGCCGCCGCGCCCGCCTCCTCCCTCCGCTAGGTTTCAAATTGAAATTCCCTGGCTGGGGCCGTCAGAGGACTCGGCGCGCCAGCCCCGCCCCCTCGCGGCGGAAGCCCCTCCCGCGCCCCCGCCGGACGCGCCCCCGGCGCGGAAACCCCCTCGGGCCGCGCCACGCCCCCGCGCTGGCGGGGGTGGTGCTTCCCACGGGATTCGCTAGGAGCGGTTGCCGAGTACCCCAGGCTGGAAGGATCTCTTGCTCTCAGAGCTGCCCTGGATAATGACTGTTAATGCCTGTGTGCAAGGCGTTCTTACCCACGAATCCCTCGTAAATATATCCTTTTATCAACTTAAAAAACTTATTTCTACTAAGTGAATTCATTGACTAAACCTTATTGAACATCTATTTAATGGCAGAAGAAGCTAAGCCCTGGAAACAAGAAAATAAGGAAAGCTGGGTGCCCTTCAGTCTAGAGTGGAAGTTCTTTCACAGAGTGTGTCGGAGAAGAACAATTTATTCTTCCCATGGGATGGACAGAAGGAACTGGGGAAACTCCAGGGAAAAGGGGAATTTATGCTGAACCCAGGTGTGAGTAGGATTTCTCCAGTTGAGACCAGAGAGCCTGGATTACAGAGCAGGACATGGTTGAAGAAGAAGCTGGAGACCTAGGTCAAGGCCAATTGTGAAAAGACACACACAAACAGTAAGTCCCTGTCCTCTTGTGTAACCACACCGCTTTCTCTTAGATTCTGTTTTTTTCATCTTTTCTGTGTTGGCATGTGGAAGGAGATGTGCAGGTCATTGCCTTCAGTGTCTTCCACACATGCACCTTTTGTCCTTTGCCTCCTCCTATCTCTACTGAGGTCTTTAGTGACTCCATCTCGGCCAGAGTAAAGTCTTTTCTTTCCTTAACATAAATTTTCTAAAATTAACAAAACCTCAGTTATAATACCTTCTATGTGTATGATGCATTTCAGTTGACAAAGTACATTCATATATTTTATCATTTAATCTTCACAATAACTTTATGAAAAAGGCAAGGCAAATATTATCTCTATTACATCAAAAAGAAAATTAAGAGCCAGGAAGATAATTTGCCAAGGTCCTGTTAGTAAGTAATAAAAATAATAATAGCTACCATTTATTGCATGCCCTAAATGCTAGGCATTATTCTAAGTCCCTCATGTGTGTTAATTAATCCCTCATATGCTAAGTACCCAAATTAAACCTAGTAGGGTACACTAATACAGAGAAGAATACTCAGGAATTTTACCAGACAATACTATTAGGAACCTTCAGGTACATTTGCAATGAAAATCATGATCCCTCATTTTTACAAGACTTAAAACTAACTATATATTTGTTAAAAATAAATTATAAAAGAGAGTTCCTAAAGTTTATAAGCTTTAGGACTTACAAAACCTTGATCTATCTCTGATGGAAAATAATAGCAAAATAATAGCATAAATGGAGGCACAATTAATAAAATATAAAGAATGCCCTTATCATAGGTAATGATATCCATACTATATTCTCTGTTGAGTCATGTGAATCACTTCTATATGCCACCTTTTAAGAGGAATATTAACAAGCTAATTAGATCCATAGATGAGTGACCTTGATAATGTGAAATCTAGCAAGATTTAGCCTAAAGAGATGATTATAGATGTGCATTATGGGTGCCAAGCTCAACCAGGTGGAAGTATTGGAGTGACTCTGGTTTGAGAACCTGCCCTTCTTTTACCATAGGTGGGAAGACTTGACAATTCACTCTCATGTTCTGTCAGATTAAGGTGATCTCAAACTTCACTGGGAATGCATGAATTCCCAGTTCCACTACCATAAGAAATAGACACCACACAAACGCCAACAGGAGTCACACTATTGCCTGGCCAATTCTTGGAGCTGCTTAAAGTTATCTGTGGTTTCATAATCCCAAAACTTAATGACAATCATGTTATTGCTCTTGAGTCTTCACGGTAGGCATTCAATCCAGGCTCAACAGAATGGCTCATCTCTGCTCTATGTAGTGTCAGCTGGGAGGCTGAACACTGGATGAAGGATCCAAGATGGTCTCACTCACATGTCTGGCAGTTGGCACTGCCTGTCAAATGGGGAGTTTAATTTTTCCTCCACGTGGACCTTTCGGGGCCTCTCTTGTTTCATGTGGCCTCTTAGCAGAATAGCTCAGACCTCTTTAAATGTCACCTGGGTTCTGAGAGAATAAGAACAAAAGCTATAAGGTCTTTAAAGCCTAGGACCAGAAGTCACACAGCATCACTTATGCCCAATTCTGTTGGTCAAAGCAAGTCAGAGAGCCAGCTCCAAATCAAGGAGAAGGAATCACAAGACTACACCACTTGATAGGAAGGGTGGAATGTATGTACAGTGATGGGAAGAATTGTTGGCAGCCATTGTGGTAAACAAGTCACCACAGAAGCCATATTTTTCTAGTCTAGTATTAGAGTCTGTCCTCAAGCAACCCTTCTCTTTTCCATCTGCAGTTAAGTTTTCAACAGGTCTTCCTCAAAAGCATCACATGTCCCTTTTTCAATCCAAGTCTACTGAGTGATAATCTCTTTTTGAAAGGCCACTCCTAAATATTGCTAATAACAGATGTAAGCATCTCAAGCCTGCCAAACTGAGGTATTCCTCAATTGTAGTTAGTGTTGTGCCACACACACACACACCCCTGCTTCATATGGCTTGCTGACAAAAAAGCCTGGACATGCTGATTCCCATAAGCTATAGCAAAATCTCCAAAGTTGCTCTTTATGGGATCTCATGGTCCATTGCTCCCTAGAACTAGAAGCAGAAATAGGATAGGTCCAATAAAAATCCCCCAAAAAGCTACATTGAGGGAAAGGGTGAAACAAAGATGTATTATTTCCATTTAACAATCTGAGTGTCATTATATACCAGACCTCATGCCATGCTCTGGACATACAAAAATGGATCATACATTGTCCCTGCTATGGTAGAGTTCACAGTCTGGTAGATAATACAGCTGGTAAAGGGAATCAGGAATTCTGGTTTTTCTCTGTGCCCTCAAATTGTCTTCACTCCCTAGAACAGACAACATGTAGTCGCTGCCATTTTATGTAGATTATATATGAAATAAAAGGATAAAACCATGTTTCTTAATATCAATATATAAGCATCATTGAATTAGTCTTATTTTATAATAGTTCAATTCAGGTAATAACACAGAGCAAGTTTATAAAAGCTTATATTTGACTGATTCTCATTGATAAATAAGGTTATAAGGCCTTTCCAGGCTCATTCCCAGAAATAAACATAGAGTCTAAGGAAAAGAAGAGTCAGTAGAAAGAATCTTATGGGCATGGATCCCCATTTTGCAGGGAACGAGCAGATGTCCTGTTATGGGAAATGGTTGAGACAGAACACCAAACTTTAATGGCAATGGATTGGCATGTGACTCCCCGCCACAGGTTGTAGTTAGTTGACTTGCACTTGCTAAGCATTTTCCCACAAGTGACTGGAGGGAAAGCTTAGTCAGGTGAAAGAGAAACACTGAACTTCCAGTTCCCACTTAATTAGATGTGGGGATTGGGAAAGCAAAATGACCTTGAAACAGCATCATTGTACTTTGCTGGACAAGCAGAAACACCACAATACAATGGAGAACTTCTCATGTGCCATGACAGTGAGAGCCAAATTCTTTGGGCACACTGTGAGGAGGAACACTGCCTGTGGAGAATAATTTGTAAGTAGTTTCAGCAAATAGTGGTAAAAACAAAACAAAACAAAAACAAAACAAAACAAAAAACCATAACAGCTATAATAGTAGCAGCAGAAGAGACTGTTAAATAAAAAGCACCAGGAGAAAAATTAGAAGAGCAATCCCCTGGATTATATGGGTTTTGTTAGGGATATTTACATAACTAAGCCCTGACTGGCCAGTTTGTAAAATAGCCCCTGGAAATAGTGGAGACAGTGGGATTGGAATTGGAATGTTGTAGTTTCTAAGCAAACAAATTCTTCCACTTGGAAAATGGACCATCTTAGGGGGTGGTCCTTAGTTTATTCGAAACAGATGTGTGGTGAAAGGTTGGTAATAGTAAAGTACTGTCCTTCAATCTAGTTTCATGTGATTCCCTGAAACACACGAATTTGCTCTACTCACTGAAACATACTTAGAAAGATAAGGATTTTAAGATTGTCTATATGCAGTTGCTTCCTGTGACCCCAACCTCTCCAGAGGACTATCCTCCGGAAGAGTACAATCACTGGGAAGAAGCACACACCCCCAAGGTGATAAAAAGGACTACTCAACTATATGCTTTATGAGGGCAGAGATTTAATCTACTTTATATACCATAGTATTTTAGTTTCAAGCACAGGGGCTCATGCAGGCTTACTTACTTATTTGTTTAAAGGAATAAAAGCATGAGCCTAATTGAAAATGGACGAGTTAACTTCTATTCCCCATATTTTAACAGATCTAGTATTCAGGGGAACATTCTCAATACATATATCTAAAAAGATGAATATAATATTTTTTTAACATTTTTTAAATGCATTGCTGTGTTTGATTTTTTTAAAAGGCAAAAATAATTGTAAGAGGCCAAAATCCATGAGAACAAGCCAATTTAAAAAGGTAAGCAAATACTGGCACAGGCCTCTACACACACTGATGAAGTTGTGCCCTGCATGAGAGCATCCAATCACAATGAAAAATGAGGCAATATTTGGGCCTCACTCAGCTTCTCAAGGCTCGTATCATGATACAGGCCTGAGTCAACCCCTTTACCCTTTTCAAATTCATCCACCCTTACAGGGGGCCGGCAGAAGCACTGAGCTGGCTTTTGCCTGGCATGATCTGCATATCTCTGGAAGTTTTAGGTCTTTGTCTTTAACAGACCATATTATTAGAAGACAGTTGGATCTGTAAAGCAATAACATTGGTGAGTATGTTAGGAAAAAAGTTTTCTCTACAGACAAACTATGCATTAATTCTGAGAGGAAGAGGAAAAGGGAACCCATCTCCCTAAGAATTGCTAACACAGGCGCACTGTCACCAAGATTCAGAGTTAGAATATGTGGCTTGAGAAACTCCAACACAAAAGTTTACACCTGGCAGAAGCAAATGTAAATCATGTCTGACAGATTTACTTTGAACCAAATTCTCAGTTAAAATTACAAGGAACATAAATTAACAATTAAAAATTATAAAATACATGTATAAGCAAGACATCATAAGCAAAAATCAGTAAAATTAACAGTATACAGTTTCAAATCCTCAAGGGTTGTAGTTATAGGAATTGTCAGACAGAATATAAAAGTATGTTTAATATGTCTGAAATATTTTTAATTTGAAACAATAAGTAAGCAATAGTAATCATAAATAATAGTGAATAACATAAATATTAAAACTGATCACTTGGCCTTCACATCACCCTTTGGGAATTGGGAAGTCAGGGTAAAAATACTAAAAATGGAGGTAAAAAATTAGGTGGTAGAAGTTAGTCCAATTATAATGCAAACTATAATCAATGTAAATGGATCACATGTCTAGTTTAAAGGCAAAAACTGACAGATTACCATTTCAAAAATCCAATTGTATGCTGTTTAGGTACAACACACCTAAAATCCAAGGACAAAGAACAACTCCAGCAGGATTGAAAAAAATAAGTCAAGCAAATGCTAATTAAAAGAAAACTGACATAGCTAAATTAATAGTAGAAAAATTAGATTTTTTCCTCTTTTTAATTCCCACTCCCCACTTCCACCCCTGATCTCTGAAGGTGGGGTAGCTCCTCTAACTAGGGGGGAGGGTGGCAGGGCCAGCATACCTGGGGTGCAAACCCAGGACTTTCTGTGTGTAAAGCAGACATGCTAACCACTACACTATGGAGCCACCCCTCAATAAAATGGATTTTAAGGTATAAAGATGTACTAGGGATACAGTGAATCAATAATATTGAAAAAAAAATTTAATTCTGCAGGAAGGTATTCATCTTATACCATAACTTCAAAATATATAAAACTAATATGAACAAAATTCCTGGTGAAAATTAATAAACTATCATTAAGGAAAATCAAGCACCTCTATCAGTATTTAACAGAACAAACAGACTCAAAAGGAATATATAAGAATTTAAAAATACAATTAACACTCTTGGTATAATAAACATATGTAGAAAACTGCACTTAGCAGCCACAGAATATGCATTTTTCTCAAGCATAAAAGGACTATTTATGAAAATTACATACTAGCCTGTAAAATAAGTCTCAACTTTCAAATTTCAAATTCAAGTCTCAGCTTTCACACTACTGTTATCATATCCCATGTTATGACTTCATAGCAATTAGGTAATACATAAATAGTAACTAAATAACATTTTAAACTCCTTATATCTGAGGAGAGTACTTCCTAATAATTCATGGGGAAGTTAGGAAACAAGAGAAATTAAGAAATGTCTCAAATAATTATGACATGATTAGAACAATAGCAGAATTCAGCTAAAATGGTGCTTTAAAAGAATTCATAGCCTTAAATGTACGTATTGAAAAGAAGGAAGACTAAACATTAATAAGATAAGCATCCAACATCCATGATTAATTTTAAAGAGAATATTCCCTAAGAGAATAATAAATATAAAAGAGGAAAAGAAAGATCTAAAAAACTCAAAAGAGAGAACTCAAAAGAGAGAATCATAGCAGTCAAAATTTGGTTCAATGAAAATATTTGTAAAATTAATCTCTGGCAAAACCGATCTAAAACAAAGTCAGATGGACCCAGTAAACAACAGTAGGAATAATAAAAAAGAAGCAGATGAAGCTTTAATTTAGTTAAAAAGAGTTCTTTTAATTCAAAATCTAGGTGTGTTTTAGAGTATTTGACATTAAGACTTACTACAAAGCTACAGGATATTTCTAGAGGATAGACAAATATACTACCGAAACACAATAGAATGTCCCAAAACAGAACCACACATATATGGTCACTTGACTTATGAGAAAAGTACCACTGTAGAGAAATAGAGAAAAGATGGTCATATCAATAAATGATACTGAATCCACTGGATAGTCATTTAGGGAAAAAAATTAATCTTGAGCCACACTTCTTTCTATACTTATAAAACAGCAATAGCTGAATATTAAACCTGTGTAAATGGTAAAACAATAAAGCTCCTCTCTATAAGATAATATAAAAGAATGTCTTCATGATCTTGGAATAGGCAACAATATCTTAAAATTAACATACACACACATACACACACAACACTAACCATAGGAAACAGATTGATCAATTGTACTTCATTAATATTAAAAATATTTGTTCATTAAACAATCTTTTTAGGAAGAGAGTGAAAAGCAAGCTGCAAGCTGGAAGTAAATGTTTGGAATTCATATATCTGACAAAGTATCCTTAACTAATACATATGTATATATAAAATACCTACAAATTAATTTTTTAAAGCCTGAAAACTCAATGGAAAATGTCCAAAAGACATGGAAATTTCATAAAAACAAGATACTCAAAAGTTCAACGAACATTTAAAAAGTTGTTCAACATCATTAGTCACCAGTGAAATGTAAATTAAAATCATAGTGGTATACTACTATAGACTCATCAGAATGGCTAAAATTAAAAAGAACGACGGTAAATGTTAGGATGGGGAGAGTACAAATTGCTAAAACCAATTTGGAAAACTATTTGGCAGTGTATACTAAAGCTGATTATATGTATCTTATGTTTTCAATATTCTACTCCAAGGAATATATTCTGAAAAAATGGGTATTTAATGCACCAAGATAGGTATTCAAATGTACATAGCAGTATTTTTGTAATAGCCCTAATAACAGAATATTGCTACAGGCAAACATGAATTTACCTCAAAAATATAATGCTGAATGAAAAAAAAAAAAACAGACACAAAGGAATGTGTACAGTGCAATTCTATTTATATAAAGTTGAAAAACAGGCAATCAATGAAGATGGTTAATTTTGCTGTGGAGTAATGACTGGCAGGGATTTCTAGGATACTGGCTGTTTTATTCCCTCATGTGGGTAGTGATTACACAGGTGTGATAACATTACAAAATTTCAGTGGGGGGTAACCTTATGATTTATGTACTTTTCTGTATGAATGTTATATTTCAATTTAAAATGTCTAATTGAAAAAGACAAATGCTGAGAAAAAATAGGTATCTATATAGCCTCTAAGTAGTAGTGTGTCTCTTTTTATCTTAGATCTTCATAGCAGAAAGAATTAAGAAGCTCTTCACTCTGAATATATTACCAATTGTCTTAAAAATATTCAAATCAGTTCTAAATAGCAATAGATATTGCCCTTAACATTTGGTTTAATAACATTGATTTGTCTCCTTAGCTCCAACCCGTTAATTATTGCTAAATAAGTAATTACTAGTTTTTATTTTCATTCTTGAAAAAAATTTTAAAATTTTTAAATATGCTTTTGTCCCTCAAAATTATAAACACTTTTAGGTTTCTTTTTTGAATAAATATATTGACTCTTTCTCAACAGTAGTTTTGCTTTGTATTCAGGAAGAATACAATTACTGACTTTAAAATAAATATGTGGTAGAAATGTATTTCTATCATTCCCAAGGTATGTATTCTTTATTTTTGACTAATATAACAATGTGAGTTGGAAATTATTGTTTTTGTGAATAATCAAGAAATTCGGACAATAGCATAGTTGTGTTTGTATACATGAGCACGTCTGAAGAAATATATCTTTATCACATGTAAGTTCTAAAGTGAGAAGGATTATTTGTTTTGTTTTTCTTTTTTGAAACAGAATATGGGATGCATAGTTTGTGAGAGAACCTAGGTAGGCAAAGGAAGGCTTGTTCTGCTATATTGTTATACATCTAAAAAAAAAAAAAAGAAACCCAAAACTCAAAACGAAACAAAAAAGGATAGAAGACAAATCAGCATAGAATATAATAAGCTAAGAAAAGTAAACAGGTTCTTTCTTTCCAATTTGGTGGCATGGTCCCTTTGTTGGATCACAGAACAATTTTTGTAAAGCGGATTCCCAGAGGAAAGGATGAAAAACAAGGCCCAGGAAACAAGTAATAAAAGCAATTGAAAACCACTTCTAAATAAGTATTTAACCAATCGTTTAGAATACAATAGGGTTCATTCTAAGCAGGTGAAATTTTCTACTTCAATAATATTTACAATATAGGCCTCCTTTAAAGTTCTTTAAGCTACACTCAAAGAACCAGTTCTTTAAGCTACTACACTCAAAGGATTGAAAGCTTAATTCTCAACCATTCTTACCGGCTTAGTGCTATATTGTAAGTACTTCTGTAAAAGAAATGTGTGTTTTTGAACTCCCATCAATTCAGATGGAAAAGATAGTGATGATCAATAGACAGAAAGCAATAAAGCACCATTCACAAGTGTAGTAATAGTACAGGTTCACCACACACCCAGATGACAATGACTACCAGTGAGATTCTGCTGTATTATTACTTACTTAAATTTCAACTGTTTCTTGTTATTTTCTGCAGTCTTAAGATATTGCCTATCTTTAAAACAAAGAAATCAAACGTTTAAAAATTTCTCTCTCACTTTCAGTCACAAGTCTTTTTATTTGTTTTCAAATCAAATCCCTTCCTCTCATCCTCAGACTCCAGTATTTGAAGTGTAACCATTGCCTTTGAGCACCTCGTTAATATTTATACTCCTTTTTTTAAATTGATTCCTCACCTTTCATATATTTTACTATTCATATATCCAAACCTACAGATCTAGACACAAATTTTACTTCCTACTGCACAAATTGTCATTCACTTTGATGTTATCTCAAGTCCAATTAAATTGTTTAGCTCTGTTACCAGTGGTCTGAGTTGACAAGGCACTGCACTTGATCCGTATCCTTTGATGTCAATAAGCCATCAAGTTTGTTGCCCAATTGGTAAACATTTGAAGGAAGAGATACGAACATGGGAAGTCATTTTGTCATTATTTCTATTTCATTTCCTTTATAATCTTAGAGAAAAGTCTATAATCCTGTATTTATTGTGAGACTATAACCATGTAAACTACTTTGAAGTTATGACTTCAAAAAGGTTTTCAACATCATGAGGTCTAACAGGGCAGAGGAGACTTACTTTATTATAAATCTTATTTAATCGGCAAAGAACTTTGATAATTTACAAAGTTTCTAAACAAAATTATCTAAACATCTGGAAGCTATTAAAGTAATGAGGAAGTTATGCCACAGTTACATTTAAGAAGATATTTATATTATAAATTCCTTATAAAGTAAGCCTGTGAAAAACAAAACTAAATTACTATTATCATTTTACTCAAATTTTTCATATTAATTAGGCCTTGACATTTAAAAATATTGTGATTTAAATATAAGATTACTCTTTTGGAGAACGACAACTTAGTGCTTACCTTATGATTGATATATAAATGCTTATATTAATAACAGTGTAAGATAGTATTTGTATATAGTTTGATATATATTAAACATATTAAAATATTATAGACATAGAGGTCACACAGAGTTAGCTTTAAATTTCAGCTCTGCCACTCACTAGTTGTATGAACTTAGGTAAGATACATCAACTCAGAGAAAAGAGATAGCCTTCCAACACAAGGTGATTAGGTGAGATAATACTACAGAACTTATTAGCACAGTGCCTAGCATTGAGTATACGCTTAATAAATGTTTCTTTCTTTCTTCTCTTCCATGTTGCTTCTTCCTCCCTTTCATCACAACTGTCAGCATGTTACACTGGTTACACTGGGTTTCCACTTCGAGGTCTATGGGGATGGTAAATAAAAGTTTTTAAAAACTTCCCATTTACTTTCTATTTTTCCATTGTCACCAACTGTTTAAAACACTAGAAATCCTCAAGAGGACTATGTGTTTAGGGCAGACTTGAGTATATTTCCTTTGGCAGTAGGTCATGGGTAAAAAAAGAAAACTCTTGCCTATTGATCCCTATTCTGAGCCATTCAGTACATTGGATTTTATAATATTTGCTGATTTTATCTTCATACTTGTCAGATCTGCCTGACTCCAAAGCTCATGTTCTTTTTGCTCAGAAATGTTGTTGTCTACATTATAGATGTGCCTGAGAGACAAATGATTTTGTATCATGTTTGCAAGAAAATGTGTGTTGAGTTTTAAACCCTTGACTTACAAATGGATGCAGAGGACCAGGGTAGATCTGGGTGTGGGGGATGTAGGGAATGTTTAAAAACAAAAACTGTAAAGGAAGAACCCAAGACATAAAAATAAATGAATAGTAGTGTTGCCTGAGAAACTGTGCACTGGATCCCTGAACTGTATAAGACATGAAAACAATAGCTAAGAATGAGAGCAAAGCCTGAGCCCAGGATGTACCAAAGTACAAGGCAAACTGGATCAGTTTAAGCTGAGCTGTAAATTGAGGATGCATTGAAAGGAGGTTTACAGTTTATCAAAGAACAGTGTGGGATGGATGAAACCAGGTGACTTATGACTTAAACCCTCAGAATACAGTGGTGCCTCCCCAGATTGGGGACAGCTCCTTAAAGACTATCAGTCAAGCTGGATAATTGGGCTAAAAGAAAGACAGTTTCCTACTTACAGTCAGATCCCAACCAGATACATTTTCTTTAAGGAATGTTTCTGCTCTTGTAAGCCATGCCTGTCAGTCAGCCATACTTTATTATGCACTAGTTTTATGAGCAATGATAGGAAGCAGAACAAACAAATTTTATAACTCAGTATATGTAGTTTTCTCTTGGGTATAGTATACTACTTCATAATGATTCCTGCTAATTAAAAAATGTTATTAATTATATCTCAATAAAGCTGGGGAAATTTTTTTAGACTAGATAGCAAGGTTGAAATAAAATGTTCTTACACTTATCTAAAAAGTGAGTTGCTAAATCATATAAATAGTGATGATTAAAATTATGGATTCTGATCTAGGTTTAAGCTTTCGTTCTTTTCCTTACAAACTGTGTGACTTGAAGCAAATTATTTAATCTAGTAAACTTCAGTTTCATCATATGTAAGTATGGACAGTATTGATAGTATCTATTTCAATTGGAAATTGACAAACTGAGATGTTAATATCTTCTAGAACATTTCAATCAGACCAAGTCATCTCGTCTTCACTTTTATATCTGTCTCCTATTAGATCCACAGGCAGTGGCTTATTGACTACCTTCACAGTATTTCCACATATATTTTCTTTAATCGCCTCCACAAGTCCTGCCTTGGACTAACTGCATTCGATAACTGCAGTGACTTCCTAACTCATTTCAACGTGCTGCTTTTGCCTGTGCCCCTTTCAAGCTTTTTTCAAAATTAAATCCAGTACAAGTCTTTTCAAATAAAAGTCAAATGATGACAATTATCTGCTAAACAATTGTTTGCCCATAGTTTTCCATGTCACTTGGAAAAAAAACAAAGTTCTTGCGGTGTTCTCCAAGGACTCACAGGATTTGGCCCACCCACACTTTTCTGTCCTCATCCTTTTGCTCCCCCATTTCTTATTCCACTCCAGCCTCACTGGTCCTCACTGGTTCTTTCTAGAACACACATCCATACTATCCCAGGTAGATACTTCTCACCTGCTGAACTCTCTGCCTAGAATGTTCTTCCTACAGATATATACAAGACTTGCTCCTTCTCTTCCTTCAAACAGATCTTCTCTCTAATATGACACAATCTTTCTCCCTATCTCTCTCCCCTAGCCATCTCTCTTCCGCATCTCTGCTTTATTATTATTATTTTTGGCTCTTATCGTCATATAACATCTTATATATTTTACTTGCTTGTCTTTATTTTTTAGCTGTCCCCACTAGAATATTAGTACCACAGAGCAGCGATTCTTATTTGTTTGATATCTAGCCTATAACATAGTGCTTGGCATAAAGCAGTCATTACATAGGTGGATTAGATAAATGACAGACAGACAGACAGACAGATAGATATTGAACCTACAAATAAATGATTGCGAAGCCATGGTGTGGCTCAACCATATATCTATGTCCTTTATGCCCACAGAACACGCCTCTTTGGATGGCATTGCTTCTAGATGAAAATTCATTCTGATGTTTAATTCTGGCTAACAAGAAAACATAGTCTAAGCTATTGTGGTGAAGGTTGTCCAAGGTCCTCTTTAGTAGGGAAGGAAAGAGAGGCTTTTATAGGTCCCCAGTCAGAAGATAGGGAGGAAATGCATGGTGCCAATTCCTCCACTCCCATACACACACACTCACACACACACACACATGCACACACACACACACACACACACACACACACACACACACAGCAGAGTCACTATTGGTAGATAAGGGTCATACGTTGGGAGAAAGGAGGACCCCAATTTGGAATAACGAAACATTATTCCAATATTAATGTCCTCCTTAAATTTATATATTGAAGCCCTAACCCAGTGTGCTGGTATTTAGAGATGGGACCTTTTGGAGGTAATTAGGATTAGATGAAGTTATGAGGATGGGATTCTGGTCTGAAAAGATTAACGCCCTTATAGAAGGCACCCAAGAGTTTGCACCCTCCCTCTGCACCCCCTACTGAGGAAAGGCCAGATGAGGACACAGCAAGAAGGCAGCCATCTCCACGCCAGGAAGAGAGCTCTCACCGGGAACTGACCCTATCAGATTTGATCTGGGACTTCCAGCCTCCAGAACTGTCAGAAAATAAATTCTGTTGTTTAAACCCTCCCAGCTATGATATTTTGTTATAATAGACCAAGCAGACTAAGATGTTCTGAGTACTTTACTCACATTCAAAGTAGAGTCTGAGTAAAATAAGAAAGGAAAGAAAGCCAATAAAAGCATGCTATCTTGATGGGACCTTTCAAAGAATCTTAGAACTGCCTTGTAAGGAAAGGAAGAGGGGAGCATTTTACACATTAGCTCCTGTCCCACACCAGCCAAAGGCTGTTCCCTTATACTTCCAGTACGCACTTTCTTGCATGCTAGGTAGGCTCTGGTAGACATCCCATCTTATGCTCTCGGGAAACCTCAAGTTAAAAAATTGGAGTTAACAATACAGGTGAAGCAAGATTCTATGAGGTGATAACTGCGTGAAGCTATTTGCTACAGTGATGAAATAAAAAATGAGCAAACAGATGTGAGGCGGGAACAAAAGATGTTTAGTACAGGTAATTTCTGGAGATTCTAGTCAAGCCTGTGAGTTCTAGCTCCTACTCTTAAGTTCCAGTCATAGCCTTCACCTGAAGATCCTCCCTCTGTTCCAAACCTTGAATGGTTTGAGTTTGATTTTATTAAGAGACTGATAGGTTTTCTCACAATACACTTTCTATCATACTATCCACAAATGTCACAGTTTTGGAAATACTGATGTGATCGGTAATTTTACGTGCCGACTTGACCACACGATGTCCAGATATTTGGTTAAATGTTATTTCTTGGTTTCCCCAATGGGGGTGTTTCTCAATGAGATTAGCATTTGAAACTGAGGATGGAATAAAGCAGAGTGCCCTCCCTAATGCACGTGGGCATCACATCGTTCCGTTGAGGGCCTAAGTAGAATTAAAGGCAAAAGAAAGGCGAATTTGCTCTTCTTGCCTGACAGTTGATCTTTCCTTGCTCTCAGACTGGGACTTTTTTCATCATCACACCTGGTCCTCATATATGTGAATACAGACCAAGACTATGCTAGCAGCTCTCCAGGGTCTCCAGCTTGCTGACTGCAGATCATGGGACTCCTTGGCCTCCAGAGTTGCATGAGCCAATTCCTTATTTAAAAATCTCATAGACATATCATATGTATATATCTCCATCTTATTGGTTCTGTTTTTCCGAAGAATCCTGACTAATACACAAGGTCAGTTATTTAGAAAACAAAAAAATAGGAGCCAAGTACGGAATGTTTTATGGGAAGCAATTCAACCTCCAGACAATATAAGGTTAAGAACTGTGACAAATCTGGAGGTAGTAGATCTTTGTTTTTCATCTTTTAGTATGTAGTCATTCATATCCCTTTTCTACCAATTGCTGAAATTACTTAGGAGAGCTAGGTCTGCTCCATACAAATATAAAACCCATATAACACTTTATTGTCCTTCCAACTCTTGGTATGGAAATACTTTAAATTTTTACCATTTAATGTTATGTTTATTTTAATATTATATTCTCAGTATCCTTCATGGTCATCTACAATTTTATTTTCTTTCATAGGTGGTAATTTCATTGTTGAAAGGTTAACAAGATATGGTCTACTGCCTGTTTTTGTATGGCCTACAAGCTAAGAATGGTTTTTATATTTTAAATGGCTTTTAACAAGTCAAAAGAATAATATTTTGTAACACTTGAAAATTATATGAAATTCAGATTTCAGTGTCCATAAATAAAACTTTATTGGAATACAGCCACATCCATTCATTTATGTATTATCCATGGCCGCTTTTGCAATATGATGGAGAGTTAAGTAGCTGCAACACAGACCATATGGCCCCGAAAAGCCTAAAATATTCCAAATACCATATGGCCCTGCAAAACCTACAATATTTACAATCTGGCTGTTTACAGAAAACATTTAGTGACCTGTGTCCTAGATGGCAGACGGATGCTTGCTTAGTTTCCTTTGTGTATTACCCAGCCTCTCTAATGAAGATAATAATTCATATGTGTCACTAGCATTGGTTTTTTGACTAGGCCACTCAAAATCAGATAGGAAAAGATTTTATTCAATTGTTTTATATCTTTCACAAATCTAGTACATAGGGTGTATGTAATAAATGTTTATTACATAAATTAGTAAGTGAATGATGCCGGTGAATCTGATAGCACGTAGCCTATCAGATTTGTGCTTAATATCTACACAAAGCTTGATCACACATACTTCATATCTATATCTGATATTACGAACTCTCTCCTAACAGATTTACAGAATATTAACGTGTGTTCAGGGGAAAGCACACTGTTACTAGGGATTATGCCATAACATGACAACTAGAAGGGAAACATTTCCTACAGCTGCCAACTTTAAGCAGGACTTTATTTGAATCATTCCCAAAAGATAAGTTTGCCCGTTATAATTGTCCGGAGACATTTTACAACTTCTTGTGGTTAGATATTTCAGAATGTCACAACCGAATTCTTAAAAAGTATTTCCTGTTCTTTAGTTTAATTATTTCGGTATTAATATAAGCATATTTTTAATGCCATTCAATAACTTTAGAAACAGCGCTTACCTTAAAGTGTTTCTTTTTTTCTTGTCATGTTATTTGTTTGAGGATAGTGCTTATTATATTTTTATGTTTTTAAAAGTAATTACCACCACTACCTTTTCTAGTACTCACTGTGAGAGGGATTAATAAATTGTATAGTAAGAATATTGGACTTGAAGTCTAAAATTAAGATGTGAGGCGTGGTGCCTACAATACAGTGGATGCTTGGTGAATGATTTCTTTGGTCCCTTTCTTTGTGAAGCTGAATGACTTACTTTCTCTTAGCCTCAGTTTCCTGATCTATGAAATGTGAGAAGAAAATACCTTCTAAGTGGATGTTTTTGAAAACACTCACTGATCCTATGAAGCATTATGTAATTGTAAATTATTATGGAAAAATGAGAATTCAAAATAAAAGAAAATCTTCTACAAGTGACAGTATAAACTTAAAGGTTAGAGAATCAACATTTGCCATTGTCCTCTCCCCACCCACCAGGAGATTTTGGAGTGAGAGAGTTTACCTGATAAATGCAGACCTCTGGGTCTATACTGTAGTTCAGTCTCTTCATTCAAGTCAATGCCACTTCAGCAGTGACTCCCAATGAATTCCAAATGAGGGTCCTGACTTGTGTTGAAATTTGCATTGGAGCTTTTTCAGAACAGGCAAACTAGGAGTTTATTTTTTATGTGTCCTTCATTAGAGGTAATAATGGATTGTCAATCAAATATTGCAAATTACTTTGCCCAATGGTATAATAGATTTTTCTAAACAGGTGTTTTTTTGTTTGTTTGTTTGTTTGTTTGTTTTAATCAGAGGTTAAGAGAGCAGCATAGTTCTGGCTATTTTGTACTAGAATGAGAAGACTGAGGGAGAAAGTTTCCTCTAAATAGGCATTATTTATTTCAAACCTCAGAGAAAAATAGTATTTAGTTTAAACTTTTATAAATAGATTTTAGTGTTTACTTTTCATAAAAGAAATATAGTTTTGCATTAGAAGTAAATTTAAAACTTTGTTTTGTTTCTATTTATCTTTGGTTTGAGGGCAGTGTTTTGGCTGGTTAGTGAGATGTTTGTCCCAAATACTCAATTTGTGGTTTTAATATGAAAGCAGCCACAGACAATAAGTAAATGAATGGGCATAGATGTAATTCCAAAAAAAAAAAACCCACCAAAAAATTATATTTACAAAACAAATAACCATCCTATAAGCTCTAGTTTCTGATTCTTGTTTTACAGCCATAAGTAAAGACCACTAGAAACAGCTTATTTTTACCCAGAATGGTAAGCAGTACACTGGAGTCCCAGCCCAGGGTTATATGAAATCTCCAGAGCTCTGTCATAATTTCATCCACAGGAAACTCGATAGTCTTGCCATCCCGTAGGACTTCACACTGGTCCACTATGATAGTGACATAATGATGAATGGTCCAAGTGAGAAAAATTCACAAGTATTCTTTATGTTCCTTAAGGCATGTGCCAAGATGGTGGGAGATAACTCCCAACAAACTTTAGGGTCTGCCAACTTGGTAAAGTGCCTAGAAGTCCAATAATTCAAGACATGTCAAGTTATCTGAGAGAAAGATTAAATTTCGGCAACCTGCATCCCCTGTCACTAAGAAACCATCCCTAATGCATACTATATAAGTCTCAGAAAAATTACCTAACTAACCTTGAGGGTAGTGAGTCATATATTGTTTGTTGGTACTTAGCATCATTTCCATTTCCTTTAATACTCTCCCTTTCATTGCAGGGGCTGGATGAATGAGAACCACATTTTCCATAGCCTCTTGCCAGGATTCCGAATACAGTTTAGATTCTGCTAATGAGATGTATATGTGCATGAATTAGAAGGCAGAAGAGAAGTAGAAGTCATTTCTCTTTCTCCAGAAGCAGTAGTGGACATGTGAACTGAAGACGTGACTTTCTGCAGCAACTTCCACATTCCTGTGCCAGCCTTTCACCCCAGGGCAGCTGGGCGACCATGATTATTGACCTCAGTTTCTTCTCCCTGACCTCGGCATGATAGCAAGAAGTTTCAGATTCAGTTTCAGTGAATTTGAAAGCTGATGGCAGCTCCCTTGATTCTCACTCCTTAAGTCCTGTCAAAAGTTTATAAGTACCAACTTCTTGCATTAAATACCTTTAGCTTTAAAAATTTAAATTGGTTTCCATTTTCTTGATTGAGTCTTAACGCATACAGGAACAGGAACTAATTCATTTTTGCATTTTCTGTAATATTCAACAAACATTTGTTGGTGGAATGCAGCAGGATGACTGACTAGATCTTTTGTATAGCATATTCTAATCATTTTGTCATGAAGCCTTTTGTAGCATTGTTATATTTCTTATAAATGGGGCAGATCATTATTGTCTGTGTCTAAACCTCAAACAAATTAGTCTTCCTAAGGGATTAGTACAGAGTATTATCACTCACTGCCATCTGTCTGACTGATATAAAGAATAAACAAGATATTAGTTGAGATAAATAGTCCTTGCCATTTTAACACTGTACACAATTTGATCCTATGTTTTAGGGCCACTTGGGTACCATCTCTCAGGAATAGTCTCAAGAGATAGATAATAGTAAAATGTTGTAAAAGAATTATAGACTGATGTGTTTTGAATATTTGTCTCTTTTTTTAACAGCTTATTGAGATATAATTCACATACCATACAGTTCACCTATTTAGAGTATACAATTCAGTGGTTTTCAGTATATTTACAGAATTGTGCAACTGTCACTCACGATCTAATTTTAGAACATTTTCATCTTTCCAAAAAGGAACCCTGTAACCACTAGCAGTCAAATTCACTTTCATAATCTGCCCCCCAACCCTAGGTGCCCAGCTGTAGGCAAACACTTGTATAAGAGTCTCTAACCAAATTTATGGTTTGCAAACAGTCCCATTTTATGAGTTGTATTTTCACTTTCTTAGTAATGTCATTTGAAGCACAAAATTTTTAAATTTTGATGCAATCAATTTATTTTTTTTTCTTTTGTTACTTATGCTCTTGGTGTCCTATTTAAGAAATACTTGCCTAACCCAAGGCACAAAGAGTGACTCCTATGATTTCTTCTCTCCTAAGAGCTTTATAATTGTCCTTGTTCTAAATATAATTTATTTAATAATATATTTCTATAATTTAATCTTTGTCATAGCTAGGCTTAATCACCAACTCTCAAAATTCCTAAAGCGTAACAATTGGCTTTCACAGTGTATCTGAGCCAGCTCTAGTATACCACTGATACTAAGAGTGTCAGTGCTGGGTAGGCCTACAAGAAAGACAAACTAAAATTCTGCTGTTGGGATTGATAGGAGAAAGAAGTTGCTGGTCACTTACTCATATGGCAGGGGTGTCCAGTGGAATCTAAGTCTACTCTGATAACTGGTCTTCCTAAAGACAAGTAGAAAACTAATCTAAAGCTAATCTCATGAGGAATCTCAAGTTAGTTCCAGAAACTGCAGATAAGACACATCAGTAAGAAGGTGATTCCTTTGGACTAACTCAGAAGACAAGTCAAGTGGTAAAACTCCTCAAGAGATTAGGACATAGGAAAATAGATTCTAGCTTCAGAGAAAGAGCACTGGTAGGAAATAGCTGTGATAGTGGACTCAAGTCATTAAATGGTACTCAGAGCTGGGTTCTCACACTCTGTCCTAGATAAATCACCAGTCTTTGCAGAGTATGAAAGCCAAGTCAAATGATACTAACTACTCTAGACTACACCCAAATGGATTGGTAAGAAATATTAAAACTTGGAGGGGACACCGCCAAGAATACCAGATTTCAGAGCTAGCAGGAATGAAGGATTAAAGGATATCTGGTTCTGATAGAATATCATTTGAAATACTGTGAATGATTTCCCCTAACAACACCTTTTTTCTGACCTCTTGCTGCCAAAAAAATCATTAGAAATGCTGGATAAACTATGTTAAAATATTTGTAAAGGCTTTATGGATCAGGCAAGAATGTAAGTAATATGTGGAAACAACAAAAAAGAAAAGGAAAAGACTCCTGAAAAGTATGGATGAAAAAAAGATTTCTATACAAAGTAACTTTACAGGGTGATTCAATCATAAATTCCTAACTGTGTAGGGTCATGGTGGGTAGTCACAACCCAGGCATATAACTTCTTTAACAAAAGGTTTATTTTCACTTTAAGCAAGCCCTGTCCTTCATTTTTCTGCATTAACACACCTTTGAAATGCTCCCTTTCAGACCCCTCCTTCTAAAACATAACCATGTAGAAGGCAAATAATCTTAATTATTCTGTGTAATCCAATCCCTACCTCTCTTTCTCCCACCTTCATGCAATCTTCCTTACTTTCCCTTCTTAATTTCAAATGCATAGAAGAAGCTGCAAAACTGTTATTCTCAGGAACATTTGAGATCTTGCCACCTAGCATATGTCGTCAGTTTAGCTCAAATAAACTCTTGTAAAAATTCTCTCCAGGTTTAGATGTTTCTTAAGTTGACGAAGGTAGATAATCTGTGAAGCTGGTTTTTATCCTAAGGGTCAACCTAAGGGACATTAAGTTTATATGAAAATTACATGTTGTGCAGAGGATAGCAGAGAAAGCCAAGCATTTATAATAATTCACTACACATATCTGAGAATCTAATGAATAACACACTCAGTATAAGAGTGAGCAAGAAATAAATCTACCTTAAAGATCTACCTTATAGTAGATGATGTTACAAGTTATCATTGCCCTGAGACAATGGGGGAAAAATTCCCTGAGGTTTCATAACTTCAAGCAAGTGCTTATGTGGGTTTGAAGCCAAATTCAAGCTACCTATGTGTAGGGTTGCCAGATTTAGCAAATACAAATAGAGAATGCCCAGTTAAGTTTGAATAGTTTTTTAGTATATGTCCTAAATATTGCACTAATTTTTTTACCTGAAATTTATATTTAATTGGATGTCCTGTATTTTTAACAACCTTACTATGAAGTATAAAATATCAAATAGGGAATTTAATTTAAATTCTTTCATGTTAATAGTGCCCCCTGGTGACATAGAAAAAACAAAACAGATAAAAAAAAAAAAACATGGTTTTTTTGGAGGAATGTAACTTCAAACCAGGCTTCAAAGAATTTCCAACACAAGCTCACAATTTAAAAAATCACAAAATACATAAGAAATAAAGGAAATGTAAGTAGAAACGGGGGTGGGGGGGAGCCAGAAAGAATCATCAAATCCACAAAGACTTTAGTTATTAGGATTATCAGATATAGAATATAAAATAACATGGTTAATATGCTTAAAGAAATAGAAAAAAACTTGAAAACATTAGCAATAGACTAGAAGAAAATACAAATAGATCTGAAAACCAAATAGAGGCCCATGAATGAATAAAAAATATAATACCTGAAATTCAAAACTCAGTGGCTGGGGTAAACAGCATATTAGACAAAGCTGAAGGAAGGATTAGTAAACTAGAAGAACATTTGAAGAATTTATCCAAAGTAAATGTCAGAGAGATGAAGAAATGGAGAATATAAAAGTTGTCAGTAATAAAGAATGAATTCAGAATTTCTGACATAATTCAGAGTTCTAGAAGAACTAGGCAATAGTAATAGGCAAAAGAGAAATTATAATAATTTCTAGAATAAGAAAAAGAGAAACAATGGTGAAGTATTTTCCTAAGTTGTTGAGAGATTCTCAGATTCAGGAAGCCCAACGTTTCCAAGCAGGTAAGCAAATAAATTCATGCCTAGACTCATAAAAGTAAAACCAGAATGCTCCAAAGATAATGAGATGATTTTTAATTTTATTTTTCAATGAGATCATTCCTAAACATTGTCAGAGAAAAGAGATCATTAGGCAATAATAGCACTTAATAGTTTTAGATTAAAACTTTCTGAGTTCCTGTTGCTATCTGGGAAGAGGGTAGAGATATTAACTTTAAATTTTTGTAAGTATTCCCATTTACAACCCCTTAAAGATCAACATAGAGAATATCGCTTCTATATCACTAGAGGAAAAAAATGGAGGCAAGAGGTTGCAGGTGGTCTCAATCAATCCAAAGTAAGGCAAATAAATTGGAGAGGGTTAACAAACAACAGAGCAGCCCAGTCATTGTGGAGGGTATATCAGAGACTAGCTCCTTCCACACAGTGACATGAAACTGCTAATAAATTTTTTGTTTCTAATTAGATCAAGATCTTGGGGTCAAGTACTTTGAGATACAGCCTTGGAAATTATGGAAGTCAAATCCCTGTAAAGAAAACAAGGCAAAGACAAGATATGAAAACAACCTAAATGCCCATCAACACACAAATGGATAAAGAAATTATGGTTCACACACATACACACACACACACACACACACACACAATAGAATATTACTCAGCCATTAAAAAAAATGAAATCCTACCATTTGCAATGACATGGATAGACCTAGAGGTTATTATGCTAACCAAAATAAGTCAGACAGAGAAAGATAAATACCATACGATTTCACTTATATGTGGAATCTAAGGAACAAAAAGAACAAACTAATCAAAAACAGATTCACAAATATTGTGAACAATTTGGTGATAGACAGAGGGGAGGGGGATTTGGGGGCTGGAAGAATGGGGTGAAGGGTTAAAGAAGTACCTATCAGTAGTTGATAGATGGTCATGGGAGCACAGCATAGGGAATGCAGTTAGCATTAATATAATGGCTAGGTCGATGGTGAGGGGAGGGAGGTGCAAGCAATTGAGGGTATTGTTTTATGAACATTATAGATGTGTAACCAATGTATTGTATACTTGAAACTAATTAAAATAAATTATTTTTTTTTTAAAGAGAGCAAGGCAAAGATTGATTTTTACAAAAAGTGAGCTACTAATAGGCTTTGGTCAGAAAATTGCAAGATCATAGATTCAAAAATATTTTTAAAAATTATCCAGGAATTTTCTAGATTTTCCATTTCACTTATATAGTAACAATGAGATGAAGCCTTGATTTGTAGACATGGATCAGTCAACTCATCATTTATTTCAGGGAAAAATCAAGCCTATTCTAAATACTAAGCAGAATAGTAGGCTTTCTTAATGTGCTAACTATCCAATGAGAGAATTACTTATGATGGAAGGTAGAGTCTTTTAAATACTCAACACAGGTGAAAATAAAGCACAAGGGAATTTCAGAGTAAAAATATATCTGTTTGGTTAGGAAGACTAGGTAAAGGGGACATGTGAGATGAGCATTAAAGAACGCACCAGGATCAGGAAGAATGTTGGTACCAAGGGAAAATACAACTAGCTACCATGGCTTCCAGTGCTTTGATGAAACTCAGATATGTGACCTTCTGGCTGAGCATCTGTGATTTCATATTGTTGGAGCAATCATTGTACCCTCAGAGGTAGCAACGTTCTATAATTTTGGTATGGCTAAATCAAGGAAGAAGGCACATGCAGATTTCCACAGAAATTACAAGTCCATGAAAGATTCTGAGGAGATGGGAAGACTAGTATCTTTTCATGTGCCAACTGATTTCGGAATGCAAAGAATTTCTTTGAGTTGACATCCATGAAATTTTGTCACTGACCTGTGTTCCTGAACTATGAAGCATGAATATTTGGGCTAAGGAATAGTTTCTCTTAATAAATAAGCAATTAACAAATATTGTGGGGAAAAAAGAAAAGAAAAGAAAGGACTGGAACTTTTTTCTACAGGTAATGAAGAAGACATTTTAGGTGAAGTAAACATCATACACTAGAATATAGTTGTTGGAATTCTTCAAGATGTTTAGAGAAGAGCAAATGATTAGTTTATTGGATGTATTTGAAAGGTGTTAGGGAATAACAACAAACCCCTTCCCCCAAAAAATAAAGTGTGTAGAGATGAACTTTGGGGGCCTTGAGTGTATAGCTGAAGAAATCATACTTAATTTGGTAGGCAGTCTGACCATCAGAGTCCCTGCTCTTAAGCACTCTACTATGCTGCCCATGGACAATGATGCTTATTTGTAAGGCCCAGTGAGTTTTTGGCAATATATTGGATACTTGATACATATTTGACCATTAGATTTCAGCACTGCTGATAATTTAAGAAGTATGACCATATACAAAGAAGTACAAGGTGAATAACTAATCCATTGTAGTGAGGGCCTCATGGGAGGTGATGCTTTTTATATTGTACTTTTTTTCCCCTGTAGGTCAATCTGATATACTGCTAAAAAAAACACCCCAAAAAGCAAAAAATCAAACAAGTTTCTCTTAGGAAATTTATTTTTGATGTATGTCTCAAGACAAAGAAAGGGAAAAAATCCAAGGGTATTTGTAAGTATATCTGACTGGAAAGCCAAACATAACCAAAAGGATCAAGATTTAAGGACTGCTTAAGTAATGATGGTATAATACAACAAAACATACAATATAGTGTAAATTATGCTATCTATAAAAATACCTATTTGAAATAGCTATTTAAAAATATTAGATTAAAAGTAATAAACTATAACATTGTTTATATAGAAATTATGTCTATAAAATGTAGTATGTTTCTATAAAGTAATAAGATTGAAAGAGTCAAAGGATCTTGGGGAGTAGATATCTTGTGGTAAAGGGATAATTTGCATTTTGTTGATTATAATTATTTTGGCTTTCTTTCTATATATATATCAAGATCAATAGACAATGAAAGATATTCCTTGAATTGAAACTACACAATATTGAGAAAAAGAGCTACTAGGTAGTGAATATATTCAAACTGATCATTATCTGTAAGGAAATACTTTACTGTGTATGGGAGAATAGACTGAAGTCTCCTTCAGTTCTGATTTTATTTCTTAAGTTTTTAAAAATTTTTTCCCATTCTTACATCGTCTGATTCTAACATTATTCAAAATAAAACCTCTTAATACAATAATTATCTATTATATTCTGATTGGCTTGCAAATAAGGTTAGTCTTGCCAGTGAAGTCTTGTGTGATATTGTTTGAAATATCAATTACACAACTAAAAACAAGTAATACTTAAGCCAAATACATAATCATATGACTAAATTTGAAAAGACATGAAATCTACTAATCCAGATATTAATACCCTATTAATATAATCTATGTTATTGCCTTGAAAAAAGTATCCATTTAAAATGGACAATGAGATGTTTAAAGATAACCAGCATCAATATTTTCTAGCACATTAAGAGGACAATAAAACCAACAAATAATGATATACAGCCCTGATGACCCACAAAATGGAATCTGACATAGCTCTTAACACTTTCCTTTTATATTCAGAAAATCTTACTAAAGAGTAAAAACAAAATAACATCAACAAATCACTAATGCAGAATGGTACTGGAAAGTATTATGATGATTTACATGATGTATATGATACAAAAAATAACAAAGAAAACATACAGTTTCAAGCCAAGATAAACTATCAAATGAGAAACTAATCCCAGCACTAATCAAATTCAGAAAGCCTAATTAGGGCTATTAAGCCTAATCTTCAAAGTTGGCATTGTCCCAAAATGTAGTCAGGAGCACTAGTTTAGTGTATAAAAACAGAGATTATCCCAAAACAACATAAGAACATCATTATCTTCTGAATAATGATACAAACTATCATGCACCTCATAATAAGTTAATGTTCTTTTTTTTACTTAAAGAAAAAAATCATGTTGTTGATGAAAATGTTTTTATAGTGATTATTTCTTATTCTTACCCAGAATGGAAGAAATGTAAAAAGTATGTAATGATTCAGGCAGCTGATGAAATGCACAAGAAAAAAATTCATATTGTTATCACAAAGATGGTAAAAGTGTTTCATTCACAGTTGTCTAATTTTCTACCTCCCCAAACTCTCCCTGGGTGATGTCTTCGAAACCTCAAGTTTCTACGACCACTTGTACATCTATAAACTTCTTCCCTCAGTGTCTTCTCCCAGCAAATAACTTCACCACCTATTTTCATCAAGAAAAGTGACATCTTTATAAAATAGCTCCCTTAACCAAGACCCCACCCAAATACTTACCAGGATCCATCTATTCTAAATTGCTTCCTTCCTATCTCTCCTAAGATCAATGCCTTCATCTTGTTCTGGCATTTTACCCCCAAAATTACTCAATTGGTTTTTCTCTTTTATTGTATCTCTCTTTACTTGTTCCTTTCCACGGGCATTTTAATGGAATCCAGTTGAATGCTACTCCTGCCCCTCAATATCTAGCAAAACTGGCTCAAATTCTGATGGCATGTGAAAGTCTAGCCCTCTCCTTAAGATTTTTACAAATTCTTAAAGTGCTTACAATCAACAATCTGCCCCTACCCCCCCACCCCCCCAACTACCACCACGATACCTTGTGTGCTCTGTTCTGCAGCCCTGTCTTTGGTTTCCACAACAAAATCACTCACACTTAAGGTTGGTGAATTTGATTACAGACTTTACTGAAGATGTCTGAGAGATGAGGGGAAGGGTCCACCACACAGCACACACTTTCTGGATCTTTTTCACTCAACTCTCTTCCCACTTCATTGTCTCACTTCTCATCTTCCTCATTCTGGATTGCTCTGGGAACACCCAAGTACCCCACTTCTAATGTCTTGGTGCCAGTCAACCCATTTTCTCTTTTCCCACATTATTAATTGCTAAATTTAACCAATTATTATCTTGCAATCTCTTAAATCTATCACTTTTATTTTATTTCTAGGCCAACACCCTTGTTCAAATTTCTGCCCCTTACACTTGGATTCCTGCAGCACCACAGTGAACAAATTGGACTTGGGGTTTTGACTCTGTGCCCTTTCCATCAAATTCTGCATAGACCTGAAAGATGTCTTTCTAAAGCCATCTTTAACCATGACAGTTTCAAGGTCAGAGTTCTTTAACAAATCCCAATTCTTATGTAATAAAGTCCCAATTGCTTAGCCTGCCATTTAAGACCTTCTATAATCTGGTCCCAACCTAATTTTGCAGCCTTATCTTCCAGTCCTCTGCCACATGAACCAGTCAAACTGGTAGACCCACTTTCTTTTGCATCTACTTGTACAATCCTGCCTCCCCAAGCCTGGAATGTGTTACCCCCATGCTCCAGCTCTCTTAATCCACTCATTTTCAGATCTGGTCTAAAATATTACTTACTCTTATAAGCCTTCCTTGGCTCTCTAAGTCCACAGAAATTTTTACCTTTTGGACACATTATCTCGTTTTTCTCAATCCATATTAGGGTAACAATAACGTCTGTTTGCCAGGGACTGAGGGGCTTCTGGGGTCATGGGACTTTTGGTACTAAAACTGAGTGGTCCTAGGAAAACTGGTACAATTGGTCACCTTATCTGAAATATATGTGGTGGGAGTTCTGGGGCAGGAAAGGAAAACAGTACTTTTTGTGAATGCCTACTATGAAAATTCAGATGGCAAGGTTGGCCACAAAAACTCCAAGGAGGGTAAAGAAAGGTAAGTGAGGACACTTGCTGAACCTAAGGATAAGCCTGGGGCTGAGACTTCAAATGAACACATAGCTAAAGGGAACCTATTTCTACAGTTCCTTCATTTTCTTATTTTTTTTTTCAAGGAGTTAAGAAGAACAAGGGGGAATAAAAAATATATTCTAGGTGATGGAATTTTAATAAGGAGCTAAGTGGGTAGGAAAAGTATAAATCTTAGAACGGAGAGGAAAATCTAGATAGATAAACCACCTTTCTCTTTTATTGTTATTTTGGAAACAGAGCTATTCACTACTATGAGAATTAAATGAAACCTACAAGTTCAGGTCAAACTTTATGGAGGTTTTCTGAAGCCAAGTTCAAAGCCAAAGATTAGGTCAAATGGCAGCAGATGAACAAGTCAGAGAACTGAGTTAGAGATTTGGAATATCCTGAGTCACCCTGGGTCACCAAGGGTCCCACTTGGCTTTCTACTGATATTTGACCATGTCCTGTAGAACAAGCATGACTTCATCTTCTTTAACCATTTACAGCTGTCGTTTACTGAGAGGACCAAAGAACATCTAATAAAGTTAAATTGTATATCTGGACCCACAAAATGGAAGTGGCCCCAGTGGCCCAGACAAAGTCACAGATCTAAACCTAAGTCAGCCTGCATGTCTGGGAAAAGCTTCACTGTCAAGGAAACATAATATCAATGACAATCCTCCAAACAGTTTTAGATAGTATACCTTACCCTAGCCTGATAAGGACCTTTTAGCTAACTATGCCACTTTTGTGTTGCCTCTTCAAACATTCCATAAAAATTTACTATTGCCCCATAATCCTTGGGAAGCATCTTCACTGCTTCTGAGGTACTATACTCCCCCAATCCATGGACTGCTTTCCCTTGAATAAAAGACATCAAACTCTTTTCTAAATTGTTTTAACTTTGTCATTTGACACCTCCTAGAAAAGCATCAACTCACCTGTTTGGTAGAAATGCATGGGGACAGAACCATAACTCTCTAGAGAAATGAGGGACTTTAGAGAACTCACAAAGAGAAAGGAAGCTGGCAGGATGAACCAATTTAGCAACAGGCCCAGAAGGTTAGAGAGGGGTCATAGAACTGAAGCAGTATAGTAGCTCGAACTTGAACACTTCTGTTAAAAAAACAAAAGACCCCAAATGGAGTTGCTTATGCTAAGCCCCACGTCACCAAACCAAGATTTAATTGCAGTTTTGGCTCTTCCAGACAAGGGATCTTAAACCAGTCAATCACGAATCGCCTAATCAATACTAGTTAGGTAATCTGTCTGATAGACGCCTAGTATCTCCTAAGGAAAAGGGACCTTGCCATAACAAATTTGCTTTTTTGCCTAGCATAACTTTCTAGCTCCTGCTTTCTTCTGCCTATAAAAATCATTTAGTACAGCTCCTTGGAACTCCTTTCTGCTAGATTGGATGCTGACCAATTCATGAATCATTTAATATAGCTGATATGATCTTTAAATTTTACTCAGTTGAACTCTGTTTTTTAAAACTTTCAATCCAGGTACCTTGGCAGTGTATACTGTCCTCATGGGAGAAACAGTGCTGATGGAAATTTGTCACCTTTACAAAGGAAAATTTATGTCCTGCTTTTAGGCCAAAAAGGGGAAGGCAGAGAGTTCCCCCAGTTTGCTTCTTAATTGCCTTCAACTCAAAATAATCCTTATGCAGAAGGAGTATGTTTTGGGTGGCATATTCTGATCCCTTTTAATATTAACATGAATTTCTTTTTGCAGCTTTTAGTTTATTATTGCAGTTATGTTTCTTCTCTGCTATTATATGATCAACTCCTTAAGAAATAAAAAGACCTGTTTTATTCACCTGGTCAACCTTAGGAGGGAGCTTAGGCATTTGATAAATATTAGGGGAACCTATTGCACCCTTGTAATCAGTCTGTAATTGGTATGTGTGCACAGCAAACAAACTTGCTATAATTTTAAAAATGTGAGAGTAGCAAGCTTTATGACTTATGTATGGTCTATTATAGTTGTGCTGAGGTCTTTGCTTCCATCCTTATTTAGGATGCGTTCAAGATACGCAAAGTGTTTTTATTCGAAAAACAGGCTAACTTGTTGAGAATACCTAGTTTTCTTAATGCATGGTTTCTTTGCACTTATAAGAAAAATTCAGTAGAATTCTGTTCCAAGGTCAAAGTTGTTTTTATATTTAAATTGCCTTTTCTTCCATTTTACTCACACCAGTGTTTTAATCTTCTGGTTCTGTTTAATCTGTAGGCATTGTTAAAAATTTGAGACTGCCATAATTTGGCTTACAAATTAAAAAGCAATATTAAAATAAATAAAATATCTAACTATACAGGTGGCCAAAGTGTCGATTCTGTACAACTCGCTCTTTCCAAATATTTTGTAAACATAACTCTGTGTTTTGAATGTTCCCTGCAAAACAAAACCCAAGGATCCACGGGAGACCCAAAACCAGGTAAGGTTTTCAGCTGGGTCCCAATCTCACCCTTCCGAGCGCGGTACGGGAAGGGCGGGGCCACGGGAAATAGCAGAGGCAGCTAAGGCCGCAGGGGCCGCCCCGCTGCTGCAGGGTGGAGGCGGGGACTGAGCACCTAGCGGGCCCTGCTCTCCGCCGCGCGCGGGTCGCCGCTCCCCACTGTCTCCCGCCCCCGCGCGCAGCTCGAATCCGGGTTCCGCCACCGCATCCGGGCAGCACCATCTGCCCGTTCCGAGAGCCCGCGCGGCCCGGGCATGCACCTTCTGCGGGGACGGCAGCTCTGGGGGCTCGGCGCCTCCTCAGGCCTGGTGACCGCGGCCAGAGCCCGCGCCGCGCGCCGCGGCCCCGACGCCCCGCCCGCGGGATCCCGGCCCCGCCCCGGCCTCCGCCTCCGCCTCGCGCCGGGTCCTGGGCTGCTGCGTTGCGCCGCCGCCGCCGCCGCCTGCCGAGCCGTGCGCCCCGCTAGCGCCGCCACCATGGAGCGCCCCGGAGCGGGTGAGCCGGGGCTGCCGAGCCCGCCGCGTGGGCGACCTGAGCCTGGGGCGTGGGCCCCGCTCCGCGCTTGGGGGGCGCGGCGGCCTCGCACCCACCCCCGGCGCTCGCAGCGCGCGGAGGCTCCTGTCCTCCTCTGGAAGCAGGACTCGCTGCAGCGCCGAGGACCCCGGTGCAAGGGGGCGTGATCAGTGCTGCCTGTAACTGCGCGTCTTAGTGCACGCACTGTTGTTGGTGCGGCGGGAGGCGAGGGATGTGAACCCACCCCAAGTTTCAGTTTGTCTCCGCCTTTCTGGTCTTTGACCCTTAGTACAGACTCGGTGCTATCGCACACACTCCGACGGTGCGTGGTCCACAAAACCCAGAAAAATCTCGGTTTTTATCCTACATCACAAACATTGAAGACCTGGCCTACCACACTGTTTCGTTTAGGATTTTCTTCTAGGTGTAGAAACGACCTTTTTAAACCGGCGCCAAATCTGTAGCAGGGCCCAGAATTAATTTCCATCTTAGGTCAGCATGTATCGTGAACTGAAGTTTGTTCGTTGAGCGAGTTAGCGGTTAGGCTTTCGGTGAAAGGGACCAAGAGCCAATTAGAAGCTCTTTGTAGTATAAACGCATAAAAAGATAGAAAACATTAAAATGTTGTGTTATATAAGAGCCGTTAACTACTGTAAATATGTTTACAATTATGGGAGTGAAATCTTTAAGGCCTTGTGGGTGGGGTAGGAGGGTTTGCAGTTTTGAGATAGCGTATCTGGGTCTCTTCCTTACTCATTAACAGAGTTTAAGATGTTTTTGGAGGTTACTGTTTACTTATATTCTTTTGAAGATAGTCAACTTATTTTTTCCGTTTATCTCTAGTAATTTGGATTGTACTTTTGTTTTCTTTTTATGAGGAAACCAAAGCTTGGAGACCAATTGAGTTGTTGATTATCACACAGCTCTCAACATTTATCCAAATATAAGATGCTACTATTTTTAGTAGCTAAGCCAGGTTTAGCATGGATGCCATTGACTCTATCCATTGGTTCTTGAGGACTGCACATACTGTATATACCTAGTAGAGAGAATAGAAGAGTCTTGCTTAATAAAATCATATTTTCCTATCCAGATAGGAAACTTACATATTGTGCGACCAAAAGCCAACTGTTTGTCCTTTTTTCTTTTTTTTTGGCAGGTCAATGATGAAGTCATTTGCTGGAATGTACTTATATTTGAATATTAACATATACTTAATGTATGGTTTTGTAATATATTAAATGTATGCCATAATGATTTTCTTATAAAAGTAATATTCAGTTTAAGAGATTTGAATACTGAGAAGTGGAAAAATATAAATATATTAAATACATATCTTTTAGCATCTTTCTACATAATTGTAACAGAGCATATGCAGTACTGTCTTTGCTTTTTAAAAAGTCAGTATTTGTTATAAACTTTTTTGTTTGTTGCAATCTTTATAGCCATTTTCCTTCCTTGTCATTAGAGTGAGTATATTTATTATTAGGCATTTAAGCTGTTTCACTTTTTCTTTTATGTTTAAAACTATGAGGAGTCTATATCAGCATACATGATAGATACACAGATACAGTAAGAAGAACATTTTCATGGCTCCTGATCTGTTGCCAGACTGCTTTCTGAAAGGATCACCTCAGTTTACAGTGCTATAAACTATGTTAAGAGGCAGTAGGGCATGTTGCTTGGAAGGGCAGGTTTTGGCAGCAGGGTTACTGGGTTTAAATTCTAGCCCCAAGACTTGCTGTATCAGTAGGCAAGTTACTTAATTAGCTAGTCTGTAAAATCAGTAAAAAAGTACCTCCGGGATAGCACAATTGTGTGGGTTAAAGGAGTTACTATCTGTAAAATGCTTCTGGCTGTGCCTGGTTTATAGTACATGCTCAAATGTTAGCTGCTGCTGTTAATAGCAGTAGTAGTTTGCCAGTTTCTCCTCATCTTTGTTATTAGTGCCCTTAGCAGCATTACTTTTATTTGGATTTATACAAAAGATAGAATTTTATTTTAACTATGGTTAGACCAAATTTTAAGTACTCAAAACAATTTATAGTTTAGGTGCTTTATTTGAGGGTCAGTTGTTTTAAGGCAGTATTCCAAAAGCAAAATATTTATACCTTCTGTAAAAGAAAATGTCATTCTGATGGATATATGTTTAATTCATGTCTGCCGGCCTTTGTTCAAACACTAAAGCTTAGAGAACTTGAGGAAGGCTTGTAGATTTGAACCGCATTGAGAAACATTGTTCTATAGAATGACCAGTTACTTGGAAGTGGTATTCTATTTTTTTTTTAGTTAATAATTCATATTTTAAAAAATTGTTTCATTTATTCCGTAATTTAACGTAATAAAGTTTGTATTTCACGTTCTAGACTCCTTGATTTTGATGAAGTTCTTAGAGTTTATATATGCTTTAACAAAATGGATAATGATGTTGAGCGAGTCATATAATGAATGCTTCAATTTTTTTTTATGTCATATGGGTAGTAGTATCTTTCCTTCACTCATCCTGTGAAAATGAAAATCTGAGATGAACTGAAGCTGCCGTTAAACACCAGGAATTGTTTTTTTTCATGAGCATTGAGATAACTATATTGCAATGTAGCTTGAGTGATTGGTTAACTACTCCCAAATGTGTACTTACCTTGATCCATTCTGTACACATGTATCTATCACCAGCTGTGAGAAGAACACTGTACTAGGCACTGTGGAATCAAAAGTAAGGCACAGCACTTAAGGAACTTAGAGTAGGGTGACCATACTGAAAAGGGTATAATTGTGAGAACCCTCTTAGCCTCAAAAGAGTCCTAGGTTTGGATGGAAAATTATTTGGAGCCTTTAGCGTAGAGACTAATGGAAAGGCAGACAAGTGGACATCTGTAACAGGATGTATTTGTGCTGTTACTGGAAGAAGCACTAGATACTGGAAAGAGACTGCATTACCTAATTTAGCCCTGAGCTGGGGGTCAGGAAAGTTTTCCTTGACCGTAAACCTCTCATCTTTGTCTTTGCTTTTAAGTTGATTGTTCTCAATTTTTAATTCAGTCTTCCAGTCTGCTGTAGAACCAACTAGGACAACTTTGTCATCTAAGGGGTCTCCAAAACCCTGGGCCTTGGACTGATACAGGTCTATGGCCTGTTAGGAACCTAGGAAGTGGGCCACACCTCAGCAGATGAGTGGCAAGAAAGCAAAGCTCATCTGTATTTGCAGCCGCTACCCAGCACTATCATCACTGCCTCAGCTCCATGTCAGATCATCAGGCATTAGATTCTCATAGGAGTACCAGTCCTTGGTGCCAAAAAGGTTGTGGACTACTGATCTAAGAGATAACTACTGGGGCCTAAAAAGCTTATATGACTTGCCTGGGGTCACACAGCTAGTGAAAGGCAGGGCCAATACTAGAATATCTGTCTCCTAATTTCTAGTTCCAGAGCCTTTTTGTTACAGCTGCCCCTTGCCTCACTCACATCAATACCTAAATGCCACTATCACACCATTTCCACTGCATGATTCTCTCTTTGGTATAGCCAGAGTGATCTGCATAGCTCTTGTTCTCTAACTGTTGATTAATTGAGCTCAAGATGAACTGTTAAACTATTTCAAGAACTTTTTTCATTAAAAAAAAGACTAAATTTAATTCATTATGTTATTTAATTCTTCCTCTTGCCTTCAAAATGTATTATTAGAGCTCAGAATTCAGCTTCCCTAATCTATTCCATGTAATGCCAAGAGTTCAATATATGTCTAAGTGACACATGGACTTTGGAGCTAGTATTGAGATATCAGTGTTAAATGGGTCAATTTCATATAGTAAAATTCTTTCCTCCCTAGCTTTATTGAGGTATTATTGACAAAATTTGTATCTATTTAAAGTATATAGTGTGATGATCTGATATAAGTATACATTGTGAAATAATTACCACAATTACCATATGTATCACCTCACAGTTTTTGTTTTTTGGTGAGAATGCTTAACATTTATTAAATTTCAACTACAAAATACAGTGTTATTAACTATAGATTATAGTTACCATGCTGTACATTAGATCCTTGGAATTTAATACTAATTTCTTAGATTAAGAATAATATAGAGAAAAAAGGTATTATATTTCATTTTGTTCTGGTTTTTATTCAGCCTTGTACATATTTATATGCACAAATCCTACTCTATTGCTAGCATTTCAGTTTTAAGCTACATGATTGATGATGATTCTTTGTGTAGCTGCATATGCCAAAAGATAAAAGATATCTATTTACCTATTAAAACTTTTGTATTAACCTATTAAAACATTTTGTGAAATATAAACTGTATTTGTGTTTTTTAATGCATGCATAAAAATAGGAAACATTTACTTGTTCTTACATATTTCGATAGTTGTGAGTTTATTATTAGACTCATAGTAAACTAAGACCTTTTGCTTTATAATTATTAAATTTCCAGAAAAGCATATTTAGAGCCATGTATTTTTTATTGAATTTTCAATGTTAATGTTATGGAGAGAAAAAATTTAAAAGTCTTTATCAAAGAAAATAAATATAAGTCAGAACTTATATAAGTGAGAACACATATAGTGTGATATTGTTAAAAAGAAATGTGAAAAAGACACAAAACCTATTGGTTTGATTTCAAATGGTATGTAAAAAAAATATATAGTTTAGAATTTAAAAATTGTTATAAAAGATCTTGAAGATATTGATTAACTCAGTCTTCATCTAACCCTAAGTTGAATACTATGCTTCAGAACATTAAAGTCGTTTAGCATAAAAATATATTTTTAAAAATGTAGACTGGTATAACTAATAGTAATATAAATAGCTTTATAATATATTTGAATTCAAGTTGTGCCATTTCTTAAATTAACATGTTAATTTATAGTGAATTCAGTTGTTTAAGTTTAGGATATGTTAAATAAGTTAAATAATACATTTTTCTTTTTTTGATATGTAAAGGAGGAATAAATTCCAATGAGTGTGAAACTGTGTCAAGAATAAAGGAAATGCCAGAAGAATTTGAAGCCAATAGTATGGATTCCCTGGTAGATATGCCATTTGCTACTATAGATATTAAAGATGATTGTAGAAGTAAGTACTTTATTAAAAAATATGTATTTAGAAGCAATGAATAGTAAATTTAGTGATACATATATTTTTCTTAATAAATTACTTCACCTTAAATACTTGTCATGTTTTGAGTTTGGGATGTTACTTAATAGTTATTTATGGATATTTTATTGTCAAAACTATTACAGATGATTAAGACATGTCTCATAAAATTTTGGGCTAGATAATTCTGTAGTTTATAAGCAACTTCAGAAAAGAATGGGCCAGAACATATCATGGGTTCTAACCTCCTTCTTGTTATTCTGGAGCCACTGTTAATTTAAGCAGTACCCATCCATCTACTAAATGTTTTCTGGTGCTTTGATATGAACCAGGCACTTGCTAGGTGTTGGGAGTGTCACCAGTGAATAAGACAAACATTATCCCTGTTCTCATGGAGCTTAACAAGCTAGTGTTGAAAACAGTAAAACTTTTAATCAATATGCATTTATTAAATTGATTAGTTGTTGAGAGCTCCCTCCACATATTTTAGAGAACTAATGCTTACCTGATTGAAAGACTGTTAGAACCACCTAAATACCTATATCTGAATTTCCTGTCATTGTAAAAATAATAATATATTTGATATTTGGTGCTATCCCCATTGAAAATGTGACAGATTTTCCTATAATCCAGGTTGTTTGTGAATAGGAAAATAAGGAAAAGCATCATTTTATTCCACAGGTATTTATTGACTATATCCTCCGTGCTACTCAATGTTTGCAGTCTTACATAGATAGAACATTGCTATGCTTTGATACAATTTTATCTTGACTTGAGATCTGTAACTGGAGTCTCCATAAGACATTATCTAGTTCATTCTCTTCATTTTTGAGGAGAAAATGAGACTCAGAGAAGTAAATTGACAAAAGTCACACAATTGAAAAAAACTAGTTATAGAATCTGTGATTTCTGATTCATTAATCATTTCTCTGATGAACATTTATCGGTTGCCTGACAAATGCCAGGGATTGGTGTCAGATATTGGGAATAGCGAAACATGATAATATTGAAACGCATGACATCAAACTCATAGCTTCATAGGGGAGCCAATACAATAAGAGCTATAATCCTGTAAGGTGAATGCCATAGAGGATTCTATGGGGGTAGATGGGATGACGTGTGTGGGGAGGCATCTAACCTGGATGTGAGGGTAGAGAGTGTCCTGGAAAGCTTCCTAGAAGTTTGGCAAGAGTAGCAACCTGGCAGACAAGTAGGAACTATTCAGGGTTCTTTCCTCTATACTAATTGTACTTGAAATTGACTGATCATCAGAATTTCTGCAGAGTTATAGAAAAGTCCAGTTTCTTCTTAGCCACTTCTATGTCAGGCTAAGGAACCTTATTTTATTTTTTTAAACATCCCCTATGATTCTGATGCTCAGCCAGTCTTAGAAACCACACTGCTCTCTCTCACAATGCCTTCCAATATAGTAAACCTGGTTTATATTTTGGGGAGATATATGTAGAAGAGGGGAGTGCTTAAAATGTGTGAAATCTCTAATATGTTACTAGACAGTTTTTCCTATTCCATAATCTGAGGGGAAAAGGAAGGATGAAGAGGTGTTTGCTCAGGGCCTGGATTTCTCATCTTTTCCTTTACAGCTGATCTTTAGAGAACAGTTTTTGTGGGTTTACAGCTATTAGAGAAACCTTCACTTGAAGAATTAGTATACCTGTTAAGTAGAAAATACCCATTGGAAATGAGAGGCAGTGATAGCACTGATTGAATCATGTTTTCCTCTTAATTCTCTACTTTTTGAGCCAATAAGATGAATATGTCTAAGAAATCCAGTTACTTCTTTCTGATTTCATTATTCTAATTTGGATATAAAATAAAAAAGAAATCTGGATAATCATGCCTTCATGCCCATGGCCGGCATCTCCCATCCTTCTTCCCTCTGATCCCTGTTGCAGTCTCAGTCACTCCCTTTGGAGTGCTCATAAGTTAGACTGGAACAAGACATGAGACTTGTTCGTTGTTCTAGCCAGAAGTGCTTCTGACTTACACATATCAAGTATGTATGAAACGAACTGCTTCTCATAGGCATTAAGAGTGATAGCACCAGACTCCCAGAAAGCAAATAGTATTTCTGTAGCTTTGTTGTATCTGCACTGGTGAGGGGAAGCAGTGGCCACCAGGACCAGAAAGAAGGCAGGGGATGTGTCGGTGGCTCTGCAGCCCATTCTGGCTCTGGAAGGTACCACTGCTGCTTCAGAGGAAGGGCGTTGGGAAGTTTGGCAATCCTTTATATGAACAGGGATCTTTTCTCTGCTGTATATGGCACATTTCTTACCAAAGAAATGATGTTATTCAAGTAAGGTAAGGGCTCAAGTCACTCCACAGAAATCCATTTTTATCTCTGTAGTATTATACCACTTTCCAGTAGTTCAGACTTTGTGAATTAAAAGTCTTTGTGGGTTAGTCTGGACTCCAACCATCATGTATAATATTACTTTTATGGGAAGATAGATTTCAAGTTCCAAGCTCCAACTATCACACAGTCAGTGTGGTATGAGAGACATGGAAAACGTGTGTTTTAAGTTTTGGTTATTTCGTTTTCTGCTTGTCTGACCGTGGACACTTAAACGGTGTGAGCTCGGTTTCTTCAACTGAAACATGGATAATCTCTCCTGTTTACCTCTTGGTGTTGCCATATAGATCAAAAGAGGAAAGGTGTGTAAGAAGGCAGTTAAAAATTTAAAATAATGTACAGATGCTACTTATTAAGCCTTTGAGATATATCTCTTAGTTATTTGGGGACAACTTGTTCTCTTATTTTTACAATAGCATTTACTAAAACACTGAGGAACAAATAGTACAATTTTTTGCAAACCAGAGACTAGTTTTTATGAAGTGAGATTTTTATAGAAATGTACAAAAACTAGGATTTTCATTATCAACCCTTAAACTTTAAGATAGATATAGTAATAGTGTATCCAAAACACATGAAGATTAGTTTAAGGCTCAAATGGATTTGGGGCTTTCTCTTACATTTAGCAACATGGAAATTTAATTGGTCAAATGGCTCTGTGGTGGACAGCAACCTTAAAATTCTCAAGTAGCTGGTTGCTTTTGGTTCTTTCACTTTCTTTTGGTGGGTGGAAATTGTGAGTTAACTGCCAAGAAATTCTTGCCGATAGAAACCCTGGCAGAGCTATGGGGAAAGTAATGCTAACAAGAACACCGTGGGAAGGGGAATCCTTGCCAGTAAGAAAACTAAAGCTCTCCACAAATTCGCACTCCATCGGAGGACCCCAAACTTTTGGTTCCAAGTGTCTCAGTTGTCAACTGTGTTGCCCTCAGGGTGGATGTGGCATCGTGATAAGGTGTGGTGTTGGTCAGGTCTGAACTGGGTCTTTATATTTCTTTTAAGTTTTGTTTTCGAGAGGAGACTTTTAATGAAATTATATGTTGGAGTATAAAATGTGTTAGAATATTATGTTAAAATTAAATGTAAAATACATTAGCTACATAAGAAATAAAATATCCAAATGCATATATAAAAGAAAATCTTGTAGAAATGTTGAAGTCATACAGCCTGATCTATACCTTCTGGCTGTATAGATTGGACATGTCTGGGAGGAAATCCAGCATTAGTGAGTTGTCCTGAACAGGTCTGTTCTCTTTACAAAGGGAAGTGTCATTAGTTTATTAGAAACCCAGTAAACCATGTGTAAAATGTTTGGGGTTGCTGTCGGTCCTGCCTCTGAAAGTTGAATGGGAGTCTGTGATGGAGAATCATTCTACTGCTGACAGGAATAGCTTACTGTGCTTCCCACAGAGTGTAAATTTGTGGAAAGCTTTAGTTTGATTGAGTGCTCTCTTAAGAGAATCACAGTTTTTAACTCTGAAGCCACATTTAAACCAAGATTCAAAATAAAATATTCGAATGAGTTTTTTTCTTTTTAGTTACATGTTTTTCTTTCCTAAGCAGAATGCAGTTCTCATATTGAAATTATTATAATTCATATTTTACCTCACAGAATTCTAACCTTGTAATTATTGGAGATCTTAGAGATATGGAAAATTATAATTTTGTTATATATTACCTCATACTATGAAATTGTATTTTTAAAAATACCTGACTGTTAAATATTATAAAATACCAATTGAAACATCACTTGAAAAAACTTTTTAATAGAAAATTGCCATATGGAAAAAAAAAGGATGAATCTCAATACTTTGTATGGTAAGTGATTATCCTGAGTCAGTTTTTAAAGAGGATAAATTGTTTTTTGCCTTCCCTGTAATTGGTTGGGAAAGCATATTCCAATTTTTATTATGAAAGGGCATGAGACAAATATTTATCCCAAATTATACAAAGGGTTGATATCCTTTTTTCTTGACTTAAAAAAAAGGAAAACAAATACAAAGTAAGACAGCCTAATAGACACATTAATTCATTTAACACATAATTATTGAGTGCCCGCTATGTACCATTATTCTTGTTGAGCAACGGTTGTAGAAGGTAAAATTGTTAGTTGACAAATAGATGGAAAGTGATTTAATTTCATCAGTATCAAAGGATGCATATTAAAATATGATTGTAACTAACCAATTATAGCAATACCTTTTAAAATAATACTCAATGATTTTAATGTCATATCTACATTGCTTCTGATAATGTATTTTTATAGTCATTTTAGAATGGATTTTGATGTGATCTCTAGCAGTGTTCATACATGCGATAGAGCCACTATGGGATTCCACATAGAAGGACATAGTCTTGTGGGAAAAAGTTTAATTCATAAATATGTGTCTTACACTGCCTTTTAACTAATCAAAATATTGTGAAAACCTACAAGTGTTCAAAATTAGGGAACGGTTGAATAAACTATACTAGTTCCTTAAATTATATATTATGCAATTATATATTATGAAAATAATAATTCTGAAAACTTATAGAACACATTTCCTATGTAAAATGCAAAGTGAAAAGTAAGAAAAGCTATGCACTGTTTGTAATTGTGTAAACACTTGATGTGGTCTTTCACCAAAATTAATAGTGCTTGTGTTAAAATAGTAGATTCATAAGCAAATTTTTTTGTTCTTTGATTTTAAAATTTTATCAATGTTTTTAATTTTTTTAATGACATGATTCAATTAAAAATTTTAAATGTGATTAAAAACAACTTTTAAAGATATCATCTTCATTGATTCAGTCAATGGAGAGCTGAATAAACTCATTCATCTTTGATTTCCTCTCAGGTATTACTAATAGTGTTAAACTGGTGGTTAAACATGAGGGGTGTGGAGTCACTGTCAAGGTTCAAAATTTGCTTCTATACTTTCTTTTTGTGTACTCTGAACAAGTGTGTAGGCTGAATTTCATTATCTATAAAAGAGGCATATTAATGGTAGCTATCTCCTAGGATTGTTGGGAAGATTCAACTTAATATACGGAAAGTTCTTAGAATAGAATGTAGCACAGAACTAGCTTCTATAAATTTTATTCCTTTAATCTCACCATAGTTTTTGGCTAAATATATTTATTAAATGTTTTTAAAAATTTGCCCCTTGAATAATATTTTATAATAATAATATTTCCAGCACAATGCTAAATGCTTTATATTGCTTTAATCCTCACAGAAACTCCATGAGGGAGGGTAAAATTATTTTAGTGATTTGCCAAAGATTATTCAGATAGTAAGGGGGACTAATTATATGAAATATAGAAGATAATATATTAACTCATATAATTCAAAAGTTTGAGGAAATGTATAATAAGAAAAAAAGAATATCAAAACAAAATTGAGTTCATTCTGAGCCTTTTGGCTAAGAGCAAGTTAGAAAAAAACAACCAACAATAAAGATAGACCACCTAATTAATGTCTCATAATTCATTCCTTTGTAGTTTTTTCAAGGGAATAAATAAAACTTTATGAAAAATGAGATTAATTTACATAAAATGACATGTAGTGCTTTAGGTAAAAAAACAAATTTATGGATTAGAGAGTTATAGCCTTTGTCAACAAGACTAGATTCATTAGAGTACATTAAATGGCTACTGAAATCATTATAAAAATTAACAGGTGTAATAAATTAAATTTATGAGATGGTTTTACAAGCTCTACTGCAACTCATAATTTTTTTTTTTTTTTTTTTTTTTTTTTTTTTTTTTTTTTTTTTTTTTTTTTTTTTTTTTTTTTTTTTTGCTAAGCAATAAAATTACTGTAAATAATCCAGTGAAATATCCAGAGCTCATGGGCAAAGCTTTCTCTATTTTGCTTTTATGGTCACTGATCTTTAATGTTTTTATTAGTAAACTAGATAGTATGTGAATACATGGTTCATTATATTTTCATGAATTAAATAGAAAGTAATAGCAAATTATATTTGAGAAGATTATGATTTCAAAATTAAAAATAAAACGAAGTTAAGTAATAAAGGGATTTTATAGTCTGGCCATACAAATAAACCTTACAAATAAAAGACAAGATGTGCAAACATGAGAAAAGAGATATCTGGTTCAATATGTAACAAATTGACTCACTGAAATAAAAAAATATACATATATTACAAAGTTAAATAAAACAACTGTAGCAATAAATGCTCAGGATTCTTCTTTTTTGTCTCTCTCGCATCAGATAATTTTAAATTTTGCCATGTATGTGATGCCCACCGAAAGAAAATTTTAGATAATCCAGTTCAAAGGAAAGTTAAATAGTTACTGGTAAGATTTGAGAAAGCTAAAGGAATTTAGAAAAATCCTGTACTTGTTTATTTTTACCAACAGGTCATTTTTATGCCATACTTACGATACCCGTTTTTAAAATTATTAAAACTAACAGTATTACCTTCAGAAATTATGATTTTCCTTCTTTGGATGTATACAAAATGGACTTAGCCAAGAGATGTATCTTGGCTAAGAACAAGTATGAGAACAACCAACCAACAATAAAGTTGATACATTTCTTTAATAATAGCAAAAATAGTTACTACAGACAGGAGGACAGTTTAGTTTTAAACAGATAAATTATAAAACAAAATGCCGAAAGCTTCAATGGCCTTTTAAATGCCATACTATTAAGTCTGTTCTTAGTATTGTTCATATTGAGTAAAATACACCAAAAATGATTAAGTATCTTATATTTACAGTAAGAAATAAATTTTACATTGCTACCCAATACATGTGTATGCAAAAAAACTCAAATTTTGTAAAGCAATATTTATACTTAACCATAAGCAATGTATGTCTGTACTAATTCTATTTCATTCCATTCTAGTTTTTAAGAAGTTTTTAAAAATTATCTTCTAACTTGATTTCATAACCAACTACATATATTTGTAATATACATAAGTTGATACATGCAATTTGAAAAAAGAAAAATTAGACTATAGGTTTAGGATTTTCTTTTTACTATGTTGGTTTTATTTAATTCTTTCTTTAATTTCACCATGAAATATCCTAATTGGTACAGTTTTTAACAGTTACTACCTTTATCACAGACCACAGAAAACTAGAAATAAGAGAGACCTTAGATAGAGATTATCCGTCCCTCCCATACCCCTGTTTTCTTTTTTTTAATTTTTACTTAGAAACTTTTAAGCATATTTAAAAGTAGAATCTTAGAATGAACATCAAGTATTCATCACCTCTTTCTCACTGGGTTATTTACATTTTCAGAATACCAATTTACTAAGAGCAGATGGAGGTGGGCTAGAAATGTATTAGAAGTAGATTAAAAATATATATAGGCTTTCATTAGCATATTTTGTGGCTTCTGTTTAAAATTAGTATATTAAGTTCATGTTACTCTAATCAGATGTGGGACCTTTTCTTAGATATCTAAAATTATAAACAGCTCATCAGCATTGATTTGATTTTCCATATTAAAAAAAATTACATGGGAAATGAAACTCAGTGGCATCATAAAGTTCAGACACTGCTCAATACAGATGAGAATGTTGCAAAGTATTAGCAATAGAATTTATAAAGTTCTGACAAACTCACATGTACAAAGAAGCTAAATGATTTATATTTTAAATATGTATTCTCTGTGAAGATATAGCAAATGGTAGTTTTGCATCTATATAGAAGCCCCTAATCTATAAAAAGGAGACAGTGGTATTCCTTACTAATTTGGTAATTATTTCTGAGGATTTATCTTCAGAATTGTAGGGTGTTAGTAAATGAGTCTTTCAAAGACAACTTTAAAAAGAAGTATGCTAAGTGCTCAAATTATCAAGGATCAAGGACCAGTTTTGTTTTTTAAAAATTTGCCACTTGTTGCCAACTTATGCTTTTGTAAAATACAATAAAAATTAACTATTAGAAAATTGATGTAAAAAATGACTACCAACAAAAATCAAAATTCAATAGACAAAATTACTTGTTTAATTGGGATGCAAGTTTCTAAAGCAGTGTCTTAATTTTTTCAGCATAGTTTGTAATGAGAAATTGACCACAATCTAAACTTTGTCACTGCTACAAGTGATTATATTATAAGAGTCACAAATATACATATACATGATGGATGAAAAAATAATATTTTCTTCTATCATGAAAATTGTGGCATGGGAGAGGGAATGGTTGTTAGTTATGCTTTAGATCAGAGGTTCATGGGCCAAATCTGGCTAAATATCTGCTTTGTAAATAAAGTTTTACTGGAACACAGCTATACGTATTCATCTGTCTTTTGTCCATAACAGACTTGGGTATCTTTGACAGACTGTGTGATCTGCAAAGCCTGAAATATTTACTATGAGGTCTTTTACAGGGGAGTTTGCCAACTCTTTAGATTTGAAAATGACAATTATAAATAATTGCTACTTATATAGTACTTGTTTTCTTTTTTTTTCTGACTATAATCTGTTTTAATGCCTTAGATATAATACTGTGTGACTTTTTTCCTCTAGTCACTGATGTACCTCAAATAAATTTGGAGACAAATGAAGAAAATGAATGGATCAATAAAGATCAAAGAAAGAAAGAGAGAAAAAAGAACAAAAACTATCAACCCAACTATTTCCTGTCCATTCCGATCACCAACAAAGAGGTACTATGTTTTTTAAAAAACTTTTTACTAAAAGGCTCTAAATTATATTTAAAGTACACTGAGTGCTTGTAAGCCGATTTGCTCTCAGCTGTTGAGTCTGGGTGGATTTTGCTAGGCCATACAGAGAATAGTCCCGCTTACATAATAGAATATATTTTGAAATAACTTTGTAAAATATTATTTAGACAATCATATTTAAACAATAATTTCACAAAAGCCACTTGAAAAAGTGTCATGAGATGGCATGTCAAGGTTCTTTCTAAGTCTTTGTTCACCTGAACAGAGGAACCGTTCAGGCGCCGAGAGCAGTGACCAGGTAGGAAAAGAGACTTTTGAAGTCTCTGTTGGGAAACTAAACTGGGGTTCCTTGCTGCTTAGTCTTGTTTATGGTAATGAAATTTGCAACATAATTTCTTTAAAAATTACTCATTGTTGTACCAACTTAGTATTGCATGATAGATTTGGGAGAAAATATTAAAAATCTGAAAAATCAATGTGGTATGAATAATAGGAAATTGGATCAGCCAATTAGCCTACATTAAGAAACTCTAATATGTGACTGAGAGAGAAGACTACACTATCTAATTAAAACTGCTAGAGCGGTGAGGTAGGAACTGAAATGCCTCAAGAAAGACACTTCACTTGGAAAACGGACTGCCCAATTTAAGAGCCGGATCTGAGTTTATGTTTGATTGTGGGTTATAATCTCTTTTACTAGGTACTTTTTCAGGTTGCTTCTCTCCTTATTTAACTAAAATGTTTCTAAGGAAAACATTTTAGTTAAATAAATGAATTTTTAAAAATTAAATAAAATCAAAGTCAAAGAAATATCAAAAGAAAAATCTGTTGGGGGCATTCTAGGAAAAATCTAGCCTGTTTAAAGAGAGAAGACACATAGAAAAGAGAAATTGTATTACTTAGCAATACAAGATTTTAGAATTCGATGCAATAATTACTATACAATAAAGAATTTTACTGGTAGGTTAACAGTAAAATAGTCCATAAAAGTGTTTAGTTGATGCACAGTTTTATATAACCAACAATTATACGTTAAAACACTTGTGAGTTATTTGGATATGTTTTGTTTGAAATGTAGGATCCTATGTACATGGTAATAAGAAAAGAGCAGGAAGTCAAAGGTGGTGCTGCTTAATGGAGCAGACAGAAGCTAGGCTCTAAAGAAACCGAATGTGAAATAGGAGAAGTGACTTCTCCAAGGACCTGTGATTTCTGATTGGAAGAGACTCCAGGTTCCTTAGTTTGATTTGTTGCTTAGAGATTGTTCGACTGCAGTGCTATCAGTATGGAAGTTTGGTAAACAGTCCTATAAGTTGCTTTAATTAGGTCCCTCATTTGATCTTCTCACTTCATACTTCTGTTCTTGGCTTTCATGGTAACCTGTCCCATCCTCTCCTAGCCTTGTCCTTGCTTCTCACTTCTTCCAGTGAAGAGTAGTAGGGTGATGTGGTGTGGCAGGGCAGATTGGAAAGGGAACTGAGAGGAAAGAGGGTAGAGAAATGTTTTCCTTCTACCACTAAGTTCAGGATTTGGGCCACCAAGATGACAGTAGGGGGCAATGAGAGAGAACCATGTGCCAGTCTGCAACTGCTGTAGCCTTTGTCTCTGCTTCTCAACTTCTTGGAAGTTGTATAGAAAATGGGAAGGGTATGACAGACCTCGCTCAAATACCAGCTGGGTCCCAAATCCTCTGTGGATGTTGGTCAGGTTACCTAATTTCTGTGGTTTCAGTTTCTTCAGGATGTAAAATGGAGGTGATAATGACTGTTTTCTAGACCCAAATCCTCCCTGCTTATATACTTCAGTATTTTCCCATTGACATTAGCATAAAGACAAAGTCTTTACCACATTTTATAAAGTTCTGTATGGTCTGGCCTCCTCCACTCCAGCCCTTGTTCTTTCTGCTTGGGCCCTTCTGGCCCTCCTTGAACTTGTCTAACTCTGGGAAAGCCTTTACTGGCTGGGAGTTTTCTTTCCTCTCTTCTTGGTTTTGCTGATGCCAAAATCTCAGCTCAAGCCTCTCTCCTCTACCAGATCAATCTCCGCCTCTCTCCTCTCAAAACACAAAAAAACTTTCATAGCTTTCCTTTTGTCATTTGCAGTTTGACACTTGTTAGTTTTCCTCAGTTTTTCAGCTCATTCCCAGCACCTAGAATAGTGCTTGGCCAAGAGTAAAAACACAAAATACTGTCATTTCAGGGGCAAAGAAGTGTTTCTGGCATACTAAGTTACAAACGGAACATTTACAAATAGTAAATACAATGTTACAAATGCTGGTTTTATAATATATGTTCAACAGTGGTCATTTGTCTTCGAAGAGGTAGGGTGACTTGTGGTAGTGGGGAATATAGGTTTCGAGTGACTTCAAAACCAAATAGTTTAATATTTTCCACTCGAGACTTATTTGTAGGTAACAGAAAAGCTTACATACAAATATAGGGAGAAGTAGGAATGTGACATTAGGAGATACATTTTATATCTTTTGTATGAGCACCTTTTTTATTTGTTTGTTTTCAAGTATTTGATGTTAATTTTCTTTTAAAACTGCTTATGAGCTTTTGTGGGAAGGCCTGGGAAAAGAAGCAGCATTTATAACATTGTTCAATGAGAGACTTTATTCCAAGTTCCAATTAAGTGACCTGCAAACAAGCTTTTGGAAGCTAGCACATTCACAATGGGTTGTTCTACTTTTGGCCTCTACTTGTTGGCATCTAGTTTTAAAGAAGAAAGTATTCAAACTTACATGGATCCTTGATTTTTAAACACCTTTTTAGATATTTTGAGTTCTTTATTCATGAAAAATCATGATTTCATATTTAAAAAAGATAGAGTTGGAAAATGAATTAGAATGGCTACATAAAAATATCCTCATTGCAAGTATATCAAAACCAGTGTATCTCCATTACCTACACATTAGTTAAAAAATAAAAATGAAGAAAAACTTTAATGGAGTTAAAAATTTTTTCTTAATTGGCTAGAATATATATGCTCTCTTGTGAGAAGTAATACTATAGGATAAATCGCCATTAAAAAATGTAAGGGAACCATCAGAAACTGATTGTTAAAATGTTAATTTTTTTGTAAGGTGACATTTTATATCAATGAAAAAATATGATTTTCTTCAGGGGGTTTAAAAAGCATTTGTTACATTTAATTCTGTATTTTATCATTTTTTAATGTGAAAAATTGCTGGTCTTAGAAAAATATGAAGGTAGATTTTTTGCATTCAGTTTCTGGGACGTGTAATTGTAAAAGTATTTGATATTTGTAGATAAAGAAAATTCTTCTACTTGATGATACTTTTTAACTTTTATTACAGTTAATACTGTATCATCGAATTTTTAAGTTCTTTTCATGGTCATAGACAAGCAAGAAAAATAAGAGAATTGAATAAAAAATAAGAGAATTGTAGCAAATTGTCAAAAGATGAGTCCAAAGACATTTTTCTGCCATGTACTACAATGTAACGTGCACACACTCACTAACTCATGTACCAACTTTAGGGCATTTTCTTTGAACTCATATGCTTTGCGTCCATTAGAAAGCTTAAAAGACATAAAAATGTGGAATATGGCTTAGTGGTGAGGTTTAGCAATTACTCAATGAATGAAATGTGTAAGAATTTAATAAAGCTTTTATTTTTAAAATTTTATTTTAATGTCATATTTAAATATGACCCTATAGGATTAGATTTATAAAATGTGCATTGTGCTGTACTGCCCATAACTGAAGATTATGGTGAAAGATAAGCTTGAATGAATTTATAGAATTTTAAACAGTGGCTATGAAAATTAGTTTGTTTTGGCCTTTAATGACTTTGGTACTTTTTAAATGACAGAGAAGACTCTGAAGTATATTTCTTTTTATCTTTTAAGAATATAATTAGGAATAAAAAAGCATTTAAAAAGTCTTAAGTTGATATCAAAGAATATATAAATTTATCTGGTGCATCAAAGCATAATTATAAATATATCACTTGATTAGATTAACTTTAGAATTTTCAAAGGGTTGAAGTTAATCTTGCATTATAAGTACTGTGCAACTTCAGAGAAATAGTCTTCAAAGTGTTTTACAGATTTTAATTAGCAACTTTATAAGCTACTAGATAATTCAAAGATACGAATGGTCTAAAACTACTTTACCATGTAGGACATTTCATGAACATACTGAATAAACAAATGGATGGAATTTTTTGAGCATTGTCTTAATTTTTATATAATTAGTATTTGAGCTTAGAATGAAAACTTAAATTTTTATGAAACTGCAAATACTGTACCTACTAGATGCAAGAAACAAACCTCCAGTTGTGGCAACCAAAATGTGGACAGGCATTTTCAAATGTCCCCTGGGAGGCAAAATTGCCAAAGGTAGAGAACAACTGATTTTAATAATATTGGCAATGTTGCATACCTTGTATTAGATAAAAGATATAGAGTTCACAAAAGAGTTCGTCTACCATGTAGCTTGTCTACTCTGTTAAGTTTAGCAATGCACATTTTATTATTCCTATTTTCCAATCAGAGAAACCAAGACTCAGTGAGAGTAAGTGCCTTGTATGGGATCACACCTGTGGTAGACCTTGGGTTAAATCCAGGATTTCTGAGGCAGATCCACCACCTTTAATTTGCATCAGCCTTTATTTAACAGAGCTCATCCTAAACCATTTTTTTCATTATCAGTTAATCAGAATTACCATTTGTACCAGCTAAGATTTGAAAATTTAATTACATTGTTTGAGGTCTAACGTTCTGAGCATCTGTTTACTTGATTGACAGTGGGCTCTTTCCATAGGCACCTGGACCCACTCGAGACTGCTTTGTTAATCCTAAAGATAATCTCAGCACTTCATTGCACTGGGAATAAAACTCTCAAAATTGAAATTTAAAATCATTACAGAATAATACGGACTTGTACTAGAAGCTTTTTTGAGAGGGACAGTGTGTTCCATTATATAGTATCAAGATTTCCTAAAACTCTCCCTTAAATGTCTTTTTTTTTCCCCTCAGTGTCTCATTTCTTAAGTTAGTACCCACATATCTGTCCCTCTCCTGTCTCCTCTGGAAAACAAATTGCTTGTAACTCTTACCTCATTGCTCTCTAACTGCTTCTCCTCCTTACCCCTCCTGGATCTTTCCCTCCAGGTACTGTCCTCATGTCTTCTCATGTATTGCAATTTATCCTTTTCTCAAGTTTCTTTGCTGTTTTGGGTATATTATCTTGAAGGAATTTTTTTAAATCTTCTGTGTTTCAACTTATTTTCATAGATATACCAGTATCTACCTCATTGGATTATAGAGAGGCTTCAAGAGACTAATGTATATAAAATGCTTATTATATATTGTGCCTAGAATTTAGTGGCCAATTAAGGGAAGTTACTGCTGTCATTATTTAAATATCGTTTTTATTATTAATACCAGGCACCATGGTAAGGTGGCAGGATAGAAGAAATAGATATTGCCCTTGAGAAGTTTTTATGATTTAGTTTTACCAATATGGAGTAGAGGAAACTGTGACTCTGTAAGATCTTTGTGTACTATTATGTTACAAATATTTTCTTTATCAGGCTATCAATATTCTTTGAATAGAAGTCACATCTTGCCTACAGAAATATTGTGTTAGGTATTAATTGTAAATTCCCACCAGGAAAAGCCGTTTCCTGTGTTGCTCTCTCCCAGATTGCAAGGAATAGAGAAATACCGAGGTTATTTTGGGTAATGTGGATTTATTGTAAAGATACATGAGAAGCCAGATCCCACAACAGCGTCTCATGATTTGCCCAGTCACATTCTTCAGATAATGGGAATGTTGTTCAGGACAAAACAGCTGCTCTAGAATCAGAACAGTCTGATGTGCTCGTGATTCCATTTTTTCTTATCTCTGCTGTCTTTTTATGGACTGCTTCTATTGCCAGTCCCTACCCCTTTCCTTTTCTCTCTAATTTTGCTGCCTCAGGGCTTCTGTGTGCTCTCTTTTCTTTGGGTATTGCTCAGTTTGCTATTTCATATTCGAACTATTTTCCAGTACATTCACATTTAGAAGTTGACTAGAATTGGATCTAACTGGAAATGAAGGAGGGAAGAGGAATCATTCCTCCTCTTGTGCGAAGGGAAGGCTGATTAAGGACCAGGGATTTGCCTGGATGGAGACTGTACAGTTTTTCTAACATATGCATTTGGACTTCTTTGTAGCTCTCCAGGGTTATGCCCCTCCTCACTTGTCTGGAAAAATGAGAGCAGTCATTCCTGTTGAAATTATTGGTGTCCTAAAAACTCTTAAAGACTGTGGAGAATGGAGTTTTAGACACATTCACTAGAGGACAAATAAACATTACTTTCAGCAGAAATGGACTGTTGTCTGCTGATTTGACCTTTCTGTGGCAGGAATAAAACTTTTTTTTTTAGGAAAGATCATGATTATAGTAAGTCATACTGTGTATTCAAGACAAGTTTCTGAAAAGATGCACTGCAAGTTTTTCTATTCAACTAGTGACCCAATCTGTAAAATAAGGGTATTAGACGTAATGCTCTTAAGATGGACAAGCATTGTGTGATTTTCTAAATTTACCTGTTCTCTTAAGCTTCCCAAGTTATCGGATGTTTGAGAACCAGTAGACAATTAAGTATTGTTTGGATGAAGAATCTTGACATTTCAAATTTTGGTTATTGCTTATTTTGCTTCTTGATTTACATTTGCCATAAGGAAATTTTGCTCACATAATCTCTATTTTGTGTGTATGTATGTGTATGTGATTAGGTTACAAGAGGAATTAAGATCCTGCAAAATGCAATAATACAAGAAGATAAGCGACTGGCCCAGGCAATGACCAGTGACGGTTCCTTTCACATTACCCTGCTAGTGATGCGGTTGTTAAATGATGATGAAATAAACATGTGAGTAATGTCTTTCTTGAATATTGGTTTTCAAATTATTACTTTAATAGTAGCAGAACCCCAAAAAAGACATTTAAGTTCTAAGAGAAAAGTCCTTTATTATGATATATTCCAGTAGTCAATGTATAGAATTAGCTATGTAAATATTCTTTCTTATTTAGACTTTTGAGCGATGTTTTTGTTATCAAATGGTAGCCCTTGGTTATGCAGTTTTTTTTTGCCCATGTTAATTATGTAAGTACTCTGGAGTCTGACCATTTAGGTTAGGATTCTAGATAAAGATTCTGTAACCACGGCATAGCCACCTCTTAGTAGCTGCCTGATTTTAGTCAATATTATTTACTTTTTAAGTAAATAAAGAAAATAGTAGTACCAATACATGTAAGAGTTCTTAGTATAGGACCTGGAACCTATTTTTATTATCATTGTATTATTAGTTCTTAGAGCTTCCATTCCGCTAATTCAGAGTATAATTTAATTTTACCTCACTCACTCCTAGAATACCTGTGTACCCCAACCCCCACTGTCAGAGCTGTGTCGAAGGTTGAGTGTAAGTCGTCAACTTCAGCTTTCCTACCTGGATTGGAGAAATCTTGCTCTTCCATCAGTTCTCTTGGTTCCTCTGCACGTGCCATCACTCCTTTCCTGTTACCTTCTGTATACCCCTCTGGATTAAGCTCAAGCTCATGCTATTTGGAAAACCAAAACCAGAGTGTATTAAAGGTTTTCTACCTTGACATATAGTCTCCTGAGGGAATGAAGAATAAGATGACATTTTCCTAATTCAAGGGATAAGGAAAAGGGAAAGTAAAAGGGAGAAGACAATAAATTAGTAACTCAAAATACACAGCTATGTTATGATTCTTGTAGTCATGTCTTTTTTAATAGTAGAACCTCATATCTTTGGAGATCAACACTTCTAATCTGCCCCAACCTCTCTACCCAAGAACATGTCTTGAGCACCCTGCAGAGAGGACTAAAACCTTTTACTTGACTCACTTTAGCTGTTCACTTTGCTGGTCAGAAGAAAAAAATACTCTGGTGCTTTTAAAAGAAAAGAAGCCAAAGCAGATGTGATACAGAAGATAAAAGCCTGAGAGAAGAGTGCCCTGTGTATGTTAGAATGCTGAATTAGGGTTCTCCAGAGAAACAGAACCAATAGGATGGATACCTATATGGATATCTAGACATATTGATATCTCTATATGTCTATGTCTGTATCTTCATCTATTTATCTATATATCTATACCTATACCTATATCTATATCTGTCTGTATCTAAAGAGATTTTAAAGAATTAGCTAATGTAATTCTGGCAAATCCAAAGTCTGCAGGGGCAATCTGGCAGGCTGGAGCCTCAGGGAGGAGTTGATGTTGCAGTTGCAAGTTCAAAGGTAGCCTGGAGGCAGAATTCCTTCTTCCTTGAGGGTTGGTTATCCTGTATTAAGTTCAAATACAATCTTTGGGTCCAAACTCTAGGTTCAGAATTCTGTTTTCTACATGTATGTACTTTATAATCATTTTATCATAAGAATTCTGTACTCCCTTCCTTCCTCTCTTCTTTCCTTCCTTCCTTTCTTTCTTAACTTGGTGGAATTATTTTGTTATTTAGTTACTTTTTTTTTTTTTTTTGCCAGAGTTGTCTAGTGAATTTCTCGATTTATAACCTTATGTGTGCTTTGAATTTGGTGGTAGAAACATGATATTTGCAAAACTTTATAACAACTTTAAACAGATATTTGCAAAATTTTATAAAATGTTGATACTGCTTTCACACAAATATATATATGTATTTATAAAAAATAGTTTTATTTGAACGCGCTTACATTGTTTCATAAGTGCAACTTTCCCTATGTTTAGATGTGTGTTGTACATTTATTCCCTTTTTGGAATTAAATCCAATATAGCTCCACCTTAAAAATTACTTCCTAAATTTGTAGCTATTTGATTTGTTTTTGTAAACTTAAGACAGTAGGGCCCTGGTGTTAGAATACTTGGATCCAAATTTCAGATCTGGCACATGATATTTATTTATTTATTGAAAATTTTATTATATTTATCGAGATGACATCGGTTAACAAAATTATTTAGGTTCAAGTTTATAGTTCTATAATATATCATCTGTATACTACATTGTGTATTCGCCACTAAAGTAAAACCTCCTTCCATCACTATGTATTTGACCCCCCCCTTTACTCTTTTTTACCTTTTCCCCATCCTCTTTTTCTCTGTTAACTACCATACCATTCTCTGTGTCTGAGTTTTTGTTTGTTTGCTTTGTTTATTCATTTGTTACTTTCAGTTTTATATCCTACATATAAGTGAAATCATCTGGTTCTTGATTTTTCCTACTTATTTCACTTAGCATGATATTCTCAGAATTTAACCATGTTGTCATAATTGGCAGTATTTCATCTTATGTTTGAGTAGTGTTTCACTATATATAGGTACTGCATCTTCTTTATCCAGTCATCTGTCAAAGGACTCTTTGTTTCCATGCCTTGGCCACCAAAAGTAATGCTGCAGTGAACACAGGGGTGCATATATCTTTGTGAATAAATGTTTTCAAATTTGGGGGTAGATACTCAGAAGAGGGATTGCTGGTTCATACAGTAACTCTGTTCTTAATTTTTTTTTAGGAAACTCCATATTGTTTTTCATAATGACTGTACTAGTTTACATTCCCACCAGCATTGTATTTTCTCTGGATACCATTTGCTTGGAGTATCATTTTCCACTCTTTCACTTTGAGTATATTTGTCCTTGCAGCTGAGAGGTGTCTCCTGAAGTCAGCAAATGTTTGTTTTGTTTTGTTTGTTTGTTTTTTTGATCCGGTCTGCTACTCTGTGCCCTTTTATTGGTGACTTCAGTCCATTTACATTTTGAGCGATTATTGATGTATGAAGATTTCCTGTAGGCATTTTGTCTTTTGTTTTCCGATAGCTCTATATCTCCATTGTTTCTTTGCTCTTATGTTTAGTTACTTTATTTTGATGGTATTCTATGATATTTTCCCCTCTGTTTCTTCTATTTGTTATGTTATGTGTCTTAGTTCTGGAGATTTTTGTGTGTGGTTAACATTAAGTTTATGCAAAAAGAATTATATATACATCGTCCTTTTTCTTCTGAATGCATCTTATCTCCATTCCTCTGCAAATTCGGGCCTTTACCTCCTCCCCTTTTATGTTTTCGTTGTCACAAAGTATCCCTATTTATGCTGTGAGTTAATTTCCTAATTCCAGTAACTACATCCTTTGTAACATATTTTTACCTCCTTTAACCTCAGTGTCATATTTAAATGTATAATACCCTATTCTGAATAATTATCACAATTCCCTCCTTCTATCTGTCATCTTACTCATAGTTTTGTATCCTTTTGTCTTTTTATTATAAGTAGAATGAACCTTTTTATTGTTTCTTATAATGCAGGTCTTGTGCTGATAAATTCCCTCAGCTTTTATGGAAAAGTTTTTGTTTCTCTTTCATATCTAAAGGACAACTTTGCTGGATATATTATTCTCAGCTGGTAATTTCTGTCTTTCAATAGTTTGAATATTTGATTCCACTCTGTCCTAGCTTGTAGGGTTACTTCTTCAAAATACAATGATAATCTAATGGAATTTCTTTTATTAAGTTACCATTATCTTTTCCTTGCTTGCCTTAAGAATTCTTTCTTTGCCATTAATTTTTGAAAGTTTTAATATAATGTGCCTCGGAGAACACCTTTTTTGGATTGAATAATTAGGTGTTCTGTTTGCTTCTTGGATTTGAGGATCCAGCTCTTTCCATAGGTTTGGGAAGTTGTCAATTATTTGTTTGAGTAGACTCTCTATCCCCTTCTTTCTGTCTTCTGCTGGTATACTCATTATTCTTAAATTATTCTTTCTGATGGAGTCAGATAGTTCTTGTAGAGTTTTTCATTTCTTCTTTTTTACTCTCAAGTCTCTTTTTTCTGCGTTATTTCAAGATTTCTGTCTTCAATCTCACTATTTTTTTTTCTCCATGTGGTCAGTTCTACTTCCTAAGCTTACTCGTTCATTCTTCATCTCTTTTATTGAGTTCTTCAGTCCAGAATTTCTGTTTGGTTCTTTTTTAAAGTTGCAGGGTTTTTTTGGTAAAGTACTTTTTTTTTTCATTGATTTTATTTCTGAGTTCATTAAACTGCCTGAGTTTTCTTGTATCTCATTGAGTTTTTTTGGAACTGCAATCTTGAATTTTCTGTCATTTAAATCACATATTTCCATGTCTGAAGTTGATTTTCTTTAGATTTTTAAGTTTCTTTCAGAGCTACCTTGTTTCCTTGTATGCATAGTATTTGATGGATTATTTCTCTGCCTACATATTTATGGGAATGAAATCTTTTTTTAAAGGAGTGTGACACCTCAAGTAGGTTGATAACAAGAGGATTTTCTTTTGTCTTCCAGTAGGTGATACTGCAGCACATTTTTAAAAATAATCTCTTGCACTGTTCCAGCTTCTAGGAAAATAAGTCATTATAAACTGCTCTTGAAAAGATATTCTATTTAGTAATACTTGCCATGGACACTATCTCCTTCTCACTCTGTGATTGATTACATCTAATTAGGACAAATATATTGATTAATGCTCCTAGAAAACTGAAAAATTAGATCATACATTTTTTTAAAAAAAGAAAAATGGGATATAGAATTTACTGTCTCTGAAAAGCCCTAACCTTTAGCATGGCTTGCTTTAGTATATAGTTACATTTAAATGAGTATCTTGAATTTTCTCAATTTACAGTAGATGAGCCAGACGTGGCTGTTCTGTTTTCACATGCTTTAACTCATAGCACAGTGCAATGGAAATGTGTACATTGTGTCTTTTTGGTTTAGCATAAATCTAGTTAGGAAATGCTGGCTTTAGATTGTGGATATGAAGGTATAATGAGAAATGTTGACATTTCCAGAGCTATTTTAAGTATTGTACATTATGTTATGACAGAGAAATGAGTCTTAGTATAGAAGCTAGAGAAGACAATCAGTTAAAAACTATATGAAAACTAATGTAGAGATATGAAAGATCTAGAAAAATACCTAAATTTCTTTTCATACATTTGACGTATAATTGCTGATCAACAAATCACTGATCAAGATAATTTAGATTAATGGAGGTTTACCAGAATGGTGTTTTTAAGTGCTTTTCATACTGTATGAATGTACTTATTTCTTTTTTTGAGTAATCACTGCCCTCTAGTGAGATTTTAATTTTTTCTTACAATAAAGTACCTGTATCAAAATCCTCTTCAAGATGGAAGTAATGAATCCTAATTTAAAGCTATTCTAAACCTAGTAATGTCTAATTCATCAATATAGTAAACATTTAGTTTTATGAAAAGAAAAATCAAGTACTTGAAACAGAATAGCCCTATAATGACATAGGCTAAACAGATATAACAAACTTACGTAGTTGCTGTTGGTGAATATAAACTTGTATTTTGTTGCATCTAAGTATAGTAAATTATCTCATTATATTTTAAGAGACAACATATATTTAGTTCTACTACAGTGCCATGAAATTAATATACTGTGTGTTAGTACTTTTAACAAGAATCTAGAATTTTCCACATAATCTAATGTAAACTCTTGTAGGTATCAAATTTCTTGGACTATTATTATCAGATTTCTTGGACTATATTATCAGTAATTTTTTTCAAAATATCCACGTAGTATTTCCTTGGTGAAAAACTTGGTGAGGTATAAAATAGTATCTTCTTTCATGTTCTTAAAAAAATATAAATTATAATTAGACAAAAATTTAATTCACATCTTGCATAGTTTTTGTTTAATAATATTGGTTTACTTTTAATCATATAGATTAGATTTTGAAAGAATTTTTGTGCTTTAAAATAATTAGTACAAATATAAAAATTTTATCTATCTAAAGGTGATTACTTTGTTTCTTGTTTGGTTTGTTTTATTATTTAATATATTACTGAAAAATATATTCTTTTTTGCCAGTGGTATTGATGCTCTTTTGGAATTAAAACCATTCATAGAAGAAATTCTCCAAGGAAAACATTTAACTTTGCCCTTTCAAGGGATTGACACTTTTGGAAATCAGATTGGGTTTGTGAAGCTTGCAGAAGGAGATCACATAAATCTACTTTTGGAAATAGCAGGTAAAACAAGCAGTACACTCATATGAAATCTCATCTGTTGAAGAAGCAATGCTTTTTCCCAATTCTTATAATAGAAATTTAACATCTTTTAACTCTAGGAAGCCAGTATAACCTCACTTTAAAAGTGAGCTGCTTCAGTATTTGCTTATGTAAATAAATAGCTAAATAAAAGGCTGAAAAGTTATCCTGATTCTTTGACCTGAGGATTATATTGAGTCTGGGGCTGTCTGGAAGGTGATAGGCTGGACTCGTGTGTTTTTTTAGGACTGCCTTAATCATAAATCTGAAGGATCTCAGTGTTAGCATGCTGTTTGACCTGCTATTCATTATTTAGTAAGTATTGAACGAATGAGTAAGAATCACAAGTTGCCCATTCATAGGCTTGTGGGGACTGTCAGCCCTACTCCAGAAAGTCAGTAAATGAATCAGCAGCATTTTCCTCTGTGCTCCTTTATTACCCCACCTGTGTAGGTACTCTCTGAGCAGAAGATTCACTGGTGATGGTACAAGGTCTCACATCCATTAGAGAACATCGTACTTTATAGAGCACAATTGAAGGTGTTAGGGAAGTAGAAGCAGAAAATTACACAACCTGCATTGATCCAGAGATCATAGTTTGGCTATTAGTCTGCAAACTGTAAACCCTTTTTGTTTTTATTTCCTTTTATATGTCAAAAGTCATTTTATGTCATCTCATTTCAGGTTCAATAATCCTTGGTTCATAACACTCATCATTGGTCCATGCATGGTCTACTTCTCTATCTGTCTGTCTCTCTATCAGTTCATCTTAAATTAATACCATAATTACCCAGGAATCCACAACTCAAAATGACAACCAGGATCCTGGTAGTAATCTAACCATACGGTTCATTTCATTAAACCATCTCTTAGCTTTCCTTAATCTAAGCGAACTATCATCATGAAGTCAATGTTTATTTTCTTGTGTTCTTCCAAAGTAGATGTATTTTTAATTGGTATTAAAGGATAGCATGTTGCATGTGATCTTTTGAGACATACATTTTAAAAACTTAATATTACAGGGTCTTTATGCAGTTTTATAGTTAACCCATTCAAGCTCAACTTGTTTTGGGGGTGAGAGGGGCATGAAGATCAGGTTTCATTTCATTGTTGTTTTTTTTTTCTTTTGTGGAACAAATATATGTAAATAAACAAAAAATGTAAACAAACAACATATATGAGTCAAGTAGGACCCAGAATCATCAACTGGTGAAAGAGAAGGCGATTCTAGAAATTTTGGTGGCAAAGTGTTTGGGTATCGATGTCCACAGTTAATGAACTCAGCTTATTCTTGACTGCTCTGGAGAAAATGCTAGATTTAGGTCTTTTTTTTTTTTTTTAATTTAAATATCTCAACTCAAGAAACATTTTTAATTATTCATTCATTTTTCTTTTAAATAATTAAATCAGTGCTCACAACCTTAAGAATTCTGTTCATTCTTTGCAAATACTCTCTTAAAAGCAGTTTCTAGTATTGATAAAAGATCCATTGTGTGCTGAGGAGTGTGAAATCTCTTCAGCTTTAATATGACTATGAACCCAAGGGTGTTAATTTGTCATTTTGGAAAAGGCCACTGCCCTTGTAACTCCTTTCTTGATGCCAGAGACTGTTGCTTAAATATACATACACTTTTCTAAAAATTTAAATAAAACATTATCAAAAAATGAAAAATAGAGGGAAAACAATACTCTGTCCCCTTCATATGAAGCACTGTTTGTTATACTTGCTTTTAGTCTTTTATGAGTATATCATACTGTTGCTTTTGATTATAGTTTTTATGGACTTTCATAAGAAATCTAAATATTTGAATATATATATATATATATATATATATATATATATATATATATATAGAACATTTTCATTGAAGACTAGTTGGAGCCTCCATTTATATATTTTTCAGATAGTTAGAATATTCAGTATATAGAATTTTTGTCACTATTTTGTTTTATTATATTTATTTTTCCAAGAATTCCTCAGGATTAGTATTGCTTTTGTTCAACAGTATTGGTAAAATAATGTGATATTTATTTTTTGTTGTATTTTATAAGCAGTTTATTCAAACGATGTAGTCCAACATTTTAGAAGAATGTATTCCATTGACCAAGGTACAGAACTTTGCAGTAAACTATACAGGCATCTTAAAATCTTATCTGTTCCGAATAATGGAGGCAGAGCTAGACTGACTTAATGGAAAGCAAGATCATTTTTAAAGAAAATAGATTTAATTATTAAAGTATTGATAAAGAAGTTAAGTTTAAGAACATTGAGGTAAAACTAACTTGAAAAATAGTGAAAATTATAATTCATGAATAGTCTGATTTACCTAATTTTCATAGTCTAAAATGCACAAGTTAAAAGAAACAAATTCTTAAAATAATCTATAGTCATTTTGAAAAAAAAGAATTGGATTTTAGACACTCGTATTTGAAAATTTGCAGGATAATGAATAATTTAGAACTTTTAATGTGTAAAATTGAAGAAAATTATTATGTTTTGAACTAATAGAGTCTGAATTGATCAGGTTTTACCTCCATACTTCAGTTATACATCCAGATATGCTGCTAACTTATTTTTGGCAGATGCTGGTGCAAAGAGATCAAGCCCATCTTGTACATCACATACGTGTAGGTTTATGGTGGAAGCTGCTTGAGAGACTGGGAAGGTGGATGACATCAGAGAATCTGTGTCTCAGCTTCCTGTTTTGACCTTGAGTGATCCTGTTTTTTCCAGAATAAAACAGCATCATCTTCTTTCTTAGCATCACACAGTAGCACATAGAGCTAAGAAGCTATTGAACATTTGGTACTTACATGTCATTTCTCCACATTTTGCAATGATGAAATTACACTGAAAAGTTTTTTGCATAGAAATGAATATGTGAAACATAATTGTGTTAAGGAGTATATTTGGTTGAGAGATTGCTAAAAATTTAGCCTACCGGAATAGTGATAGTCCTCGCACATTTTTTTTTATAAATGAGAAAAGTACACTAGGTTAACATGATAAAAGATTCCAAGTTTAATAATCTCATAAAAGGAAAAAAGAAAGGTTTTAGGATATTCATTTGAACATTATGCTTTCTCTTTTTTTTTTTTGACTCATTTTCCCGAAAGATGAAGAGAATACGCTCTGTGCTTTCTGATCCTTGTGGGGAATCTGTTGGGTTGCTGGTATGTTTGGGCCTTTCTAGGCTGCTCTGTTACTACATGAAGTCTTGGACTTCTAATCACTGCAGGCAGGCAGGCATTCCAGCAGCCTGCTGACTGTTCCCCCTAATGTCCTGGGCTAGGCTGTCTTCAGGGACATCAGAACACCTTAGCCAGACTTTGTTTAGAACTAAGCAAAGACTAGTGTTTCTCTCCATTATGGTGTCTGAATCACAGCTCTGCACATGGAGGACCATCAAAGCCTCTGTTGCATGCCCTCTGTGCGCAGGCCCCTCCAGGCTTTGGGGCCTCTGTACTTCCTTTCTGTTCTCCCCTTTCTTTTAATGCTTTCCATTGTCCCTGTAGAGGAGGAAAATTATTTTTCCTTCTACCCTCTTAGATTCTCCCTCAGGAACTCTGTAAAATTAGAGTGACAAAAGATTAACGAGAAAAATGAAGAGTATTAATGTGTGCAATACACATCACATGGGAGAAACCTCAGTCAAGAGTAACTCAAAAGGGTGGTCAAAACTTGGGCTAATAGAGCATCTTAACAGAGGAACAATAAATTTGTAGAAAAGTGACAAGAGAAAAGCAAAAAAGCTTTTAGGCTTTTAAGGGTGACTATGGGAAGGTGCATATATTGGATAGAGAGGGGAGCTCTAATGGAGTAAGGTTTGTTCGTGCAGGTCCACTTGGGCCATAAAACTTTCCCAGGAGAGGGGATTTGGGGCAGTCCTCATTTTTCAGAAGTGCCTGAATTTAGTCAGATAAGGGAAACTCTGAGAAGGTTTATTTCTGCATCGATTGTCATTTGCCTCTAGCTCAAAATAATCCTTATGTCAAAGAATATTTTGGAGTGATATATTCTGGTTCCCTACATCCTCTCTTTTATTTTACTCGATTTTTAACCAAACACTTAAATGGATTTACTTTGTGCTAGATGTCATTCTAATCTTAGAAATATTCACTTATTTAATCTTAAGTGTACGAGGTGAGGACCATTATTATTACCTTCACTTTACGTATAGGGAAAATGAGGCACAAAGAGGCCAAATAATTTGGTAGTAAGTGATAGAGCCTCAAATCAAGGCAGTCTGGTCCAGATTTTATGCTCTTTTAAAATTTATTATTTATTATTATATAAGTGTGATGTATGCATAAAAAAACAGCTTAGGTACAGAGTAAATGCTCAGTCAAGAAATGTTAGCTATTATTATCATCATCATGAAATAGTCTCCAAAAGCATTGCTTTTACTGGTTATATGATATTCTGTTCCATTATAATTTAATTTGCTATTCCCTTGTTAGAATGTTTTATTGAGGTATAACTGACATATTATGTTATAGTAATAATAAGTATAGAACCTACTGATTTAATATTTGTATATATTGCAAAATGATCAGCTCAATAAGTCTAGTTAATATACATCAGCACATATAGTTATAAAATGTTTTTCCTCATGATGAGGACTTTTAAGATTTAGTTTTTTAGCAAGTAAACTTTGAATATGCAATATGGTATTAATAATTATAGTCATCATTCAGTACGTTACATCTCCAAGACTTATTTATTTTATAACTGCAAGTTTGTACCTTTTGACCACCTTCACCCATTTTGCCTGCCCTCCTTCACCTGATTCTGTGTTCTTAACCACTCTGCTAGTCGGTTACACTATAAATTAGCAGTGGACTCCTGAACAGTGGTCACAAGGACCCCTTTACTTTCTTGCCTTAGCCGAAGCCTGCCTTTCATTTGAGATCACAGTTTCCTGTGGGAGGAGGTTGCCCATTCCACCAAACTCTTCATACCACGATGCCCAGTGATGTTATCCACATTTTCTCTAGCTCTCTGTTGCTTTGTCCCTGTAGCACTCTTACTCAAAAGCCTTTTCATATTGGTAGTTCATGCTGTCGGGTTTTATTACTCTACCCCTTCTCTCACTCCTCTCCCTCCTCCTGCTCCTCCTCCTTTTCCTCCCTTTTCTTTTTCTGTTGTTGGAGTATTTTATTATTTTTGCTACTATTATTAGTGCAATTGTTTGCTTAATTTCTTTTGCAGGTTGCATCACTGATCTTTTATAAGACTCACTTCAAGTTTCACTTCCAAAATAAAGGCTTTTTCTGATCTTCAAAGTAGCAATGACCATTATCTTCTCTAATTCTCCCATAGCCTTAGGTAAATATCTACTGTAGAAACTAATACCACATTACTTTGGTTGTTTAGAAATCTGTCTTTCTCAATTAAAGTGAAAGCCCTTTGAGGGAGTCTTTCACCTTTGTTCTCAGAGCATGATAGATACATAATAGAGGTTCGATAAATATTTTTTAACAGACATATAAACCAATAAAAAAAAGTAGGTATAAACATGAGAGTCTAATTGAAGGAATATTTAACCTTAGATAATCTTTCTTACTTCATTTATATTCATGTCTAAATCTTCACATGAAAATAAAATCCAGTCCTGGTATCTAGAATCCCCTACAGATGGTGTACTAAAGCTTGGATTAGCTGGTTATTAAGATAAGAAGGGACCGGAGAGATAACTTATGGCCTCATCACTGTTATTGTCAAGGTTAAATGACCTGTCCAAGAACACAAGTTGAATAATAGAACTGGGCTGGTGTTAAATGCTCAATTTGGTTCTCTTTTTTTCTCAGTTTTAGTGGAATGAATGTGATTCCTGTGGTATCAAGGTGTAATTTTAAAGGGTTGCTTTTAAGAATGAGACATTTTAAATTTCTATTTGACAATTTTACACAACAATCAATTGGAAATACCTATTTAAATTGATGAGTATTAAATTTTTTAATTGAAATTGTTTTTAATGTTATGCCAGCCTTTATGTTTAGATGACTTACAGAAACCATTTAAAATGAAACAGTTTAAACAGCATATGGAAATAAGAATCCTTTAAGTAATAATAACATAGGAATGACAAAATGAAGTTGGTTTTTATTTCTTTAAAAGTTTATATGGCTAAAAAGTGATCCTAAAATTTTATTGAGATTTTTCATATTATATGTGACATAATTTTACTATATCTTACAATGGTATTAGGAAGTATTTCTCAACTGGAACCATGGAAAGAATTTACCACTTCCTATTGTCTGGTATATTTTTTAATCACAAATAGTCTTTTTAAAACCAAAATATAACTTATTATTTATGTTGCATCCACATGCTGAAATAGAATATATAGATTTAAGAATATATTAGGACCACCTAGTTTACATTAGTATTCTAGATTGTTCTTATTAATAAATCTCTTTGTATACCTCAATAAAAAATAAACCTTTGTGCTTATTTTCAAATTATAGATCATGCTATCATATAAATATCTTTCACAATTTTAGAAAAAGGGAAAAATAGTAAAAGGGGGAAAAAGAATAAATAATTTCTTTGCTAGGAACTATGTATAATTAAAAATACATGATTTTTATTAAAATCGATCTATTACAGTTTACTTTGAGACAACTTTTAGCAACTTCTTTACATTTTAGATACACATTTATACTTTCTACATATTTAAAAGAGTTCATCTGAAGAAAATTCTTATATAAAAATAAATATATATATAAAACTTAAAAAAAAAAAACAGATGATAAGACTTCTCAGTACCTAGCATGCTCAATAAATATTTGGTGAATAGATGCAAAAAAAAAAAACCCACAAAAAATCTATCATAAAACTATTTGTTAAAATAACAAAAGTATCATTTCTTTATTAAAGTATCATTTCTTTATGTTTGCACAGGGGCCAAACACTCACATATGTAAGGCAGGCAATCAAAGGGCTCATCTTGTTTGTTTCTCATCTCTCAGTGTTCACTGACCTGCATCGACTGATGTACAGTGTCTTGCAAACCATTGTTTCATAATTGTCATTTTATTGGTTGTTACAGATGGGAGGGCAAATCTGATACCTGTTATTCCATCTTGGGCAGAAGCAAAAATTTTAGATATGAAGAATTACAGATAAGCTAGTCCTTTTTTAAAATACATATTGGCACCACTGGTATGTTAAGTGAAAATCAACATCTTATCAACTAAACTGTTATTTCATCAGCTAAACTGTTCTATTATATAGCAAAGTCTCCTGGTATTTAAAAAATATTTTAAGAAATTGTTTTTCAGACAATTCACATCTTTAGCTATAAGGTAAATATATTTAGGAATCATTCTTAGCTAACTCTTTGAAGGATATCTGATGTATTTGCTCTGTGATTTTCTATTTAGTGCTTGAAGGAATGTCTGTCATATTAGGAGGAATTGAATAATCTCACATTATTCATAAGCTTCTCTTCCAGAACATACGTTTACATAGATGAAAATGACATGTTGTTTTCACACTAACAAAAACTCTTCTTATCTCAAGAATGATGTTCCAATAACCATTACCTAATACTTTGGCTAAGCCATAGAGTATATTGTATTAGGAATATAAAATCAATACTAGGAAGTACTTTTCAAAAAGGCAACATTTTCTTTTTCCCTGTTTTTGTACCTAGAGAATATCTGTACTAGAAAAACACATTAACAAAAATTAAATGTACTTTTTTGTGACGAATATTATTTAAAATAGTCTTGTGAATATATAGTCATCATCAACAGTTTCAGGCCCAGTGAATAATGAGAACTCTTGGGTCAAAATTTGATGTAACTGAAACCAGTAAATTGAAAAATATTTTTTTAGAATCAATTGATAATAAGATTGTTATGTCAAATAAAATATGTAAAAAGTAATATATACAGTAATGAACAATGCATATGCCTACTTTTTAATTTCTGTTAATTTCTTTTTTTTTAATGTGTCTTGTATTTGTTGATAATTCTGACAATTAAGTCCTTCTCTTTATGGGGCTGAATTCTGTCCCATGAGACTACAAGCTCCATGAAAGCAGGGTCATGTTTACTGTCTTTAGTAGATAACATGCCTAACAAATATGAGAAGTGCTCAGTAAATGACTGAACAAATGAATTTTTATTTCCATACCTTCATGACATTTCTGTTTTCGGATGGTATAAACATGTCACTAAATTTCTATCAGAAGTTCCTTTATGTGATAATTCCTCAAATACTTGAAGACTTAGAAAATATGCCCTAATGCCTTCACTCAAATACTAGGAACTTAGTTAGTTTACCATTACATATGTTACACCATCAGACATTGCTAGTGTTTGTATGATTCAGCCTAATATTTTAACTCCAGGTCTATTTAAAACAGTTGAGAATATGCCAAAATAGAGAGGGCCAAAGCTGCGTTATGACAGGGTAGTGGAGAAAAGATACACCTGTCTGTAATTTATATGAACTGAAAGTTGATAAGTAAATTACAACAGTAATTGTTATCAGTACACTCTTGTTGTTTTAAAACCTGTGTATGCTGTACCATTATCTTTCTTTTTTTAGCTGCCCAACATCTAAACTTTTCCCCAACATCTTCCATGTCGAATATATTCTTTCACATATTCCTTTGGTGCTAGCAACATGATCTTGCTTTGGCTTAGACTTTGAATTGGAATCTAGTAATTTGAACAAAAAAGAATGGTGCAGAATCCATTCTCGGGATAGAGTGCATCATCCTGCCACCAGTGTAAGGCAGGTGGCAGCAGTTCTAGCCCTTTATACACTGCGCACTGTTTGAGTATTATCAGCTGGAAGATGTAGTGGTGTCCCTGGATCTGCTCTGCATAACTCTTGCGATCTCTTTGGTGCCATAGCCTTCCAGCCTGGTGCTCTAGTCCTCCCAATGCTCTTATATAGATTCCTTTCCTACTTAGCTCAGCCAAGGTTGTCATCTGTTACTTGCAACTGAGAATCAGTATTTTCTTGGCATTTTAAAAGTGTATTGCTTAACTTTCTTTATTACCATGGAAAAGAAGAAAAATCATTTGGTGGCAGTGACTTGAAGTAGAGGGTTTTTAAGGACATGTCCTACATAGTTTGCTCACATATATATGCTGGTCTGTGCTTAGCTGAATACTCAAGGGGAACCCTTTGCAGCTCTCTAGACGTTTCTCTCTGTGCAAATCTCACTTCTCTAGTACTCTATTCTTTGATCTCCAGATGCCTTGGTCTTTCCTACTCTCAGCTCTTTGTCATGAACCCAGTGAGGTGACTGGGATTTATCTGGGTTTCTCCTTGCACAGGGGCCAAACACTCACATATGTAAGGCAGGCAATCAAAGGGCTCATCTTGTTTGTTTCTCATCTCTCAGTGTTCACTGACCTGCATCGACTGATGTACAGTGTCTTGCAAATTGTTTCATAATTGTTTCATAATTGTCATTTTATTGGCTGTTACAGATGGGAGGGCAAATCTGATACCTGTTATTCCATCTTGGGCAGAAGCAGAAATTTTAGATATGAAGAATTACAGATAAGCTAGTCCTTTTTTAAAATACATATTGGCACCACTGGTATGTTAAGTGAAAATCAACATCTTATCAGCTAAACTGTTATTTCATTTATTAAAAGTTTGCCTTTCAATTTGTTGTATTGTGTGCTTTACCCAAAGCTTGAAATCAGTGCAGATTTAACTGTCATAAATGTTTGTTATCATACACAGTGTGTTTTTTTTCTGTCTTTTTAAAAAAGAATATCTCAAACAGGTATATAAACTAATCTTCATTACAAGATAATTTGTTATTTTTCAAATTGCCATTTTTATAAAAATAGTCATTTATTATTAGTAGCTTGTTTTATGTTTTCTTTTAAAAAAATATTTTTTCAGAGACTGCAAAAAGGAAATTTCAAGAAAAAGGCATCTTGGCAGGAGAAAGTAGAAGTTTCAAGCCTCATTTGACCTTCATGAAATTGTCCAGAACACCATGGCTCAGGAAGAAGGTGAGTGGACGTTTTTCTTGTAAGCCTTATTTTGCCAGCTACCCCAGACTTAAGCATGGTTGGGGCCATGAGTGACATGTGACATGGCTTTGACACCGTACCACTATTGCTCATGGGATTACAAGCCAGTTTGGTTCCAATTCCCAAGGATGCAGTGTTGGTTTATGAGCCTCCACAGAGACTGTACCACTTGTTCCTTCTTTTGCCACCATGGCTATTAGCTGTATACTCTGACCAGCACTTACTGTTGCTTCGTCGTTTGCCACATCTGCTTCATCCCTCGAAGAGCCTTGAGGTGGCGCCAGAGTTTTATTTTGCGTCTTTCTTTGCTTATGAATTGTACATCCTGCGGCTCTCAAAGCTTCCTCCATTAACCTGCATCCACTGATGCTGCTCACTGCAGCTGGGTTCTTCAGGGTGGGACAAGCTTTTTAACCTCCTTTACATAGTTCTTTCAAGGTTTTTAAAGACCACCTTGCTCTTTTAGCAGTTGTCTCCATTGAAAGCTTGGAGCAGATATTCCTGGGACTTGCAGGAGGGTAACTGAAAGGACCCCTGTACTTAAAAGTGTTCTCCTTGAGGATGGTCAGCAGTGACACAGGCCAAGGGACATGTTTCTTGACTTTACCTCAGGGTGACTTTCTGCCTTCTCAGGCCACCCCTTCCTCCTTAGAGGTTGGGATAACTTTTGAGCTTCTGGATTCATGAGCATTTTTCCTGGAATCTTAAGAGCACCCTTCATTGTTTTTCCCATTTCAGCCTAGGGAGTTTCCCATGCAAGTTAAGACATCTGCTGACCCGCTCTGATATACCAGAGTTCTGGAGATGAGCATGCAGTTTAGATTCACTCCTGCTCTCCATGACACTTGGCTGCAGTTAAGATTGATTTGCAGCTATATAAATGAAGGTCAGGTTTATTAGTAAGTAGACCTTTTTTTCTGAATTTGGCACATTTTGTATTTAATGTCTCTGTGCTCAGATAGTCTTTTTGGTCCTATAAAACATGTCGGGGCGATTGACCATTCTGTGCTTATGAGTTTTCTACAGACTATTGTAAATATCTTGAGATATTGTAAATATTTTGAGAAAAGGAGATCGTGCATGTATTTTTTTCTTTTTTGAAACTATGCCCCTAAAATTATATTAGGTGCCATTCCAAAATATTTAGGTAAAAATAACGTGTAAATAATGGGTTTTGAAATTTGGAATGCTAACAATTGGCAAAACTTGTAGACTGACAGTTTACTTTTTTTACTCATTATCTTTCTTGTTTTGCTTTCAAATGGATTGTCCTCCTCTCAGTGGTTTCAAATTTAATCACAGACTGACAAATCAGTGGTGAAGGTAATAATCTACATTTCAAAATGTTTCTTTGTCTTTACAATGTTAACTTTGAAATGAGAGCACCCAAGAACATTTATCAAAAGAATGTTTAAAACTACTCTAGGATCTCAATTTTAATATTTCAGACTAAATTTAAATGATTCCTTGGCAGTTAATTTCACAGAATCTGCTCCCTTACTTTATAGAAAGGGACATGCGGCCATATCCTTCTCAGTTGCAGAGCCCTGTGTAGAAATCATCTTACTTATTCTGAGTCTCTCATTTTTCCCTCCCAGTGGCCACATCCCCTTTATCCAAATCAATCTCTGTATGTGAGGAGCTCCCTGGTCCACATCAAATTAACTCTACAAATCTTTATAGAGTACCTACTGTGTGCCAGACACTGGGTGCTGGGCTTAGAATTACAATCAAAATAGAAATAGTCCCTCCTTGAATGGTGTATAAACTCTAAATTAGATTGTATTTTGTTTAGACTAGAACACAATCTTTAGAAAATTAATTTTGACTTTACTGCTCTTTTAGAAAACCAAATGAGAATTTTTTTCTTTTAATTTAATTTTTTTCTTTTAATTTAATTTACTACTATGATATTTAGTGTTTCTGAATGCTTAAGAAAGTATATCTTAAACTTTTGAATTCATGAGTCGCCTGGGTGCCTGGTGGAACTGCAGATTTCTACCTTCTAACTTCAGATCTGCAGTTGGACAGACCTAACGACTTTGACTTTTGATTCAAATCAAAATAAGTGCCACAGGTGATTCTGATCCAGTGATCTGCACAGTAGTACAGTAAGTCCCCACTTAACATTGTCGATAGGTTTTTAAAACTTTGGTGATAGGAGGTATCATGAAACCAATTTTCCCATAAGCTGATATAGACAAGAGTAAAGTTCTTGTGGCATCTCATCAACATTAAATGAAATGATGTTATTTGAGGACCTGCTGTATACTCTGAGACCTGCAGGCTTAAATAAATATCCAGCATTTTCTTTATGCAGCAAATCATTGGTTCCAGTGCTTAAGTTAAGATTAATATGAAAAGGCATATATAAAAGTGGATTTTTATTATGCTTTGTCATTTGGAATGCAGATTGTTTGCAAATATGTGGCTCTTGTCTTTTTTTTTTAACTTTTCTACATTTTTAACTACCTGTTTTCTCATCCTTGGTGGGCCGAGCATGGAAGGAAGTAGTGACGGGCAAGTTATATGTCCCATGACAACTTAGGGGTGAGGGGAAGCCATTAGATGCAGAAAACATGAAGGTTTTCCATTATCTTGAAGAGTGTTCTTTGAGTTTGTGGCATGGATGGGCGATACATAGTGAGTATTTAGAAAAGAATCCACTGGGATTCTGTTTTGAAGGTTGGTATTTGGTATATTCCTTATATTTTGTTTTGACCTGCTAGAAGGTCCTCTGGAAATTGTTTTGGGTAGTTAGTAGATACTGGTGTACGCCTAAGATACTTAGTGTACTACTGTCAGGGTAGACATGGTAATTATTGGTAAAAAAAAAAAATGGGGGTGTTCTGGGTAGAAGAGTGCTCTAGATCATTATAGGTAGATTATGAGATAGTGAGATAGATGAGCTATTCATTATTCTTTATTGAAGGTATAATCAATTCTGCAGTAGTACTTCAGCTGATTTTTTTCACCATATCGTGTCATTTTTGAATGGCCTAAAAAGCTATTGTCCATGTTGATGTAAATAAGGATTCAAAATTGGAGCCATATTGGTCTGTTCATGAAGGTAAAATATCTCATTGGCATAAAAGATGTGAACAGATTCTGGTGCAGAGCATGAGTGTTCACCACCACTGGGGTGGTTGTAAAGATCTAATGTGAAGATTCCCCAGTGGTGTTCAGTGTTGGCTGCAGAATTCCCTGGGCTTCTGGGGTACCATCTGCTCGTAGACACCTATTTGCAGGTAATACCATTTAGTAGAAGTAACCAAAAGCTCGGTGGGGTAGCCAAAAGTTCTATGGATTGTCCTTCACAATTTTGAAAATAAAGTAACTCTCCTTCACATTTCCTGATATGGAACTTCCTCTACTACAGCGTGATATTCAGGTTCCCAAGCTTGAGCACTGAGTTCTCAAACTCTGATTCTGGATAATGTAAGACTTTTTATGGCAACTTTATACTGTGATAACATCAGGAGACAGTCAATATGTTAGTTTTGCATATTCATAGTTTCATGAAATTCTAGTGGAGTATATTACATAAGAGATATTGAACGCTAATTTTGGTTATCACTGTGCTTTCAAAGTTGTAGATTTTTTTCCCATCAATGAATGAAGCCTCAGAAAATGTATTTCATTACTATATCGCTGAAATAGTATCTAAAATTCAAGTTATTTGTATAGTTTTCATAGAATATATTTGTTTCACATGGTTAATGTACTTATTCTGCTACTTATGCTTTTCATGGTACATTCTTTTGGATTTATTTTTCTCATTGAATGACTTTGTATTTCTGTGATTTAAGCATTGCAGAAACCTCTTGGTTAGAAGTGTGTGCTAACACTTGGTGGCAGAAGATGACCAGTTTCAAATCAAACAAGCACTTAAAGCAGATCTAGATTCCTCAAGAAATGAATGTGATCTTTTCATGGGTAGATCAATTATTTTTATACATAAATTACATTCTGGGTTTTTTAGATATCTTTCTTGATTTATGACTTTTAAATTACTAACATAGCACTTAAATTATCAAAGCTATAGCTTTTTAATTGGCACTTCCTTATAGCAGTTTTTCACAGAGTCAGACCATGAGAATGTCTCCTTTGAAATTATTAGCTACTGCTGTCACTTGGACTGGTTTGATTTGAGTACAGAATTTTATATGCACAAAGCAAGAGTGGAGGGGTTATTGGACCATATGATGAGATCGAGAGGAAGTAGAGAAGAGTTTATAGGGCAGTCATGTAAGGAAAAAAAGAGCACATGGATGAAAATTCTGTTCTAATGCTACAATTAAAAGGAAAACCCAGTCCCTGAATTGTTTTGTGATCAAACATACAGGACCAAGATTGTAATGAAATTTTATACTAAATTAGCCAATCTCAACCTTCTACATCCTTCCCTAGCCAGGACCCTCTGCTGTTGTTTTTCCTAACCCACTACCATTATTTATTCTTCTATATCTGTCAAACAGCACATTTTCTGAGGAATTTGTTAACTTGTCTGGTATAGTTTGGCTGCCACGTCCATTCCTGGATCTGCATGGTGATGGGCCTTTCAGCATGTCAAAACTCAGGCTTACCGAACTATTCCTCCTTGAAGGAGTCTATAATGAATTTAAGAAGCATAAGTTTTCTTGTTTTCACTCTGTTATTTAGTCCTGGACAAATCTCATAACTTCTTTTGACAACTCTGTTTACTCATAGTGAAAAGGAGGAGGTTGGTCTTAGTGACTCTTGATGCCTGTGCTATTCTGAAATGTCTATAAGGTAAGCATTTTGACCATATAGGCTAATTTGGCTTCACACTGAGAATTTTTTTTAGACTACAGATTGCCTTTCTTATATGCATTGAAAGAGAATGACAGAAAGCAGATAGGTCTTTGAGTACTGATAGGAAGATGGTGGCAATTTAAATCTGGATATTTTACCTCTTCTCTTGCAAATCCTACAGAGCAATGACAATGAAGAAAATATCACAGGCTTCATTGTTAATGAAACTAGGAGATAGAGAAGTCTGTAAATACCAAATTATGTGCATGTCCAGAAGCAACTTGGACCAGCAGGACTTGCACGAAAATTAACTTTAGGATGAAAGTATGGGCAGGCCTATTGGTGACAGATCTCAGAAATCATCAGCAAATTTTCATGCCCAGAGGGTGATGGCTCCGCTATAGGAATGCTCTGAAAGTGTGAAAGGAGGCCCAGGGGAGGTGACTCTCACAAGGTATCACCTTCCGAAGGGGAGGGTAGTGCCTCCAGATGCAGTAAAAGAGCTCAGGGCTGGTGGCCGAGAGGCAGAGCAGGCCACTTTCTCAGGGGCCCATATTGTTAAGAACAGTTTGTCACTGCAGCAAAAGAGAAGGAAGTCTTGGGCGGAGCAGCCTGGAAGACTATTCTGCCACTACCATTGCCCATTCTCTAAAAGAAGACACTTTAGATACCTTGGCATCGGTGAGCCTTTATTCTAGACAAAAGTTTGTCTTAAAAATATCCTTGTCACAAGATAAAGCAGATTGTTTTAGCCATCTATTTCTAAATTTTTCAATGCCAAATGCCTTACTCATAATTTTTAGTTGCGTTGAGTCTTTTTGATTATCACCTGGGTTAGATCTAAGATAGTAGTGTGGAATTCTCCTTGGATTTTTCTTAGGTAAAAATCAGTATATAAAATAAAACATATCTCTTTTTGTTTTAATGTTTTTTTAAAGTAAAAATTCTGTGAAATCTGCCATGAGATAGAATTATAATTTCTTCCAAGATATTCTAGGTGCTGTTAGTCAACTGTGTCATCTAGCGTGTGTCAGAGAGCTCTGTTTATAGCTAGTGACCTCGCTTATGTTTCTAATGCATATTTCAACTTTATGTTTTGTGTTATCTATTTCCATATATTGAAAAAACTAAGTAAGTTTACAATTGGAAATGCTATCTGCAAAGGTAACCTGTTCATTGAAACCTTTCACTCCTATATAGCTTTGACACATAGCAAATAATAAACAGAAAGCTGAATTATTTTAAGAGGAAATTCTAGGAGTAGACTAATGTCAGAATAATAAATGAGTCCAGGTTGACTGTGATTCTATTATAGATTTTGAAAACTTTAACTATAGAAGAAATGACACAGCCAACCTAATATTAAATCTGTGCAAAGTGGCCTGGAGACTGATGCAAGTGTTTTCATTGGCATTTCCTGAAATTTTTTTCTTAGAACATCTCTGGGTTTTATGTGAGGCAAGAATTCTGTGATCAAATGAATGTTAGCAGTGATGGGTTTGATAAAATTAATCTGAATCTTTCTCTCAGAAACATTAGTGTTTATTGCGACTCTCAATAACAGCAACAAAAGTTTACTTTTTTGCTTGCGGACGTGGGTCATCTGTGGCTCTGCTCCACATCGTCTTTACTCAGGACCTTGGCTGAGCAGCTTTCATCTAGGACTTTGCTGGTCTTTGGGCTGAAAGAAAAGAGAGATGGTGAATCACAAGCTGATTTTTAAAGTTTCTGCTAATAAGTAACATGTCATTCTTGCTCACATCTTGTTGGCCAAGGCAAGTCACATGGTCCATTTTGAGTTCAACAGAGCAGGATGTATAACCCGCTTATAGAAAGGGATACCACAAGAGAGGCAGTGAATGTTATGAACAGTTATGTAGTCTAAGTTAGCATTATTTCCCAAATGTCCTTACCTGCAAGTCCTTTTTTTCATTGACCATCTTGTAGCACTTGTGTTTGGCAGAACATGATTTAGAAAATATTGATCTGTATAATTCATGATTAAATGGTATTTTTGCTTTCAACATCCAGATTCAGTGGACATTTTTACTTATTTTCTAGCATTTGTATTCACAGACAAAATTCTTATTTAAGTGTAATTTAAGAAACAGAGTTTTAGAATTGGTATTAAAAGGTAATTACAAAGTAGTCAAGGTAATTAGAATTTCATGGTTTGTCTTAACTATGCCGCCATTAGTGGTGGGAAATGTTTTTTTCTTCTCAACAGATCACTTTTAGATATTTGGAAATCTCACATTCTCTATAGTTGAAGACCTAACAGAACTTGCTCATATCACCTAGCTCAATTCCTACATTATGCATTCTTTCTCTAAAACGTACCTGATGGCAACATTTTTAATTGCTGGCAAAGTTTGTGGCACCATTTTGGATACTCATATTTAAGGCTTTCTAAGTACAACAGTATCTTTACACTGCCCTCGAGCTAATGGCCAGAGTCTGAAAGTACGTCTCATCCTTCCTTGGCCATGGCCTTCCCCACAACTGAATTTGATTATTTAGGCCCAGGCTTTCCTTTCGCAGTAATTTCACGTCTCCAGAACCACCTTGAGTTCTTAATCAGCCATTGCCTGGAAGAATGTTCTGGGTGACTCCCTCCAGTGGTCCTGCACCTTTGGCAGCATCTCTTCCCTGTTCCTATCCATCCTATTTTTCCTGACTTGATCCTCTTAGATTCTGTCTTGCTCCTCACATTCCCTGACCTACTCTGATATTAGAGAATGAAAGAGAGTATTTTGCACTCTTGGCCTTCCAGTGTAAATATCTCTGTACTTTAATTCAGTGGAATTAAGTGGGGCAAGTAGTCACCTGGGAATGAGCTGAATGGCTTTGGAAATCATATCAGATATACTTTCCAACAGGTTATAACTTTCTATCACACACATATCTCTACTGACAAGAGCCTGAGTTGTACAAAGTGGAGATGGGGTGGATATGGAGGGCATGGTGTCAGGTTTGGCTGGTCTAGCCTTCCTGCAGCCCTGCCTACTATGATAGTACATGCTGGGTATTGCAAAAGAGGAAGATGCCAGTGTATGTAATATTTTTGCATAACGGTCATCCTAAGATATAGATTCCTTGTTTCATAACGTTTCTATTTTTAATATATATATTTTTTGCTTGCTAAACCCACTCTGGGTTTAGAGGTGCTTCTTACAAATTTGAAAAAATACTTAATTTTTAAAATCTGCAAAAGAGGAGGCTGTGTGAAAATTACTGATTGCTCTGATATCTTTTTTTTAGTGTTCTATTTTGAAGCAATATGTAATCTAATATTTATGTATTATACTGCCTCTGAGTCCATTAGAAAAACTATGTAATCTTTGTAATTCTGTATTCCAAGAGTATACCAATGGGAGATTTCACTATTACATGTTTAAGTTTGACATGTAGACGAAAGATTCCAATTGCATGTTATATGTAAAATTATTTTACATAGCAATGTGTATCACATTAAAAAATATTTGGATACATTTTTTTCTCTACTTTGAGAAAAACATTTATTTTGAAACTGGTTTAAGAGCAACACATGATTCCTGGATCATATCTAACTATTGTTTTTTTTTTTTTCTACTAAAACCTCTTTTATCTGATATGTTATCCAGGAAATATTTCTAACCAAATAAAGTGAGAAGGCTAATATCATTGAGTACATTTCTTCCTTGTTCTGTCCCCTAACATACACCACAGTTTACATAAATCTTGCTGTCATTATTTCTTTCCTGCTTCCTTACTCAGTTCTTTTAGCATTTCCTGTTGGAATACCTTCTCTGCTAGGTTGGGGCTTCTGTCCTAAGTGATGTGCAGGGAATATGCCAGGGCATTTGAAAGAGGATGAATTAGGTGAATTAAGGTATTCTGTTGAGATGCGGGCTGGGAAGGAGAGAAAGGAAGAATGTTGATGGGAGGAGAGTCAGGCAATTTGATTACTCCTAAGAAAGTGGGAAATGAAACAAGTACTAGATGCAGAAGAGCAAGGTGAGCTACAAAAACTCTCTAGTTCTTTCTTGTTTAACATTACAAGACTACAATTAGGTGTTTAACTCTTATTTGGATTGTATCTGAGGCTATAGTTAGGTCTGAAGTGTTATCTGTAGATAATCTAATTTAGGTAAATGTTTCCATACTTTTGACATCTGGGCTATTAAATCAGAACACATTCAACCAGAAGTAAGTACTTTGCAGTATATAGGTCAGTGTTGTAGAACAAGCTAAAATTGTAAACTTATTTTTGAATGATCTTCTGCAGAACAGCTTCATTGTCTTATTTAATTGTTAAGATTCTGAAAATTTTTTCTATGAGTGACTTGCATTTGTAAGTGTATAGATCATAATTGGTGAGAAATTTTGAGATGGATATTTTGTGTTTATAGAATATAAATTCTTTAGTTTATAGGAATAAATGGTTAAGTTGGTGAATTCTGGAGAACGTCATTATTTAATCCAAAGAACAAAATACTAGGAAACCATGCGATAGAGAGGAGTAGCCTATAGCTTGTTTACATTTGAGTGACCACAAGACTGTGGTGAGTGAAGAACACAACTGGAGATGGATCAAGGGAAGTTGAAAGTCCAGCTGAGATTGAACTGTATAGAAAGCATTCTTAGATGCCTTAGTTATGAGACTCTTTGTTTCACTGTAATAAGAAAAGCCACATGCAAACATAGTAAGTTATATGGCCAAACAGCATATGATCTGTCATGCTATATCTGAGAAGGCTTTAGGGGGCACTGAGAAGAGTTTTGCTGAGTGGACAAAGAATGAGCTTATATGAGAACAGAATGTGCTGTAAATAAAGGTGTCATAGTGTTCTAGTGAGCCTGCAACCTTGAGGACTCGTTGGGTACCATTGACCTGTTATCTCTAGTTCATATGTCATTAGTCAGTACAAATGAACTAAATGCTTGTGGACTGAAACCATGTTCTTCCTCTGTTCTGTTTGATGCCGGCACCTTAAGGAAAGAAACTCCAGGCCCAGGAAGCAATATAGCCTATTCTTTTGGTGGCTCTTGTGAAATGGCCTGTGCTCTTAGAAGTATATCACCTTCCTTCTGTGACTGGTGTCCTTTCCACATGCTGCCACCAAGGAACATCCAACTCTTCTTAAAGTGTTCATATAGATAGTATTTCACTTGATTACTTGTATAAGAAGTATAAGAAGAGACCTTTTTACAGGATAGATCATTTGATAAATTTTTTTTATATAAGTAGATCTATGAATTCTTTTACATCTTCCTCTATGCAGTTCATTTACCATGAACATGTACTTATCACTTGACATGCTAATATTAATGCAGAATATTAAAGGCAGATATTTTAGAATGCTAGAGATGCCCAAAGAAATTTCCACATTGGTTTTAGAAATATGATAGTATATATGATTATATCTTAAGTATGATTAATATTAGAATTTTATTATTTTAAAGTAAATAGTGAAGAACTTTAATATTATGATTCTACTTCATTTACTGTGTTTTTTGCTTATCTTAAATCTGAATCCAAACTCTACCTTTTGCTAACTGTGTGTCCTTTGGTAAATGACCTAATTTCTCTGTGATTCAGCTTCCTTATCTGTGGAAAATAATGATACCAATCTCATAGGGTATTGAGGTTATTAAATGAGTTAAAAAGTTCTTGGAGCCTGTATATAGTAAATACGTGTATTTTCTATTATTGTTTTTATACAGATGATAGAAACCATCATTTTTTCAGAATGGTTCAAAACATGAGCAAAGTCCTATCATCTTGTCAATTTTCATCACTCCTTCCTTTTTCATCTCTAAACTTAATGACAGGCACTAGGCAGAGTGTCAGGCCCTCAGCCAGGCTGGAAATGGGCAGGCATGCTTGACAGGAGGCACCAGGCAGAACCCAGCCCCATAAGCTGGCCCAGGAGCGGCAGGAGGGGAGCCAGGAAAGCTGCTAGGCACCTCTCACCCAGGCGTGCAGGACACTGGATCTGAAATCACCATGCTATTTTAGAGCCCATCGGCTGGGGCAGTGAAGACTCATCTTCCCATTTCTGTCAAGAGCAGACCTAGGAAGAACTGAGCCTGAATGAGAAGGACCTCCATCATCCCAACTGAGAGGGGCTGAAGAGATAGCAGTTGAGAAGGAGCTAATTAAGAGGTCTGTGTCAGGAGGAAGATGGAAATAGCGCAAATAATAGTGAAAAATGTAGTTGTGCCAAGAGTTGCAGGGTCATTAAGAATTGTAAGATTTGCTTCAGAGAAGCCCTATGTCAGCATGTAATCTGTTTATGACTAAATTTTACACATAATTTAGCTAAATGTAAATGATATGGTGAGTGCTTCCTGAGTAAATAATTTCCATTACTTATCAGATGTAGCTATTAGATGATTCTAAAAATACTCATCGTGCTCTTAGTGGCATTTTTCCTTATTGGTTGTTCGGGTGCCAAGTTACAATCAAGAGTGAAGTTCCTTAGGGTTTCATGGTACATTGTATCAAAGGTTGTCAGGTGTTTTGAATATCACTGATAATTCTCCCTAAACTGTGACTGAAACTAGGCTAAAGCGAAGTAAAACTTCAGTCATTTCTAATGATCAATTAAGACAGTCTTGGAAGGTTTTTCTGTTTGATGTTTCTTACCACCAATTTTGAAAGTTTGGTATTCCTGTATTTAACTTCCTGTTTTCTCTTTCAGTGTTATGTTGCATAATTGATATGTCAGTTATATTGGGTGCAATTAGAAATGTGAAGCCCTTAAAAATATACCCTGTCCCTATTAGGTCTAAGGAAAAAATAATTTCAAGCATAGTACTTACTAGACAATATCCAGGCATGTTCAGAATTCCAGGGTTGAAGCATCGTTAGCATAGTTTTGTTGAAGATACCTTACATGTTATTTCTCAACATTTGAAATAACCTCAACTCTCTTAGCTTTTACATAGGTCACATTTTCCTGGCTTTAACCATTTTTGTGATTTTCTTTGAGCTCTCCTAACTAGATGTTATACTTCTATCAATCTTTAAATGACAAGTTACCCCGGAAAGGGTCAGGCCTATGAAGAAGGGAAGCAGAGAATAATTTGAGGTTCCAAAACCTGAAAATAATGCCATTGCCCAGATTTTCTAGCTTAAAAAATATTAGCTTGCAGAGTGATGTGTCTGGAATATTTTGGCAACCCAATGATCCATTCTGAAAATAGGAGACCTCTTATCCTTATTCTAAATGATATCCAATTTTGATATACTCATTTATTTTCTTAGTATCCTAGTTCTTTTATTATGAAAGAAAAATGATGCTCGTTGTAGCTGGATGGAGAGACTAATTCAGATAAATTTTACTGGAAAGGAAATATATTGCCATCGGACGAACAGCCTGAAAAAAAAAAAAGAAATATGTTGAGAAACAAAAAATTCCCCAGAGAATAAAGATCATGCTAATATTATATTTCAGACAAACCAGAGTCTTATCTGTTTCTAGATACTTTTTAATGAAGATATTTTCTGATCAGTTTAACTTTTCAGTGCCCCTAAGCTCTCATGTCTCTTTGAACCAGAGCCTTCTATCTGAATTATGAGTTAAAGACTTAATTCTATTCACTCTAGAAAAGATTAACTCCTTGAGGTTCATGTTGGAAGTCATTTGTGAACAATTCTTACAGAATAGTTCTTGTTTACTTTTTGCTAAAAATTAGATTAATTCTCTTAGCAGATTTAAGTCTTCTGTTTCCCTTATTTCTTATTTAAAAAAATAATAGTAATGATATCTTAGAAAACTGAAACGGAAATTATAGTGGCTAGCCAGTGCTGGCATCAGCATTTTGAAAACTGAAGATCTTCTTTTTTCTGCTAAGTTGTCACTAGTTCTCTGGTCTAAGGAACTGGTCTCCTGACCTCCCTCCACATTGTACATGTGTGCATACACACACGTGTGTGCACACATTCACACACACATAAAAGAAAGAGAACGGTCAGCTTCTATTTACTCAGAATTTTTTAATTTCTCAAATCTTTACTCAAATTATTCCTTAAAGATCACTAATGATAATCTCTCTTCCCCGCCTTTTCTCTCTCTCTCCTCTCTCCTCTCTCTCTCTCTCTCTCTCTCTCTCTCTCTCTCTCTAACACACACACACACAATGATATTATATTTCACTGTTTTTAGCACTTTTATAAATATACTTATCTAGTCCATATAACACTTTGAAGTAGGTACCCTTGTTAACCTCACTTTATAGTTAAGGAACACAACAGAGCCAGGATTTGAACTCACACATTCTGACTGTTCCTCAACAGTACTCAGCATAATGTTCTGCTGTCTCTCTTGAAGGCATTCTGTTCACCAAAGCAGAAGATTTCCACTTGGTTTCATTCTTATTGAACCCCAAATGAATAGCATTTGTTGTTAGCTATCCTCTTCCTGATATTTTATCCTCCTTTGCATTCGTGACATTTATTGAGCACTGCTGCGTGTCAAACACAGTTCTAGGCACTGGGGATGTTTCAGTGACTAAAAATCAGACTAAAATCCTTTTCTATATGGAGCTTACATTCTAATGGGGAGAGGCAGATAACGACAGACAATGAAAAATAAGCATGATAAAACAAATTACACAGTCTATTATGTAATAGTAATATAGAAGGTAAGCGCTATAAAATATATACATGAATACATATAAAGAGAGAAGGGTGGAGAGGATTTGGGAGTACCACTTGGGTCAGGAATACAAATTAAATGGATAGTCAGGCGAGAATCTATTAAGAAAGTAGTGCTTGAGCAAGGAAGTAAAAGAGATGGGAGATGGGGCAGGAGGATACCTAGGGGAGGAACATTCTAAGAGGCAATACAAAGACTGAAGTGGGCTTGTGCCTGGCATGATCAAGGAAGAACAAGGAGGTCAGGGAGGCTTGGGGGTGGGGGTGGGGAGGAGGAGGGTTTTGCGGGGAAGTAGGAAGAGAGGGTGAAGTGAGGGTAGTAGGAGGCCCAAAAGGTTCTGAGAAGACAGAAGAGGATTTTGTAGGCTGTTCTGGGAAATTTGGCTCTTTGAGAGAAATGAGAACCCTTTGGAGAATTATCAAAATAACTGGGTATCAAATGGTTCTAATGGCACAACAACCTTCCTATAATAAAGAAAAAGTACTTTGTTTTGCATAGAGAAAGCAAAATACTTAACAAAATTATAGTAGCAGTTTGGGGTAATTTAATTTTAAATATTTTGTTTTTATGTCTCTTAATTTTTTGTAGTAAATTTGTGACTAAAAATGGAAACTATATATGCTAATTATGCTTTAGTAAGACTTATATAAATATATCTGAAAATACTATATGAGCACAGAAAAGACTTGATGGATATACACCCCAGTGTAAATTATGTATTTTAATAAATAGCAGAATCATGAATTAGTTTTCTTTTTTTCTAAATTCTTTATATTTTCTAATTTTTGACAAATGGAAAGTATTGTCAGGGTAATATAACAAAAATTATAAATTGAAAAGAAGAATTTGCACATGGTCGGCCAGTAAACTTTGGGAAGTATTGTACGTTCATCTAGGGAACTGTGCTTTGGGACTATGAGACCATGACCATTTGTATACTAGAACCATTTGCGTACTAAAAAGAGGGGAATACATTTTTTCCCATTTTGGGAAACTCCAGAAGTACCAAGGGCATCTCACTGTAATTTTTCAGCCAGCCTTATTCCTGCTATGGAAGACTCTGAGAATAAGGAGGAGGGGCAGATAGAGAACTCAGAAGATCCACAGGCCCCCTACTCCAACTCAAGTAACCTCTGTCTTTCAGATGATTCTTATATAAGGAGTTGAAAAATTACATCTATCTTATTAAAACATTTTGCATATCAAAAGATCCATATCACTTTTCCAAAGTCACACATTTCTCCATGTTGTTAATGATTACTCCTTTCTTGATATCTCAAATTTCAGCTCGATATACTTTATTATTTCTGAAGCTTAAGGTTTTAAATGTTGCCATATTTAAACTGAACACTCTTTAATTATTATTTTTTATACAACTCATCCTAAACAGTTTACAACAGTTTTGTGGTATCCATTTTTCAAATACCTATAGGCAGTACTGTATACCAAAATATAGTATCAGATTCTAAGATAATATAAAATATGAATTGGCTGCCTGCATGAAATGATTGATATGATTTTGTTTTGTCATTTCCAGGGAGTGAAAAAAATAGACCCCAAATTGTATGAAAAATTTATCAGTCATAGATTTGGAGAAGAAATGGTACATCGTGTTGATCTTTGCTCCATGCTGAAGAAAAAGCAAAGTAACGGTTATTATCACTGTGAGTCTTCAATTATAATTGGTGAGTACCTTTTAAAAATTACTTATCTTTATTTTGATGTCTTTAGTCTTACTTTATTTTGGAAATATTTAGGGCTAATTGAATATGTTTTGCTCAATGATTTATTTTCTTAAATACTATGTTTTGAGACTAATACATTGAAAATTTTATAGAACGTATTTGGTATTCATATTTATCAGTCGAGATTTTAGTATGTATAGTTTTTCTACTTTTGTGATTTAAATATAATTATAATAAAGTCTTGAAGTGTTTATTTAAAATGCATTTGTTTAATACCATGAATGTGAAGGAAGCATTTTCTCCATTGAAGGCTTACATGACCACACCATTCCACGCAAGGCATTGTCACGGTTGCTGCTTTTAATTAGGAATAGAATGTTCCAAACAGAAAGTTTCATCTGAAAAGAAAAAGCCTTCACAGGTGGCCTGCAAGGATTGAAAACTTTACCTTCGGTTTCTTCCTTAGGGGAAACATTTCCTCCCATGGGGAAACAGATCCATATGTAAATGCTTCTAGCATCTTATCAGGGAGATGGCATGTGATGAGACAGACTCGTACACAATTATGTTTCCAAGTGGAAAGCGTGTACCCCAACTGAAGATTTTTTTCAAAAACCAGAGCAGGGCTATTCCCCATCGTTTGCAACATGAGTGTATTTCAAAGGAGCCTGATCAGTTGTGATTCAAATTTACTATTTCAAAGCAGGCACTATTCTTATAAAATTGTGAACTGCAAGGCAACCTGATTTGTATACTTTGAAGTAACATGAAACTACTCAAAGAAGATAAATACATGATTCTAAATATTTCAAGGTCTTCAAACAAGATAATTTTTCTGTACTTCAGCTTGAAGAAAACCTACAGAAATATATGTCCTGAGAGAATCTTAATACTGAAGTTTATTAAAGCACTTTAAAAAATGTTCAAGAGACACCATTTATTTCCCACATTCTCACTAGCAATCTTCAGAGAAGTCATCATTTTACCTTCAATGATCTTGGCTACCTTAAACAGAAGATATTCAATATGTCATTTGAATTTAATGTTCTAAAGCATTTCCAATCTATTTTAAGGAAGATTTTCATGTTTTCAGAATCTCTCAGTTTTTTAGAGTTTTCTTTAGTTGGAATTTTGCTGAGGACCAAACATTTTAGTTTAGGTTTATTGTACAAGGCAAATTTAAATCCTCTGTAATAGACATTTTTGCTAACTTTCCATACCTTCTTTGTAATTACTTTAGGCCAGCTAAGTCTTTCATTGCATCTCCTACTCTCATTCCCATTTAAAAATAAAAATAAAAAAAAGCAATATGTAGATTTTACTGAAGGTATTGTAGGACTACATTATGGAGCTTAGAGCGTTCTTCACCTCTGTGCCCTTAGACATCTCTGTTCAGCTCACCCCTAATCACTATGTTCCAGCCACTGAATTTTCTCTTTCATTGCTCTTTGACAGCTAAGTCTCTAAAATCCCCCATATTCTAGGCTTTTTTTTTTCCTTAGGCTTTTTTATTTCTCACCCTTTTCTAATTCAGAGCAATTTAGCTTCTTTCAAACTCTACCAATCTTGTCTCTTCATATCAGTCATTTAACATTATTTTTAAAAAATGATTTTTGCCCATTGCAGTACTGTTTTTTCTATCTTGTTTTGCGGTCAATGTGAACTTTAAAATAATATCTGTGTCTAAAATGATAATTATGTTAAAATTATCCAAGTTTAATATACACTAGAGTTATTTTATTTACTGTGGATAATTATTGATTTTCTTGATCTTACCTGAATTTTATAATAAAATGTATAGCAGAATTCAGGATACTTTCTTTGTGAGTTTCATTTTCTGATGAGATTTACTTGGTTTACATTGGTTTGGCTTCTCTTTGACTTGATCCTAACTCAAATTTAATGTCTATTTCTTCAACCTTGAACCAGTATTTTACTAATTTTAACAGAATAGGAAAGATATCAGATCTTAAGATATTTTGTATTCAGAATTCTAGGGTAGAAGTTGGATTTCAAGAACTTTGGGAACCTCCTGAAATTGTTTATGAAACTGTATATATAGTCACATATGTGAATTTTTCTGGGGATAGAATTTATTAGATTTTCATATTTCCTATCTCTTAATTTACTAATGGTACATTCTTGGAGAATGCTAGATTCCAAATCATCTCTTCTTTTCAGCTGTCTCTGTATCATTTAGGGCATCTTGTGTCTGTTTTCTTTTTAGTAGCAGTGACTATATACTTCATATCCAAGATTTTCAATTGATTCTCTTCCATATTTTTACCCATTCTGTTCTTTGCTTCATAGATGCTATTCCTTCATTTATCTCTTGGAGGATTTAAATATAATTCATTTTTTTAACATCCTTTTCACATTTTAAAACGCCTAGTTCCTGGGGTATATATTCTTCTATTTGTTGGGTCTTTTGTGGCACTTAGTTTTTTGTCTGGTGCTTTTAAAGTTTTTTTTTTTTGAGGGCTCATCTTATTGTGCATTTTTCCCCTTCATAATTCCATGTGTGGTTTTGCAGATATCAGCCCCAATCTCACAGGACACACTACTCTGAACTGGGTTAGGAACTGTCAGTAGCAAACGATCCTTGTTTATAAAGAGTTGGAATTCATTCTTCTTGTGTCTCTTACTAATTTGTGAGGTTTCTTAAATAGTAAAGATAATTAGCCCTTTGCCATATTGGCATCAAATATTTTACATATTTTATTTTGTATTTAATTTTGGTCACAAAGTATTTTTCATATTAAATATTTAATTTTTTATTAAATTATAGATTTAAAAAATGCTTCTGTTCTTTCTTTAATTATTATGACTAGAGTCACCTTCAAACTAAAAATTTGCTACATACTCATTTATATTTTCTTCTAGTTTTTTTTTTCCATTTAGGCATTTAATCTACCTGTTATGATCATTAATATAAGTATTCAGATACAGGGGATTAACTCAAAAATCCAGTTACTAAAAGTGGGTGTGAAGTGGCGACTTAGTTTTGCGAATATATTTTTATAATATTTTTTATACTCCACCGACCTTAGCCTGTGTTCCAAAGATAACAAATTAGTAGCCTTTCATATTGCACTTGACTAAGACAGGGTGGGTTTTTTTTTGTTGTTGTTTGTTTACTTTTCTAATTTGAATAACTTGCGAACATTGGGGTGATTTTATGTAAAAAAAATCTGAGGTTCTGTCACCTTCTAAACAATCTGAACATGAGCCACACTGGTCTCACATTCTTGCATGGCAGTGATTTCCTCTTTGGGATAGATAGTAGGCACAGTGACCTTAAACAAAGCTGCCTTTAATCATCCTCCTTACTCTACTTTTTTTTTTTTTTTTCAATACAATTTGCTTAACTGTTCAAACTACCTGCTTGTCTTTGGACCCCCTGCCAGCTGTTGCTGGTCTCTGAGCTTGCTTTACTTCCCATGCTGAGCATTCCCCTCTTTATCTTCTGCCATCTGTGCCTTTATGTGAGGTTAGGGGAGTTTGCTAGGATATGGAGGTAACATTCATATTTTCAGATACAAGTAAAGGTATTATATTTTAGTTCTCTCAATCAAAATTTTGAGTGATGCTATACCTACTTAATATTGGGCTTTGACTCCTTATAGACCTAATCTAAATCCCCCACTGCCCAAAAAAAGGGGAAAAAACAGGAATAAAATATGGTTCACATATCCTAGGGTGGTGAAAGCTATTCTCTGTGAGCTACGTACAGGAGTTGGGTGAATTAATTTTTCTCAAGTAGCTATGTTCCATTTATATTTCTTTAGGGTAGGTAATTGACAAAATGACATCTTTTGTAAGATTGATGAGCAATTTAGTGCTTGCAAAGACTAGTTTACTTTTAGCTGTCAGACATATCTTACAAGAGGCAGTGGGGAATTTGGAAAGGTCTAGAAGGTATTTTTTGCAGGCCAGTGTATTTCTTTATTATTTCTGCAAGCAGAGGTGGGAACAATGATTTTCTGGGAATGCCAACTATTTTTTTTGTTTAATAATAATTTTTCATTAATTTAATTAATATTATTGAGCATGTAAAATGTGTATATTCCTCTTAAGAGTCCTTAAGAGTGATATAGAGTCACTGGGCAGCTCAGATTACAACTGAGAAATGGAGAGGGAGGAGGAATAGATGAATATTGTCCATAACAATAATGAGCTTTAATAGGACACAGAGAAAGAGGCTTATAATTTTACCTTCTATGAGAGTGTGAATGGGGAGTGAGTGGCAGAGCTTGGAGAAATAGGATGAGATTGAGGAGGAGACAGATGGATAATAGAGAAAGGACACTTTCCAGGAAAAATAGGTATGATTTACAGGGGAGAGAAGCAATGGACTGATGCAGGGTAGAGGCAGTATTGGTGATAGAAGGCAAATTGCAAAGACTATAGTGATGGAATCTACTGTTAAGTTAGTTGAGGAAGTTACATAGAGGGAGATTGCTTGGCTTGTGTGTTTGAGGAGTTGGTGAGGATCTGGGAAAGGAGATGGGCATGATCACACCTACTGAGGCAGTGAATAGGTAATAAAGGAGACTGAGGAGATAGATGTGAAATAAAAAGAGGGCAAAGATTAATACTCAACGTAATGATACAGGACTGGACTTTAAAGATAAGACCTTCAATTAGTTCCAGACTGTAGCACAGAGGCAATGAGGGGAATGGGGCTGTGCCAACCATAGGCTCAAATAGAAACAAACGAGCCTGCAAAGTTATGGCAATAGAAGAGGGAAAGGGTCATACAGAGTCAGATAAGTTAGATTCATCATAGGTATAGTCAGTTCAGTCTGTATCCAGTGCCAAACAGATCAGACTAACAAGATACCAGACTCAGACTCTTTGGGCTGAACCTCTGTGGAGAATTCTAAGTGAGCTGAGTCAATGAATTTATTCTATCCAGATGTCCCTGCTTTTTGAGAATCACCCTTAAGAGACCTGGACAGCTTAGACCAATCTTGTCCATCTTAAAATGCATGTCATGGTCCATCTAGTGATATCCAGTAGTTGCATCTAGGTGCTGGGTCAACCAAAAGAAAAGGACTTTTTGGGTTGTATATGGGGAGTCCCTTAGCTCAGACATTAGTGTACCAATCTTCATTGCTCCTTTACCCTTACGGGCCAGGGCAGAGCTCCAAAAGCTCTGGATCATGCCTAATTTTAATATGTAGGTAAGGGAGTCTTCCTTATGGACTAGAACACTATCATTGTAATTGCCTCACTCTTTGGTTGATGTGGCAGGAAGGACGGAGGGAGAATGAAGTCAGCAATTTTCTTCATTGAATGAAAAGCATAGCTAGGACAAAAATCTTTGAGCTTTCTAGCATTCTTAAATCTTAACCTTTGTCAGATCAATTATATATTTTTAAAATATTTAATTTGAAATGTTTTTATTTGGATAGTTGTATTAGTGATACATATGTGCTTGAATGTCAGTTTTTCTCATGCGAACCATTTATTTTTTACTGTAGAAAAACATAATTCACTGAATGATTTAATATCCTAATAATTTATAAGGCTACACTATTGTTGGTTTTTAAATTTTTTAACACTATGCTTTAGTTCATCAGTTTTCAAAGTTTGCTCCATGGATCCTTGATAGTCCCTGAGATATTTTTAGGGGTCTGGAAGGGCAAAATGATTTTTATAAAGTATTAAGACATTATTTGCCTTTTCCATTGGATTAACATTTACACTGATTGCACAAAAGCAATGGTGGGTAAAACTGTATTGTCAATATGAATCAAGGCAATTGCAATTAAAAAAATGTTTTTAATCCATTTTACATAAAAAGATTATTGCTGAGTAGTAAAAATTACTAATTGTATTTAATCTCAACCTTTGAGAATGTCTTTTTAAATCTGTGTAACAAATAATATTCTGTTTAGCAAGTGAGCATAAACACTTCTACATATTGAAGTAAGAAGTTGACTCAAGGAAAAGCACTTGTGTGGTTAAGTTGTGAGCTAAAGTTGTCACTTTCTTTCATGATACACCTTTTTTTTTTTTTTTCTTGAAGAATGACTAACAAACTATCATTTTCATGCCTGGGTCTCTGACAGACATTTTCTTGAAATAAATAAACCTGTCACGTTATTTACTGCTAATGATAAATTCAAGCTTTTGGACAAAATTAAAGATTTTGGAAAACTGTATTACCATGAGTTTGACAGTTTCCTAAAACTCAAACTTTTTCCTGCCTTTTTATTGTAGAAGATTTTGTATTCAAAAATAGAGAGCATAGAGTAGAAAAAATTAACTTTATTTTCCCAGTTTGTTTTTATCTGTCTCACTATTATGTTTGAATTATTAAGCTATAACACATACAAACCCTACACATAATTAAAATGTACAGCTCGATGAGTTTTTAACATACGTTTACACCTGTGAAACAATTATCACCATTGAGATGATGAACATTCCAACACCCTCAGAAGTTGACTTTTGCCCTTTTTGCAGTCAGTACTTAAAGACTTTCCTAATGAGAGGGGTGATGTTAATGAATGTGTTTTTTTTTTAATGTTGTATAATGAAATGTGTCAAAATATGGAAGATCTGCATAAGTCTGAATCAGTATTTTTTAAATGACCGACGCATGTTGTTACAAAGTACATGGATAAAGGATCCATTAAAATTTCAAGATAGCAAGCAAAAGATTTGATTGTAAAGAGTGCGAAAGTTCATTGATAAGTTTTAAGATTTCATATTGTAACTAAACTTTAAGAAACTACAACTTGTTAAGTTTTTGTATAGTATCAAAGAAGAATATTCACAATTATCTAAGTGGACTATTAATTTCCTCCCTTTTCCAATTATATATTTTTGTGAGGTTGAACTTTTCAGAAAAAAGTAAAATTGCAAAAATGAGAATTAATGCTATTCTCAATGTAAAATTTTTTAATTTAAAAAATATAGTTTTAATAAAAAACATACTATTTTATGCATTATAATGGATTTATTATAGATATTTTGAAATGAATTAATAAATTTTAAAAATTGTTTAAATTTCTAATGCAGTAAGTATCGATAAATATTACCCATATAAAAAAAAGGTCTTGATGGAGGTGAGAGATTGTAAGTAATTTTTAAGAGTGTAAAAGGGTCGTGAAGCCAAAACATTTAAGATTGCTTGCTCCTTTGGTTTATAGTCCAAGGAAACCATGAAAAAATTAAAGCCTCAGACAAGTCTTTAAACTTAATTTTGTTCAATATTTCCAAACTTTTATTCCAACATGTTAATTTTGATGGCTACTCAGTTATCTTTCTCTAAAACATAAACTGGTTTGATTCCATCCCTCTTTAATTCATTTAAGCATTTTTTGGTAATCATGTAACAAGTGCAGAAATACCCTAGACTGACAGTAATCATATCTCTATGAAATGACTTATTTAAAAAGCATTATTATATGAAACTGATATTTTATTATACATGAATGTCTTTTGTGATGGGCAGGACCAAAAATTTTGTCTTGTTTTCTTTTGCACAGGCTGACAGGGAGATGATTAAGAACATTTCATCTCTACTTAGACCGATTAAGATGAATCTATTTCAAGCATGTTAGAAGAGGGAAAAATGAAAAGATAGTTTATCATCTGAGGGAACTGTACTTTATTTTTCACTTGAAAACTTTAGCAATTGGAAATTTTCTCTGTTCAAAATTATCAAGTAGTTTAATAAGTACTGAGTAGAGGGTATGTCATTTTTTACTTTATGACATAGAGATTGAATGATCATATAATTTATCATTAAAATGGTATACTTATAAGTGTACTATGCTGTGATAAAAGAAGAAAATCAAGATTATCTTGGTTTAACTGAGACTTAATGTCATTCTACTTAGAGAGCATAACGTTCTTTAAAAAACTGAACCTTTGACATGTTAAAATACTATATTTCAAATGTCAGTCTGGTTCCTTTTTATAATCTAATTGTCCTTTGATTAAATTTTTGATGAAACATATCTTCTAAAAAGAAAGTGTTTGAAATTTCATTGTTATCCACCCCTAATAAAAATGAAAAGCAACTCATAATTGGAACTCTCAGCTCCTTTCTTTACATCTGCATGAGTAAGAAGAAGCTTCAGATTAAGTAACTGAAAAAAATCAATCTTAGTGATAGTTCACACTGTATTTTAACTGGTGTATCAGCTATTAATCTGATTGCTAACACAAAGTGGCAGCTGTGGCTCAGGCTATTTTGAAAGTTCAACCATCTTTTGGCCTGGTTTCAAATCTTATGATTTATATTAGATGCCTTAGGAACCCTAAATATAAAGGGACAATGCTATGTGGTAAATTGAACTATCTGACAAATTAAGCACCTCTGCTAGAATGATGCAGTAATAATTTATTTTATGAATTAAATATAAATTAATTTACATTAATTTATTTTTAGAGCCTTCAATTTTAAGGTTTTTTTTTTTTTGGAAAACATGAAGTAAATTTTTTCCATGTGTATGTTTTATTTTTTCTTTAAAAAAATTTATTGTTCATTTAGAGCTATCAAAAACCCTTCTAGGATTATATCTACAGAAATAAAAACACAAGTATTCAAATCTAAATGCACATATACTTTATTAGAACATTGGTCATAGTGAGAATGGTTGAAAAAAGATGGTATAACATAACATATAATGCAGCAATTAAAAGAAATAAATCAGAATTATAGCTGACTTGAAAAATATTTCCAGGAGGTATTTTTGAGTGAAAAAAGCAGAATATAGAGTTTACATACAATCTCACAGTGAAAGAGTAACCTCCATCTGTATGTATAACTTGCATTTGTATATTATTGTAAAAATAGAAATAAAAATTTGGAAGGAAAATTATTAGGATGTTATGAGTTTTCGAAGGGTGCAAGTGGGGAGTCCTGAGGGAGTAGTAACATGAGAAGAAGGAAAAAGAGGACAGAGGAGGGAAGTAAAAAGAAAATAAAAAGATTTTGTTGGCTGTGATTTTTCACGTGATTGTAAATGACTCTGATTAGGAAAATCCAGAAAGATTTGTCACTGTCAGATTATAGTACATATATTTTTTTATTTTTTAACAATTTGAGTCAGGAGTATTTTGTTACCTTCAGTTGAATGCATTCTAACAGATACACATTTCAGAGGTGAAATAAGAAATGTATTGACAGAAAAGAGACTCAGTATTTTGGTTTTCTGAGTATTTAAACAACAGCCTGACAGTTACCAAATGTTGTTTAGAAGTATCCATAAACAGAATGAATACTGACATAGTATATCAGATGAATGTCAGCCTGGGTCATGGTGGATCATGACAGATCCTGAGACCTGCCAAAACCAATCTTGATTTAACTGCATTTCATCTAGTATAAGTGAACTTCCTTTTTATTATCTTAGGGATTCACTTGCATTCTTCCTATCCCTGTAAGTGTGATTAGAGAAAAAAAGCATTGAGTTATTAAAGCACCTTTTATTTGAAGTCTTCAACATTTTTTTTACATAGGAGGAAACGTGGCTGACTGTTGTCTTGCCCAAGGTCAAATTGTGGGCCACTTTTAGAGCTAAATATAGATTGAGGCTAATCCACATAAAGAATAATTGGGACCTGTGAAAAACCCCCAATAAATTAAAAACTGTAGAACCAAATTTTATGTTGTTTATACTGTTAAACTACAAATACAATATACTCATTGGGCCCTATTGGCTTTTCTGAAATATATTTTTTCTTCCTGTGAAGGATGTTGGTGAAGGATATTTTTTGCCTTTCTCTGTGAAAGGCGTGGGCATTAATGGATTAAAGACACTTGAATAAGAAAGCAGCCATGTCAGGTAATACAAACACTGGACAGCAGATTAGTGTATTTTTTGCTTTCTTTGAAAAAAAAATAGGTTTTAACATTCAAATGTTTAACTTGTCCTTCAGTAAGTACAGTTTTTGTGATTTCATTCTTAATGCCTGAAAGGGAGGACAGACTGTGAAAAGCAGGACTGAACAATATCCATCTAAAACAGATGACTGTTAGTGGCCTTTGTATTTCCTTAATGAAACTGTTCAGTGGCATTTACCACAGTGTGAATGCTGAGCAAATGCTCTTGCTCCTTCAGCGGTGTGTCTGTCTTTAAATGTTCCCCTTCTCTCCTCTTTTGGGCCCTGGCTGTCTCTCTCACCTACTCTGGCTGTACTCCTAGACTCAAGAGTTAACTTCACTCCAGGAGCTGATGTGATTATCATATAAATACATACTAAGTATTGAATAAATTGTGCCTTCAATCAAATTGAATTTATAAAATGGCATAATATAAATTCAAGAGTCCGAATATACAATCTAACCTGTCAGCCCGTCTACCTCGAGAGCTCTGCTGTTGTATGTTCTCAGAACAGGGACATAAATTCTCCTCCCTAATTTATTTCTCACCAATTAAGGAAAAGTCTTGAGCTACATACATTCGTTAAGACTAGTACACACACACAGAAGAGAACTGACTGAATAGTAAGCATGGAGGAGGCATTTGAAAATTGGCCCTAAGCAGGAATGCATCAACAGAGATTAAGGAATGACTATTATGGCCTGGGAAAGGAGGATTTCATTCGGAGCTCTGGTTATCAGCTCGTTTCCTCCCCCTTCTTATGCACACATGCTGTATGTGGTATGTTAGGTTTTTCTCCATGTGTTTTATCAGAAAAAACCACAATTCTCTTTCCAATTACATACTGAAATTCTATAGCATATGGCAATTTCAAATATAAATACCTATAACTTTTAGAGAAAAATAACTAAAGCACTTTCAAAGAGAAGTAAAAAGTCTTGGTTGAAAATGTGACTAAAAAAGGAATAATGGTAAAAAAAAAAAATAGATTCTTGACTCCCAAGTTTTATTGACCAAGGTGCTTTTCTGTGGTAATTAAAAACAGGACTTTAATAGTGAGATTTATAGATAATCCTTAAAGTTTTTCAGTTATGATTTTTTAAGACTTTTTTTTTATAGATACTCCTAAGAACAGCTTTCAAATATCAATATTTAATGATGTAGTTTCAGAACATTGCCCTTTGGTTACAAAATGGCTAGAAGGTGCAGCAGTGGCTAATTAACAGAGGAGCAATTATTGGGTCTTGGATATAGACACATGCTTCTTGTGGATTGATTATTGAAAATTGAGATTTGATTTTACAAGAACATGCAGAAACAGAATACAGTGTTGGGTATGTCCACCCAGGCTTCTTCTGGCCCAGAATGACTCTGTCTTTTGACATCTAATGTCAGCTTAAAGAATTGGGATATATTCTAAGACATCCTGGTTTTCATGAATTGTGTTTCTATAAATTGTCAAACCCTTCTTGAATTTATGTACATTTTCATTGAAACTGTGATATTTCTTGGCATAACACATTTAATAAGCATGCAACTTTCTGTATAAAGAAATCCTTCCTGAAGTGTCTCTTTTGTGCTTAAAGGGATGTCTCCTGAGGCTTGGTTCCAGAATTTGGAGAGATAAAGCATTTTTTTCCTCTCTTTACACTTCACTATTAAATGTCCTCTTTCTTTCTACTCTTTTGAATAAAGGAACATTTATTTTTTTCTTCCTCATGTGATACCATAGTTGTTAAACTCAGATTTTCTTTAATTAATGAATTAGAGATTTCAAAAGAGTTGATAATCTGTATGGTTTTATAAAATCTTATAATGAGATTTGTTCTTTATCTAAAGTCAAACTTTTACAGCAAGGTTGCTCAGAATCTAAATTATATATATATATTCAGTTATAGGTAGAACATAATACCAACCAATGACACAGAAAATAGAGTTTTGGGGCATAGTAAAGAATTATTTTTTCCCATTAGAGACAATAATCAGAGCTGTTATTCCCAAGTACATGGAGAAGAGGCAGCTGCCACACCCACATACTTTTAAACTTTATCCCTACCTTTTTAACCATTATAGTAAAAATTTAAACAGCTTTAGCAGATATGGGCAGCTGTCTTACCCATGATTTGTCTGTAGCCAGGCCTGTGAGAAGAGAAACATGCAAAGGTTATGCTTTTAAATTTATGAATGTACCATATCAGATATTTTTCCTCATTGGGATTGATCTTACTTTTCTTTAAAATCTTCTTTAAAATCTTCTCTATATATTACTGAAAGGAGTCTGTTAATACTCCGTTGGAACTCCGTTAACATCCTTGGGGGGAATACTTGTGGATGATGAAAGTTACTATTTTTCCTGGAATATGAACGCTTTCAGGGGCCATGCGGTATTTCTTTGCTATAGATCGAGTCTCTCCATGGCATGGCATGCAGCAGTGCTGGGCTCCACCCCGAAGAAGGGATCTGTCTTTATGTCCTTAGTTTTAGAGGAATATATTACTCTAATAGCATTCATAAAAAGATTTGGTAACAGAATATGAGAAACCAAGACATTTAAAATACATCACCATAGAGCATGGTTAAATAGCTATTTTTCTGCACATTGTTCTGAAATTATAGTAAGCTGTTTCATAAAGTATATACCTGATAACATACAAATTACATTGAATAATACAGAACTCTGGGATCAGATGCTCAGAGGCTATGCAGCCAGACAAATTAAGTTCAAATTCTGCTATTACCATGTAGTCTTTGAGAGATTTTGGCCAGCTTACTCTTCTGAGCTTAAGTTTTTTTTCATCTGTAAAATGGGTATTTTAATAGTACCTACATTTATAGAGTGAATGAATAAATGTGAAGCACTTATTAAGTGCCTGGCATATGGTAAATGTCTAGTAAATGTTAGTGTTTATTCTTATTCAGCTCACTTCTTGATTGTTTCTGTGAGATAGGGAAGGGCAAGGAGGGGCTTATACCTTCACTGTATAAGTAAATTACATACTGTTGTATTCCCAATGATTGGGTAAATGATGGCCTCTTTCTAAGTCCTTCTGAATGTTAGCTATTCAGATTTGAGGGGCACATTAAATGGCAGGAAAAAAATGAATTTTTTTCCCACTGGCATTCTTAATATACATGGTTTGCTTTCTAAACTGAAAAATCCAGACACATGATTATCTCAGTTATTTTGAGTTGAAAATTTATGTATATGAAAACTCATGAAATTTATAGAAATGAAAATCACATTTAATTATATAGTTAATCATCTTTTTTTTCTTTTTTAAAATCAGAATTATGCAATGTGAAGATCATTCTTGGAAATCCTGAGCTAGGAGTAGCTATAAGAAATTATAGCCTTTCATAACAGAGAAACCTTAGTGATCGTGAAATCAGACTCCATTCCCTCCTTGAGGTTAAACGATGTGCTAAGTATTTGCACAATTAAAAGCCAGTTTTAAAATTCCTGTCTTGAATTTCTCAACTGAATTCTATACTTTTGTTATGGTTAATTCAATTTTAATGCTTATGAAAAAAGTTTCTAACATACAGCCTCTTTAGATTGCAAAATATCCTGAGGTAGATGCTGTTACTTAATTAATAATACATTTTATGTATTTTATTTAAATGCACATTTTCAGAAGTGGTGGCAACAGGGACTAATTAATAAAGTGAAGTTTTTAGGGTTTATCACAGAATGTTATCTCCATGGCAGTGCATTGGGATGAGAGGCTTTCTTGCTTGGAGGTCACATGCGTAACATAAGCAGTAATTCAAGGTGGCAGCCAGCAGGGCAAGCAATTAGAAGAGGAAGAGGCGAGATTGCTAGCTGATGCTGAAAAGGCTGAGGTGCATGTAGATACAGTACTCAAACAATCTGTTCCCTCCTCCCAAACACTACCTGTTTTACAAGAACAAATTAAGACTTTATGACGAATTTATAGATGAAGATATCAAAACTCTGACAAATAAGTCCAAGTTTCATAATTGACAGATTTGAGATCTAACCTCTGACTTCCTAACTCTAAAGATTCTATCACTGCACCAGTACTGGTGATTGGGGAATGCCAGGAGTTATTCATTTTTTTCAATGAAGAGTATTTACTACAGATATTTCTTTCTTTAACACAAAAAGTCATATTCAGGGTAAAAAAAATTGATTTTTTTTTTATTATTTCAGACTGCATACTCTTTTTGTTCAGATGAGTATAAAAGTAGACAGATTGCATTCAGAACCATGGAAATTTTCATCATCATCCAGTGCCCTCTCCTGCCAATTCCTGGTTAATAGGTGTGTGTACCTAGCTAGGAAGCAGAGGAGTAATGTAAGAATTTGAAGGGTATTTCTGGCACTAAGAAAAGTCTTTCATTCCTACAGTGTCATAAAAGCTGTTCCCTATATACAAGACAACAGATATTGAATAGTTGCATGAAATTAATTTTTTCATATGATGAAGTACAAAATAATTGTGTCTTGAAATTAGTTGTGTTGCTGCCCCTGAATTTGCTTAATAACCTTGTGGTTTTAATTAGAAAGATGCTGTTCATCCTTATCTTTTTTTAAGTGACAGTTCTCCATTTGGGGAATTTTCTGAGCTATTGACATAGTTGATGCTACAATTTCAAAATTCATGGTATTGATTAATGCTATAATAGGAGAATAAAGCAGTGGTTCAGAAAGCAGATATTTAACTTTAAAAGATATGCTGTGGAGTGCAGATAACAATCCATATTGTCCCCCCCCCCCCGCCCACTTTCTCTGCTATTTCTGCTGTTTGTGCACTTTGTTAAGTTGTTGGTGGTATTTCATACAAGTTGTGTTTTCTGTGTTCTGCAGTGTCAGTTTCCCTCTTGATAAAACAAGGAAACTAAAATCTTCTGGAGAAAAAAGGAAGCTCTTCCTCTTTAAATAGTAACAGAAAATATGGTTTTTTCCCTTAATTTTTCTATGTAATTACTGTATGTCTGTAGGAAGAGGACTCATTGTGGCCTGTTATTTATAACGTTTCTTAAAGATATGTATAGATGTCCCCACAGTGCACGTGGCATTTACCTGAGGCCGAGTGCTCACAGTTTTGTGAGGATTAGTCAAGCGTCTGGCCACTTCTTTCAGTGAATGCCAGTCCTGGAGCAGTTGTGTTGGGCTGGAGGACGGGGAGGTGGAGCCTTTTTGCTCACTGCAGCGAGTTCCCTTCTCCTTTTTCTCTCCTGGCTGTGCGTTGGCTCTGCACGCGCTGTGTGCTCGGAGTGGAACAGGCAGGGTGTGCTCTCAGACCCGGGTGTAAATTGCCGTTTCTATTTGGGGTGCCCGGGGAGAATAGCACAAGGAAGGAAAGACAGCACCAGTGCCATGGGCCAGCTCTGCTGCTTTCCTTTCTCCAGGGATGAAGAAAAAATCAGTAAGTGTGATTTGTGCTCTGCAGAATCCTAAGTGCTTGACTATTTTGTGTGGCTGTATTCTAGGGCTAGTTTTGATTTTTCTTACGTGAAAGATATTAGGATAATCAGCTGTGATTTTTCATGTGTATTTCTTAAATGAATAGGAGGGTGTGTAGTTAATAATTAACTGTAAAAGTACAGTAACCCAATAAATAGGCTACATTAAATGCAAAATGCTGAAAAGTCATTTTTGATATTTATCTGTTGGTAATCTTACAGCTCATTTTTATCATACTGTCTAGAGTAGTTTAGTTTTGAGTTTCTTTAAGTCACTGCCTGCCATTTGATATATTGTAAAAACCAGGCTTCATTTTGCTTATTTGAAATTGGGATATTTTCAGGGCAATCCTCAATAATAATATATAGAGAAGTAAAGCTGGCTCTAAAGTGACATATATTATACACTTGCAGATATTTTCATGTGTCCTCTGCTTTGTTCTCTATAGAGTGAATTCAGGAGTAACTGTAAGACCACTCCAAACAGGTGATGCCACTTTGCTTCTAGCAAAAACCTCATTGAATATTTTTAAATGAATGTCAGGCAGAGTCCTTATTTGCTTATGGTCCAGAAACCAGAACTTTAAGTGATGACATTTGTACTGAAATATTTTCCTCACTGGCTTATGTGTATTCACTTACATTTTTTGTTCTGTTAAATACAGTGCTGGTATTTTATTAGTGTGCTGCATAGAATTTGCCTTATGCTAGTTGTCCCCAAACATTGAATTTTTCTTTCTTTTTTAATAAAATGTATACAGTCATACTTATTAAATTTGAAGCTACATTTCTGTCATGTCAGTGCTTTATTTAAATAAATTTAAATTTATATACAGAATATCTTGATGTCTAGTTCAGATACTCAAAGGTTCACATTAGGCTTATATTTTCTGCTCCTTGTTCCTCAGGAAACTGACCATGGATAAGATGTAAATAATAATAATAATAATAATAATAATAATGCATATCCTATACCTATTCACTTGGAAAATAAGCCAGTTTTTTAAAGAAATCTTCTGAGAATGCTTTGGAATAAATTTGAGGACACTTTAGAGCATCTGATTATTAACAAGAGTCAGTAGCTGTGCTCTAAATTTTACTTGTGAAAATGATACAGGACAGTATGCAATGATCTTGATCTTAAAACCTTGGGTGGTTTTACAAGAAAATCATTTTCTAACAACGAGCATTGGCTTTTGTTCGGCAGCCCAGAACTTTTTAGATATTTGTCACAATGATTTATTTGTAGTTCCTAAAGGTTTTGGTCTGTTGATTCCTTCCTTAAGGAATATGTCTATCTGAAAAACCTTGGTATGGAGAGATGTGGAGATAGTGAATTCTTTCTCACCCTGCTCTACTTCCTGTTCCACTGCTCCAGGTTTTCCTTAGAGCATCTGCTTTCCTTCCATTCTGTTTATCTTCTCCTGATCTGTAAGCAGTTTTTTTGGCTCTAACAAATCAGGTTTCACCTCAATGAGGAACTTGCCCTTTTCTGATGTTGTTGTTGTTGTTGTTGTTTTTAATTTGGGATCCTAGGAGTACAAAGTCTTGTGTTTTACATATAGTGTTTCTTAGTATTGATTGACAGGAAGTGGTATATAGTGCTTTTTAGGTTTGCTTTCTTGAGGTCCAAAATTTTAAGAAGAAAGTGAAGACACTGCCTCTGAAGTAAAGTTCTAGTCTCAAAGTACAAATTATGGTTAGAAATCAATGCATTTGTACCCCCCACCTTTTCCTCTCATTGACCCACTCTGGCTCCATGATATTCCCCATTCTCTCCCCATTCTTTTTTCATCTGTCTTTGATTTTTGTCATTGCTTCACGGGTTTTCTCCTAATCTGCTCCGCGTTGCATTCACACACCCCATCAGTTGTTTTTCAATGCTGGATATACTTTCTCTGCTATAGGATGGTCTAAAGAGCATCTCTTTTCTGCCAGGCACTGCTATGCTGCTGGTCATACGTATCTAACAGTTCCTACAAAGGCGACTTGAAAAAACAGTGGCAGAGAATTCATTAGCCAGCATGCTTCAAGAAACTTGTAAATTAGCACTAACTATAGATATCCAATCCATAAGTTATGTTGATAACATGTACAAGACTTTTGGGAGGGCCCAGCATTATTCTGATCTTGCTACTGGATGTACAGTAACCTCCTGGGTCTTATTCATCTTTTTGACCCCACCAGGTAGCTTTCTTAGCCTGCTCTGAGCCCCATGCTCAGTGAAGACCTGTCAGGGGCAGGGCACAAAAATGCATATGCTGACACCCTTCTAATTCTGCTGTAAAGAGCAGTGGCCCTCAAATTACAGAGAATTGAGTTTTTGGTGAAAGTTTAAATTTGTGGATATCATTCTCAAAACACAGGTGAATCTTCTGCAGTCCTCCAGAACTACAGAAAGGATATAGCCGGCTGGCCAAGTGGTAAGGATCAAGTGACCCCTCTCCCCTCCCACTGCTGTTTTATCCTGCTTTTGCCCTTGGTGGTGGTGGTAGACAGAAAGTGTTCCCATTTAATTGATTTATTAATACTACTTTTTAAATCTATTGATAGCAAACAAAATGATTTTTAATCAACTAGTTGTGCAGAAGCCTAAATTTGTGTGGAAAGTTAACTGTATGTATATATAGTCAGAAATCTTGATAAGGATGTGATTAGCCAAATAGAGTAGAACTGATCATGGCTTATTTTTCAGTTAATGCAGCACAAAGCCGCTAGACCCTTTTTATTTAAATTCAGTGGTTGAACATTTTCTCAAACTCTATATTTTTTAACCACAATAGGTAGAATATGCTGACCGTCAGTGCATGTTCTTGGAAGATTAAGCTCTTTCTAATGCTATACAGGAACATACTTAACATTCAGTATTACTGTAGGTATTGTAGGATTGACAGATGTGGTAGATAGTCTCCAGTATAGTTTTTGCTGTATTCTTATATAGTGCTTGTTTTCTTTAAATTACTTAGTTTCTCATAGTGCACTTCCTGGAGGGAACATCCAAGAATAGGTATATGGTTGCACAGACTTACCGACCATTGCACTTTATCAATCTCGTTAAGTAAACCTCCAAAGAGAACTTAATAACTAAAGAGACACCGCTGTAACTAATTAGAAAACATTTTACTTGCTCTTTTCCTGTTGTAAATATTCCCATTTTTAAGTACACTGCTTTTATGTAGGATGAAATAGGGAACCATACTGCCTCATGAGGTAGTTGGTTTTCCGTCACCAGAGATTTTCAGGCATAGGATGAGAAGCCACTCCCGGGGATGTCGTAAGGGAGAACGGAACAGCTAATGAATGGATACACTGACAACTCCGTCACTTTCTAGCCCAGAGAGTCTGTGATGCTGGAAATGGAGGGATACTAGTATATATTTTAATAACACACATTTCAATTTTATGACTTTGTGTTTTAACAATACATACATATTTTACTTTTATGTATCAAATATATAGTCTTTTTGTGTGGAATGAGTTACCAAGACCATTTATAGTATTCATTTGATAAATATGAGTCAGATTTCAAGATTGTTTGTTTCTGATGATTTGGAATTTGATGGTATAACATTAATATATAAATTGGGGGACAGGCAGTGTTAATTTTATGTCTGGTGAAAACTTAAATTTTTGAACCTTAATGACCATGGTGGTTAGTCTTCAGTTATACTCAGGCAAGTCCATATTTAGATTTTCCAATTCTCTAGAAGGCTTCCTAGAAATCCTCTAGCCCTGTATTTTGTTCTTCTCATTTGCACTTAGAAACACTGACCTTGAGGTTATCTTTCATATGTGTGCTCTGTCTCATCACATAGATGAGACACTACATATGCAGGACACATGTCACGTACATCTTTCATGGCACCAGACTCTAACATAGTGTCTTACGTAGAAGAGGCATAATCTAAATGTTTGTTAATGAAGAGAATGATACTCTTTTCCTGTTAGGTTATGAGTATGAGAGAACTTCAGTATAAGTCAACATATCAGAGGCCAGAATTTGGAATGACTCTGGCTAATGTTGTAACCTGTAAGAACTTTGGCTACTGAATGTACCAGAAAAACATTTTAATAGCTTCTCACTTGGACACTACAGCATCGGCACCAGGCAGAGTGTCATAGGGAACCTCCCACCAGTGGACAACTACATTCACCTTCCTTCTGTGTCTGTAGAGATGTGTTTGTACTCAAGGGATGCAGCATGCCTCCAGCTCTGCTGCTGCCTGTCAAAAACATGTGGCGCGTCCTTTGACATGCAGTTTTTATTGTGAAATGAGCATAGGACTGGGAGTAAGGAGACCTGGGTGATAAACCCATCTCTGCTATAATATTCTATCTGACACTGAGCAAGTTGCTAACATCTCTGGGTCATTATTCCTCACATTTAAGAAGTGGAGATTAAACTACCATGGGGCCGAAAGCTGGTAGGAGGCTGGGACTCTAGGTGGCTGGTTATATGCTAACCCCTTTCTGAAGCAGTGAAGCACAGTGAAGCCTGTGGTGCTTTGTGTTTTACATAAGATTTCTGTGGGTGATATTGTGGTAGTGCAGTAATGTTATGTGATATAAAACATTTAACCAGATTTCTCCTCTGTTAAATAATGTATACCTAAGAGGTTAATGTTTCTAAAATTAAGTATAGGAACATTAGTGCTAATAGTTACTGTTCCCATCTTACTTTCCTGATTACCTTTGTTTATTCATAGGCTATTTAGTAACTGTATTTCCTTTAGTTGCTGTAAAGTTTGCCTAGATTCTGTGATCAGATGCGAGTAATTTTGATTGGAAATAAAAGGTTGTAGAATTTTTCTATCTTGTAGTCACTGGCTGCTGTGAGCTCTCCCTAGATGCCCTGTCAGGTAATGCAATGTGACTTATCCCTGTGTCTTCTTTTCTAGGAATCATGTAAAAAAAAAAAAAAAAAAAAAAAAGAGTGGAGAATCTGATGTGCATAAAGGTTTTGGTTAATAGAAGAAAGTTTTGTATATTACTCCTTCCTGGGGCATTTGCATTTTAATGAGACTAAATTATCTCACTTGCTCTTGGGAAGTATTTGTAGTAAAATAGCAAAATAAATTAAGCAGTAGTAATGACTTAGCCCAAAATAATCTCTAGTGGAGGAATTTTGGGCAACTGGTAAAACTCTTTCAGGGCATCTGATAAATCACTTTCTGTAGATAATTACCTTCTGTTTAATTAGGTTGGCCCTGCCTAATATGTAGGTCTTTGAGCTTTCATCCACAGATGTCCAAGGCTCACAGTAAAGAAACTAAGAACTGCAAACTCATAGCCCTAAAAGCAGGTGGATTTGGAGACAGATGGACTCAGCTTGCATTTTTGGTTCTAATATTTACTATATAACTTCTCTAAGCCTCTGTACCCTCATCTTAAATATCTATTTGCTGTGAGAATTAAATAATCTAATATCTATAAAATGTCTGACACTGTGGTTGGCATATAATAGATATAATATATATAATCTCCCTGTGACAAATAAGAGTGTATTATATAACTGTATTCACCTTAGAAGTCAGCAGGACCTTGGTTTTATTTCCATGCCCAGGAAGGGAAAAAAGGGACTTAGAATTTCAAACCTTGAATTGTTGAGTAGACATCCAACATTTATTTGCATAGCATCCTTTACTTTGGGGGGGAGGAGCTCCCTCCCCATCCTGTCCATCATGATCCTTGTTTTCCTGCCCTAAGACAGACATGTGGTCCAAGATGAGTCAACCAGAGTCTTCCCTAAGATTTGATAGAGGAACTCTCTTCCTTTTTGGTTGTGAATGGAAAAGATGTAATAAGCATAAGATTTCTAGTTGGTAGGGAGTGAGGGAGAGTCTTCCTGAGAATGAAGCCAGTGCAGAAGAAAGAGACCAGAGCAAAGAGAGAGAAAGACAATCCTGATGATATTTTTAAGCCTCTGAATTCAGCCATGACCAAGACCTTTTCCATTACATGAAGCTTTGTGTGTGTGTGTGTGTGTGTGTGTGTGTGTGGCATCTGTTTAAACTTGCTTGAGTTAAATTTTTGTCATCTGCAATCAAAAGTTGTTAGGTACTATTCTAGAGGATACTCAGTGTATATAAGAGTAGATCTATTCTGGAACAAATATTTCCAAACCTAGCAAAAAAATGAAAATTCTCTGATTTCTTCTGAACCTTCAAATGCCATAGTGGTGTTGAAATTTAGCCTTAAGTGAGAACTGTTATGAAGAATAATTCAGTTCACTTTAGCTAATATTGTTGAGCACATCACATTTTTGAAAGTTCTGAGCCAGGTGTTATAGAAGATACAATGATGATAGATGGTCCCTATTATTGGAAGATTTCTTTTGAGTTTACATGACTTTTAAAAAGAGGAATGTTTTAGATCCTAGTGTTTATTTTTCCCTGAAAGGAAAAAGTCAAGATAAAATATCTTGATGCTCACAATCTAACAAGAGAAGCCACACTCCTTCCATACTGTACAGGCAATTTACAGAGCTAAGTCAGCCAAGTCCAGTAAGAGGGAGTTAATTACCACCAAGAATGGAAGTTGCCTCAAGCTCCTATCATAGGCAGCAGTTACAACTTGACACCGGCAAACGGTTTCTACAACAAACATCTTAGCAAATAAAGTTTCATATAACAAACATTTATAATATCAAAGGGACAAGTTAGCAGACTTTGATACTATTAAAACCAGCCTTTCCATTACATAGTAAAGTTTTTTGCCCTTAGCAAATAGTGAGACAGACACTGAACTATATACAATGAAAATGTAAAGAATAAATATAGTCTCAATTTAAAGTCTATGCTTACTTGGATATAAATGATATAAATTTTACTAAAAGCTGAGTCAAAAATATTTGAGAACATACAAATTTCTGTTTCTACACACTGCCCTCCAAACTTATGAATTTAGTCAAGGGCATTTGTAAGCCTAAAATATTTATACAGAGAAAATACAGTGCCAAGGAGAAAGCGATGTGAAAACAGGATGTTTAGAGTAGATGAAGGGAGAGTGTTAACATTCCCAAGAGAGACTGAGCTCACCCAGTTTACCGCTGATGGGAGAGGGAGGAAGGAGTCTGATAGAAAAGGGTGGTTCATTTCTTTTTACAGGTCTCAGCAGCATCAACCCCCCAGCCCCACCCCTCATTCGACTTCATGGTTAGAGAGTTGATGTTGGCATTTGCCATGTAAATTACATCAAGTTTCAATTTGATGTCTCCCATCTGACTGTTGAAGCAAGAATAAAATTCACACTTTTTAAGCATTTAAAATATTCGGCTAAAGTTAGCTGCAGAGCTCAGCTGTTTGAGTTTTGATTGATGTTTATGGTAGCCAATAAAATGGCAAACAGATGATCTATTAATCCACAACTTTCTATCTAGATCTATAGCAGTCAGTCCTTTTAGAATTCTGACAAGCAGGAGTGTGTCCTGAGGATGGAGGGGAGGTCAGGATGGTGAGGAGCCTGGAAACCTCAACATAAGAGGAAGGCTGAAGGACTCTGCCTGCTTAGCTTAGGAGAAGAGAGGGCAGATGAATTACTTGTCTTAAAGTATTTGGAGGATTCTTTAATGTGGAAGGGAATCAAGGGTTATTCTGTATGGCTCCCAGGCGGGGGCTGGGTAGGCAGAATTAAAACAGTGGGTGTTCAGTTTAACACATTTTCTTTTGGAGATTTTAGAAGCCAAATGGTTATGTTAAACCCAGTAGTATTCTAATTATGATTGCAATAAGTCTTGTTTTAAATAATGAAAATACTGAAATGGAGTTTTAAAACCAAAAAGTTATCATAGTTGAATTTTGCATTAATAATTATCAATACATTGCCTACAAGAGGATATTTTAAGGCAGCATTTTAAAACTGTTTTAAGACACTACTCTTTAAATGGAAGACCAAAAATTTAATGAAAAAATATATATCTTTTTGTTATTTTTTATTTTGTATTAACTGTTAAATGACTTTTAAATTAGTATCTTTAGGATGGACAAACTTGCTCTAAAATAGAAATGTAATATATAACTTTGGGCTTTTATCTAAATACACTATTGCATTACCTAGGCACTACATAAAACATTGATTGAACTCAATAGTAACAGCTTGCAGTTGATATCAATAAGTCCTAAAGATAACAAGCTATAGTATATTGTTTGTGTGATTATCTGTATAAATGAAACTTTTATGAAAATATTTTGTCCAAATTTAGATTTAAATTAATTTTCTCTAATATTGATATAGTAAATTTAATATAAAAATTCATTGTGATGCTATTGTGTACCTACTTCTGTGTACTGTATACTATACTTAACCTTCAAAATAAAATTAAATTTTTAGATTTTTAGGTTTTATAGAATCTAAAAATGTATATATAAAACTGTATAAAATTTGTACATTAATTTCTCTAAGATAAATCAGCCTCATAGTTGCTCCTAACTTGGTACCCTTTGCTTTTCTCATTTATGTGTTAGTCTAATGTAAAAGTGACATTATGGGGGTGGGGAAATACAGAAATAGTTTGTGTCCATTAGGATTTAGTCAAGAAAATAGGAATTACACCAGTTATTTTAACAGAGAGAATTTAACATAGAGAATTAAACATTTTTGGAGGAATGAAGGGTGAAGAGGCAATACTGAGGAAAAACAAAGGTAGTAATTTTCAGTATTGGGTAGTCTGGGGGAAGGGACCCATGGAGCTGAGACCCAGACCTTTAGATCTCCCAGGAGGTAGGTGCCCTACAACACACAGCAAGGGGACCTGCAAAGCTGGGGTTCTGGCCTCTAAGCAGGAGACACTGGCCAGCTTTGCTGTTACCTCTGAGGGAATGCAGTGAGGCCGATTCCAGGAGTGAGGGGAAGTAATGAAAACTGGAGCCAATTGCTACTGGAACCCGTGGCCGCTGTCAGGGGGAACTAGCTATAGTTGGAGCAACACCAGTGAGAATTATGGGTAAATAACATGGGTAAGTTCCTTTCCCTTTGTGCAGCTGCCCAGTTCTTCTCTGGAGCCCTTTCCCAGAAATATCTAACAGGGGTCTCACTGGCAAAAGAGAAATATATTTGCTCAGTCTCAGCGACAGTATGGTAAGGCTAAATAAGAAAGGGTGGGTTTAGAGCTCAGAGACAATAGTTTAATAACTGACACACAGGTACTGGCCATGTTTTAAAATATATCTTTTTCATTGTTCCAAGGTAAGCATTTAGTTTATGTCAATTTGTGGTCCTTATTTATTTTGAGACAAAAAATAATAACCATATTAAATAATGATGTATAAATTTCCACAGTTTTTTATAAATTATATAGAAATGTAAATATTTCAAAAGAAATAGATTTTTTTAAAAAAAGAAAGTTAGTTACAGTAATTCAAACTAATTGTTGATAAGATATTTCTAAGGAAAATCCTTACCCAGATCAATCAAATTAGCAATCTTAAAACCATCAAATTATTTTTAAATTAATTCATTAACAGTTTAGGAAAATTCTTTAAAAATATATATATTTTTAAAGTTTAAGTATGTGTTCTGCAATCTTATGGAATTTTTTTTAGTGGATACTTCTTTTTTTCCCCAGTTTTACTGAGATATTATTGACATATAATTTTGGTGAATATGTCTTCAAACCAGTTCTCTCTTTCCATATTAATGATGTTCACTGTCAATCTATGATATAAGGAAAGGTCAGTGAATTAGGTGAGGCATTAAACCTGCAGCCAGATGGAGATTAGTGTTTGGAAATGATAAACTGTGCTGTCACGGATTCAAGGGTTAAGGGAAATCAAAGGCTCAGATGACAGGAGGCCAAGGCAGTCAGTAGAGTTTTCTGAAAAGTCTTAGGAATCTCAAAAGGATCTGGGAACCAATCAGTCAGAAGAAATAATAAAGGGCAGCAAAAGAGTCAAGCAAGAAGAGAGATGCCAGAATGTCTCATACATCAATGCAAATTTATTTATTTTTTAATTAAAAGGGACAACTTACTGGCTCGCGTATGCAAACAAGACAAGGGTAAAGTTGTCCTTGAGACTGACTGACAGCCATCATCAGCCTTCCACTCTCCATGTCTTCTCTCAGCTTCTGTGTTCTCATCCTCTCAGGCTTTACTCAGTGATGGAGATGGGATTTCCAGCAGCTCTGGGGAGCATTTTTACTGTTTAACATTCAAGTAGAATGAATTTCTCTCTCTTAATTCCTATGTGTAAAATCTGAGGGAAGGTACAGATTGGTATACTGTACGACCCAGGAAGGCACTATACATATCAAAAACATTGTAATTCATGTATTATGGCATAAAATACCTTTATATACTAGCAAAAGCAGTATATTATGAAAATTTATCAAGAGATAGAAATAAAGTGTCTTGAGGAAGGCACACTTAAAAAAATTTACTTGGTACCATATGGACCAGTGGTAGCTCTGGTAGACCAGCAACCCCACTGGAGCTATATAGAATGTGAGATGAGCAGATACCTGAGGGAGGAAGTGAAGTGTATACTCTACCAGAAAGGGAAAGGGGATTTGGGGCCAGCTATTACAAAGCAGATGTGGCCGGGAGCCCTGTGGGGGTGGTCAGCAATGGCGAATCATGTTTTTGAAGGAATTGTGTGTGTGTCTTACTGATAATACCTGAAATTCCTTTGGAGGAAGTTCTGGCATACTTATATTTACATTATATTCATATACCATCAACATATTATTCAACAACTTTAAATGCTAGTTTTATTTCCTATAGGAAGAATCTACATAATCAAAGAACTTTAATGAATAGTAGATATCATCAAATAGAATTTTAAAATCATTTGATTTTTGTCTGAATGCTCTTTGGAAGCCTCTAGTAAATTGATAGTATTCAGTCATTTAGAAAAGAAAAGTATATATTAAATTACTTTCTTCAGTCATTCGCCCTGAAGCTAAAGCAATACATTTATGAGTTCACCAAGCTTCAGTATTTTGCAAGTGTGCTCAGTCTCTTTATTCATTTTTATTATGAACCCAAAAGAATGGCCTTGGGTAACTTCAAATTTTCAGTTTTCTCTTGATTTCATTTTAATGATTAAACATCTTCAAGTTTTCTTTACTATCGTACATCCTTTATTTGACCAATTATTATTGCTTTTATGATACCCACTAGACTTGATCCACAGATTGCTCCATACTCACAAAGAAAATACATTGACGAAATAGTTCTGTATGCCTGGATTTTCATGGTCAGACTTTAAAAATTAGGTTTTGAAAGTCATCAAAGAAAACGAGCAGTGACGGGTGTACCAATTTTTTGTTGCCTAGTTGAAGAAATAAATAGATTGAAATTTTTGTGGTATAAAATATCTCTACATTCTCATCCAAAAAGAATTTGGTTTAGGATTAAGCTGCTGAGTTAAAAAGACCTATATTTTGAATAACATCATGTTTTGATAATATCGTTTCTTCCATCCTGTGATATTTAAAGTATTTATGATGCTCTTGATTACATTGTAGTTATATTTAAATCTCTCCCACTAAACTTAATGACTGGTTATTTGCATTGAGCCTAAAACAAAATGAAGCAAAATCACTGGATGGTGGCATATCTGATATTTTCCTATAAAATAGTAGCAATGTTCTGATACCAAAGCTTACATTTAAAAATATTAGCAGTGTTCTAAAAATTTAACTTTTTTAAACATTATATCTAATGGGTTGAAATAAGTAGTTCCTTGAAGACAAGCCTTAATAATTTGTATATCTCAAAATCCATAAGTATAATTTGATCCTAGTAGGTGCTCTAGATAAATAAATGATATACACACCCCTCAGTATGTCCTACTACCTTTATAGTCTCTCCACTGCATACCTTTCCAGCCTCATCTTCCCCCCCCCCCCCCCCCCCCCCCCCCGCTCCTCATCAGTCACTTTATACTAGAGCAAGTTCTTTAGTTACCTAGACAAACCACAACTAAATTGCAGGGGTCACAAAGGCTGGGCTCATGCGGAGTTCATTTCTGTTCATTGCAATAATGCTTATCACAAATAGAGGGTACTTAGTGAATGTGCATGGAAGGAAATATGGAAGAAGGAAAGAAAATAGAAGAATAGTATTGTACTGTGTTAATCAATATCCATTACTTAGTTTAAAAATTTCCATTTGAGAGTGAAACCTGAAATTTACTGTTTTCCAGTCAACAAGTCATTAAACTATGTGGCATTTCTCACAAGTATACCTTTATTTCCTCAGGATGAGGGTGCGCTGGATTGCTGTGGGGTATCTGCCTGGGAGTGGGTGTCCTGAATAAACTAATCTTCCTGATTTTTAGTGAGAGCTACTGATTCATATCACTTCTATGTGATTTTAGACAATTTATGTAATCTCTTGTGTTTCACTGTTCTCACTTGTAATATGGGAAGAATAACACTTATATTACCTCATAAGGTTTCTTCGAGAACAAAATGAGATAATGTTTCTGAAAACACTTTGAAAAGTGTGAAGTGTCATCTAAGTGAAAGGAAGAAAGTGTTCCTGTTATTGCTATTAGTGACCTGGCACCACGGGGGATTTTCTGAGCCTGTGGAACCCTCTGATCTGGGTGTGTGTGTGTCCTTATTGCTTATAAAAAGGTAGAGTGTTATTTACAGTTATTTATTTAACCAGATTAGATAGGTACCTCAGTGAACATTGCCTTCAGAACAGGAGAGCGACCTTTATTTCTTCTTCAATCAACTCCTAGCCTAGAATATCAACCTAGAAAGAAGAGTGTGTATTATGATGAGTAGGAGTGTTAGCCAGACAAGTGAAAATGAATTCTAGCTAGGAATGCTTTTGTTTTATGTAACATTTTCTTAATAGATGATAATACATTACATGAGCATAATAATTTTAAGGTTTGAAGCAATGCTCATTTTCCAGCCTTATTTTTCTGCTGAAGAGCATGATTATTCAAAAATGTATGCTTCTGACATGTTTGAAACTATATTTCTTTTCTGTCATGAGAATAATTTTCCAATGATAGCTATACTTCTGTTGATATTCCTTTGCTCCAGGACTTGTGTTTGGAATGTCTGCTATTTTTATCACTGTTCAAATTTCACCTTTCATCCAGTTTTCACAAAATGTCAGTGTAGTCTGTGCAAACAATCAGGGATAGTGAGAACTTCTTACATTCCAACCTGAATAAATGTAGGAATCAAAATTCAGGGAGGAAACAGTTATGTTTATATAGATAGAGACCATGGTATATATGAATAGGGAACAATTTATGATGTTGAACAGTAGATAGGAGTCTATAAAGAAAACAAGGCAAAATAAGTGAGCAAAAGAAACCACAGTGACCACAGTGCCCCTTGCAAATAGATTTCAACACCAGAGTGATGGTGATCCCTTATCAATTAAGTACAAAGTGCCAATTTAGTTTGTTCTTTTTGAGCAGATTAGAGCAGACTTGATCAGGTAGGAGCAAATGATACATGTCTGATACACTGAATGGGGAGAATTAAAATGATTTGGGTTTCATTCATGGTCAGAAACCATTCTAGTCTATTTTGCTGGAAATTATTTTTCAAATTTTGATATTGAGCACAACAGAAAAAATATGATTTAGAAAGAAAGAGCTAAGAATCAGAGGCCTATAGTATGAGAGACTGAAGATATTACAGTTGAAATGTATATCTTAGAACAGAGAGGGTAACTGAGAAAGTCCTCCTCTTTATAAACTACATGCTAATAGCAGAGTGGCAGGGCTCTAGTCTATTCAGCAAATCCACTTGTTGATCCCTTAGACCCCTGTATGGTCCCTCATCATGGCAAAAAAATACTCTTTAGTATTTTTTTAAATTGAAGTGCAATTTGCATACAGTAAAATGCACTTCTTTTTTGTGTGTGATTTTTAATTGATATAGAATCATGTAACCACCACCAAAACCCAGACTGTGAACTGTTCCATTATCCCTCAAATTCTTTCATGCTCCTTTGTAGTCAAACTCTGCCCTCACCCCAGCCCCTCGCAATCTATGGTCTGTTTCAGTACTGATAGTTTTGTCTTTTCCATAATGTCATAAAAATGAATCATACAATATGTGGCCTTTTGACTTTGGCTTTTTTAACTTAGCATAATGCACTTTAGATTTATCTGTTTGATGCATGTTTCAGTATTCATTCCTTTGTAGTGCTGAGTACTATTCCATTATATGGACTACCACAGCTTATTGATTAATTCTCCAGTTAAAGGGTATTTGGGGCAATTATAAATAAAGCTACTGCAAAAATTCATATGTAGGTTTTTGTGTGAGCATATGCTCTCATTTCACTTGTTTTCAATTCTAGGAAAAAATGAGATCGCTGGGTTGCATGGTACGAATATGACCAACTTTCGTAAGAAAAACTTTTATGAGAAATTTCTAAACTGTTTTTATAAACTGGCTGTACCATTTTGCATTCCCATCAGCAACAGAAACTCTAGTTGCTTCCCATCTTCACCAACACTTGATATTGTTATTCTTTTTAATATTAATTTTAGTGGGTTAATCGTGGTATCTCACTGTGACCTTAATTTGCATTTCCTTGATGGCTAACGATATTGAGTATCTTTTTACATGTTTATTGACCATCTGTACATCTTTTGTGAAGTAATTCTTCAATTATTTTTGACATTTTTTGTTTTATTATTAAGTTGTGAGAGTTCTTTTTTTATTCTGGATACATTTCTCTTAACTGATATGTTTTATACATATTTTTTCTCAGTGTCTTAAAGAAGAGCAAAAGTTTTACTTTTTTTTTTTTAATGCCTATAGCACCTGGTCTTCCTAGGTGGTCTCCCATCCAAGTACTAACCAGGCTCGACCCTGCTTAACTTCCGAGATCAGACGGGATTGGGCATGTTCAGGGTGGCATGGCCGTAGATGAGTTTTACATTTTGGTTAAATTTAGTTTATCCCTTTTTTTTTTTTCTGTAGGCTGTTTTTGGTGTCCTGTTTAAGAATCTTTGCCTAATCCAAGGTCACTAAGAAGTTCTATATTTTCTTCTATACACTTTCTACTTTTAGTTCTTATATTAGATCTGTGACTCATTTTGAGTTCACTTTTGTATGATGGTGTGCCTTCAAATAATATGCCACTTCACATTTAACACAACGGGCTTAGGATTATTTTTATTTTCTCTCTCGGTCTTTGTGTTATTGTTGCCATACACTTTATTTCTACATATTTTATAAACTCCATGTAAAACAGGTATTTGTCTTTTAAAGAGATTAAGAATAGAGAGAGCCTTTTATTTTTACCTACACATGTACAGGTTTTAGTTCTCTTCTTCTCTTTAAGTAGATCCAAATCTCCATCTGGCATCATTTTCCTACTGCCTGAGTTTTTCTTTTAATATTTTTTCTAGTTGGCTGGTTGGCTGATGATGAATGAACTTAGCATCTGTATATTTGAAAAAGAAAAATCCTTCACCCTCATTTTTGAAAGATAATATGTCTAAATAAAGAATTCTATGTTGCCTTTCTCTTTCAGCACTTTAAAGATGTTGTACTGTTAACCTCTTACCTTGTATTGTTTCTTATAAGTAAATCTGCTGTAATTATTGTGTTTGTTCTTCTGCATATAATGCATCCTTTTTTTTAACTGCTTTTATGATTTCCTCTTAATATTAGTTTTCAGTGATTTGATCATGGTGTTCCTTGGTGTGATTTTCCTCACATTTCTTATACTTAATATTTTTTGAGCTTCTTGATTTTAGGGTTACAGTTTTTATTGAATTTTAAACATTTTTGGCCGTTATTTCTTTATATATACATATTTTGTACTCCCCTTCCTCTTTCCTTAACACTCTCCCTAATTAAGTTGGCCCAATGGTCCTGCATTTCTGTTTCTTAACTTTCTCTGTAATATGTTCCTTATTCTCCTACTGCATCAACCACAGTTCAGGTACCCCTGGCTATGTCAGGGAATTTTCTAGAATAGTTCATACTGAAAATTCATCAAGAACTCCCTATTGCCTATAGAATTAACTTAGACTTCATAGCATGGTACGTAGGGCCCTTCATTCCTACCTGCTCCCTAGCCTTCTTTCCTCCTACACCAGCCCAACCCCACCCATGCAACTCTGAACCATGGAAGTACTTCAGTCCCTCAGATGAGTCATGTGTTTTTATTCTTCTGCAGACACACATTCCTTTGTCATGTCTGGAAAACTTTCCCTCTTCCCCTTAACTTCAAGCCCAGAAACTCTTATCTACTGAGGTGAAATACCTCCTCTGTGAAACTTAATTAATCTTGTTATCTCTTCCTAACTCCACTGACCTTGAACATTGTCTGTTACAGCACTTATCCTATTGTTTTGCAATCATTGTGTACTGGTCGTCCTCCTAGACTGGCTTCTGTGTGCTCAGAGACAATATTTTATTTATTCTTAAATAGTTGTGGCACATAGTAAAGTGAATAAATTATTGATTGGTGTTCAGTAGGTATTGAGCACATTCTTCTTAATCATAACACATGTATAAAATGTACTAATAAAATGACTGCCATATTTTTGAAAGTCTACCGTGTTCCAGGCACAATGGTAGACACTTTCTATACTTTATTTCTAATGCTTACAATAGCAAGGCAAGGTATATTATCCTCATGAGTGGCCTATTTAAGGGAAATTTAGGTTTGGAAAGACTGTAAACAAAGCTGTGCAGGTAGAAAATGGCAGAATTGTATTTCAGGCTCATTATTTATCATACTTTTCCATCCACACATACATATTAAGAGTTCTATTATGTCACTATGAGTAGTTCCATCACATCACCAAGGTTTTCAATAAGAAATGACAGCATTACTGTAGAAATTGTTTGGGAAACAATGTGTATCATAGTATGGACTCAGAGAACTGACATTACAGAATGAAAAAGAGAAGTCCTAAGGATAATTGATGAACCTACATTGACACATTATAATCACAAAGTTCACAGTTTTACATTATGGTTCAGTCTTGGTGATTACATTCTGTGGGTTTGGACAAATGTATAATGACATGTATTCATCATCATGGCATCATGCAGAATATTTCCACTGCCATAAAAATCTTTTGTGCTCTGCTTGTTTATTCCTCTCTCTCTTCCCCCTCAACCCCTGGCAACCACTGATCTTTTTATGGTCTCCATAGTTTTGCCCTTTCCAGAACGTCATATAGTTGGAATTTTCCAGTATGTAGCCTTTTCAGATTGGTTTCTTTCACTTAGTAATATGCATTTAAGGTTCTTTATTGTCTTTTCATGGCTTAATAACTCATTTGTTTTTGGTGCTGAAAAATATTCTATTATCTGGATATACCAAAGTTTATCCATTCACCTACTGAAGGACATCTTGGTTGTTTCCAAGTTTTGGCAGTTATGAATAAAGATGCTGTAAATATCCATATGCAGGCTTTGTGTGGACATAAAAGTTCAGCTCTTTGGGGTAAATACCAAAGAGTGTGATTGCTGGATTGTATGGTAGGAATATATTTAGTTTTGTAAGGAACCATCAAACTGTTTTCTAACGTGGCTAAAACATTTTGCTTTTCCACCAGCAATGAATGAGAGTTCTTGTTGTTCTATATCATTGTCAGCATTTAGTGTTGTCCATGTTTTGGATTTGGGCCATTCTGATAGATGTGTAATGATATCTCATTTTGATTTGCATTTCCTTGATAACATATGATGTGGAGCATCTTTTCATATGCTTCTCTGCCATTTATATATATTCTTTGGTTAGGTATATATTACGATGTTTGGTCTATTTTTCAATTGGGTTGTTTGTTTTCTCACTATTGAATTTTAAGGGATCTCTGAATATTTTAGACAAGTCCTTTATTAGATGTGTCTTTTGCAAATATTTTCTCCCAATCTGTGCCTTGTATTTTCATTCTCCTGATATTATCTTTCACAGAGCAGAAGTTTTTAATTTTAGTGAAATGCAGCTTATATTTTTTCTTTCATATGATGAGTGTTTGATGTTGTATCTAAAAAGACATTGCCATACTCCAGGTCATACTGACCGGGATTATCAAGCAAAGTGGATGGAGATTTTTTATGTAGATATTTGGATTATTCTGGAATTCTCTGCTATTGAATTAAATTTAATATTAAGTCTAAATTTCTGGCCATTGTGTGCTATCCTTATAGGAAGATAAGAACCTTTAAAAATGTTATTACAACCTGCAAGAACTTTAATGAACAATTCACTTGACTGACAAATAGTCATTGAGCCCTTATGGGGTTTAGTAAACTGTTCTGTACATTAGAAGAGCAGGAAATAACTGAGAAGCCTAGGACATGGTTTCTATAATTATGACTGTGTCTTAGAGGAGCAGATAGTGAATTAATAGTTGTTGAATAAGCATAGTAATAAATAATGCTCACAATTTGTAAATAAATTAAGAAAGGAAAACTAGTGGGACTTTTTTTCCCCTCTGATGTATCCTCCATCGGTTAGAATAGCCATGCATAGAGTAGGTCCTCAGTACATACTTGAATGAATGACCAAATGACCATCTACTATACATGTACTGAGTCTTATTGGAATTGAGTTGAAGCTCATCACTTCTAGCTGGTTAGTCAGGGAAGACTTCATTAAGTAGGTGGAATTTTAAATAGGGAGAGGGTGGAGGGCTGCCTAGAAATAGGAAATAGTGTGGAGGCTCCTGAGAAGATGTTAGAAGCTGAGTGGAAGTTCTATAGTGGTGGGCAATCACCAAAAGTAAATTTTGGAAAGCTTGGAAGTTTAAATTTTCCTATAGAGACGATGGAGAATAAAAGGGACATTTTAGAAATACTAATATAGAGGGGTTATGCCAGATGCATCAAAGAAGAGAGAAATTTTGAAGGGCAGATGATTAAGTGGGTTGGCATGGCAAAGGAAGGAGTCAAAGATGATGGCAGTCTTGTTTTGAGCTTGGTTGACTTGGATGATAGTAAAAAATAAATGGAAATAGGAGAATCAGAAGGAAAAATTAATGTTTTATGAGGTGATTCTTGTGTTTTAAATTTCTTAATGTTTGAAGTAACAGGGACACTTCATTATGGATGGACCAAGAAAAAGCACAGATCATTTGACCTGAGAGGCATCTTGGAGATTGAGTTGGAATTAGACTAAAAAACAACCCTGTTATCTTACTGGAGTTAATGTGGTGTATCACATTAATTGATTTGCATATGTTGAACCATACTTGCATCCCAGGGATAATTTTTACATGATCATAGTGTACGAGCCTCTTAATGTACTGTTGAATTTGGTTTGCTAATATTTTGTTGAGAATTTTTGTATCTAAATTTGAGAGGGTATTAGCCTGGAGTTTCCTTCTCTGTAGTGTTTTTATATGGCTTTGGTATCAGGGTAATGATGACCTCAAAATGAGTTTGGGAATGTTCTCTCCTCTTCATTTTTTGGATAGAGTTTGAAAAGAATTGGCATTAAATCTTCTTTAAATGTTTTGTAAAATTCGCCCATGAAGCTATCTTGTCCTGGACTTTTCTTTATTGGGATGCTTTTGATGATTGATTCAATCTTACTTGTTATTGATCTGTTCAGAGTTTCTGTTTCTTTATTATTCAGACTTAAAAGGTTGTATATTTTTAGGAATTTATCTGTTTCTTCTAGGTTGTCTAGTTTATTGGCATTTAATTGTTCATAGTAGTCTCTTATGTTCCTTTGTATTTCTGTGGGTAAATTGTAATATCTCCTCTTCATTTGTAATTTTATTTATTTGAGTCCACTCTGTCTTTTTTCTTGGCAATTCTTGTTAAAGGTTGGTCAATTTTGCGTACATTTTCCAAAAAAAAACACCTTAGTTTAATTGATCTTTTTTATTGTTTTTTTTAGTCTTGATTTCATTTATTTCTGCTCTGATCTTTATCTTTGTTACATTTTTCCTGTTAATTTTGAGCTTAGCTCTCATTTTCTAGTTCATGGAAATGTAAAATTAAGTTGTTAATTTGATATCTTTTTATTTTTTATTAAAGTATAGTTGACACACAATATATTAGTTTTATGAGTACAACATAGTGATTCAACATTTATATACCTAATGATATAATCACCATAATGTCGAGTAACTGTAGTACAAAATTATTACATTGTTGACTATATTTCTCTTTTTACTTAATGTAGGCACTATTGCTCTAAACTTCCCTCTTAGTACTGCTTTTGCTGTATCTCATAAGCTTTGTTATGTTGTGTTTCCATTTTTGTTGATTTCAAGATATTTCTGGATTTCCCTTTTGATTTCGTCTTTGACTCATTAGTTGTTTAGGACTGTGTTGTTTAATTTCCACATACTTGTGAATTTTCCAGTTTTCATGTAGTTGATGTGTACTTTCACACTGTTGAAATCAGAAAAGATGGTATAATTTCAGTCTTTTAAAAAATTTGGTGAGACTTGTTTTGCAACCTAACATATGATCTGTCCTGTTCCATATGCACTTGAGAAGAATGTGTACTTCGGTGCTGTTGGATAGAGTATTTTGATACATCTGTTAGGTTCATTTGGTCTCAAATATAGTTCAAGTCCAATGTTTCCTTATTGATTTTCTATCTGGATGATCTATCCATTGTTGAAAGTGGAGTATTGAAGTCCCCAACTATTATTATATTGTTGTCTGTATCTTCCTTGAGATCCATTAGTATAATATATTTAGGTGCTGAGATGTCTTTGCCTCCTGTCATCTGCCTTCCTGTGACTACAACTCAGTGGAAGGAGATGAGGAACTGAATGGACATGAGTGATGAGCTCCCTTGTGCTTTTACCCAGTTAATGGAGACAAAGAAGAGAGCAAGTGGGAAATGTGCAGCATGAGAATAGATGAGAACCGGCTCTTTTACAGTAAAATGAAAGATAGAATAATCAAACCTTGATCATCACTAGCATGGAAGCGAAATATCAACATCTAATAATTTATTAACATAAGTCTAACTCTTTCTCTCCTTGAAGAGTTTTCTATTTTTTAAATTGCAGTGATAGCACTGTATATTATTAAATATTAACATCTAGTAATTTACTCATATAAGCCTACCTGTTTTTCTCCTTGAAGAGTTTCCTGTTTTTTAAATTGCAGTGATAGCACTGAGATTAAAAAGAATATTAGCATTACAAGTTTATATTAACCCAGTTCCCAGAAGTAGTAACTGCCTTTATCTTCAAGGGAGTGCTGAGAGTTTATTAACAACTAACCTACAGGCCAAACATTTTAAAATTAGTGATCCTAAGTAGTTAGCTGATAGGGAAGTCTTGACTACCTGGTATTTGGTAGTGGAGAAGGAGAAGCAGACACTGATCTAGTTGGTGCATTTACATCTGAGGCTCCAGGTGATGGGCACATGAACTTTAATAGTAGCAATAGGCCTTGGGTAAAAGAAAAACAAAAATTCCACTTAGAAATGGGAAACTTTCAGCTTTCTAGATAGGGTATTTATAGATTGGGTCTTAAGAACTACTTTTCAATATGAAGTCTTCAGGAATTGACAGTCTCCTGCTTCTGCAAATACCAAATGAATAGCCAAGCCAGTGTTCTTGGATTTACTGATTTAGTGTACCAGATTGACACTTACTCTTTTAACTAACTGAACTAGCTGGCCCCTGCATGCTGAGTTTCTATGGTAATACGATCTCAGTGACCTCTCTTCTCTGTTGTGGAATGTAGGTGATAAGAATGGAGGTGAGCCTGATGATGCTGAACTGGTAAGGCTCAGTAAGAGGCTGGTGGAGAATGCAGTGCTCAAGGCTGTCCAGCAGTATCTGGAAGAAACACAGAACAAAAACAAGCCAGGGGATGGGAACTCTGTGAAAACTGAAGAGGCTGATAGGAATGGCACTGACAGTGACAACAACAGGAAATGAGACCCAAATACAGGCAGGCCCCACTGCTCTGTGAGAAGCATCTCTTCTCCCCTCTGCTGAGTCAATGGACTAATTTTCAGTGTGCTGTTTAAGTGTCTCTTGTCCAATCTGTGGAGATTACCTAACACTTTCATGATTGATGTGTTTACATTTCTGAAACACAACAGAAGAGAAATGGAGTGCTGGGACTCGCAGACATTAGTTTATGAATGAAGAATGGCCCAGGTTTCACTTGCCCTCAGCCACGGCCAAAGGAAAAGGGAGCTTTGGGTTATGGCTCATGGATTCAAACTAAAGGCTATGGAAGGGGCCTTGCCATAATTGGAATACTGCCATTTATATTGCTTAGCAGGGCATCTAACTACTTTATCTGAGGCCAAAACACAAACACAGCTAACAAGTGCTAAGTTTAAAATAATCACTGTTGAAATTATTATTCATGTATTTAGTCCATAATGTTTCGTATCTGTCCCATGTATGCTGTGGCTATGCAGTGATCTTTATTTACAGTTAATTTGTTTCAGGTAAATTATATATTTTTGGTGAAATGCAATCTTTTCTATAATATGTGGGCAACATTTTAAAGGTTTTTTTAAGCCCTCTTTTGATAGACAGTGTGCCATATTTAATGTTTTTCATTGGCATTTGTACGTAAACTGTATTATAAATTTTTTTTCTGTAGGCAAGAGACCTATTGGAATCCAGGACTTAATTAATGAAGCTTTACATCGAGAAAGGATGGGTCTGAAGTCCAAAGTGAAACAGATAAAAGAACTTTTATTAAAACCTGAAACTCAGGCCAAAATTAGGAGGGAACTATTTGAAGGACGATCCATTAACAGCAGTAATCAAGGAAATGATGTTGATTTCAGTGCAACTTTGACGTAAACTCTGTGTTGCTGTCATGGTACCCTAGTTTATGAACTCTTTTCAGCTTATTAAGTAGCTCTTTGGTAAATACCAAAGAAGTCTTCTGATAGTGTCTGCACAACAGCAAACCAACATTTGGTAAGGAATTAATAACTTCTTGCCAAAGAAAACTGATTTTTGCCCTGTTATTTTTTAACCTAAATTGTGTTTTGGAATGTTTGTTTATGTTATCAAGTTATTTTATATAAAGGACTTATTGATTAGCTGTTGTAAATGTTCATGGGGTTCACACAGATAAAATTTATAGACTGTGAAAATCATTTACAAACAAAATTTACAGTATTTTAAGGGTCACTTGCTTCCTGTTGACATGATTTTTGTTGTTATATTAATTAAAAGAATTATTGTCTACGTGTGTCTATATCTAGTGTTACTTTTAATAGGAATTTGAATGTTAATGGAACACTAGTACTTGAATTAACATTTATAAATGTAATTATTACAATCACTAGTTAAGAATGTTTTATAATATCAATATGTATTATTTTTCAGTGATCAAACTGTTTGCTTTTTAATTTCTTAATGAATAAATGTTTGGGGGTTTTTATTTTCTACTTTTCTGAAGGTCTTACTGTATCCCTTATAATCTGAATTTGTTTGCACTGGTTCATTTTTAAAGAAAATTCTCGAAAGATTTCCCCTTATGCGATAATCTTTGGTAATAGCTTTTTCTATGACCATTGTGAAATTGCTGATACTAAGAAATCATGATGGAGGGGGAAGTTATTGGAGATCAAATATGTAATCATTTCAAAAATAAAATCCATTTTATTCATGGATTTTAGCTATTTTTTCATTGGGTAGATTATAGTACATTTATTTATAAATGAGTTTTTGCATTTTCATGCTTCTTAATAAATGTATTGTTTTCCCTTGTTGCATCTTCTTTTTTCTCACTCTTGAAAGTTGTTGGATCTGTGTTGGTATAATGAAGTCATAAACAGTAGCAGTGAAGTTTCACTCTTTCTTCACCTTGATGTTTTTATCCTTCATGATAAAATAGCACAGTCATTGGAGCGTCTTCAAATTTAGACTTTTAAATCACTTCAAATTAGTCAGATTCACAGAGAGTTAACAACAGAATGTTAAATGTAAAGAAAATCTAAATGGCATCTCATAAACTTCTAATAATGTGTCACTGAAGTAACAGTAACAAAGATGAAAGGAGCAGGTCCATCTAGATACAAAGACCTGGGAGCTGCTTACCATGAAATGCCTTTCATTGGAAGAGAGCTTTACTGTTTGTAAGGTAGGAATCAGAGATATTTGGGGGCTTGCCTTGTTTTTCAAATGAAGAAACAAACTCAAGAAGGTTGAGAGCTTTATCCAAGTTACATTGCTATTAGGTAAATGGACCTGAACTATAACCCAGGTCTCCATCTCAGAGTTCCAGAGTTATTTCTCTTTCCCATAATCTAAGTTAACAATATTTCAGGAGAGAGAGCACATCTCAGCATATATTTATGAATATCTTTGTCCTTAAGGAGCTATTCCAGTCTTTCCAACATGAAAGGCTAAAATAGTATTTTTTTTTTTTTTGGCAATCTAGCATTACGTGTCTTCCTGTTACTTTAGTTAAGAATCATAGCTTCCATTTGTTAAATAGTTGGCTGTGTGCCAGGTAATTTAGGCATGTTGTTCCATTTCTTCCCTTTAACGATCCTGATAGGAAGTTGCTAGTACCGCTTTACAGATAGGAAACTAAGAAACTGGTGTCCTAAATGGTTAAATGGCTATTTATAAAGTTAATAAAAGATAGGTCTAAATTTAAACTTGGATCTGATCTACTTCAAAGCTATATTCTTTTCACAATGCATTTATTTTCTCCACCAAGTATAATACATTTCAGAAGTTAAGGATGTGTAACAAGGGAACGTCACTCTCTTTGAGGCAGCTCCCTTGCAGCCCTGAAGTTCTATGGACATATATGTGTGAGAGTAGTCAGTTAATGTGAAGGAACTGAGAAAAAAACCAGATACCTAATTTAGGGGTTAAACATTCTAACACTTTTCAATGAAATCTTCATTTATGATGGCTTGTTGCTAAGATAAGGAAAAGTATACAATAAAACAGTTTTTTATGGTTCCATTAAAAAAAATAATATGACATTAATTTCTAAAAACCTAAGTTTGAGATCTGAAATATTAAAATGACCTTTTCCCCAAATAATCAGAATCATAGAATATTTTCTCATTGGGTCACATAGCCAGAATATGTTGTCCTGAATCGGTACTGTATGCCATGTAGCCTTGTCCTCTGACAGGGGGCTGTATGGTTGGGGACAGACTGTTGGTTTGGTCAAGAAGATAGACTGTGGCCTCTAGACCTGGGTTCACCACTGATAAGTGATTTCAAGCAAACCAATTCACTTTTGTGAGCCTCAGTTCTCAATCTATTATTTGAAACATTTTGGCCAGGCAATTTCCAAGGATCTTAGACTCTTTGTGACTATATCAAGGTGGCTACTTGTGCTGATGCCACTGTCTCAGCTAGCTGCCCATGTATTGAGCCTTCTTGATTTGGTCTCTATAAGTGCATCTGTTGTCAATAAGAGGCTTGGAATTCTAGGAGACTTTACATTCTCTTTCACTTGTATTGGTTGTCACTTTCACATAGGGAAACCCCCATGGCACATACACATAACCAAATTTTAACATTTTAGTCATTGGAAAAATAGTAGATACTATATGAATATTTTAAAGGATGTTAAAAAGCAGTATTTTTGACAGCAGAACAAGATTCAGCTTTGAACTTGGTCACATTTTATAGAATCTTAGATTATTATTGAATTAATCTTCTCAGTCTAGACTAACTATATGTCTTTGAGATAAGCTAATTTATATTTAGAGCATACTTAAGATTCACACTATTCTTTCCAGAACCCCAAATGTGCCAGTCATCCCAGCAACCAAACGTTCCCATAGGAGGTAATTGAAACAGTTTTAACTTCATATTCCAGATGTAATTTCGGACATATGGCCAATGAGATATACTTGCTCCTCTGTAGTCAATCGCAGATACATAAACTAACTACCACATTATTTTAATTATCAATAATCACACCTTGGAAAAACCTCATTGGCTATGATACTGCCAAAGCTAAGGGTTCAAGGGGTTAAATACTTGGTGACAGAAGGAAATCTAACTGGATGAACACACAATGCAGTATACATACGACCGACTGTTGAATTGTACACTTTAAACATTGGATTTTGTTGATCAATGTCACCCCCAATAATTTTTAATAAAAAATTAATTTTATTATATAATTAAAGACAACAAACTTATAGCATCTCCAGACATAAATTAATGAATGGATAATCTATCATCATGCATTGTTTTTATATCTTTCAAATCTCATCTCCTATAATATTATCTTGAACAAATTGTAGATGCACTCCTGAGTTCTAATTTTTCCAGGTAGAGAGAATTCATATAGAAAAGAAAGAAACCCAGTGTTCTTTAAAAAATAGTTTCTATGTCCACATGTGAATTCGATAGCACTCATGCTAACAAGACAAACACCTGGATTATTTCATTCATAGTAAAAATGAATATTAGAGCAATTGGAGCACTCTGAGTCAGTGAATTTAAAATTCTGACACTATCTACAGCACTTCTTTCCTGGATCACTGTTTTGGGGATAATACGGTGTGTTTATAAGGTAATTTGAGAGCTAAAGGAAGTTGCTGCTATTATCTCTAGTGTAATATGCTCAAAACTACTTATTTGCATCCATTAAATATAACTGATAAATTCAGGCAATTTAGGATGATTTTAAAATATAAACTGCAATATTTGTTCCTCTACGTATCCCGTCATTAGTCACTTATTAGAAGGCCATGAAATTCTGTTGTAGCATCAAAGATAGGAAAAATAAAACAAATTAATTCATTTTTTTCCTGTAAACTTATGTTGCTTTTGCTTTAGTGGTTCAAATGATTTTTGAAAAGCCTCTGTCCTATGATACTGCCTTATATATTTATGTGTTATATTCTTCGACCCATCTGCTTGTAGTCCTGTCAAGCAGTTATATGGCATATGGCTTGCTCTTAAGTAACTGTATAGCAAATAGGTACAACCTATCAGGTTATTCCCTACACTTCCTACCAAAAAGCACATGGGCACACTGTCATCATGATTATGTCTTTGAACCAAAGTACACTGCACTTTCTTTGGTTATTTTTAAAACCACATATATGATACCCATAATTTAAAAAAAAATTTCTAAGGGCTCATACGAGATACATAAAGTCATAGGAGGTGAGAGGACAAAGAGATAAAAGTCATATAGTTAGACAGGTATCATAATGTTGAGAAAGGAAACAATTGATATGTATGCACCAATCCCAAAAATATATGGTATTTAAGGTAGATAAAATATAATGATTATGCAACAATATGGAAGACAAATTTGGAATCTCTTTTTATCAGGTCCATGCTTGGGAAGTGTCTTTATGGAGGGTAATGTGATGATAACTTTTAATGATTTCCTGGACATTTGTCATACTTAGTGACTGCACAGCATCTTTTGAACACCCTTCCTGTGTGTGGGGGACTTCCCCACCATGTGAGCTTTGCTTATCCACGGTGTAGATCCCGAGGTAGAGGCTAGGAACTCATTTCTCAGCCTTCTTGTCACTGGGGTTCAGACACAAATAAGGAAGAGACCCTGCATAGAATCAATTCATTCTGGCAAGTTGTGACAGTTGTGACAAAAGTGCTCTTGGGGATGCCAAACCCTCTGTAGATAGTACACACTGGCAGAGGATACTGCCAACAAGGTTCCCCTGGAGCAACTGGCAGTGCAGGGAGGTGTTTTTCTTGCTGCTTGGCCACCGGGCCTGACTGGACCTTCTGAGGATTCTGAGCTAGTACCTGGCCTTTACTATAAAGTTGCTTTGCCACTTAAACTGGCTAAAGTTCATTCATGTTGTTTGCAACTAAGAAACCTGACTAATACAAGCTTTTCTCCACTAAGTCAGTGTTTCAACAGGGCATGATTAGCATTTTGAATTGGACACTTCTCTGTAGTATGAGATTGTCCTGTGCATTGTAAGAAGTTCCCACCCTTGTTCCCAGCCACTAAATACCACTAATAGATTCCAGTGATTGCAACGACTCGATATGCCCCCTACATTTCCCAAATCCCTTCTAGATGTAGCCAACATCACTCCCAGGTGGGGAGCACACTGTTAGTGTTCTCTTAGTGCATAAGAGTTAAAAATGCTTCTTCTTATGCCCATTGTTATAGCTTAAAGAGAACATGCTCACTGAGGTGTAATAGACACTGTCAGGTACCTGGATGGAAACAGGAAAACAAAACCACCTGCATATTTATGTGATATGGGTCAAAACACCTAGTTAGTACACATGGAAAATGGCTGAAAAGATCCATTGTGATGGTAGTAATGTCTTGTTGAAAGAATTTTTTTTTGTTGATAGGATTCTCTGGGCAGACTTAGAGAGTGACAAGAGAAGATGACCTCCAGATTCTAAAACAATCTGACATATTAATGTATGAACAAAGCTATTTCTTGTTCATTTCATAAAAAACATTAAATATTTTACATTATGTGCTTAAGATAAAATGTTTATAATAAATGTAGAAATGTTTTAATATAAGAAATATCAGATATATTAGAAATATAGAATTGTTTTAATATAGAAAAAATATTTTTTCTGAGAAGCATAGTAAAAAGGAAGAACTGTTTCTTTAATGCACTACTGAAACCTGGAGAAAGGTGTCTGCCTGAGTTGACACAAGGAAATACAGAGAAAAGTTCAGTGGGCATTTAAATCAAAGGAATGCAATAAATAGACAAAATGAGTATATCACATGAACTATAGATAGTGGAGGATTTATGCACCAAAAAAGTTTAGAGTCTCTGAAGCAAGGGATAAACGGAGACTCCATGATGAACAAGGACAACATAGCATGGGATGGAGGGCAAACTGGGAAGAGATGGGAATATACTCTCAAGGATAGAGCTGCAAATATTAAACACTAAGGGCCAGTTATAGAAGGTGTCCAGAGATCCTTAGTGAGAGACTCTAAAACTATCCTGGTGAAGGAGATTACTCACATGGAATAAAGTTTAAAGAGATGGGGAAACAAAAACAAAGCTGTATTTGGATAACATCACCAGTCCTGTTTTTTCAACAAACTGGTCTTAGCGACATAACTGAGTGAATTAGGCTCCCATTGCCTCTGCCCATGTAAGATAAGAGCCTCAAACCTGGGCAAAGGGAGAGGAGGGAAGAAAGTTGGTTACAAAGGAAGGGTGTGGGCAGGACCTTGTTCTCCATGCAGCCCCAGTCTTGCTCTAGTTGGAATGATGCTAGGACCCCTCCCCTTTTAAGTCTGGGGAATCTGAGAGTAGAGCAAGTCTTTGTTCCATTTCCGGTGGCATGCCAGAGAAGGGGCCAGCCTAAGATAGAAGTGACCCTTTGCTGCTCTCCTGGAGGTCATCTGCAAGTGTAGAATGGTGATAGGGATTGTTTGGGCTTGAGGAGGCAGATGTAAGCCCGCACCCCACTGCCAGATGAGTCTTCTGAGGACTCAGGGCCATGAAGGGTATCTTAATTCCAGAATGAGCAAAAAACATTGTTCACAGAAGAAAATATACCTTGGCCAAAATTATATATCATATTCAAAGATACAAAACTCACTACTAATTAAAGAAAACAAGCTAAAACAGTAATGAGTTACCTTTTTTTAAACCTATCAGAGAACCAAGATTTAAGTAAAGTTTTAAAAGTTCAATAATATATGAACTTGGTGAGGTTGTGTGAATCAGGAACTCCTGCATCTTTTAGACAGGCATATAAATAGATACATATTTTGGGAGGTCAATTTTGTGAAATTTATGAAGATGAATAAACTAAAAGTGTTGACCCAACAATTAATTCTACTTTAAAATATTTCTTTAATTATATTTGTATGTGTTTGCAAAAATACAAGTACAAGGATATTCACTGTACCATAGCTTATGATGTCAACAACAAAGAAAATCGCTGAGTCAATAAAGGTCTGATTAATAACTTACAGTACTTACTAATTATGTGGCTATTAAAAGGAATAGAGTGGATATAGTTATATATAAAGATCAGTAAGTATATTAAACAAAATGCAAGCACGGGATAAATATGAGCAATATGTTTCTATATTCGTGTGTTTTCAGAGGGGTTTTTATGTGTGTATGTAGAGCATATATATATATATGGAAAGTTCTGGAAGGATACCCAAGAAATAGTTGAAATTGCTTCATGTGAAGAGTATGACAGGGTCTGGAAGAACATTGAGATTCACTTTCCATCAATGCACCCTGGGAAATGTAAGCAACTCTTAGACCAAGGGACTCAGCCAACATCAAGGACTAGGAAACTGGAAGACACTGTTGGAGCAGGGAAGCCTTCAAGAAAAGTTCAGGGTCTCTGATATAGGAGAGAAAGGGAGTCACTGTGATGGACAGGACAAACATCAGGGGATGGAGGTCAAATGGGAAGGGTGAGGAATACACTCTTCTCAAGGGTAGAGATGCAAATATGTACTGTGTTAAAGCACTAATAGCTGGTCACGGAAAGTGTCCTGAGATCCTTAGTGACAAACACACCATAAGAAGAGAGTTTTTCCTCTTAAGGTTTACCTTAAAGATTTTATATTACTTCAGGACTTATAGGACTTGGCATATAAATGGAAGAGATGGTGTAGACACATCTATTTCTCAAAACACAGCAAAATAGAAAATGCTCACCCAGAAAGGGTTTTCAGGTGGAGGTGCTGGAAAGAGTGCGGACATCCTTGGCATCATCTTTTTTTGGACTTGAAAAGCTGATCTTGTGGTGTCCAGAGGGAAGGGGAGAAGGAGATAGGGATAAAAGGAGTCAAATATGTGTTGATGGAGAGAAATCTAACTTTGGGCGGTGAACATGCAATGCAATGTGTATATGACTTACTGATTTCATTTTATTTTTTCTCTAACTTTATTGAGCAATAATTGGTAAATATAATTGTACCTATTTACAGTATAAAAATGTGGTGATTTGATACACACACTGTGTAGTTGATTACCAAGATCAAAATAATTAGCACATTTATCACTTCACATAATTAACTTTTTAAAAATTTTGCTGACGATGCTTAAGATAATACTCAGCAAATTTCAAGTATATGATACTATATTATGAACTATAGTCACTACGCTGTGCATTGGATCCTGACAATTATTCATCTTATAACTATACGTTTGTACCTTTTGACCTATATCTTCCCATTACCCACTTTGTCAGCTCATAGGAACCACCAACTTATTCTCCATTTCTCCGTGACTTTTAAAAGTCACATTCCACATTTAATTGATGTCATACAGTATTTCTTTTTCTGTCTGGCTCATTTCATTTAGCATAATGCCCTCCAGGTTTGTATGTCACGGCATCATTGATACCCAGTTCCAGACAAACTCCTTCTCAAAGATATGTAAATAGTAAAATTTTCTTATAATTTCTGGTTATTCTTTTAAAGAAGAAAGAGTGGGGTAACAATTAAGAAAATTTGTGATGAGACATAACTTTTTGGTATATGATAGCAAAAATATATTGTTATTTATGTTTCTTGCTAGTTATGTATCTTGCTAGTTGTGTATTTAAAAATAGTGGCCCCAAATCTAGGCAAACGAAATGGGAAAAATGAATGCTTAATACCTAAACTATTAATTACTTGAGTTGCATTACTTAGATAAGAGGCTTAGGAAGCTTAGGTGACACCAAAGTAGCAATATGTTAATGAAACTGGAAATAATAGTGCTGTAACAATGGTCTAATGATGCTGAATTAATCATGCTGTAATGATGCTGATTAAGACTCCAGGTGAGAAGCTAAAAATCCAGCATCATGATAGCGAGGAGAATCTTATATTTGCACACAATAGGCACTCAATTTCTAAACCAAGTAAAACATTTCTATAAAGCAAAATTCACTTTTTCGGTGTGCAGTTTTATGTTTTTACACATGTGTGGATCCTTGTAATCACCGTAGACAAGATACAGAATAACTTTAATATTTCTAAGAATATCTTCAAGTTGCCCTTTTGTATCCAGACCCTCCCTCCACCCCCGGCAACCACCTATCTGTTCTCTGCTCCTATATTCTTGTCTTTTCCAATATGTCACATAAATGGAATCTTACAATATGTGCCCATTAGAGACTGAGTTCTTTAACTTGTCATAATACATAGTTTTTTTTTGTTTGTTTGTTTTTAAAAGAATGTTTATCTGTGCTTACTACAAGATAAAGGAAGAAGAAAGAAAAGACTCAGTTACTGTAGGACTGATGTGGACAGCATCTTGACATCCTAGAAGAAATGAAGAAGTAACTGAGACACTTCTGAAACTGTTTTCCTTCATCTACAACAAGAGCTTCATCTATTTAAAACATTTGTATTCTTATTTGTCTTTTCTATTTTGGGAATGTTCCAATATACGTCCTCTAGGAATGGTGGAAGAAAACTCACCTCCCTGCAGACTTCCCTTAGTCTCTGCATATGGAAACAAAACGATTCAGTTTTTAATTGAATTTTTTAGTTAGCTGGGCACTTGAGTTTAATCTATTGTTGGTGAGATAATCCTTAGCAGCGTATTTCCTTGTTTCCTGGAAAACTGCTGGCCTTTCAAGCTGCCACAGGCTTATTCAGCACAGGCTGTGCTGCAGAGAACAGTTATGTGAAACACAAAATTGAGTTGGATCTATACAAGGGGGGAAGAGCCGTGGCTTGTATTTTACTTCTCGAAGGGAATTTCCAGTTTTCATCAATACGCTCTCACTTCCACTGCAAGCAGCACATTCTCTTTGCTAGTGACTTCTGCGCTTTCATATGATGGAAACCATTATTTAAGGAGAGAATTAATATTGTGCTTTGAAATTTCCACTGTGGTGAATATATTTAGCAGATAGAAAGTTCAATACCTGCTGAGTAAATAGAAGCAGCAACTTCCATTTCCAGCTATCCTCACATACATACACAGACACACCCGCACACTCATAAGCATTGAGGTGGGTGGGGAGAGGTAGTTTTCAGGGAACAGTCTACATTGCAAACTGGTTTGCTGTTGCATTTTTAATGGTATAATCCCATAAAGAAGCAGATCTGTTGTGGGATATATGTCATGGATTAGAGTGGAGAATGGCTGTATGAAAACTTCTTTGATTTATTCAAATGATTACCATTGGGCCATTTGATCAGGTTTGCCCACAGGCTCAATTCTGTACTTCCTAGGTTTTTCTTAGAATGTGTTACAATTACAAATCAATTTGTTTCAGTTTTAATTTTTCATTACATTTCCATGAGGCTGACTGTGTTCTCTATTTGCTTATTAAAAATTTCACAGTTGAAATTATGAACAGTTTGTGATCAAGAAGCAAAGTTATTTAATAACCAAGCAGAGCCTTGAAATGTAATTTCTATTTATATCCAAACTGTTGTGCCGAGCAAACTAGGAAATCCTTCAGTGGTTTGTCTTTCACACTTGAGAAAGATAAAGTACTATACTAAACACTAAAATTTGAGTAGACCATGGTCCATACTTCATTTGGGTAAATCAAACTAAATGTCTTCTGGCTAGGTTACCTTCTTTTGAATTCAGGAATTTTATAATGAGGATCTTTTAAGAATTGTATAGGTTTGGCTGTCTTCCAAGCAGCAGTAAATGCTTCTCCCTTGTACTGTCATTATGTTGAGCAGGCTCTTAAAATCATTGGCTTAATGCTGCTATCTCTCCCTCAGGTGTCTTGGAGGACTTCAATAGCGGGAGCTTTTTCCTTGTACACAAAGGATTTCAATAAACATCTCTGAATAAAAGTTTACATATTGAGAATTACAGTTTTACTGAGACAGTCTTTTCCTGCTCTTTCTGTTACATCATAGTTAGCAAATCTCAATGATCACTCTCAGGTCACAGCGCCAACAGGACCCCGTCCTTGGGAGCAGCCACTCATCCAGGACGAATAAATTTCAGTGAGTCGTCTTTCCCTCTTTCTTAGGATTTCCTCTGTTCTATATCTCACTCTTTTCTTGCAGTTATTTGTATTACATGTTTATTTATATACTGAGGTATGCAAATTGCCTTTTCCTCTCTCATTTGTTTTTCAAGTTTGTTGGGGCTAGACTACATCTCACACATCATCATATCCTCCCTAGCACCTGGCACAATGTCCTGAAATACAAAGTGCTCAAAAGAGGGCTGTTAAGTAAGCAAATGATGAAAGAATGACTGGGTGGATGAACACTGTGGTGATATGCCTAAAGTCACACAGAGGGACCAGAGTGAGGACAAACCAATGTTGCTCAGCTTAATAACAAAATCTTGAGCTGGAAAATGTTCCAACAAATGGTAACAAAAAAACAAATTTAGAACTCTTGCCTAGAGCTTGTTTTGTGGATGACACCTGGCTGATTTCATATTTGGAATTACATTTCCATACAGAATTGAAGTCTGATCAAGTTTTATATCACAGTAGTCAAGAGAAATGTGCAGGGACTGCAACTGCAATGTTTGTACTGGTATCCAGCACCGGTGATCCATCACCAAAATAGCATTATTGTATGTGCATGTTGGAACCAACCCTGGATGGACAGCTGGGTTCTAGCTTTGACTCTGCTACCTAATATCTATTAGACCTTAAGTAATCATTTCTATACTTCAGTATTTTTCACAGCAGACCACTAATGTTTGTGTGGAGTGTGGGTGGTATTAGATGGCCTCTAGGAATTTTTAGCTCTAGGTTTTTTTTTGTTTGTTCATTTGTTTTACCTTATCTTGCCATGTATAATCACTGTTCTCTTTTCAATTGCTTAAAGGCCTTTTTATTTTCAGATTTCATGTGTAATTAAGATGTGGGTTTTTAGAAATTAAAAAGTTGTGAACAAAGAAATACTGCTAGAATAATGACTCCTGCTAAAAGTGCTGTAACTTAAAATATTTGTTCAATAAAAATATATTGAATGCCTATTGTGCTAGATACTGGGGGTTTGAGATGAACAAAATAGTTATGCATAAAAGCTTATAAATTAATAATAAGCCCCTTTAGTAGGAAGGACAAGTATGAAATATAGACCTGGAGAAATTGAAAGATGCCAGTGTGCTTGGAATGTGGAGAGTGAGAGGGAGGGTCACGTAGGATGTGGCTGAGAGGGTGATCATTGCCTAAAGGACAAGTAAGGTATACTCCTTCGAGCTTAGCAACACTGTCGAGCTTTAGTGAGGCCCCTTTGGAAGAGTGATGGAGTGGCAGCTACAGCAGAGTGGGTGGAGGATCGTCCAGGAGATGAGGCCACAGATGTGGTGAGAATGGGCATTGTTTTCAGAAATTGGGTCATGAAAAGAAAGAGGGAGAAGGAGAACTAGATGGGGAAGAAATTGGTTGATTTTCTTTTTTTTTAAATGCAAAAAAGACAGAATGGAGAGTCAGGTTGAAGACATAGGAAAGAGGAAGGATAGGATTCTCCCTCGTTAAAGAACTAGCTGAGGTAAAGATATGGAGCACATGTGAAAGAACTGGTCTTAGGCGAAGGTGTACACTCTTCTAGTGTAAATTCTGGCCAGATTATGGGGAGGTGGATTCTGAGGTTATTCTAGTGGATCCCTGGAGAATTTGGTTCCCTAGATACCTAAATGATGGACTACATGACTCACCAAACCAACTGAGAAATGCGAGATTATTTCAAAGACCCCTTGAGCCTATAGTACTGCAAGGGTTGTTGAAATAGCCATTTGATAACTCTAAGAAGCTGGAATCTTTGTTAACATGGTTTGCCTTCTGCAGAACATATAATATTTTGTAAATTATTTGTCTTCACTAGTCTGGATATTAATACACTGTGAGCAGAGTTTATAGTAGGTTCTGTATTATGTAGTCTCAAGCCAATAGGACTGTCAAAACTCAGGTAATTTGTAATGGTGGCCTCCAGCCCAGGAATTACAAATTTATACCTTATGATTTTCCCTATTTCTACCAGATGCTCCCCTTTCTACCCAAACCTACTAATTTTCCTTTTTCAGGGATGTTCTTTCTTGCTACTTTTGGATATATGTCCCATATGGGCCTTCCTTGCTCATATAAGTTTGATCTCACCTTATTCTCAGATCTAACCAAATTTGTGCTGAGATATGAAAAGACCCTTCAGTGAACTGAGTGATCTTGTTTGCTATTATTGTTAATTATAAAATGTTAGGGAAGCAGAATTTTCTTTTCAACAGTGAACCTTCTAAAAAATATCACAAGACTTTGGCAACCTCTAGTTCTGTTTTCTATAACACTTCAGTTACTAAGACTGATGGCAGCAGGATTTCCTCAGGGACTGGGTGATGCTGAAGAACATCTCTGACCCATCCTCAGAAGGCTTCTAAGGTCTTCCAAATATTTTCTTACCTCTCTCCACTGACATCTTAAGTCATGTTTGAAGTCTGGATTCTATTATACTGAGTGGGGAGTGGATAAGAAATCCTGTACCAGGCGCATAGTTAATATAATTTCTGTTACTCAGAATTCTGCTATCTGTCCAATCTAGTTATCAATTCTCTTTTTCAAGATTTGGCATTAACAATGGAAAGAACAAGTTAAGATGTCCCTCTTCTCTGAGTGATTAACACTGTGTTTACCAAGGAAAGCAAATTGATTTTCCATTTCCTTTAACAATCTTCTAAATATTTTGACAACAGGTTCCTTACTAGGATACCAAAATTATGTGAACAAGTGAATTGAATTCAGTCACTAAATATATACCATGTACTATAGATTTTAACCTTAACACCAACTCAAAATGATTAGCATTAGGACTTGGCACAAAATTTAAGATTTCTTTCATGCTACCAGAAAGATTCATAGGAATCATAGTATTCTTATCACAGGATCCATAGTATTCATAAGATTGTACCAAAGAAGTACTTTAGGAAAAGTGCAGATGTCTCAGTAATGAACTTTGGGATGGGGTGGAGTGGTACAGAGTGAATAACTTCCTCAACATGAATTTATAAGAGGTACATAAGCAAATTTTTTTTCTAGGAGTCACTTCAAATATTCATTAGGCCATTCTGAAGTTATAATCATGCCTAAGGGTTATTTGGTGAAAGCAGTCCAGAGGCCATTAATATATCTCAGATGCATGGTTATCTGATGGTCTAGCTTGCTTTAAAGCCAGATTAAAATAGAAACAGCACAGAAGTGACCTGAGATGAATAGATATTGAGGTTGGGTGAAGTGTTATAGATAACAGAAGGTGGTTCATTATACTATTCTGTCTATTCCTGTCTTCTCAACTGATTCATAGAGAGATTTCAGTGGCTCAATAACTTTCCTAAAATTATATACAGAATATTATGTGTATGTTATATAATATATGTTTATTTCTTTTTCTAGGAAAGACATCTAAAACTCTGATTTGATCTTAGCAGTATATTTTGCTAAAATAAGAGCAATTGAAGTAAATAGCTTTCCTAACTTTTAGCCAGAACTTCATGAGGATTATTTCTTGTCATTGATGTTTATCATAGAAATTGGGAAATAGAGATTTTAAGGTTATAATCTGTTGCATAATTAAAGCAACATAATTGAAGCAATACATTAAATAAAGCAAGCAAAAGTGACTTTTTATGAATCTTAACAGAGTAGGTATGGCTGTTATAGAATTTATTTCTATTTACCATTTCTAACTGGAGAAACATTCATCATCCCCCTCTGAGACACTTAAAAATTCGTTTGCTTTTCTGCTGAAAAATCTGCATTCTAAAAAGCTCTCCCTTTCTCTGCTTCCCACTGCCTAGTTTGTCTCATTGTTCCAAATGTGCAAGACTTTTTAAATTTTGTCACTAGAAGTTGTTGAATTCCACATCCCAAACCCACAATGTTCTAGAGAAAAATAGAATGAAAGAGCACTTAAGATTGTTTCAATAATCTCTCTTAGAAAAAACTCAGTATTAACACATACAAACCTCACATCAACCCTAGGAGATAGTACCAGAAAAATCATCTGAAACTTAGAAATAGGTGAAAGAGATAAGTAGATGTCTTTCCAGGCTATTACTGGGTTTGTAACTTAGGTCAATTTTCTATTGCTTGACAAACTATTTTACAACTCAGTAGAGGCAGAAGTTAACTTATAGATTTGTATTGAGATACAAATAATTTCAATTGGGTTGGTGGGCTGAGGCAGGAAGTGGGGGTATGGTGCTAATCCCAAAGATTACGATTCATTGTCTTCTTGAACATTAATCAATTTTATTTCTAACCCAGCAATCTTATCTAAACATTTGTTTATTAAATTACCCATAAATGACTACCTTTTCAAATGCCCTTTGGACTAGTTTTAACATCTTACTGTTCTCCCATTAACTAATGAGTTAAATAAAACCTTTGACTTGTTCATTTTTTTAACCACTTGAAAATCACACTCTAACATTAGGTGTATTCCGTTATAACTTTTAATGATTGTGTATTATTCTATTGTGTGGACTAAAATTGGTTTACTCAAATGATCCCCCTGTTATAGGATATTGAATTGTTTCCAATCATTTTTCTTTTAAGAAAAAATATATTAAATATTTTATGGCTAAACATTTAAAATGTGTTAAATTACAACAGAAAAAATAAAATTTTGGGGTTGAAGCTATTTACATTCGAAAGATTTTTGGTGAACACTGCTCAGTTGCCCTCCAGAAAGTTCATCCAGTTTATAATTCAACAGAATATGAAAATACCCACTTTTGATTCCTCAGATCCTTTTTTCTCTAATAATTCCCAATAAGAGTGACTCATACATGTAATACAAAAGGAGAAATTGATGAAAATGTGGAACAAAAATTTTGAGGAAAGAAAACTTAGAGTTGGGGATAATTTGATGCATTACACATTAAGGGCAGGTTTTACGATTTGAGAATTGACTGAGTAGGGTTGACAATATTTAAGTTATTTTCTAACTAATCTAGCTGATAAGCCTTGATGGCTGCCAGATTCTGCTCTGTATAAAGTTAGGGCAGTGGATTACTTGCAGACAGAACCAAGTTATTTTCTTCCTTCCCTCCCTTCTCTCCCTCACTTCCCTCTCTCCCTTTTCTCCTTTCTTCCTTCCCTCCTTCCTTTTCCGGAAAGCATATCTGAATGCTCTGAAAAATGTAAATGGCTAATTAAAGTCACACTTTTTTTGTGTCGTAAAGTGTGACAATATTAGTTTCATTGTGGGAAATAGTCACAATATTTATTACAATAACAACTATGGCCTTACACAAATAAATGATTCAGAGAACACCTAAATTTAAGCAATATTATTTCCTTCATGTAACCATTATCTTGTATAATGAAAGTTAAAACCCATTCCCTGAAGTTAAATTTAAAAAAAAGTAAATGAATTTAAAAAGGTTTTAGTAAACACATGCTATTAAGTATATATAATATGACCATTTCCTTTATCTTATCATCGCAAACTTTTCAAGACATCAAAAATATAAATTCTTTAAAACTTGTGATTTCTTAAAGTTAACTGTGAGAACAAATTTCATGGCATTGCTGTTACTACTAATAGTTTTACAAACTCTCAGTGCTTTATGAATATTTATTTTAATATTTAAGGAGATGTCACTAAGTCCAGATGAAGAGTGGGTTGCTGAAAATCTATTTAGGGCTCAAAGAACTAAGAGGTTTCTTGGTTCTGTATTTTCTTCTTGCTACCAAAGAATTTCTAATAGAGTGAAAGCATTGACAATTTGTCTTGAACACCTCATAGTTTCCTATTTAGGCACAGAGTGATCTCAAGTTGGAAAAAAAAAAAAAAAATATATATATATATATATATATATACATTCTAGAGTATATATATATATATATATATATATATATATATATATATATTTAAGGAGTAGAAAGAGCTAAGTGCTTTAAATGGAAATTCAGTAAACATGCAAAAGAATAACACACAATTCCTGGAATAGAAAAAAAAATTTTTTTTTCCAATCCCAGGTTTGACTACACTAGATATCTACGTATGTATATTAATGAGTTTCATTAATATACATAAGCTTGAACATAAACAAACCTAAGAGTATGCTGGAAAATTAGGCAGCCTTTGCCCAGTCTCTGGGGATCTCCACAGAGGTGAGAAGGAGACAGAGAGAGGAGAAGATAAACAGGTGATCCATGGCTGAAGAATCCCAGAAGCTAAGGAGCAGCGCTCCATCTCACCAGATCTCTAACCTGATAATCAGACCTGGGATTAGAAAAAAAACCCTCGTTTTTTCCTATTCCAGGAACTGTGTGTTATTCTTTATCATGTTTACCGAATTTCTGTTTAAAACACTTAACTCTTTCTACTCCCTTAAATGTCTTCAAGTTTCCATTAAGGCGAACAGCAACAAAAGGGTTCCTAAAGTCACTGACCTTAGGGCTCAAATATCCAAATGTTGGGGGATGTTTACCAGAAAATTTCCCTAATGAGCTAGACTGGTTTGGCACAGGTTATGGGTGTTGTTAGAAAGGCTTTCTTGGAAATGAATTCAGGAATATTCTCTATGACCTCAGGTCCAAGATCTTAAAGATTTATTTTTAATTGAGACATTTTCAAGACAAAAAGACAGATTCGGTTCAGAAATTTAAACTGAGGTCCAGAGCAAGGCTTAAATGGCAAAGAGAGTTTGAAGGGTCCAGCTCTGAGCCACTATAAAATAGTTTCAGAACTTATGAGTGTAGCTTTAATGCAACTAACAGATTAGGTCAGTGAGTAAATGTGCATTGAGTTTTAGCATTTATACTTTCCCCAACAACTGCAATTGCAGGTACTCTGCATACCTAAATATCCATGAAAAACATTTTAACTGAAGAAGGGGGACACGGTATAATGATTTTCCTCAGCTTCTGTGTCTAATTTCCCTGAGGAAATTTGTTTTCCTCAAATAGATTTGACCAGTGCTCATCGGAATCTGCCTGATTTGGCACTCCTCACTTCTCTTCTCCCAAAGACCCTGCTTGTAGCTGTAGGTATCAAGTATGACAAGCCCTGGGGGTCCTAGAGAAATCTTGGAGCTGCCTCGGTGTGAGGGCTCCTGGGTATAGTAGTGTAGCTACCATCAGCCTGAAGCAGATTGTAGGATAACCGCAAGACTTTGAAGGAGGCACTGGGCCAGCCCAGACTCCTAAAGGCTTTCTTGGAAGGGGATTATATATAATAAGTGTGTGCCCTGGGGCTACTGAAAATATAGTTATGTGTCCTAGGATTAGGTCAGAACAAGATTTACCTCTGTGAGAAAGGTGATAAAAGTTGAGATGGTTTGTCTCAAACAAGTATCTGAGTCTGATTTCTCCTAGGTCAGACATCAGATTCAACTTTACTCTTAGACAGTTAGACAATTACTTAATTTCATGGCTGCCTTACACTATCCTGCTTTTCTGGTAATAGAGTAAACAAGCGTGAAGGATAGAAAGGGAAATTATATGGTACTTCTCAGAGTGGAGTGGTAGAGAAGACTGAGGCTGAGAGGGTTTAGTCATGAGTCCTTGGGAGTCACAGAAAAGTGCTCCTGGTCAGTGCCAGCAGGGAAAGAACTGTCCTCAGACAAGAACCCCTGGAGGCAGCTATGGGTAACATGACATAGAAACAAACCACCACCTCCAGGCCCTTCTCTGAATGTTTTCAACCTTTTTTAAGATCTGACAGAATGTGACAAACAGCAGAAAATGCCAAAGTGCTTTCTTGTGAGAGGAGGGTTTGACCTAGAGGACATTCAAAGAGCTCTTTAGAAAATGTAATATTAAAAAAGGTCTGACACCATTGTTTGCAAATCATGTTACTTCAGATACTACAAATTTTGGTTCCAGAATAAAGAGGCTCAGGATAAGGGTGGTTTTCTGAATGGACGTATTCGAATTTTGAAAAGCTCTTTACCAAACCTAATTTGATTTTTCTACATGTTCCCTGTGTTCTTTTCATTTCTCAGAAACCAATTACAGAGGTAAACAGTCATCTATCAACTTCGCGAGATTACACAAATGTAATATAATTATATAATTCTTCACTATTTCTCAATTACTCTTCGTATGCCTCAGAGCGCCGAAGGAGCACTTTTACTCATGATATTAATTTGTTGATCTAAATCCTAGGCAATGTGATACTACAAATGTAAGGCTAATATTTATCATGGAATTAAACATGTTAAACACAAATTTATTTCCAATTTCTTTGCCCTCATTACTTCTTAGGTCATTTTATTCTGATATCTCTTGGATTATTGCAGATTCTAAGGAAAGTCTTTTCAGATTTAAGTATTTTCTATAATTTCTAATCCTGGTCAGAAATACCAGACACTAAAATATATAGATTTCAGGGCTTGTTCGGCATCAGTGTGAATGTGAAGACCAATGGACGTATTTTTTATAACAGTTCAAAAAAAAAAAAACACAAATAAAGTTAGCTTTAAAATGTGTATTATAATCTATAAATTCGTAAGGCTTGAAAAAATCTGTTAAAATTGTTAAGTGGATTGCACAGTTGAATGCCAACACTAAAAATAATAGTTCTGTGTCCCAGGAGTTAAAAGAAGCTCTTTCAATCTTCACAAGGGATTGGTGAAATGTACAAGGAAACTGAATGTAGAGGTTAAGGAGTTTATCTAAATCACGCAACTAGTTAGCCGCAGACTCAAAGTTTGATTCTGATACTAATGTCTTTTATTCCCAGAGAGTCTCCTTAGTCATATTTAGAATAATAAACATATAAACATAGTCATACCTTTCCTTAAGACTACGTAGATTTTATTATTTGATTTTCCCAGTTTTCTGATTTTATAATTTAAAATTTTTTCTATGTAAGTTACCATATGATGAAATTGAAACTACACTTGTGTCTACTTGCCATCTAATTCTTTTATCCTAATTTCTGGGTTTCCAGATGGTGTAAAAGTCTTAGTCTTACACCTGACTCCTTCCTGAGTAGTTTCATGCAAAGAATCAGGAAATTTTTATTTGTCTTTGAAATAAAATCTAGTTCAAAGTCTCTCTCTGACTTCGATGGCTTATTCCATGAATGCCACACTCCAACCACTTGCAGAAACATGCTCCCTAGGTAACCAGTCTCCTGAATTCATTGTCAGCATAACTAGCAATAGTGATTTACTTCTTTTTTTCCCCATTGTATTATTTCATTCTGGGTATCTGTATATCTTCTTTGGAGTTAAAAGGTTGATTGTGTCATTCTTTAGTTTGATTTATCAGCAGCCACTTAGTTTTTGAATTACATCAGCCACTGTTCAGTACACAATGCATTTACCAATATGGTTTCTTTAGCTGCTTTGAAGTTCTGTGGATTTGTATATATTTGATTTTTGCTTTCAAGCTTTTCACCAAGATCTGTTCTCATATTGAGTCAAGTAACCATTAAAGAAATTGACTCTTTGACTTTTTATTTTATATTATAGCTTTGCAATAAAGTATATTTTAAAGAAAAGGTAATATAGAAAAAAAAAACCATGGAAAAGTATATCAGAATTGAATCTCCTGTTCTTTGCAACTTCCCCAAGGCCAGTTTTCAACCTACATTATTTTCACAATAAAGCAGCTGATTTCACATAACATCTGTCGCTATGGTGACAAAAGGACAATGATAGCTGGAAAAACTAATAGTGTTTTTCTAACTTGCCTTCTGGAATGTGTAGCAGATGTGGAAGCAGCAGCAAGGTGGTTACTGAAAAGAGAGGTCAGGCAGCCTATCCGGTGAGGCACTGTCTCGTCTCCAAATCAAGAAGGACAAGGGCCTGTGTAATTAATAAGTTTAAAAGTATCAGCTTTTTATATGATAATGAACATGTACTTCTGGCTGTATAGCATTGTTTGAGTACAGGTAAAAGTATGGTAGGAAACATGGTTACATTCAAGGGGCTCACATGGATTATCTTGGAAATAGGGCAAGGAGGGGATAGATGACAAATGGGAACCAAAAAAAAAAAAAATAAGATGAAGCGTGTGTGTGAGTGGGTCTCATTTTGCACAGATAATCCCTTGGCACTTGCTGAAAGGGTTTTTTCTTGGGCATGTCAAGTGAGGGGCCAATGTGGACCAGAAAATAATTCATAAGCTGTTCCATGCTGCCCCAGTTCTCAGTTCTATTCTAGATCCTTTCTTCACAGTTTTTATACTTTTTTTTTTTTTTTTTGGCGGGGGGAGCGGGGAGCATGGTGGTAGCGTAGGGAATAATTTTCTGGAAAGGTAGCAGAGCCAGCATTATACCTAAGGGTTAAAAAAAATCGTGAAGTGATTTGAAGAAACTGTAAAAACATTCTGTTTAAAAATACCTTACTTATAGGTGCTTAAATTTTTTACCTAGAGTTAGGCAAGGGATGAAATAGGTTTTAACTTATGGGCAACTCCATTTCCATTTGCTGTCACTATCTAGTGAGCCATACTCATACTGCTGTTTATCAAAAACATCACAGAACATAGCGGCTTAAAACAATAATAGACACTTTATTATGACTCTTGGTTTCTGTAGGTCAGGGATTCAGGAAGGGCTCAGCTGGGTGAATCTGGCTCAGGGTCTCCCATATGGAATAGTCATACAGCGATTGGGGTAGTGGGTGTCTGGAGCAGCTAGGGACTGACGGGGCTAACAGGGCACCTCTCTCTATATATGTATCTATATATCTATAGATATGTATCTATCTATCTATCTATCTATCTATCTATCTATCTATATATATATATATATAGATATAGATATAGATAAATAGAGAAAGGTGCCCTGTATATATATATATATATATATATATATATATATATATATATATATATATATAGATAGATATAGATATAGATATAGATATAGATATAGATAGATAGATAGATAGATAGATATAGATATAGACATATAGGTAGATAGTAGATAGATATAGATAGATAGATATAGATAGATATAGATGATAGATGATAGATAGATAGATAGATAGATAGATAGATAGATAGATATAGATTTTGGACTTTACAAAATGGATTCAATGAGAGCCATGACAGTAATATCCACTTGCACATAAAAAAAAAAAACCGCCCTCAGGGTGTTTTCTGGAATGCCCAAAACTACAGATGTCAGCCTCCATCTGCAGAAGTCAATAAGCATTAGGATCCTGCCTATAAGGTCCATATAAGATGAACATCTTAGACAGATGATGCTCAAGCCAGACGGGTGTGCTAGATCCGAAGACTTTGACCTTCTGACCTGTTGCAGCCACTGGCTTGGGACTGATGGGCAGGTCCTCATGTTGCCAGTCAATGGAGCTCACTTTGGAGACACTAAAGACTTTCATCCTTTTGCTCTGTTGGGTAAGACACAGTATGCCCCCACTCAATGTGTTGTGTGTTAACCTGCTTGGGTATCTGACTGGTTTATCTGACAAGGTTCCGCTCAATAAACTTGGCATTGTGAAAAGACACAAATGTGTTCGAAAGTATTACTTCAGTAGTCACTTTTCTTGCTTGCAACAGCACACACACACACACACACACACACACACACGCACACACACATACACGGTAGTAGGGTTTTGGAATAGCAGAATAGCTGATTGATATCATCGATTGATAAATATATGATCTTTCTCTAAGGCTCTTCCTCACAGCATGGTGGCCTTGGGATTAATGAATGGCTGAAGACATCAAGGACATGTTTTCCACTTTAGGAGTATTTCAGCTAAGAAAGCAGAAGCTGCACCATGTTTTATGACCTAAACTTGGAAGTCCAGCAGAGTTGCTTCTGCTACATTCTGTTGGTTACAAGTGAGCACCAAATCTGTCCAGACTCAAGAGGAGGAGAATTAGATTGTACCTCTTGGTGGGGGAAACAATAAGGTTCTATAAAGCATGTAAGATGGGAGATGTGATCTTGGCCTTTTTTGAGAAATACCATCTGCCACAGGTGTTTTATAGAGAAGGATGTAAAGGCTAAGCCCATGGTGCATGGGAATGCTGTAATGTTTTAATGTATGAAAGTAGTTGCATGAGGTAGGAAGTGACAAGTGATAGGGCCCTGTGTCATGTACTTGCTCTTTCTGCATTATGCACTCTCATCTTTCTAGTCTTTTTGTAAAATTAAAGTGTCCCTGCTAATAATATCTCCATATGGTTTTATTATTTGACAGTACAGATTGAGTGTATAAACAAAAAACAAAATCAACCAACAATCCCCGTTCCCGCCCAAGTTCTTGGTGACTTAGAGAATGGAGCATAGGAAGAGGGTGTATAGAAAAGTTTGGAAAAAAAATAGCCAAAGGCTGGCTCTGAAAGATGTCATAGGCACCTATAGTTGTAAAGGCTACAAAGTGCAGAGAATATCTGTGTATCTTTGGGCTGGAGATTGTAATGGCGTTAACATTCTCAGACAGAAAAAACAATACATAATAAAATTTGACAGAAAGTTTTTACACAGAAATTAAAAGCTTTGGTCTGGAAAAAAAAAATTTTTTTTAAGTCAGAAGACAAATATTCAAAGAAGCTGAAAAAATGTTTGTAATACACATAACAAAAGATTATATTTCAGAGACCTTCTAGCAGATGCCAGCAAATTATAAACAGTCCAATAAAAAATGTCCTAACTATATCGAGGCAGTCTGCAGAAAAGAGAAGGAAAATGTCTAATAAATATATATAACTTTGTCATCTGAGAAGTAAAATTAAAACAAAAATGAGCTACTATTTTTAACCATTAGATTCCAAAATAAAGATTGATAATATCAAGTTCTGACTAGGTAGGGTATGACAAACTGGCATACATGTTGGTGTGATTGTAAATAGCCATAACTTATACACAAGTAATCTGGCATTTTTATTAAAATAAAAAATGCATTTCTCTTTAATGAAACAATGTACATATTTGGGAATATTCACCCGAAAAAATTTGCATACGAATGTATATGTTAAATTATATATTTACATATACATTAAAATATTAAAATGTTTATGATGGTGATTTTTTATTTACAAAAACTAGAAAAAATTAAGGTCTGTCAATAAGGTACTGATTGAATTTTTAAAATTATGTTATTTTAGTCTATAAAATACTATGTAGTCAAGTAAAATAATGAGGTACATGTCCACGTATCGTCTTAGACAAGTATCAATATATAATAAAGAGAAAAAGTTACAGGATAATATGTGTATATACATATTATAGTTGGTAATATGAATAAGATAAAGAAAATGATAAATATATGCACATATGCTTTTTAAATAAAGGAAGTATAGAGGAGCTCATTTGAAATTGTCAGTGGGATTACAAAGGGTTGTTAAGGCCCATTTGAGACAAGATAGAAAGGAGAACAATTTTACTTTATAAATATCTTCTTTGGAAATGTTTTTGCAAGCATGTATTGCTATTCTATCCAAAAGACTAAAGAAAAAGAAAAGTCATTACATGTGTTGGCTAGCTGAGCTCCTGATACAAATAAATATTGTCGAATGAATAAATAAAAATCTTGGATTCATCCTCTCACTTATTATGTAAGTCTGTTTCTTGCTAAGAGAGAGTCTGGGATTTCTACAGTTAAATCCTCCCCCTTTTCTTTAATCATAAGGATAATATTTTTGTTCTTCCCATGAGGAAGTTTATTCCAGTAAATCAAGTTTCTATTTTGATAATTCAGGCCTCCATAGTGTCATCAAAATAATTCTAGTTTTAAAAAAAGCAACAAATGAACATAAATGTTTCTTCTGCTTCTTTAGTTAGTTGGAGGATCAAAGATTTGCAGCCCAGATTTTCTGACTTAACTCAGTTCTCTGCCTGAATTGACTAGAAAACTCTCATTTCATACAATTATAGATCTGTATAGCTTTTCATTATAGAATGTTTTTCTTAAGGAATAGACCTTTTTTGGAGAAAAACTAATTTTCTGGAGTGATTTAAAAAGTTCTGTAATTATCCTTTTGAAAATTGAATTTGAACAAAATCCGAGAACCGTTTAAAATTCAATTTCCTGCTCTGAAGGACTCCATTATAGGTTCATCAATACCTACAATATACCGAGTTAAGAGTCTATGTTTCTACTCACTGTATTATTTTCATTATCTGATACAACAATGGCTTAATTTTTGATGAAATAAGATTCACATGATTATCTCTATTTGAACCTGGGTGGTCACTAACCACATTTATTTTTGAGGGAGAAGGGGAGTGTTGCCTTCTTCAACATTATGGCCTTTTGTTTATGCATCCAAAGCTCCTATTACTAATATCCCCAGATTGTGAGTTCTTTATCACTCGCACAGCAGACAGAAGCAGTACCTTCTCTGCAGACAACATATGAACCCATATCTCACCTCCCGGGCTGGTCTGTAAGGCAGAACACCCACTAGACAAGCAAGCTTCCCATGAACTTCTGCTTTTCCAATTCTCATTATCTGTCCTAGTCTGAGTGTAATGCAGGAAGGCTTTGTCCCTTCAGGAAAGGAGCATTCACTTATTCTCCTACCTGCAGAAAGGTTGGGAGGGTTATGCAGGCCATGGTAGTGTAGTTACATAGTAGAGGCAGGATAAACCCAGGTGGCTTTGAGAGTGTTTGGTAACAGAAAGTATGATAAAATTTTTGTGCAGATAGGAAATTTTCTCAGGGGCAGGGGGCTTAATTTAGAAGGTCTTTTGACCTTCAGGAATGAGGAGACGTGCAGCCCTCTTGTGACAGTGACAGGCAACCCGTAGGAGGCTCATAGCTAAGGGGCAGACTGAAAACTGCACGTTTTTCTCTGTGGACAGACATTATTCAGAGAGATTGGGACTCAGAGGGAAATACTTTAATTCTGTGTAATTAGAGATTGAGATAAAAACATAGAAATTCATTTGAAGCAGTTTCCGTGTATAAGGCTCAGACTTTAAACAATTACAGGAAACCTGGAAATATTGGAATGCTAGCAATCAGTGTCACGTAGTGAGGAAATGGCCATTCCAATGAGACCAGCTTAAAATAGGAGATACAGGGCACAATGCAGGTGCCAGACAAAGGGGGAAAAAGATAATTCCTTTGACCATATTTAACTAATAATTTTTACTGATTCCTAATGAGGAGGGATTGAAAGTTAACAGAAACACCACAGGCTATTTAATTTGCAGTGTCTACATATTAGCATATGTATTTATGTTTCACTTCTTTTTTAAATAAGCCGTATGTATTTCTTGTGTGTGTGTGTGTGTGTGTGTGTGTGTGTGTGTGTGTGTGTGTGTGAAATTATGCTGTTGTAACTCCCTACTCAGGTGCAGATCAAATGGAGGCTGTCTCAGTCGAGAGGGTCCTGCAGGTACTGAACTAATTATAGAGAAATCACAGAATTACGCACGTTGGTGTTGTGACAGACTACTGGCCTCACCTAGCCTGGCTCCTCAGCACTGCCCAGCATTCCTCTCAGATGTGGTCACCATGGGGCTCCCTTATCCATTTTCAGCCTAGGTGTGTGGGCTAGAGAAGATAGGGAAGTGGTGATGTCACAGACAGTAGCTAGGCCTTTGTAGCTGACAACTGAGGAAATTAGTCATAAAATTCAATCCAAATCGTAATTATATGTTCTCTACGGCAAGGTTTCAAAAACTCATTGTTAATTACGGATTCTGATTCATTAGTAAGTCTGCAGTGGGGCCCAGAAATTGGCCTTTTATATAAAAAGAAGATTCTGAAGGTTGTGGTCCATGGCCCACAATGTGAGAAACACTGTTTAAGAAAACTCTGGTTTCTGAGCTAAGCAATTTGCAGATTTGTTAGAGAATAAACAATTGAAATTTCAGGCAGATATTTCCAGTCTGTGGGTGTAGAAAAGACTTGAGATACAGGTGCTGTCAATAAGCAGTTTCTTTGGCCCAGTTGGCCTGTCACTCTTCAGGCTGCCGTTAGCATTTTCCACAATTTTCTTCTTGGGGATGTCACATCAGACCACTATAAATATGGAAAGAGAAAAAACAAAAATTCTCATTCAGATTACAAATAATATCCCAGTTCAGCTCTCCACATACTAAGTAAATCAATAAAAATAAAAGCTAGAATAGGCAGAAAAGGGTACTGCTGGATAATTATAAAAAAAGGCTATGGGAAAAGTGAAAAAGTCAGCTAAACACTGTAGAAAATAAAGGGGTCAGCCTTCTGGACACGGTGGTAATCTGAAACCCCTAGGACTCCGTTCTCTGTATGGATGAGCTCCTGTTTTAGCTGCTTGAGTTAACACCATCTATAAGTACTAGCCTAAGGTGTCAATTTTTTTCTAAGTATATACTTACAATAGAAAAAGTTTTCTTTGGTGTGCTTGCAGAAATAAGAAATCAGAGTTCTTCTGAAGAGACCATAAAAGGGCTGGAGGCAGGATATTTTATGGAGATCACACTTCTCCTTGATTTCTAGGTCTATGACAAATATTTGAATTGGCGAGTCCCCAAAAGAAGGCAATTCAAAGCTGATTTTAAGTTCTTTTCTCATCTCCTTCTAATATAATTAATGGTGAGGCCAACTCTTGATAGTTATTATAAATCTGACCTGGCTTCTTGAAATCTCAAAGACAACCTAAACATCAGCTATAATGGTTTTTTAACAGCCAATACTTAGTTTGAATTTATCTCTTCTATCTACCCTTTGATGAAGATGCTGATAAGTCATGGGAACCAGACACAGTTAAAATGGTGTAGGCAGGAGATAAGAGGATTAAAAACAAACAAACAAACAAACAAACAAACCACTAGAAAATATTCTGGTTCCCAACCTTGAGGATCTTAATGACCCACTGAAGGTGCCTCTCAGTCCACTTGCTTCATACTTACAATGAGCGAGCTCATTGCTGGGTACACCCAGTAGACCCTTATTATATATTGACCAGAAGTCAACATGTACTCTGTCACCATTAAGTAATAATAGAATTAATATCCAAAAGGTTTTACCATTTAATGTGTTTTGATCTTTTCACATTGCTTACTTTTTGAGCTTCAGTTTCCTCCTCTGTTAAATGGGAACAATATCAACTTTGATGGATAAAATAATAAGGGTTGGCAGATGTAGCAAATAAAATAATGTCAATACAAGTACGCTTATGTTATACTTGGGACATACTAATGCTAAAAATTATTTATTTATTGGAAATTCAAATTTACCTGATGTCTTGTGTTTAATATGTGATAATAGCCATTTATTGAGTGCTTTTTCATGTACCAGGCACCGCTAGATACTTCAATTACATTACCATTGTTCTAACAGTGGTTGAAGGCAGTTACTGCTAATCTCATTTTGCATCTAGAACATTAAATTTTTCCAAAACAAAATGGCCAGGAAGTAGCTGTCAAGATTCAAATCCACTATATCATGCTGTTTCTTTAGTTGATGAAAGCACTTTGAATTTGGAGAGCACTCAAGTATTTATTATGACAAATGGCCTCTCTATTATTATTCTTATCCTGTGTACAGCAAAAGGAACTATAGATAGGGAATGGAATATAGAGATTATGAGGTGTTGCCAAGTGTAGGAAAAAAAATCTGTATTTACTCCTCAACTTCCAGGATGATGATGTCTTGCCAGTAAATGTTTCTAGGGATTCTAAGGAAAGGGCTCTGTAACAACATCAGAGTGTGTGATGCTACACATGGGATTATCTACTGCCAGGCCCATGCCAGAGCAGAGATTATTGACTAACCGAGCCTCAAAATAAATTAGTTATGTAAGCAACCATATTCACATTTTTACCTCCTCAGTAAATTTTTGAAATAACCCAAATCCCAAGTGAGCAAGGAAACAGAATGAAATCTGTAACACACACACACATACACACACACACACACACACACATCCTGCACACACCCCAATGAACATTTTGTAGCAACATGGTTTTTGCATTAAACACATTGGGATAGATTTCTATAGGGCACCAATGTAAAAGGAATTGGCTATGAGAACAAGATAATAAACAAAAAAAAATGGACAAATGAACAATTTAATTATTTTTTAACATCACAAAAGGGGAACTTTGTGTATAGGTGGTTGATGATAATGTGCTATGAGTAGTATGAATAATTTGACAAAATATACACTAGTAACATCTGATTATCTGTTTATTTAATCCAAAATGCAGTTTGCTTGTTTCCCGGACTACTCTCTCCTCAGCGGTAAGTGATTGCACTAGGAGGGTGACTCCAGAGAGAGGGCAGTGGAGGCCTGCTCTGAGGGAAGAGGGGAGGGAATTCTTGTAAGGACCAAGGTCAAGTTGAGGTGGAATGGTTGCCCAGATATCCTTACCAGAGGTCTGGAAAGGGAGCTAAGTCTAAAGCAAGTAGATGGGGGTAATGCTAAACCAAGCAGAGAGCCAGGAAGAAGAACCAGGACCTGGCAACCCCAGGCAGAGGGGAAGACATTAAGTATTGTGTTCAGGTAGTGGCAGGGACAGGTGGAAGACACTTCAAATGCAACTTTTCATGCTTTTATCTGCCACTGCCAGATAATGGGAAAATTTTTTTCACCCTTATGCAACTGTTATTTAAAATAAAAATTTATTTTTATTGAAAATGTTATTTAAAATTAAAAATTAGAAATTTATATAAAATACTAAATACCATTTGAAGATGCGTATACTAAAGGTGGTTCAGATTTTGATTTTAATATGGTCTATATAAGAACAGTATGTTTCAGTTCCAAATAGGGAATAGTTATTTTTTTTCCTTGTTTAGTCTCTTTAAATCTTATTTTTTTTCACTTTAACAATTTATTTGTACTAGTCAAGAAGAACAACATTGCCTTTTGTGGTTTCCAGTAAACACAGTGCAAATATTTAACAAATAAATATTAGGGAGAGGGTTGTTTTGCACAGCATGAATTAGAAATTTGAGGATTTAAATTTAATTGAAAACCATAATGAATTCAAAGTACCATTCCCAACACAGTTGTGTAGATGAAGATAAAAAAGTTATAGTCTATAAATCTGATGTCTTAAGGGCATATTAGAAAGAGATTAATGAAATTTCTAGTAAATAAGTTGGGTATTTTTTATATCACACTTCCAGAAGAAATTTAGAAATAGGGCTGTTGCTCTAAGACAGTACCTAGAAAGAATAATTTGACCAAGGGCTTAAAATTAACAGTGTTTTCAGCTGATACAGAGGTCTTATCTTCTATCACAGCCTGCTTAGCTCTCTTGTGTTGTATTTATAAAGCATTCTGGCTGATCTACTTAGCTAGATGGATGGTTAGATTATTCCTGCCTTCTTAGCCATGTGATGGTCGACTGATCGATTGAAATGGCTCACAGTAGTGGAATACCTTTTCGTTGCCAATGCAAAAAAATCTTATTTAATGGTAAATTATAAAATCTCTGTGTAGCTCCTAGCTGAAATAATTTGTTTGTATTCTCTGTATAAACCTTTCCTTTGAAGCAGCTGCTATTTCAAAGGAGACCAGGCATTTAAAAAATCTGGGTCACTTCTCATGCATTGCAGAAAGAATTCTGCGATAGACTAAGGCCTCAGATCCCCATCTGTGCGGGAACTGCGTGAGGTTGTAAATAAAGCTGGTGGGGGACCCAGAGCAAACCCTGACCCTCAGTACCGAAACTGCCAAGTACCGAACACTGTGGATGGGAATAAACTGGAAAAAAATAGGGTCCTTAAATAAATATATAATTAGAATGATAATCATAGTCACATTAATAATGAGGGAAAGATGGCAAAGAATTGGATTACATGGGAAGATCATTGAAATTCAGCAAATAATGATTTTTCTCTAGCCATTGACCAACCTTAGAAGAATAGTCACATTAACCTCTTTTGGGTTGAAAAAAGTCACATTGATTTTTTTAGGACAAAAGTCATTAACAATGGTTACCTTTGATTAGTCAAGGATTCAAGTGGCAAAATCCTTCCCAGTTTGTCAAGGTCACATAAGTGACGCACACAAACTCGAAGACTCTCTTAGTACTTTTTACTTTCTGTGTTTTCAGTATTTTCTAAATATTTTGTAATAAGCACATTGTATAGTGAGGCAGTATAGAATGATGGGCAAGAGTATAAATGTTGGAGCTTTTGTTAAGCTTTAACTCTTGACTGCTCAAATGAACGATTTAGGTAATCTTAATCAATCCCCAAATTCCTTGGACCTATCAGTGAAGTTTGGCTAACTTTCACTACCCGTATATACAGTTTTGGGCCTTATATCTTGAGTCTGTTCTGCCTATGCATGCAGCAGGCCTGGAGGATATCCTTAACCAATAACTTTTGAAAGTTAGCTTTAACTATCTTTTAAATGGTGACAAGAGAACTCTGGGGAAGAGTACATAGTGTTTTGTACTTTTCTCCAGAGTTCCCTTGTTACCACCCACTTTGGTAACTGGCTTAATGGTTCCTCTTTAAGTGGCTCCCTTTCCTTGCCTGAATCACTTTCCACTTTCCCTATTAGTGTTTACTGCACTTCCAAATAATCTATTTGTATCCAAATGGTTATCTGAGTATCTGTTTCTGGGAGAATTTACAAATAGCAACTCTATATCCAGGTCTCTGATCTATGTCTCCAGCTCAGACTTCTCCCCTGAGGTCTTGATTCATATATCTAACTCCTGGGTGAACCTCAACCCAAATACTTACAAATTGTGCAAGACTTAACAGGGGATACCAGAATGCTTGTGATCTCTTTAAGGGGTTTCTCTCCATGTTCTTCCCAGTGGATTCCCATGATGTGGAGAACAAAATCCAAAGTCTTCACCATGGTCTGAAGCGTCACAGTGATCTCCCTTGCTCACCTCCCTGGACCATCTCCTTCCATTCCTGCCTTGCTTGCTGGCCTATAGGGTGCAGGTGTCTTTCAGGTTCCCCAAAACATCATGCTAGTTCCCTTCAAAGGCCCTGCACTTGCGTTTTTGTCACACACTTCAGACCTCAGCTTAGAAGCCACCTCTTCCAAGAGCCACCCTCTCTGAAGGTGCCTTTCCCCCTTTTGTAGTCATACTCCAAAACATCATCTATTTTATTTCTTTCATAGCACTTGGCACCCCATAAAATGATCTTGCCTTTGCTTATGTATGTATCTTTAGTCTTCTCCACTGTAATACAAAGCAGGAGGTATCTGTCTTGTCACCAGTCACTGCCAGCAGTAAAATGGTGCTGGCACTGAGTAGATGTCCAGAGATACTTGTCTGCATTTATTAGAATAAGATTTTTTAACACATTGTACAACATTTGAAATTTCTGCAAGTATATTTCAATTCCTATTACACATTCCTCTCACCAAATTTATCTATCTTTATGGAGAATTTAATTGACTTTCAAAAAATATTTTGACATTAAATGTTTTTAATAGTATTTCATAACCTACTTTTTTATAATTCTCATGTTTCTTTCATGTAAGCATTCTGAAATGTTTTTCTTATTAAAATTCCCAAATGTGATGACTTAAATATAGATTTTTTAAATTTCACCATTTTTCTGAATTTTTTACTCTCAGAATAACTTTCATGGTACATAAGAAACGACTCAGAATTATTATGCAATTAATAATTTTATGTAACTTATGTATATTGTTTAGAAGATTAGATTGTAGATGTGCTCACTGTTATGATAGATTCTCTACTTATTTTAGAAAAAATATATGAAATGTATTCCAAAGAAATTAAAGGGTACAAATAGCCATTATTTTCAGTAGCAAGATGTATTATTGAATATTTCAAAGTTTAATCCATTAGTTCAATTATATCACTTAAGCAAAGAAGGAATTGAGCACAAATGTGAGGCTCTTTATCTCATTCTGTTGCTACTTTTCTAATAATGACTTTGAGTGGCTGATCTTTTAGTGCACACAGTGTTTTTTTTTTGAAATGGAAATATTTTAGAAGATAATGTGAAATAAAATATTTTAGAAGATAATGTGAAATGAAATAATTATTATAAGATGATTACTTTAGAAACTAGTCAGGCTCACTTAATAAACAATAAGATATAAATGTATCAGCAACTTTCTCTCTGCTCAAGGTAGGGAAAGATTTTTAGCTGGACACATTCTGTACAGCTGGACGCATGGAAGTCATTCAACAAAATTTCCTAAGATTTTGGGGAATGGTGGGCAAGATAATTTGTTGGGTTTACTCTAAATGGGAAAGGTTAAAAAACAAAACAAACAAACAAACAAAAAAACAGGAAGAGACAAATCCAAAGAGATATGGTAGGCTGGGACTAGATTAGGTCGAAATGCCTACCAGTGGGTTGAAAAATGTTTTTAAGACCTGTGGTGATTAGTCTTCCACTTAAAGTTATTTGTAAAATGGTTTGACAAATTGGCTTTTTGGATGCTCAAAAATGGGTCACACTTTTTGCTTTCAGGAAGATGGAGTCAATTTATATTTTCGCCTATTCCTCGTGCTATGTACAACTAAAAGCCCAGGATATTACGTATAAAACAGACCTAAGCAGACTCTGAAAGGTGGAGAGAAGAAGACACTGCCTGCAGACCTCAGGACACATGAAATGATAGATTCAGTAGTAAGTTCTTTTGAGTTTTCTTTTAGCTGCATATATCCTAAATTAGGAGCTGAAGAAACCATCACCCCAGAAACATCCATGAGTGCAGACCCCCCCCCTCCAAAAAAGCCCCAAAAAGCCTGCTCTCTAGCCAAAGAATGAGAAAGGAGCAGCTTTGCAAAACAAAAAAAATTTAAACCATAATTACTCTACTGTAGCCTCACCCCATCCATCCAGCAGGTCGAGTGGGGAGACTAGATACTGCCTTTCTCAGGCTATCATGTGCTGATCCCTCTGCCACTATGGCGTCAGAGAATGCTGAATAAGGGAACCAGGGCTTTCATTTCCTCTTAGTAACAAACTTTCTTTTCCCCACAGTATCAATGAAGAGCACATGGAAAGCCTAGACTTCCACCCAATGCAGCATTCAAGAGGCACTCCACCTCTCTCCGCTTGAGTGGCGGCAGAGGAGGCCCAGTGGGGAGGCAGGCCTTCCATCACAAGGCCGGCCCCTTCCCTGTGGTGTCAGTGGAAGCCATGTGGAGATCAGTAAAGAGGCAACAGCAAGCACTCAGTAAGTGTTACTCTCTGTGCTCTTCCATACCCCTGACTTCTCTTAACTAATGAGAAGTCCAAGAGCATTAAAGCTGAAATGTAAAAGCCTTCAGACCGGATTAGCTAAACTCTGGCCCGGAACACCAGAAGATCCATTTCAGTTTCTAATTTCTTTGCAGTGTTTGTTTTCCCTTCAGTCGTTTTTTTGTTTTTTGTTTTTGTTTTTTGTTTTGTTTTGTTTATGGCAGATACTGTTTCTTTCTGTGCAGACAATTTTAACATCATGGTTGAGAGACCAATTTCTAAAGTCAGATGGTCTAGATCTAGACTCTGGGTCCACAATTAGGTGGGTAATTTACTGTCTCTCTGAGGCTCACTTTCCCCATCTGTGTTATAGGATACAACTATTGCCAACTTACACTAGGGTTGCCTTCCTGATTAATGAGTTAATATATATAAAGAGCATAGACAGAACTGTGCCTGGCCTAGAGAAAGCAATCGGCGAGGACTGTAGCTATTCCCTGGTCGTAGATCTGCAGATTATCCTGTAGCTTGGAGCTGTAGTGAGGAGCTACCACTGAACAAAATTCATTTTATCTCCTGATCCTCAAGCAGAATTGCTGCTCCCAGTCTTGCCTTCCCCACCCTTCTCTCCACACTCTTCAGCCGGTGCAGTTTTCCTTACTATCTGTGCAGGTGGGCACTCTTTAAATATTAGTGCAAATTGAATTTGGTAGCGGTATAATATACTAGGGTTCTCCAGAGAAACAGAACCAACAGGACACATACACACACCACACCACACACACACACACACACACACACACACACACACACAAGAGGAGTGGGGAGAGAGAAAGAGATTTTAAGGATTTGGCTTGTGCTACTGTGGGATTTGACAAGTCTGAAACCTGTAGGACAAGCCAGTAGGTTGGAAATTGCGAGAGCTGAGGTTGCTGCCTTAATCCGCAAACCTGTAGGCTGGAAACTCAGGCAGGATTTCTATGTTGCAGTCTGGAGGCTGCATTTTCACTTTGGGAACCCTCAGTCTTTGCTGTTAAGGCCTTTGTTGGATGAGGCCTACCCACATCATGGAGAGTAATCTGCTTTAAGTCCACTCATTTATAAACGTTAATTACATCTAAAAGATACCTTCACAGCAACATCTACCCTGGTGTTTGAACAAACAGCTGGGCACCATAGCCCAGCCAATTGACACATAAATGTAACTGTTACATATGCAGGAACTAATTTTACATTTATTAAATTCTATGCTTTTTTTTGTGTTCAAGATAAATTTATTACTTACAATTCTTCCAAACTGGGAACGACGTGGGAGCCTAGTAAACTGTCCAAAATTGGAATATTAAAAAAGTGATTCATTTCTGTAAATATACATCATGTACTTTTATCTTTAAGAATGTCAGCAGTTTGACTGCTGACCTCAGGTAACTGTTGCTGGCTGACTTAGAGCAATGGTGAGTCCTGCAGATGGCAAGTCCTACAGTATAGCCTCTTGCGTGCATTGCAAAAATACTTGATGAGTGATTTTCTTTTTCTTTGTATAAATGCACTGTCCATTTTAATTCTGATGGAACCAATTTTCATTTCTTCGGGAATGTTGCATATTTAAGTTTATTTTGTGATGGTTTAATGTCATTTACAGATCAGCATCTTGTGCAGCTCCCAAAGTAACTTTGCCTGTAATAAGCTCTGTTACAATGTACCAGGATGACTAAAATACTAGGAAAGGTGACAGGTGCCTGAGGGTTTATTTGGCCTTTCTCTTAGGAGTAGCACCTCTGAACTTGAACCACTCCTGATTCATTTCATACACGTCTAAGCTGAGAGCCCTAAGTGCCTGGCCTCAAATGCTTTAGAGAATTCAGGAGACTCTGAGAAGCAATAATTTATTACCAGCCCCCAATCAGATATAGAAAAATCTTTAACAAATATGAATCAGGCAATTTTAGAAAACCTATGGTGACAGAAAATTATGAGAAAACCAAATCATAAAATGATATCAGCTGATCATTTTGATGTGGAACTCATCAGAGTGTTTTCACAATTAACCGAGTTGGAAGGGGATTAGAATCACCTAATTCAGACCCTTTGTTCTTAGATGATGAAGTCAAGCCTAGAAAGGTGCTGTGTTTGCTCATTAATTCAATAATTGCTAGACAGTGGCTAAAACCAAGACAAAAAACAAACATGGTTTCTAGCTAAGGACTCTTTTTACTACATGCCGTCTTATGCCATGTGAAATTATTCTTCAATATTTTAATTTTTTTTCTTTATTCTCTTAAGAAATAACTTTGTAAAAATGCAGTTTTGTTTCAAACTATAACATTTTGATGAAGGGCAGGAACATACAAACAGAAGAACTCAGATGTTTTTATTTGTATGCCACTGTTCTTCACCAAATGATTTTATCCTTACAGCGGTTTGGATCCCAATACTACATCAGCGGACACTGAGAATCTGAGGACCTGCCCCCAGGCTCATTCATTCAACAAAGCACCCAGTGTGTGCTAGGTAGCATGCTAGGTACTGGGATTACAGAAACAAATAAGAAATATTTTTTTTCCTTGAAGGAGATTTGTTTTTTGTTTTTTGTTTTTTTTGAGAAAAGCCTATGCAATCAGATATACAACAAAGATGATACAGTAAGTGCTGTTTAGGAACCTCTTGGAGATGTTTCCCTGGGAACATCTCTGAGAAGAACCTTATTCTCCAGCCTCTGCCTCGTGCCCATCCCTGAGCCAGTCACTGTTTGAAGGCATCTGGTTTGTGGGAGATTCAGCATCCCTCTAACCACCTGAAAAGAATTTCCCCTGCTGAAGAGCTGTCCTCTTAACAGAAGAAGAGTTGGTGGAAGGGGAGGGGGTGCTCATCACATCTCCGCTATGGGAGGTGGTGCCAGTGACCTAAGTTTTAACTGTGTAATATAGACAATAAATACAAAAAGAGAGAAGAGGATAATAAGACTCCTAGCACAGTTTTCCCTGAGAAGGTAGGTGATGATACTTAACAGGGTTACATAAAATTCTGTTAACAATAGACTAAATAAAGCCTGATTAGAAAGTAAATCTCCTTGTAAGAAAACTCACACATTCCTCACACAAATAATTTTTTTATGATATATGCTTTCAGGCATAATTGCAATGACTAGACCTGTCCAACTTGTAACAGACTAGAGTCTAACAGGCAGAGTTCTGATAGAAATATCTCTTTAGATAATGACTTCAGAGATTAATCACTCACACAGTTAATGAAGATTTTAATTAGGCAGCATAATTTCAGAAAATAATGGAGAACAGAACCCTACCGCTGCCTGGATGTGAGTGAGTTCCCTTATCATCAGTATGGTAGGGTGCAGAATTTATCACAACAATAATTCCTCCTGGCATTTGTACCGTGCTTTCCACTGTCATACATTAACTTGGTTAATCTTCCTAACCTTCCCAGGAAGCAGGCCTTATTATAGTCATCTACATTTTATAGATAAGAACACTGACTCACACAGTTAATGAGAGGTTGACTCTAATTCTCCCACTGGTGAGTTTCCATATGTATAACAGGAAGAACACATGTTTGGTGAAAGAAAGCTATTTCGATCCTATCTCTACCACCTGTTAACTAGGCAACTAAATTCTTTTGACCCTCCTCTTCTCAGAAAAAAAGTGACAACCATACCTCACATAATGTGTGTAATACTAAAAATTATCTCTCATCGAGTACATCTTCTTATGAGTTCTCTCTTCTGAACTCCATAGCTCATTAGATATAGCCCTGAGGCGGAGTGGGAAGAAGGAAAGGCCACAGCCTGTCCTGGCATATGCCTGGTAGAGGAAGAATCTACTCATAGGAAAGGGAAGTCAAAGCATAGCCTGTACCTTCTAGCTTAAGGAATAAAAATGGGAAATGGAAGTGGAGGAAAAAGACAGAAACAAAGTATTAGTTTTTCCCTTTTACCGTCTTAGGCATAAATTCAAGGGGAAGGAATGTGGGTAAGCCCAAGGACAGGTCTTCTGCCTCCTTTTGTGTTCAGACTGAAAGGAAACTCCCACCCCCATCCCCGAGGCTTGTCCAGCCCTGTCCAGAGTAGTCTTATCAAAAAAGCCTGGTGCATGTCTTATTTTTGGCCTAAGGAGAGACTCAATTTAGCATCTCTAAGTGCCTTGGTTGTTCATGGCTACCTAAGGCCCAGCAGGGAATTTTTCTAGGGTCTCTAAAACTTAGGGCTCCAGATGGACATTAGTACCTAGAAGATTCACAAGTGTCCGAGTTGGAAATTGAGATTTGGAAATTCTAAGTCTAATGGAATGCTTTTGCTTTTCTCTGTGAAAATACATTGTTATTTTTATAAATGAATTTAGCAACTGGGGTTTTCTTTTACAAATTCATTTTGTAGCCACTCTTCCTTCACTCTGAAAGCAAGGAATTCCATAATGTCCTTTAGAAGAATTAACTAGCATGGAATAAATACTAGGTTATATATATGCCAGTATAAAGAATACATGCTCTTAAGACAAATACTATATGATCTCACTTATATGTGAAATCTAAATAAAGTTAAAATCATGAAGATAAGGAACAGATTGATGGTTTCCAGAGGTGGGGGTGGGTAAAGGTTTTAAAAGGTATAAACTGCTATTTATGCAATAAACAAGTTCTGGGGATATAATACACAGCATAGTGACTAATAATATTGTATTATATATTTGAAAGTTTGCTAAGAGAGTAGATCTTAAAAGTTCTGATCACAAGAAAATAAAGTGTGTAACTCTGTGTGGTGATTGATATAAATTAAATTTTTGCTGAGATCATTTTATAACATTCATGTATCAAATTTTTATATTTTATTCCTTAAACTAACACAATGTTATATGCCAATTACATCTCAATAAAAGTGGGAATAAAATAATACATGCTCTTTACAAACAGCTTTAAAAAAAGTGGTTACAGTACCACCACTTGCTCCTATGATTGAGATTTGCTCTAAGGGCAGATGTGCCCAGGTCCTAGCGAGAATGGTCTGCAGTTAGACCTTCAGAGTCACCGATTCAGAGGTCCAATTACCAGCAGCATTAAACTCAACATACTAGGTAAATATAGGCTTACAGACAATATTGTCTATCTGGAAGGCAGAGTTTCTCAACCTTCCATGACGGCCAGTTGGACTGAATAAAATTCTTCCTTGTGGGGATCTGGTCTGTATATTGCAGGGTGTTTAGTAGCATTTATGGCCTTTACTCACTTGATGCATACTGACAACAATCAAAATGTCTCCAGACCTGCTAAATGTACCCTGGCATATGTAGGGTGAGGGAGGGGGAAGGACAAAATCACTTTCAGTTGAGAATCACTAATCACTACATACAATGCTCTCTGTCTACAGATATTTCATTGGCGCTCCTCTCTGCTGGGAGCCGGGCCTCAACCCCGACTTGACCCCACCTCAGCCCTATTGCAGATTCAACCAGTAATTCAGAAAACTTGCCTAATGGGTGGTTGTGGATGTAGATGCCTTTGGTGGGGTAGGTGGCGAAGACTAGAGTCCTGGAAAAGTCCACATTTGATCCATTCTCTGCGGAATTCAGTTAGTTTTCAGTACAATAATTATGATAATCAGAGAGTCTTTTTCTTTTTACCTCAGGTAAGCCTTGAAAAACTACCCTGTTTATTGCAGTGTGCTGTGCAAAGACTATTGTTTTTAATATGTGTGTGTGCCATGACATAAACAAGTTTGGGGAAGCGTTGTGATAGCCATTTAGAAAGATGTCTTTAGAAACACAGGAGGTTCCCTCAGGGGTTTCTCTACATTCATCTCCTAGTCCCTCCTCAATCAATGGAGTCCTTCATTATTTCCCAATTAAAATCTGAAAAAAATGGGGATTCTTACCTAGAAATGACATTTTAGTTACTTAACTGAATCCCCCCCTCCCCCAATCAATATCTTGGTCTCTTTACATTTTCCGCATTTTTTCCCCTCTGAAAAATCAATATGCTTGCCTCAACTAGTTAAAAAAAGAGAACCAAAACAAACAGCTGGATTCATTTAAGATGCTTTCTTTTCATTTCAGCCTGAGATAAACTTTTCAGCAGATTGTCTTTGTGGCAGTTGAAGGCCAACATAGATTTAAATAGTGTGTCTCTTGCCTTTAAGAAACCAAGACTTCCTGGTGCTTGAGCCAACAAAGCCTTCATTGGGAGATGGCAGGCAGCTGCAAAGCCTAGGATGCTGTCAGCTTCATGCACAGAGGAGGACGTCTGCTTTCTGGGAAGATGTGACCAATTCAAATACAACCTGGCAGGCATACTCTGAGGATGGGCTCACAAGGTGTCAACTGATACAATTTCCTGCTACTCACCAAGGCCCCCCCTGCCCAGCCCCTGGTTCTTTCTCTCCATTGCATACCTCCTATGTGGGCAATAACAGATTGCTAATTTTCCAAAGGGGAATAAAAGTGATAGCATGCTGTGAAAATCTCTGTTGACTGTGCAAGAGCAGTGTTTGTCCCCTTTTCTCAAGCCTTGGCTTTCTGTTCATGTTTATCATTTTCTCAGTGGGAACAAGGCTGCCTAGATTATCAAAGGATATTTGCCCTGGATTCAGTTCAGGTGTGCCAGGACTGTATCTATGGATACCACCAAACAAAGTGCAATGAGAAAGTACAGATGGACAAGGTGATAATTTTATTTAACTTATTCAACAAATATGTTGCACATTGATTATAAGCCACTCTATGTTGGTTGCTGGAGACATAATGGAGACATAAACAGACTGGGTCTCTACCTTCCCTGGCTCATTGACATTATTTAGATAATTATTCAAATAGATGGAAAAGCACAAGTGAGGGGGGCCATGAAAAGAGGGGAGCATGAATCTGTAGGAGACCTTGCCAGGGATTTGACCAGATGCAGAGTCCAGACCACCCAAGTTCACACTTAATATGGGGTCTTTGCCTACGAGCAATGAGCATATTATCGATGAGTTTACCAAGGATGTGATACGGACAAATTTGTTTTAACTCATTCTTTGCTTATGAACTAAAACCCAGGTGGGATGCTTTTTGACCCCTGTTTGAATCCAGAAGTTATACTTATTAGTGCTATAATTAATTACCTGGATGGACTTGGAGAAATTGGGATAAAAATGTCCTTTTAAAAGTAAATATCAGAAATACTGAAAGTCAATGTGTCGAGTCCTCTTGTTGACCTTAGCAGATGAAATCAACTGAGGAATTTACTTGGATCTCAGTTTACATAATTTGATACTCTACATGCAATATGAACTAAATACAGAATCTAATGAAATTGTTTCATGGGCTGTAGAGAGTTGAGTAGTGTCCTCCCAGAATTCTTGTTCACTCAGAAGCTCAGACGATGACTTTATTGGAGGTAGGATCTTTATAGATGTAATTAGGATCTCCAGATGAAATCATTCTGGATTTAGGTTGGGCCCTGGATCCAAAGATTGGTGTCTTTTAAGAGAAAAGAAAGGAGACATGGACATGAATAGACACAAGAGAGAAGGAGGCCAGGTGAAGACAGGCAAAGAGTTATGCTGCCACAAATCAAGGAACATCAGAAGGAACCAGAACCTGAAAGAGACAAGGAAAGACTCTCCCACAGAGCATTTGGAGAGAGTCCTGCCAGTTCCTCAAATTCAGACTTAAAGCCTCCAGAACTGTGAGGGAATAAATTTCTGTTCTTTTAAGCCACCAAGTTCCTGGCGATTTGTTATGACAATCCTATGACACTAATACAGGGATGTTAACAGGCTTCCCACCCCCTTGGTTACACTGTAATTATTAAAATTTTTTTCACTGAATATTTTTGCACTAAAACATTACAAAATTGCGTCATTGCACCAATTTTTGTACCACTTTTCCTTCTCTCATTAAAAAAAAAGTGAAGCAAGGTTATTTTCATCATGATTCTTGCTACCTGTTTTAACAGTATTCAAGGAAGAATTTATATACATCTGTAAAAGATTTTTAAAAACCTCTGTGTACTTTAAACCTAAGTTATAAGCAAATTTGGGGTTGAATTGCATAGGGTAAGTTAAAATTAGTCATATTACATTAACCAATGTGAGTGTCTTTCTGAAAGCATGGTAACATTGATATAAACCTTAATACAGAGCAAGCAAATAATGAACAAAAATGACAAAGGTCATTCTAGCTACAATGGGGAGAACAGATTGGAAGGCGCCACGACTGGAGATAAAACCTTTATTGGAAGGGGGTGGAGAGTTTTAATGTGTTTACACATGGGGGACTCAGGCTCTGTGCGCAGGAGAATCCCACATGGTGGTGGTGGGTGATGGTGTCCATAGCCTGTCTGTGTACTTGACAAAGGTCCCTATGGCCAAGGCCTGGAGGGAGCAAGACTTCTTTCTATAAAGAAACCAGTGGGCTGGGACATAGAGCATCCCCATGTGGCCGTGGCAGCCTGGAGACCAGAAGGTCTTTTTCAAACATTCTTAAGTATTCTGTGAAGTGGGTCTTGTAACAATGACAAATCTCAGGCATCATCCTCTAGACTCAATACTCAATTTACTTTAGTTTAGAAAAATAAGGTATTGTGATTTGTACATACCCAACATTGTAGAGCAAAATCATCCTGGTTCTATAAAGCTTCTTTGCAAAGTTTACACTTTTTAGATTAGATTCTATGTGAACTTTGGAGCACAGACACACACATAAAAGGATCCAGTCACTCTTTTAGCCACAGCTAACTATTTCCCACTAGCTATTCCACGCAGTCAGAACTGCTCTGCTTCCTCCCACTTCACTTTCTCTGGGCTCCCAGGTAGCGTATTATCTCTTTCGCCCCATTTGTTGTTAATGTGCTCTTCCTCCAGATAGTCCGCTCCCTCAGGGCAAGTTGTAGAGCTGATCACTGTCCTCTCAGTCACCTTTCTAAGCCTGAAGTCTGCTGACAAGTTAAACCTGTGCCACACAAACACAGATGCTTGTAACCACACAGCGCCCCTGCAGAAGGTACATGAAAAACAGGAAACATTGCACCTGGAGAGGAGATCTAACTGTCTGGAGACCTGAGAGAAAGGATGGCTCTCTTTATTCTATATCTTTTTTGAATATTTTTAATGTATATGTATTGCTATTAGTCCAGAAAGGAAATACATACTAAACAAATAACAGAATTAGCACTTAAATATAGAAATTAATTCCATGTTTTAATCAGGTGATCTCTATAACTTTTTCATAAAGCACAATTTCCCAACCACTTTATATTCATTGACTCATTTAGTTCTTACAACAACCCCATGTGGTAAGTGCTACTATTATCCCAGTTTTACAGATGAGGAAACTGAGACACAAAAAAGTTAAGTAACTTGCTGATGTATATATAGACTTATTAAGTGGTAGCCCAAGGTCCAGAACTCAGACAGCCGAGTCCAGACCCCACTCTCTCAGCCACCACACACTGCCTTGCCAGTGACGCTGAAGGATGGCCATGCGGGTTTTCCACAGCATTCATTTGTTCCCTCGATCCTGTCCTTAGGAATGTCTATATAAGTCTATTGTAGGGAATCTCCAGGAGCGTATTTTACCCAAGGGACCAAAGGTGTCCTTGAGAAGTAATACACAGTAGGGGAAGGGAAGCAAGAGCCAAGTTGGTTAAAGGACTGCTTAATGTCTGTCTCTTGGGTCTTCCATGTTGGCGTCATGCCTGAGGTATATGGTGAATGGATCGCTCTCGACTGCATGTGAAAATGAAAAGAGGCGTGACAGGGAAAGCACCTGTATCTCTATCAGTCACAGGAGATGGTGATGAAAATCAGGGAGACAGTGCACCCACCATAGGAGTCTCTCTGCTCAGTGCCAGCCCTGAGTGCTTTGACTGGGCACCAGCAGTGGAGCTTGTCAACAGTGACAAGACCCATCTCTATTAAGCTGTGGCACAGGCAGAAGAAAAATGTCATCGCTAAGGGAATTAGCTTGGGAAACATACAGGTTACTCATGGAACTTCATGAAAATATTTGGAGTTTCAGGGGGGCTAAAATGACTGCAGAACAAGTTGCTGTAGAATTAGAAAAATACTTTTATCTCTGACCTTACTCCCAGGCTAGTATGGCCTAATTTACATAGGTTCAACAACAAACCCAGGATTTAAGTGTCTGCATATTATATAATCAGAGGCCCTCCTTAAGGATAAGAAAGTACAAATGCAAAATAAGATGCAGAGTGTGGGGGTTCAGAATAAGTCACCCCAAGATGTGCCTTTGTTTTGAGCTAAAGGCAGCTAAGACCCTCTGGGCTCAAGAGAAACCTCTGGCCTCAACCCCTTAACTATCTAGAAGAATTTGAATTAGGGACCTTGCCCATAATAAGAGATTCTTGGAGATAACCTTTTTTAACTCATCGATAGGGCAAGGCAAAATTCTAATTGTTGAACACCTGCTCTTCTTACCTTCCTTCCCACTGAAGCCCTTCCTCCCCACTGAAGCCAACCTTAGTTCAGAATGTCAAACATACTTCATTTTCTGTTTTTGTCTTGGAAACTTGCCTGTATGCAGAGTCTCTCACTCTCTCATGTATGTGGGGTTCTTGTGCACACAAAATTAAATTTGATTTTCTCTTGTCAATCTGTCTCATGTTGATCTGATTATTGAACCAGGTATAAAACCAGAGGAGGGATGGTCAAATTGTTTCCTTTTTCCACAAGGGCCTTAAAAAAAGGCTGTGGCAAGAATCTAATTTGCTAGAGTTAGCACTTTTGCCTCTGCAGACATGAAGAGTCAATAATTCCCAATAGTGTTCTCTACCAACAAAGCTTTGGTGTGTTGAGTAATGTGGAAAGGATAATTAGCTTAACAGTTACCCTCAACAGAATTGCGTCCCTAATATCATCTTTCAATGGAAAGTATAGCTATACTCTGCTAAGTAGCAGATTGAAGGTCAGGCCAGGAGAAAATCAATTATCAAGTGTGAAATACATTGCTGCTTAGTACCTTTTACAGACACAAAGCAAACTGCTCCTGAAAAGACATATTTGTAATACAAAAAAAGCACTTAAAAAGATAACTTTCTGTGAATGCCATCTAGTTCAGCTTTTTTCTCTCATTAAAGAATTCGTAGTTGAAGAAACTATCCATTGAGCATAACCTGAAAACCAAAGGCACAAGACCCAAATTTGGTAACTAAATGGCAAGGTAAATGTAATGACACGAAATGTTTGGTAATTATAAATTTAAATGTATCTTTGATCAAATTTGTGTAGCCAAAAGGAAGAGAGAAACTATTAACTGGATTTCGATATTTTTCCTGCATAGCAGATTCTCAATATTGCTATTAAATATTTATCTCTCAAATTTTGGTTCCACCCATATTACCAGTCTAGAGATAATTCCCATTAAGTTTCTGCTTAGGTTTTGCTTTTTGACTCCTTTCTTGTTGTCTGAGTAATTTTATTATCCTATTATCCCACTTAAAATTCTTTGGAAGTTCTATAACAACTACAGACACCGTGTGAACCTTAATATGACAATAAGGATTTTCACATGGGGCCCTTACTTCCTATCCAGCACCCTCACCTGCAATTCTCTCTGGAATTCCTGCTCCATGCCACCTGCATGACCTGCAGCTCCCCAGGCCCTTCTGCAGATCGCCCCCTCAATCCCTGAATGCCCTTTCCCAGCTCCAGGTAAGCAATTGCTCTCTTTTTAGACTTTGCTCCAGTGAAATTTTTTCTGAAGCGTTTTCAGATAAATGATCACATCATCTTTGTGTCTCCTCTCCCCTATGCACTTCTGCTCAAAGCACATTCAACTCTTTAGATAATTATTTGTTTATTTGACAATCTCACCCTTCTACTCTATAAACGTCTAAAAGACAGAGGAGAGCTAGGACCATGCCTATGTCACCTTCTTTTCAGCATTGTCATTACTTGTTTTGGTGCTGGGTTACATGTGTGTTTTGTGCTGTTGAGTCACCTCCAACTCCTGGAGATCTATGAATGAGTGATGTCCACAATGCCCTGTGCTCAATAGCCCCGCTCAGCTCCTACAGACTCTTGCCTATGGCTTCTTCAGTGGAGTCAGTCCATCTCAAATTTGGTCTTTCTTTTTCCTTGCTGCTTTCTATTTTTTCCCAGCAACCCAGCAGGTGCTTAATAAGCATTAGATGACTCATTAAGGAATGCATTAGAGAACTTTTGAGATGAATCGTTATCTTTCTCCAAATATCCTTTCTTCAGGTGTCTCCTCAAATGCTACCTTACATAAAATAACACTTCTCTCCTTAACCAGTTCTTTCATACTCTGCTTTGCTCTTTTCTGTAAGGCACCATATATTTACTTGTTCTTTTACTGATTCTATCAGCTTCCCACCAGAATGTAAGTACTATGGGTTAAAAAAAAAAAAAGAAAAGAAAAAAGAAAAAAAAGAAAAAGTCCATTGTTATGATCTGTTTCTAGCACTGAGAACAGTACTTGGCAGTTCATACATTTTTATTGAATGAAATGAGTTCATGGGTTTTTAACTACAATGCATAGTCCCAAGAGGAGAGAATTGGAGTGCCGTAGGGGTAAAGTTGCCAGATTTGGTAAATAAAACTACAAGATGCCCAATTAAATTTGAATATGAGATAGTGAATAATTTTTGTATAAGTATGTCCTTAGAATATTTAAGATGCAGTAATGCTGCAGAATTATTTATTGTTTATCTGATATTCAAATTATAACTGTGTGACTTGTATTTTATCCAGTAATTCTAATTGAGGGCTTTTAAAAACTTTATGTAACTTGTCTCTTAGACAAGAACCTAAGAACCTTCTAAGAACCTTCTTGTATTTTGCCACTGTTGGTAATAGGATTGTTTCATATCCTTCAAATGTGTTAGAGTGGGAAATGATTTATAGCCCTTATTTAATTCAATGTTTTATTTTATAAATAAGGAAAGCATAGGACCAGGAAGACTGGTAGAACCAATGAAGTGTAGTTCAGTGGTTTTCCTAAAGTGCCCACTGTTTTTTATGCTTGTCACTGGGAGTGGTCAAACTGAGTAAAAGAGATCTCTGAGTTAGTTGTACAAAGGAAATCCATAAGGTGAAACAGTTCTGGAGCAGAGGAAATGCTAAATGGTTTAATGTTGGTTCTAAACATAAAGGAAAGGTGAGCTTACAGATGAGTTTAAGTGGGAAGGCTGTGGGCTTTGGACTGGATGGATACAGGCAAGTGGGAGAATAGCCACAACTGCCTGCTTGATGCAGCATGCACCAGCACACAGAGGAGAGAGATGCCTGGGATCTGTGAGGGTGGGCTGAGAGAGACCTCCCAGGATGGAGCAGGGGGCGTGAGAGAGTAGTAGTGAGTGAAGTATGTGTGTGTGTGCGTGTGTGTGTGTGCGTGTGCGTGTGCGTGTGTGTGTGTGTGTGTGTGTGTGTGTGTGTGTGTTTATGGAGTAAAGAGATTGAAGCACTTGAAACAAAGCAAGGAAAAATTTCTAGGCTGCAGCAGCCAGAGTGAGAGGTCTATAAAAAGAAGTCTGGTGGGATAAGCTGGATTTTTGGTCTGGGCCTCCCGAGTTGAAATCAGAGTGTTGGACAGCCTGGGCTTTGTTCTAGAGGCTCTGGGGGACTGCCTGCTTCCAGGCTCATTCAGATTGTTGGCTGAATTCAGTTCCACACAGCTGCAGAACTGAGGTCCCTGTTTCTTTGCTGGCTGCCAGTGGGGAGAGGGGGCATCGTTCCCAGTTTCTAGAGCTGCCTGTATTTCTCATAGCCCTTTTTCTTTATCTTTAAAGGCAGTGATGCTGGGTTGAGTCCTTCCCAGGCCTTGAATGTCTGACTCCCACTTCGGCTTGTCTCTCCTGTCTCTTCTGCTGCTGCTCAAGTGATTAGCTTCGCCCTCAACTCATAATCCAAGATAATTCCTTATTTTAAGCCCCATAACCTTAATCCCCTCTGCTGTGTCCATTTTGTCATGTAATGTAATACATTCACAGACATGATACCAGGGTGAAGATCATAGGGACCAAAATCCTATTTTCCACAGATATCTCTAACCTTAGAAAATGAGAATATACATATATTTGCATAAGAAACACAGAAAGGATAGAAAAAAATGATATATGTGGTTAATTATAGTTGGTGGTTGGGATAAGAAAAAGGGCATGAATAGAGACTTCTCAATGTAAAGCATTTTATATCATTTTGAGTTTTGAATCAGGTGAATATATTAGCTGGCTTAAAGTAAATAAATATACTCCAATATTTAAAAAAGGACCTATGATCCAGCAATTTCATTTTTGGGTATATAGTCAAAGTAATGGAAAGCAGAGTCTTAAAGAGATATTTTTGTACACCCATGTTCAAAGTAACATTATTCTCAATAGCCAAGAGTTGGAAGTAACCCAAATGCCCATTAATATATGAATGGATAAACAAAGCATGGTATATATGTATGATGGAATATTATTTAGCCTTTAAAAAGGAAAGACATTTTGATACATCCTATAACGTGGCTGAACTTTGAGGACATATGTTAAGTGAAATAAGTCAGTCACAAAAACTATATGATTCCACTTATACAAGCTATGTAGAGTTATCAAATTCATAGAAACAGAAAGGAGAATTGAGTTGCTGGGAGATGTGGGGAGATGAGAATGGGGAATTGTTTAATGGGTATGAAGTTTCAGATTTGAAAATGAAAAGGTTCTGAAGATTGGTTGCACAACAATGTGAATCTACTTAAAACTACTGGACTGTACACTTCAAAATGTTAGATGGTAAATTTTGTTTTGTGTATATTACCATAATTTAAAATGTTTTAAAATGAAGAGAAATAAAAAGGCAAGTTGCCTCAGAAAGTAGATGCAAATCAAGTGGAGGGGTTGGCATTCCTGTGGTCCAGTACCCTGCCCCAACCCCAAGCTAGGAACTGGACATGTGTGGGTGGTGACCATTAATTGTACTGGTTAAATTGATACTGTTGCCAAACTTGCTTTACCAATGGCTTAATCAGCAAAAATGCTACAGGGCTACATCTATGTGGCAGGGTCTACCTCATCCCAGCCCTGGGAGCATGGAAAATCTGTGTCTATGCCTTGGACTTCAGACTCAGTTCTCCTGGTATTCTCCTAGGCTATGGTTTGCTTCCTTGGATTTCATTTCTCTTTTACAAGAAATCACTTCCTTGGTTGATCGACAGTGAGAATGTCCAGTCATCTCAGGTGAATCCCCTTCCTTTATCCATCACAACGTCTTCTTGATAACAGAAAAATTACTTCAAAATACAACTCACTAACATCAGTACATTTTGCTTGTAAAAAAAATGCTATCATTCATAGGATAGGAATATCAATTCTCTTTCTCATTATCTAGATCGAGTTGTCATGAACCTAGTTCAATTCATTCTGTGTTTCTTCTTACATATACCAGGCAATGATATGTGTTGAATTGTGTCCCCTTGAAATTTATGTCTTGAAGTTCTAACCCCTAGTACCTTAGAATTTAGAAATAGAGTTTTTAAAGAGATAATTAATTTAAAATGAAGTTATGAGAGTGGGTTCTAATTCCAATATGACTGGCGTCCTTAATAAGCAAAGGAAATTGGAATCAGATACACACACAGAGGGAAAACCATATGAAAACAGAGAAAAAAACAGCCATCTGCAAGCCAAGGAGAGAGGCCCCAGATGAAACCAACATGGTGTTGACCTTGATCTCAGATTTCTAACCTCTGAGAAAATAAATTTATCTTGTTTAAACCTCCCAGTCTGTGATACTATGATACAGTGGCCTTAGAAACTAATACAGGCAAATATTTGAATCTCCCCAGGAATGAACAATAATCCCACACAGAGAAAACAAAAACTTTCCTGGGGAAGCCAAAAACAAGATCTGAGAATTAGCTCTGGCCACACATACACACATTTACCACAAATACTTCCTTTCAGGCGACAATCGCTGTTCTAGTTGTTTACCAGTTGTTGTTGTTGTTGTTTTTGAAGACCTATGTGCACTTTAAATTTGTATAATTAAAAGGGTGGGTGTGTTGGAGCAGGAAGGAAACTCTGAGGAGAGGGTTGCTCCCACTCTGGCTCCAGTTGAAACTGCTGGGCCTCGGCCTCGGCCTTGGCCAGTGGCCTCTCAAGTCCTGTAAATATGGTGTTTCTGGAATCCTCCATGGGACCCAAAGTGTTATGCAGGAGACTCTGGACTTGATTTACCATCATCCTTTATCTTCCACCTATTTCTACCTCCCACTCCCACCTCTTAACTCAGTGTGTGTGTGTGTGTGTGTGGGGGGGCTTAAATCACTACTGAAGTTGTGCAAAAGGAGAAGCCGCATTGTTAATGACCACAAAACACCCACTCCAGAAGTGTAGGGAGAGAAATGATGATGGCAATGTCTTCTCAGAACACCAGAATTTTCCTGGATAAAATGCAAAGCACAAAGCAAGATCATGTTTAAGATCCTCTTTAACTTTAAACTAGCATGTTTCTGCAAATAATTGTGGAAAGATTCACTCTGACTTGTTTCTCTCCTCACCCAGTGTGCAGGAAGAACAAATTAGGAGGATGGAAGGTTAAAAAGCCAGGAAACATTTTTGTTGGTGTTGATGGAAAAGAAGGGGGTTATTAATTTCCCAAAGAGATTTGCAGGCTAACACTGAGCTGCAGCGATGCATGTGGCACTGAGGATAGCGCCTATTTAGACATGCAAACTTGGCTGCCCTCCTTGAACTTGAAGACATATGGAAGAAGCTTTCCTTAGTGAATGAGGGAGTGGCCGCAACAGACAGGTCTTGTTAGGATTCTCTGTTGTATGTCCACTCGTGCTGCTGGGGCAATTTGAGTGGTGAAAAAGCAAAGCTTTCCTAACAGTTTCTTTACATATATATTTACACCCAGATAAAATGCTGAATACTATACCAGATGTAAAATGGCTGATTTTCTAGTTTCCTCAGTAGAGCTGAAAGAGAGCATGAGGACTGAGGGTTTATTTCTAAACAAACACACACACACACACACACACACACACACACACACACACACACACAGAACTCTTTTTTATAAACATATAGATATTATGACATATCTCTGAAGAACACTGAGTCCTCTTCTCATGCTTAGAACTAAAAGACAAGCCTGTTATTTTGAGTGTAACACTATTTTTTCATAGAATAAGAACTTTTAATTTGACTTCATTGATCAGATAGGCAAACTGTTATTAAACAGTGTTTATTGATCTTCTAAGTCAGGAGCGAAAAGTATCTAGAATTACCAAATATTTAAAAAATATGAATTTAAAAAAAAATTTTTTTAGAAGCAGAGATATAGAATCATTGAATTCATTGAGATTTGCTGCAACAAAAAATCACCATGAATTCAAACAGGTGAAATTTTACAAAACAGGACCTTTGAGAGCTAATTTCCAGCTCCACAGAAATACTCTCAGTAGAAACAAACAGGTCACTTGTTTAGTCAACTTGGGTCTGGGACAATTTTGTCTATTTACACAGATACAACAGGAGGTCTGAAGATCACATTTCAAGCACTAATTTGTTAATCATGTGAAGTCACTCACAAAGGTAGAATGCAGTCAGCCTACCTCAACTGGCAAAGCCGTCCATCCACTGATGGTTCATCACACGTTGTCAGCGTGGACACAGGGCAGCACTGCCTCTAAGATGCAGCACATCATTGTGGAGTGGGTGTTGCTTGTTACTCAGGTAGTTGGCAAACCAGAGGAGCTAAGCTCCAGGGGACTCAAGTTCTCACATGGAAAATGAAGAAGGTAGACCAGGTGGATGTTTCTTAAACTATGCCAAAAAAAAAAAAAAAAAGGATTCTTTGAGTATGTTTAGAAAAGTCTAATAAATAAATAAATTTAATAATTTATTTAAGAAATTAAATAGAATTCTTTACTTCTGTATTTCTTAGACATAATATATTAATGACATTGTGATTTTTTCAAAGTTGGGATAAGATAAATATTTTGAAAAGGTGCTTAAATACAGAACCCTTTGGAAAATGCTGAACTAGCATATCTTATTCTCCATGATTCCAGTGAGAGCATGGGGCCATGAAATGGAAGAGTACAGTAAGAGAGAGACACTTGATTCCTGCTTCCAGAACACTCTCCATGCCTTTCCTGGAATGGAAGAAGCTAGAAAGCCCCCTGGAGTATTTGTGGCAATGTCAGGGGTTATAACTTTGCAAAAACAAATAACATCAGTACTTTCTAATTAAGGTTAAACTCTTGTTTAGTCAGAGTATATATTGACCTGTAATGTGTTGGTTTAGGTACTGAAAATTTAACTCTCACTGCACCACCCCCACCTCAATCAATTATTTAGCCACTAATAATGAATCCCTTAATTTTAGTCATGTTCTTTGTGCCATGTTAATATGCAAATATCTCAGGAGAGAGAGACCTTTCAATCTATTATACTATAAATGTATATGAAGCTGAAGATATCAGATCCTTTTTTAAGGGGTGGAGGGTTGATTTAAGAAGGAAGGAAGGAAAGAAAGAAAGAAAGAAAGAAAGAAAGAAAGAAAGAAAGAAAGAAAGAAAGAAAGAAAGAAAGAGAGAAAGAGAGAAAGAGAGAAAGAGAGAAAGAGAGAAAGAGAGAAAGAGAGAAAGAAAGAAAGAAAGAAAGAAAGAAAGAAAGAAAGAAAGAAAGAAAGAAAGAAAGAAAAAATCTTCAAAAATTTGAATATTGGTTGACATTGAGGAAAGGGAGGAGAAAGAATTATAGAAATGGCATAAGAGAGTCTCAGACTTTATTTGGTGGGTGTCTAAATTTCTTTAGAAGCAGAGCCTAAGATAGGGATTTTGTGGAAGAGGTTTGTGGAAGAAATGCTCTTGGGAGAAAAAGGGTTGGGAAAGCAGGATTGGACAGGGGAGGAGAACTAAGCAAGAATGAGCTCTGCTGCAGCCTAGCTTCTGATCCTTACTGGGAAACTCTGGGCCACAACAGAGGTTAGCCATTTGTACCTTTGTACCAGGCAGTCATTGGTTATTAGCTGTCCTACCTCCATCCCTGGGGCAGGGCATAACTCTCTAGAGACTCCTGTTCAACTGAAGGTGCTGCACTAATGAAGGGCTTAGGTATGAACCATCAGAAGCCCATGCTCATTGGGACATGGGCACTGCAACCAGATGACAAAGATCTTGGTGGTATACCAGCTGAACCCATACACACATACTCAGAATTGGAATGGTTTGCCTAATAACATTTCAAGTAACTGGAATAACTTATGAATTTCTCATTTTACCTCTTTCTCTTGGAAGCCTAGGTGTTGATTAAAAGCCTTCTCTGATGAGATTTTGATATTCCCTTGGGAAAACTTCAATATTCTAAGATCTTTCAGTTATTAATAAAGGCTAAAAAATCTTCCATCTGTCTAGATTATTTATTTTTTGGCTATTAAAAGGATTTTTTAAAAGGTCAGTTAATATGCCCATATTCTTTTGAGCATTACTAAATTTCTATATTGCAAGAACAAAAGGGGGAGAATATTTTCAGAAAGCTAGTTTCATGGCATTTATTTTTCTCACAAATCTGCCCACTTAAAAAAATAAAAAGAAAGAAAGGAAGAAAGAAAGACAGAAAGAAAGAAAGAGAAAGAGAGAGAAAAAAACCTTTGTCTTTCAGTTATTCTTTACCACAAAGCAATTTTAGACTCATTTCAAGGAGATTTTAAGGTAAACTTTTGTAGTGTTATTGTAAAGGTAACTTAATTTGCTTTATAATTATTATTTTACTATAAAGTCTTTTTTAGAGTGGAGAACTGTTAAGGGCTTGTATTTTATAGTTACATTTCTAGTCCTCTTGAAAATTCATCAGGGAAAGGTCTATGAACATTCTAGAAGACCCTATCTGAGGCTGTATGCTTTCTGGAAGCACAAGTAAACAAGCAAGAATCGTAGCAAAGTCTAGTTCAGTGTGAAGACAAAGGACGCTCTTCGCGGGTCTCTGTGGACAGGGTTTGCCCATCACTCTCATCAGATTATGCGATCCTTTTTTAAAATGGAATTTTATTCTCTATGAACCTTGAACAAAAGAGGCACTTAAAGTAGATTGCAAAACTCCACATCTTCCTGCATGCTGGTCACACTATATTACTTTTCATGGGTGTGTGTGTAATGGCAAAAGTGTTATTTTGTCATCTTCCCTTTCTCTGTGGCTTATTTTACAATAGCTATGCTTTTAATTTTTCCAGGCTTTGGATTTATATTCAAAGCTAAGCCCTTGGAATTCCAAAAATAATATCCTCGCCCCCCCTGCAAAAACAAAACAAAACAAAACAAACATGACATAAATAAAAAGAGCTATGGCTTCCAAGCAATTGGTGTGATATAAATTTACAAAATCTATGTAGCAACTCAAGTTCAGGCTCTATCTCTTGGAAAGCAGTGTATATCTAAGCATTCTCATGAAAACAAAACTGCAGCTTGAATGTTGGAAATGTACAGGAAGAGTAGGGAACAGCATTCTCCTCATGTATCCAAACACTAGTCCCAATATATTAGTACCTTTTTGTAGAATTAAATAAATGCTATGGACATAGCTAAAGGTTTCCAGCAGGTATGGGGAACTGAAAGTCATTCTCATCAACTAGCAGCACATCCAGGCCATGCTGGGTAAGACTCCTCCTTCATCCTGACCACACAGCAAAGAGAAAACAGAGGACCTCAGATGGCCATACCCACTTCCAAACTAACCTCAGCACCCACCCTTTCCATTTTCCCTCTTGACTCAAAAGATGAAGAATAGTTTCTTATTTTCCTCTAATTCAGATCCTAGGAAATGTCTGTGTTTTAGAAGAACATGGAGTGAATATTCCCTCTTCTGTGACTCCTTGACTGATTTAGCATCTGTCACATCTGTCACTTTACCTTTGAGCTCCTCTACTTGGGCACTCATCTCCCTGCTTTGTATCTTTAGACACATTTCCTTCTCTCTCACTGTATCATGAGCTGCTCAAGTGTGGAGACCATGTCTTATCTGAATTTATCTTCAGAACACAGCACAGTGCTTCTATATGATATGTGCTCCTTAAGATTATAAAATGAGTGACAGAATGAGTCATATGTTTCAAAGAAATTAATATGAGAGTGCTGCATAGAATGTATGGGAGAGCAGGAAAATTAGTGATGGGGATAACTATAAGAAAGCTATTGTAATAATCTAGTTGATAGGTAATGACCACTTGAATAGCTAAATGTGGTAAGTAGAAGGGCCATGATGCAGAGTAGTAAGGAGAAGATTAGAGTCAAGAGAGGTTCCAGGTTTGAGAGTCATTGTCATATCTCGATAGTTTTCATTCATTTATTCAATAAGTATATAGTGCCCCTCCTTATGTCAAACACTATCCTAGGCAATGCGGATATAGAAATAAGGAAAGGAAACAAATAAACAAAAATAAAGTAAACTTAGTAAAAGAATCAGATTTAAGTGGGGAATGTTTTTAGCTTGTCAGTTTGATGGGTGGTAGGCCTTTGGAAATCTAGCACTAGAGCTTCGAGAGTTCAGATATTGAGATAAATATTTAGGAGTCATTTTGCAAAGAAAATAGTTATTTTAAGAGTCTCAAGTGTAATGATTATAGAAAGAATTAATGAGAAGATACAATCCTGTGAAATTTTTGAAATGTAAGTTTTAAAACAAAGAAAAAAGATCATATGAACATTTGAGCAAGACAAACAGAGGGAGCATAGGCTAAGATATACTAAACCAGAAAGTTAGGTAGTCATCAGGACTAGTCACAAATATTCTGCTTTTCTTTTCCTTCTGGGAACACAGTAGAATTACCCAACCTTAATTCTTTTTGAATTAGGTGATACTGTGCAACTTACACTATGAGTAATGTGGCTGATTTCTAGCTGGAAGCTTTAAGAGATGAAGTACAATTTGCCAAGTCTCTTCTCTCTTATATATGATCACTATAACATATAACATATTTACATGAAATCTTCCCTTATGCTGGATCCCTGAGTTATCACATAAGTAGAGCTGCCCTACTAATTTATGTAGGATGTGTAGCATGAGTGAAAAATAAATCTTTTGTCATGTTAAGCTTTGAGGGTTGTTTGTTACTGCAGGATAACCCAAACTTCCTGACTGTTACACAGGCTAAACTGCTATAATTAAGAACTTGAATATCTGTATGCCACATGGTCATTCATAGTCACAGGTTCCTGCTATTTTATCGCCATCCCATCTCCCTGGTGTAGTTCCTTATCCACATGGTTAAGTCCCACATTCTCATTCCAGATCTAAAGAAGAAACAAAGGGCAATTGATTTACTTTTAAGAAAGTGTAGTTAATGTTGTAGACATCATTCTTCCTCACATTTCATTTGTGAAAATCTGTCACAGGATCCTACCTAACAGCATGGGAGGCTGGTAGAAGTAGTAATTAGCTGAGCAGTCATGTACCCTAGTAAGTCTGGAGGAGAGTGGGGTGGGTTCTATTACTAAAAAGAAAAAGAAAATGGATACTGGGATAATTTACTGTGTCTGCTACAGGGTATCTAGCATGTCCAAAGAATTGAAGTAAAAGTAGTGTGGTTTTGGCTGGAGAATAGAGTGAGGCATGGAGAGTAGCTCAAGAAGATATAGCAGAGATAAATGGGGCCAAAATAGAGGAGTGCTGTCAAAGATTTAATTAAGTGTATGGAAAACCACTGAAGAGTTTTATGTGGGGAAGCAACACAGATTTGAATTTTAAAAGATTCTTCTAGGTACAAGAGGGAGAACAGATTAAAGATCACTAGGCAGCTTTTGTGAGATCCAGGTAAGATGCTGGTCACTTAAACTGGGACAGGGACTATGGAGACAGGGAGATGACAAGTTTCACAGCTCTGTAGAATACAGAATCAAGAATATTGAAAGATGAGGGTGAAGAATAGGGGAGCTGAGGAAAAAGGGAGAGTTAAAGATGTTCTCAGATATTCTGACTTTAGGATAGAGATGTATACAGCTGTCATTCTCTGAATAAAAAATTCTGACAGAGAAGCAGGTTTTCTGGGGAAGTGGTAAATGTCATTTTGAGCATATTGTGTTTAATGCCCCTGTGGGACATGCAGTTGGAAATATCTAGTAGTTAGTTATACATCTATAAGCTGGGGATCAGGAGAGAGACCTAGGATATATCTAAAGGATTGGAAATTTTTAGCATATGGATGATAATTAAATCCAAGAAGGAAGATGAAATGGCCCACCAAAAAAGTGGATTAAGAAGAAAAGGGAGCTCTGAACAACATTGACATTTAAGAAAAGGGAAAAGAGGGAGAAGCCAACTAACATAATTGAGAAGAAAGTTCCAGAGGGCAGGCGCAAAACCCCAGAAACACATGAACTAATGAATGTTGAAGGAAGCACACGTTTCAAAGAGAGAGTGAGCAAAAGTAAAAAAAACTTGTTGAGGCGTAAAGCAAAAAAAGTGCAGAAAATAAAATTAGATAAAATATAGTCCAAACAGTAAAAGGCAGAAAGCAAAAGAAATTGAAAATCAGTACAAAAAATAGGAAGCATACAATGAAAGACTTGAAGTTATAACAAATATAACAGCTATGTCATAAAAGTTAAGGGACAAAAGTAAAGATTTTCAGATTGCTTTTAAAATCAAAATACAAATATATATTGTTTGCAGGATGCTTTTCAGAAACTCAAGCTATCACAAACAACTTTTGGTGTAATAAGCAAATGCCACTTAGAAAATGTGAATAATAAAATTAATAAATAAATACGAAATAGCTAATTCTTCAAAGAAGCCAGTCAAGGTTCAGGAGTTTGAACAATAATTAAACTTGAAAACCAGTGAAATAAAAAATGTTCTGAAAAAAATCATCAAAATGAACACAAAAGCATGTTTTTTTGTTGCTATTGTTTATTTGTTTGTTTGAAGGGAGATCAAACCATTTTTTTGAGGAGCTTCAGGGATGGTTTGAAGGGTTGGAAAGACAATGAGATCTGATGTCCTCAGCCAGGCTGGGATTCACTCCCTAGGTTTACAGTCACTGAAAACCAAAAGCAGGTTTTTTTAAAAAAGAAAAACCTTAATAATTAGACTAAAAAAAATTTAAAAATGGAGAAATAAAAGTTTCAATGAAAGAAACTGAAAATATTTTTTAAAAGATTTGAGTGTTAAAAGTTTTTATCAATTATGTCTTTTAAGTTTAACAAATAAATTATTTCCTTGCTACATAAATAAATCTAGATGATGGAAAAGTTAAACAGGTTTTGAAATTGAAAAAAATAAATTGGACTTTATCAAAGTTAAAAACTTTTGTGCACCAAAGGACATCATAAGGAAAGTGAAAACAACAGCCCACCAAATAGGAGAAACTATTTGTAAATTATATATCTGATAAGTGTTTAGTATCCAGAATATATAAAAGACTCTTGCAATTCGACAATAAAAAGACAACCAAATTTTAAAATAATAAAGGTATTCAAACAGACATTTCTCTAAATAAGAAACACAAATGGCCAATAATCCCATGAAAAGATGTTCAGTGTCATTCGTCATTAAGAAAATGTAAATCAAAACCACAATGAGATACTACAAAGTAAACAGAAAAAAAGAAATGGTAACCATCAGCTGAAATCAATAAAATAGACAAGAGAAAAACAATGTAGAAAAAACATGCAACATAAAACTGGTACATTTAGGAGATTAATAAAATTGATATAACTCTAGAGAAAATAATCAGGAGAGAGAGAATGAAAACATAAGGAGACATAACTACACATTCTACACATATTAAGAGGACAATAAAGGAATAGTTTGAACAACTTTATGCCAATAAAGTTGATAGTTTATATGAAATGAATACATTGCTTGAAAGATAGAAACTATCAAATGTGTCTCAGAAAAAGTAGATAAACTATATCTATATCTATTAAAGAAATTAAATTTGTAGTAAAATTTTAACCATGAGGAATCTGATTATAGAAACCAAATATCTAAATAAATGTACTTAGAAGTATTTTGTGTTCATGGATAGGAAGGTTTGATATTATTAAGATGTCGGTTCTTCTCCAATTGATCTATACGTTCAATACAATCCAAATCAAAATCCTAGCAAGTTATTCTGTGGCTATTGACCAAATAATTCTGATATTTATATGAAAAGACAAAAGACCAGAACAGCCAACATAATATTGAATGAGCAGAACAAACTCAAAAGACTGATACAACCTTGCCTCAAGACTTATAAAGCTACAGTAATCAATAAAATGTGGTATTGGCAAAGTATTCAACAAAGATCAGTGGAACAGAATAGAAAGCCCAGAAATAGGCCCACAGAAATATAATGAAGTGATATTTGTCAAAGGAGCAAATGCAATATTGCTTAAACAACTACAAATCAAAGAAAATAAATCTAGACCTTATATCTTTCACAAAAGTTAACTCAAATGGATCATAGCTCTACATATAAAATGAAAAATTATGAAATTTCTGAAAGGTAATGTAGCAGATAATAGGTAATCTTGGGTTTTTCAATGAAATTTTAAATACACCACTAAAAGCACAATCCACGAAAGAAAAAAAGTCAAGATTTTATTAAAATTAAAAGCTTCTGTTCTGCGAAAGACACTGCTAAGAGAATGAAAAAAAAAGTACAGACTGAGAGAAAATCTTTGCAAAATATATATATGATAAAGGACTGATACTGAAAACATACAAACAACTAAACAAGAAATGAGCAAATGACCTAAACAAATACCTTACAAAAGAAGATATACAGATGACAAGTAAGCGTATGAAGAAGTGTTTGCATGTTATGATAAGACATTATGAGATAAACTCAATATCACATATCAATAGGGGAATGCTAATGTAAAACAAAATAATGAGGTATTATTATACATCTATCAGAATGGGTAAAATCCAGAAACACTAGTGACAGTGTCCAAGAAAAAAATCTTTCATTGTTAAGGAATGTTCATAATGGCATTGTAACAACAAACAACAAACAAAACCAAAACAAGGAGACAAACAAAACAGAAACCTTGAAAATAACCAAAATGTCTGTCAGCAGAATGGCTCAGTATAATGAAGTATATTCATATAATGTGATATTATAAAGCAGTTTAAACAAATGAACAACTGCCATAAAAAATAAGATAAATCATAGAAACAAAGTTGAATCAAAAAAGCAAGCCATAGGCTATTAATAGTGTTCAAAACAATTTTTATACAGCAAATGTGAACAACATATTTTTCAGAGATAGCTTCATATGTGGTAAAAAAATTTTTTGAAACCCAAGGGAAAATGAAATTAAAAACTGGCTAGTGGATTCTTTGGGGGCCTAGTGTAGAAGGAGGGGAGCCTGCAGGTGGGCTTCATTATTGTGTGGCCGTGTTCTAGTACTTGAGTTAGGTGGTGGTTTCATTTTTTTAAAAAATTATATTTCAGACTTCACTTATACATTTTATATATTTTTGTATGTAACAAATATAGCATAACTTAAACATTTTATAATTAGGTCTACACATAATTCAAGTTTAAGAAACAGTTGGAGAGAATGACTATGATTTTCATCTTTAAAAAAAGTTCAAAGTCAGTGTTAACAAGTCTCCCTCATGCTATTAAAAAATCTTCAAGAAAGTACTCTCAGAAGGCTAAACTTTAACAAATATAACTTTTTATTAGATAATTTTGGTACTTGCAAAATGAATGAGTTATCTTCTGAAAACGTTAAAAGTCATTTTCTAAAAATTATAGCTTTCGCTTTGGAAACACTGAGTTACTTCTAATGGTACTATAAGTAGCAGGACCAGGCTCTGTTAAGGTAATTACTGTTGTATGACAATGAATCATGTTGCTTGCACATGAAGAAATGCTTATTGTTTTATTCTTTATGCACTCAGCTCATTTGAAAGTGATCTCAAATCCTCTGAGTCCAGGGGGCCAGGGCACGCCCCTTTAATCTCAGTAAACATTGTTAGACCCACGTGACAATGTTCCCACAGGTCCTGACAGTTGTACTGATAAGAACTAGCTCTTTAATAAAATCAATAACTGGGGTTATATTTTGAATTCAAAGAGCATAATTCAAGCTTGATACTAGCCCATGGCATCAAAGACAGTAATGATGAGCAAAACTGAACAATCTACCTCCTTAGCAGGTTCTCCCTTGAGGTACTACTAATGGGAGAATACCCACAGCTATTCGTTTAAAAAGCCCAGATTTACAATTCATTAAAAAGGACATTGATGTAGACTTTACTTGGAATGTCCAATGTGTTATTGGTTAAAATATAGGGGCAGTAGAGGTTTACTTTTTTTTTTTTTAAAAAAAGGATAAATTATATCATGTGTCAGCAAATAACAATATTAGAGAATAGATTCATGTTCTTGAAAAAGTCTGGAAGCAGGAAACACTTTCTGGGTATTTAGTTTTTCTAGAGGTTTTCATACAACCTGAGGAAAATTTTGAAACTAGTCAGAAAGAAATCTTATAGAAAGTTTAACTAAAAAGACCACAATATGAAGCTTCCTCATGCTTTGAAATGTGCATTTATTCTTCTGAAACCCCTACATCCTTGTCTTGGATAGGGTTTCCGCTGCTGTTTTCTTGCAATTACTTGACTCCTGTAGATTAGGTAGTGACCTCAACTTTTTCACTGAAGAGAGACAAAGGATTCAGAAAGATGCCCTAAAAGATCTTCACAGATCCTTTGGCCTGTGATTCCACAAGGGCTAAATCTGGGGGATGGCAGGAGGAAGGAGGAAGTTGTCTTTCGACACTCGCTTTCTTCTTCCCCACAAAATTTTTCCTGAACAAATCTGATCAATCTTCCTCTAACTCATAACTTCAAATGCTTTTCTTGGTTTCTTTTCTTGGTCCTGACACATTAAGCAAGTTATTTAAACCATTATGCGTATGACGATGATTATAATAGTGCATATTTCAAAGAGGTGTTGTGAAGGTTTGACCAGAAATAGAAACGCCTTCAAAATCCCAAAGGATTCTGGGTACCACTGGGTAACCGTCCAGGGCATGGCTACTTGTCAGAACCTCACACTGGGCCTTGGAGGAGTTCTTCACTTCGCTTTCTTCCCAGATCAAGAGGTCAAGTACTGTGAGATAAAAAGGGTTTAAATTGATTGATTAGTGTTCTGAGAAGCATAAGTATTGGAAAGAGAGAAATGTTTTGAATTGAGATACTGAAGTTAAAGCTCCTCTTGGGATTCTCACTAATTCTATGAGCTTGGGCAGGTCACTCAATTGGCCTATTTGTGCTTCAGTTTCTTAAGTACAAAAAATAACCCTACTCTTTCTAGGAGGATCACTGGAAGTGAATAGACAGTTTTCAGGAAAACAAAACAAAACAAAACACCTAAAAGATGAGTAACCATGTGAGACAATAACCAACTGCATCAATAAGTAGGAAAATGCACATTAAAACAATAAGGTATGCCTCAGATAAACAAGGATTTTAAAGTATGACAATATTAAATATTGATCAAAATATTGAGAGATAGAAATTTATAATTACTATTAGAGAAAGTTTTATTGATGAAATTCCTATGGGGATAGATTTGTTTCTAGTATTGAGCAAATCTGAAAATTCATTTTACAATCTAATAATTCTACTATATGTGTACTATGAAAATATGTTTTAAATATGAGAACAAGAAAACATGTACAAAGATATTTATTTAAGCACTTCTCATAATAACAAAAAAGTAAAACCTAGAATATATGTCAAAGAGGATAGAAAATTAAATATTCATATAACTGAATAGTACATAGCAGCTAGAAGGAATAAATGAGATTATATATATATATTATACCTTTAAAATAATACATTAATGCATTTTGATGTGAATAAATTTTAAAAACCTAATGTTATTGTCCAGTTATATGCATCCATTATTACTTATATAAATTAGGAATACTCTTTTACATAAAATAATATTATATATTTTATATATTATATATACACACACAGACATAGTTACTGTGTGTATGTTTTTGTACATATATGTATATGTGTTTGTGTGTGTATATGTATGTGTGTATATATACATATATATATGTATGTGTGTTTGTATATATATATATATGTATGTATATATACACCCCCAAATAGACTGCTAAGATACATACAAATGAAGTGATAATGGTAACGGTTGCCTATGGGGAGAAGGAGGGAAATGAGATTGGAAATGGAAGTAAAGGAGATTTCAAGCACATTGCCATGTTTTATTCCTTTGATAAGAAGGAAAAACAAATATGAGCAAATGTTAGCAGTTCTTAATTCAGTACATGGCTATATTTTTAATTAAAAAATAAAAAGATTATCATTATTCTCAACTCATACTTAGTAGTCATCATTACTATGACTCCAAACAGATTTAGGATATTAAAAATAATGCAGGTGAACCCAGGGCTTACATAATTAATCTGTAACAGCAATTTGAATTTAATTTCCTAGGCTTCCTATTGTCCAGTAATCAGTCAGGAAGGTGATATAAGAAGAAAGGCATAGGCAAAAGTGGGAGCACTGGTGGTGTCCCACATGTCAACAAAGAAGATGGGACAAACCTTCCCCCATGCATCTTTTATAGACTCAAACTGATTATTTTGTTTATTTCTGATGTCTTTCCCCCTTCTTTTTCTTTCAAGACCACTTCATGTTCAGGTGTTCATGTTAAGCTGATCCCATCTGTATGTAAGTGTTGAAATTGAGAGGGATGGCCCAGGCTTGGCCTTGGCATCCCACACATCCCTGCATGAAGAGTGGGAGGCACCACCGCGCACTCTGCCCATCCCAGTTAAACTGACCTCATATTTATTTTCTTATCATGCTGTGTGATCTCTGCTTTGCAAGGTTGTCATACCTTCTACAAATAATATCAGAAGTGTTTGAATAGTGTAGCACTGAAGTTTGTCATTAAATGAAAGAAATATTGAGACTAAGCACACACACACGCACACAAACACACACAAAAACCCAGCCCTTTCAGTAGGTCACTCATCACCCTTATTAGGCTGTATGGTTTTCCAAAATGAGTTTTCAACCAAGCAGTCTTTTAACACATCAATTATTAAATGAATCAAGGAAAGGGCATTACAAGAGGAAGATAAGAAGTTTTGAGATATTTCAAGCTCTTTAACTTTTTATTCTCAGTTAGTAACGATAGGAATAAAGGAACTGAAGAAATTTGGGGGAAAAGACAAACTAAAATCATTGTGACAACTATAACGACACAGGCTTCTAGAATCCACAGAAATCACTGAGGTAACTATGCAAATTAACCACGGCCCAAGGCAATATGAGAAACAAATTATCACAGACTTAAAAGAAAGCAGATGTGAAATGAAAAAGGATCAGAATGGGTATCTAAAATTTTAGTAATAATTTCTGTATCAAGCTTTCCTTCTTTGAGTTACTCCTGGATCAAGTCTTGGGATACATTGTGATTTAGTTCAGCATTTTTTCCCCTTGTTTGTTGGGGTACATACAAGACATGAATCTGATATGAAAAAACATTGCAGGTTTTCACAGTTGCCCCACCCATTGGTATTGATGACTTGGATTTTACTGAATGCATCCTGCATGCTAGCAGATACTACTCATTGCTCTTAAGAATGAACACTGGAATGTGTGTAATGATATTATAGCATAACTTTGACTTTGTTTTATTTATTTTTAAAATAAATTATTATCCAAAGCTGGTATTTTAGAATTTTTATCACATTATTGGTAGCAGATTCACAACTAATCTTGATAAACCAGTTTTCAGCAATAAGAGATTAGTGAAGCTTGATTTAGATTTCTGGTTGCCAAATTCAGGTTTTGAGGCAATTAAAGAAAATTTTTAAAAAGTAAAACAATGACTTCACAGACATTTGTTCTAAATTACATCCTAAAAAGAAAATATTGCTGCTAAAATGACAGTCAGTATTTTAACATACAATATTTTACAACATGAAGAGCTAAGATAGTTTGATGAGAAACTTTAAGCTTCTAAATTCATAGTTGAGAAAAATTTTTGAGAAGGCACAGAAAGAACTTAAATTAGTATACAATAAGAAAAAACTTTAACTTTACTAACCATACAAAAAGTACATAATAAAATAACAAGGAATTACTACTTTAAGGCTTGGAATTAATAATTTTGAAAAGTTAAAAGATAATTCTCTGCATTTAGGAAGGTGCCACAAAATTTTCATAGATTACTTGAAATTTTGAATTAGCAATTTGGCAAATAAATATCTGGAGCCTCAAAATTTTTCCTAACTTTAGGCTCAGTAGTTAGCTTGCATAGAGATATATTCATGTAGATGTTTATCATATATAACTTACTATAGTAAAAATTGGGAATTTATTATAAATAAAAGTTGGTAATAATTTTGATTTTTTCAACGATATTTTTGGTTCACTTATAGCCTATTAGTAACCATTAAAATATGTATAAAAACTAGGTAATTAAATAAAAATCATAATAAAATAATAAGTCCAAAAATTAGAACCACATTTAGATATACAAAATTGCAACAATTAAATCAAAAGAAATGAGGAAACACCAAAACTTAGGCAGAGAAATAACAATAGAAGGAAACAGCAGAAAAATAAAAATTAACTCACACTGTTGAGGTAAAAACTGCCCTTCCTTTGTCAGATGTGGGTAATGGGCACAGGTCAAGATCAAGCCAGGTGCCAAGTTAACAGGAAACGACATTTCTCCCAAGGCCATGCTGCAGCTATAAAGTTCAAGATGGTTCCTTTCTTTGTGGGGCTCTTACTCTCTTACTCACTGGAAAATCTTGTTTTCTAATATTAGACTGTCAAAAGTTTTGCTCTTTGAAATTGTTAAGATTAGAAATAAACACCCTACTCTTCTCACAGGGAGGATGTCGATCTTTTGCACAAAGAAACAGCCTTGATTTCCAACCCATGTGCAAAGCTTCAGATAAGGGATTTCTGGATGCCTCATTTCATGTTGGTCTTAACTTTGTGGTTTCCAAGGAGAAAGGACTCTGGGTCCACTTTGTAGTCCTGACTTCACGTTGGCTCTTTCATCCACAGCTCTGCTTTGCTCTGAGCCTATCAAAGCAATGCTTCTCTTAAATCCTATAACCCTATTTCTTTTTTTCTTTGGGGAGACACCCCATGGTTCCTCTGGTTTGTGGTCTCCCTTATTGCAAAAAGTAAATAAATCTAATTTTCCAGACTACAGATTTCCCTGCTAGTGGCCTTTGGCTGACTGGGCTAGGACACATTGAAATGGTAATGGGAAGTCATCATGTGATAGGATTTGTCCTATGTATATTGTACTTTTCAAAATATTTTTCAATGAAAAACTATTTCTTTCATAAAGTAAAAAAGTTAGGCACTATAATTTTTCATTAAAATTAATCATATAAGTCTCACATTCCACAAAAACATTATAATACTAACCATAATTATATCTGGATGTTAAAATTATGGGTGACTAATTTTTCTTTCTTTGAGTTTTTCTGCTTTTTTTCTCCCTGAAATCATTATAATAAAACATGTTACTTTTTAAATTAGAAATGTCAGTAGTTACTATTTAAACATCTTTGACAAAATTCTGCTTATCAACAAAATGAAAGCTATGATACTGCAGCATGAGAGACAAATAATAAATTCAGGGCCTGGATAGAAAAAGAAAAAAAAATTGATGCCTCTTCCCAACAGATAGTGGCATCTCTATCAGCCCTGATAAGCAAGTTGGACCTCTGTCCTCATTTCCCTTTGGGCTCCAGTGATCCAGAAGCCATGGTTCTGTTTGTGCCTTTCGGAAGCACAGTTTATTTTAGGGTCTTAGCAAGAAAAGGCTGGAAGCCTTTGATTTAGGAATAATAAAATATGATTTGCTCTTCAACTCTCTTCAGTGTTCTAATTTAATAACATTCCCAGTTTGATAACTAAGGCCTAAGAGAGGTCATTCTAGTGCTTTGAATTCAAACCAGAAATGAACATTTCAGAAGCTTTATTGTCTCACTCATTGTGTGGCTTTATTCAAGCTCATCTTATGGCACTGTGTAGTGTTTCTGAGGCTCATTTGACATCCTCAGTTAAAATGAAATGCTATGGAGAGGATAAAGGAGGAAAAAGAAAAAACTTTAAAAGTTGTAGTAAGATATATAGAGCATAAAAATTTTCATTTTAATTATTTTAAGTGTATGATTTAGTGGCATTAATTACATTCACGGTGTTATGCAACTGTCGTGACTATATATTTCCAAAACCTTTTAGCATCCCAAATAGAAAACCTATACCCAGTAAACAATAACTCCCTATTAGCTTTCTCCTTAGTAACCTCTAATCTACTGTCTCTGTGAAATTGCCTATTCTAGATATTTGCTATAAGAACAGTATTTTTCTTTAATGTCTGGCTTCTTTCTTTCTTTTTGAACTTGAAAAATTATTCCATTCTTAAAATAATTTAAAAAACTTATTAACATAACATTAACAAAATTCAATAAGTTTCAAATGTACAAATTTAACAGTAAGTCATATATATTGCATTGTGTATTTACCACCTATAGTTAGATTTCTTTCTGTCACCCCATAATTAATTCCTTTTACACATCCTACCTCCTTTCTTCCCCTCTTCCCTCTGGTAACAAGTCCATTGTCCATGTCCATGAGTCTCTGTTTGTTTATATCCCACATATTAGTGATATCACATGGTTTTCTACTTTTTCTGTTTTGCTTATTTCACTTAGCATGATTATCTCAATACCCATCCATGTTGTCACAAATGGCAGTATTTCATCTCTTCTTATAGCTGAGTAATATTTCATTGTATTTAAGTACCACATTTCACTTAACATTGTTTTCAAGTTTCATTTATGTTGTAGCACACATCACCGCTTCATTCCTTTTCATTGCTGAATAATATTCCATTGTACGGATATACTTAATTTTGTTTATTCATTCATTTGTTGGTAGACACTTGGGGTTGTTCTCACCTTTTGGTTATTGTAAAAAATGCTCTTATGAACACTGGCATACAAGGATCTAGTTGAGTCTATGTTATTAATTCTTTTGGGTATATTCTTAAGAGTACTATTACAAGGTCATATAGTAATTCTACATTTAACTTTTTGAGGAATTGTTTTTCACAGTGACTAAACCCATCAACTATTTATGTGTTCCAATTTAGGGATAGAGGTAAATTTGGAACCTGATTTTTAATCTCAGTTCTTCTAAGGATTTGGTTTATTGTTTAACAAGTCTAACACAGTGTAGCATATCTTATTCTTTAATGCAATTTTTTCTTTTTCTTCTTTTAAATTACAAATGTTAACTGTCTCTGAGGACAAATAGGAGGTTAATTAATCATTTACCTTGGTATCTATGCTTATAGAGTACCCTTGAATAATTACTCCGCTATTTTAATAGCTAAAATCTTTTGGCTGGATTGCAAGATAGATCTTCCTCATGCCCAATTCCAAATTTATAAAGATGATTACAAGAATATAATATATATAATATTTTAAATAATTATATATTATCAGTTTATTGTAATTTATATTTTATAATAATATATTAAATATATTACATATTATATAATTATATTATATGAAATATACATTTATTATATACCATTATAAGAAAAACAGCCTAGAAATAAAGGTGACTTTTGTACTACATGTAATGAGGTACTGTTATACCAATCTTTTCAAAAAATAACCTAGAAAAGAAACTCCCCACTTTTATAATATTACATATTATATATAATATATAATATCATATATTATTTTAAGGAGAGATTTATGCTTGAAGATTAGTTAACTTTGATTTCAAATGTGTGCATAGGTCATACCCACTTTCCTAACAAGCATGCTCATCCTTTAGCTTTCTGTTTTGCTCCTAATTGTTCTTGGCATTTGGCAGTGGAGTGTCTCAAGTGTTAAAATTAGTAAACTCATCTGTCATACAGTGTAATTGCTAGCAACATGTCTAAAAAGTATGCCATATCTAAGCACTGAAGATACCTGCTCTTTATTTTCTTAGTTTTGCTATCTGGTCATCCTGGTTTTGTGAACTTCTGGGGAATACTGGTAAAGCCACCTGTTTCTTATGCACTGGCCTCCCTGGAGAATTGTCACATTTGAATGTGGAATTGCCTGGAAAAATCAATATCCACATTCTCTCACACTGTCATTACAAAAGCAAGCACCAGTAATCTTCCATTTTCCCCTCCACATTTGCCCTCCTCCCATTCTCTCTGCCCTGAGACCTACATATGCTACATCTACAGGTCCCCAAGTCCTCTGGCTTCTGGTTCGGTTAGGTCAATGTGAAGCCATCTAGGAAATCAGAGGATGAAGAGTGAAGGCACAGATTTATTTCTCTGGCTCTCTCACTGAGCAGATGCCTTAGGCTGTGACTGTCATCGAAAGGTCACTCTCAAGTGACCTTTCTAGTCAGTTTTCTTTTCTGGTTTCTCTCTCTCTCTCTCTCTCTCTCTCTCTCTCCTAATAGACTGAGGTTACTGCACAATTCCTTGTTGTTCTCCTTTTATAATGAGTTTCTTTGTAAATAAACTCTTCCTCAATTAGTTTAATGTGACTGTCCACCTGTTTGCTGTTGGGACACTGAATGATACAGGCAAGAAAAGGATTTTGGTACTGCTGCTCTTTTAGATGAAACTCACCCTGGCTAAATTAGCAATTTTCTGTCTCGGGTTGTGACAGTTATGGGTGACACTATTTATATCAATAGGTGTCATGAAATTCTCAAAATGGTTTCAGCTGTAATTTAAACTTGACATTTAGTCTTTGTAACAGGTGAGAGTGAAGGAGTGTGATTGTAAGAATCATTGGGTTAGTCAGTCCTGAGTTGATAATTGGCCATTAAGAGGTCTCTTCCAGGAAGATGGGCATGAGGCCAAGGAGTGTCAAACACACAGACCCAAAGATGGCAATAGGAATATTGTGAACTACAGAATGGATGCTTTGCCTAAAGGCATTTAAATTCAAATTAATAAAAAAACACTCCAAAACTAAGCTGCAATGTTTTGAGGTGCAAGCACAACTGCAATGAAAAGTGATGACATGTTTTCCAATAATTCTAAGTCAAGCAAGTGATTATCAGAAGTGGGAGAGGGAGGGTGTGGTCATCAGGAAGGGACACAAAGCTCCTTCTACAGTTGCTGTATTAGTTTGCTAGGACTAGGGTTGCCATAGCAAAATACCATAGACTGGGAGGTTCAATAATAGAAATTTGTTTTCTCATAGTTCTGAAGGCTAGAAGTCCAAGATCAAGATGTCACCAAGTTTGATTGCTTCTGAGGCCTCTCACTGTGTCCTCACATGGTCTTTCCTCTGTGCATACACATGTCTGGTATCACCCTCTGTGAAATCACATTTTATCTTTTTGTGAGGGTACCAGTCATGTTGGATTAGGGATCACCCTAATGACATCATTTAACCTTAATCACCCGTTTAAAGGCCCTGTCTCCAGATGCAGTCACATTCTGAGGTACTGGTGGTTAGGACTTCAATATAAGAATTTGGGGGCAGGGAAATATTTCGGCTTATGTGCTGATGTTCTACTACTTGACCTGGAAAATGGTTTCACAGGCATTTAATTTATAATGATTTATTAGACTATATGTTTATGTATTAAGTTTTATACAATTTTTATTTCATATTTCACTACTTTTTAAAGGTTAAATCTGCATTTTGTGCTGGCCTAAAAAACAGTTCTGGGCCACCCTTTTAAACTCTTTGTGTAATAACATTCATTTCTAAGAAGACTGTCAAAAGTAAAGAATATATAAGACAGGACAATTCATCTTAGTGATGTTTTTTTCTCCTATACTATTGCAGTACAGAATATTTTAAGATACTTATTTAGAATACCTCATGCATAAATACTTAACCTGATTTTATTTTTGGCTTTTTCTGAATATTAAAAATCTCTCTCTCTTTTTCTCTGAGTGTGTGTGCCTGTGCATGTGTGTGCATGTGTGTGTGTGTGTGTGTAATACAAACACTGGTGTCTGTATAATCCCCACTCACCCAAACCAGCAGGTATGAGGAAGCCTGCCCTCCTGTGAATTTATGCTTTGACTCTGTCCATTGGATTGTGGATGACCTTGTGAAACTGATGACCCTGGTAATAAAGCTGCCCTGTTAAAAAAAAGCAGCAGCATATTCCAAAAGGAGGAGCATATTCTAAAAGGAGTAGCATATTACAATTCAGAAGGGGGAGAGGTGTTTGTTTTTTCATGCTCACTGAGAAAAAAAAGAAAAAAGAAAGCAGAAGCTTATCATGGTATGTTCATTTCTACATGCTGCAACTGAGATAACCTAAAACATAACTGGGTTTTGCATTACCTATTCTCAGTAGAAAGGATAAAAAACTAGGCGCTGTAGTATTATTTGAAGCTACCAAAAAGCCTTTCTCTTTCCTCAGGGGAGCTTACTTGTCAGTCTGCTCCATATAAAAGATTCCCAATATTCCAGTTACTTGTTTATTCATTCTCCAGCAATGTTCCAGGTAATGGATGGAATGCAAAGATGAAACCAATGCAGTTCCTATCCTGTGGAGCTCCCTGGCTAGTGAGAGAATCAGGTAGTAAACTGGTAATTATACCATAACATGGTGAAGCAATAATACAGATCTATATAGGGGAATATAAAAACAGGGGCGGGTACCCAAGGTAGTTTGGAGTTTCAGGGAATTCTTCCAAGAAGTTATTCTGAGTTTAAACATAAAGGAAGATTAGAAGTTAATCAAGTTGCAAGTCAGGTGATAATATCCCAAGGAGAAAGAACTACGTGAGGAAGTCACAGGGCCATTGGCCATCTCAGGTTGCAAAACTATGCTCATCTTCACGTTCCAAAGGCAAAAATGAAAAACGTAATTGAAGAGGTATGGGGAAAAAAAGCGTGTATTTTATGTTAAGGGGAATGATTTCAAATTCCTTTTAGATGCATTAAATTGGCTGCTGTATGAAAGTCAGACTTGAAGGAGAAAGCACAGAGGCTGAAAGCATCATTTAGGAGAAATGATGGGAGCCTGACTAAGGGAGTAGCAATAAGGACAAATAGGAAAAAAACAGATTTGTAGAATTTACAGGGTTTATGAGTGATTAAATATAAAGGTGATAGAAGAACCAGAGATAAGTCAAGTCTCCAATTTTAGCTTTGATAACTTAATAAACAAAAGAGGGACTAAGAGATAAAGGATGCAGGAAGGTTTGGGGACAAGGCTGATCATTTAGTCTGGGACTAGATGAGTTTGTAGCAAGAGTGTGACACTTGTAAATAGATGTGTATCTAGAAGTTCAAAAGAAAAATCTTCACTACAGGTAAATGTTCTGAAGTGGTTAGCACACTGGTACTATTTGGAATCATGGGAGTGGATGAGGTCATCCTCTTAAAATTGCTAGGTAGAATAAAAACAGTCAACAAGAATGAAATCCTAAGAATGCACAATTTGAAAGGTAGGCAGAGGAAGATAAGCCCAAAGAGGGAATGGAAGAAACCAAATATGAGAGATAGAAAAGAACCAAGGAAGGTCAAATGTAATGAAAGCCAAAAAAGTAGAGAGTTTTAAAAGAGAGTAAGCAATCAATAATGCCAAAATAGTATGCCTATTCAATACAAAATAACTGGGACATGTCCACTGGATTTAATAATTAGAGATCATTTATTAACATAATTAAAGTAGTTCCAGCAAACTGGTAGGGGAAGAAGCCAGAATACCATAAATTGTATAGTGAATGGGAAATCAAACAAACTAAGCTACAGTTTGTACTACTCTTTTGAGACATTATTGTAAGAAGGAGAAAGTGAGGACTGATGGTAACTTAAGCAGCACACTGGGTCAGAAGAGAATATTTTTATGATGGGCAATACTTGGCATGTTTATAGGCAGAGAGGAAGGAGCCAATAGACAGAGAGGGCCATGAAATGGCAGAAAGTGATGGAATTAAAAGCGGACATGAATCAATTTCCTAAGGTTGCTGTAACAAAGTACCACAAAGTGGATGGCTTGAAATAACAGAAATTTATTCTCTTACTGTTCTGGAGGCTGGAAGTCTGAAATCAAGGTGTCAGGAGGGTCATGCTCCCTCAGACTCTGATTCAAATCCTTCTCTACCTCTCTCTAGCTTCTGGTGGTGGCTGTCAATCTTTATTATTTGTTGACTGTGTGTGTCTTTACATGGCATTCTTCTCCATGTGTGTCTGTCTGTTTCCAGATTTCCTTTTTTTTCATAATGAGACCAGCCATATTGGATTAGGACTCACTCTAATGATCACATCTTAACTTAATTCCATCTGTAAAGACCTATTTCTGAATAAGTTTACATTCACAGGTGCCAGAGGTTAGGACATCAACGTGTGTGTGTGAGTGAGTGAGTGTGTGTGTGTGTGTGTGTGTGTGTGTGTAAGGGACACAATTCCACCCCTAACTGAGGGGTAGGTCTTGAGAAAAGGTATCTCATCCTCTGAGACTAGAGAAAAAGAAATAGGCTGAGGATGGATGAAGACAAGCTTAGACAAAGAAAACGGGAAGTTGAGACAGTTCATGTCTAGTGGCCTCAATTTTTGTATGCTAAGAGTAAGTTGGGGCAGAATTAAATAGGAGATTTAAAGAAAGTAGCAAAGATCTAAAAAAAACTTATTAGAGGGAATGGACAAGGTAAATAATCTAGGACAAGTGAAAAGATTGATGAATGGTGATGATAAGGGTTTACTTGAGGCAGGGAAATGAAGTGAGTGAAAATTCTATCCCTGTCCTTTCAAAAAGAGGAAAGAACATTTACATCAGATAAAAGAATTCAGCAAGATTAATGCAAGGGGGTGGAGAAAGCCATAATAGGAAGAGTCAACAGGGAGTAAGAAATGGGATGGTGAGGGGGTGAGCTTGCCTTTCTCTGCAAGTGGCTGCATATAACTTAATTCTAACACATATTGGAATAGACTATTCATTCTTTGAAAAATGTAGCCAAGACTTAGCAAAGACAAAAATTATTTTTTTTTCTGCTTTACAATTTGCCAAGAATTTTCACACTTAGTGTTTTATTTAAAAGCAAGAACATGTCATATATTAATCCTTGTAGAACTTAGTACATGAAGAGGCTCAAAATAAACTTGTTTCTTGTGGATTCAAATATTTTACTTGAGACAAAGAACATAATCAATTATGTCTAAGGGAATACATGGAACTCCAGAGAGAGAATGAAGCATAAAGCAGGTACATATTAACGGGATATGGAAGGATAGATTTGGTTGATAAGAGATGCAAGGAGTAGCAGAAAAGAGCTTAGAATCTGGAGTCACGTACACCTCTGTTGGATTTCTGATTTTGTGTGTCCATGTATGAGATTGATGGAGAATCTGTGATTCTATTTCTAAACCTCAAAAAAGATGACCAGGGTAGTAAACTATCCCCTTGGAAGCTGAATGTAAACTGAGCTGTGTCAGATTGACCAACATGGAGCCTTTTTAAAAAGTTGATTCTGAACGCTTTTAGACAGGGTTGTGTCTATTGTTTATAAAAGCAGGGAAAGGGAAAAATACTACGTTGCTATGAAATTACTAAAACTGACTGATGCAGGAGTGACCACATTGCTTTCCACCATCTGGAAGAAATGAAGGCCAAGAAGAGTTAAAGAAAATTACAGACAGTTACATTTCTTAACACTTCAGTTTGTAGCCTACAAAATCCCACTATGCTAGTTAACATGAATTATTACAACCAAGGAGATGGATCTTCTATATCCTCTCAGCCCCTTCAAAAGTTGTAATTGTGTGTGCACAACTGGTGCTTTGTTTTCCTTACTGTTATTGCTATAAACAAGTTTTTTTTCTTCCAAATAATCCCTTTGCCCTATAATGTCATTTGAACAGTGGCATTTGGTTTGATCACTGAGAGCGATTGAAACTTATGGCCAACATGAACATAACTTAAAGAAGGGGAAGGAAAAAAAATGAGATTGATTTTTAAAAATCTATTTCTAACTGTTAATAAAAGTGGGAAAACTTCTTTAGATACCCAAGAAAAAGTGATTCCTATTAAAGCTATCAAAGGCCATTAGTACGGCAAAACCTTTAGTCTCCAGGCTAAAAACTCACTTTAAGTTTTTCAGCACACTAAACCATAATAGGAGCATACCAAAAAACACTGAAATGTAGTAATAATTAAGAATTTCAAAGCCAGAATGACGTGTGTGGAATGGACTCTCCATTTATGAGCTGAATAAACTTGTATAAAGCCTCAGTTCATCATCTGTGGAATGGGAGCTGCCATCTGTATCCCAGAGTGGGACCGAAGCAGCCTACTTTTTCCCTTTTCCCTTGCTAGTGAGGCACATGGCAACAAGCTCAGGAAAAAGCTTTCCCTAATCTCAGTGGGTGAATCTTGATTAGTTGACTGGCAAATGAGCTGTTCCCTTTGACAGCATTTCTCAGTGCGTTCTGTGGAACATTAGTTCAGGTTGGTGTTCATTCTTATATAATGTTGGGAGATACCACATTTTCTTCTATCACCTTCTTGGAGACTCAAAACAAAATTTGATATTAATGCCTCAGATGAAGCCTTTACTAAGAAAGTGTTTCCCACATAATTGATCACAGAACTCTTGTTTTTGCATTCTACTTATTCTCAACCATAAAAGTAGTCTTTCAACCCAAAGCAATCTATTTATAAATTCAATGCAATTCTTATCAAAATACCAATGGCATTTTTCAGAGAGCTAGAACAAATAATGCTAAAATTTATATGGAGCCATAAAAATCCCTGAATAGTCATGGCAATCTTGAGAAAGAAGAACAAAGTTGGAGATATTACACTACCTGATAACAAACCATACTACAAGTCTACAGTAATCAAAACAACATGGTACTGGCATAAAAACAGATACATTGATTAGTGGAACAGAATAGAGAGCTCAGAAATAAATCTACACCTATATGCTCACTTAATATATGATGAAAGAGATAAGACTATACAATGGGATAGACAGTCTCTTCAATAAACGGCATTGGGAAAATTGGGTGGATACACATAAAAAAATGAAGCTGGATCATTTTCTTATACTGTATATAAGAAAAGACTCAAAATGGATTAAGTATTTAAATGTAATACTTGAAACCATAAAACTTTTTGAAGAAAACAAAGGCAGTAAACTCTCTGATATTACTAACAGGAATTTCTTTTCAGGTATATCTCTTTGGGCAAGGAGAACAAAAGAAAAAATAAACAAATGGGACTACATCTAACTAAAAAGTTTTTGTAAAGTAAAGGAAACCATCAACAAACCAAAAAGACAACTGAGAGAAGATATTTGCTAATGATACATCTGATAAGGGGTTAATATCCAAAATTTATAAATAACTTATACAACTCAACAATAACAACAAAATAAACAATTCAATTAAAAAATGGGCAGAAGACCTGAACAAATACTTCTCCAAAGAGGAAATACAGATGGCTAACAGACATTTGAAAAGATGCTCATGGTTGCTAATCATTAGAGAAAGGAAATTAAAACCACAGTGAGATATCACCTCACATCTGTCAGAATGGCTATCATCAATAAATCAAAAAACAGCAAGTGCTGGCGAAGATGTGGAGAAAAGAGAACCCTCATACATTGTTGGTGGGATCGCAAATTGGTACAGCTGCTATGAAAAACAATTTGGAGGTTCCTCAAAAAAGTTAAAAATGAATATACCTTTTGACCCAGCAATTGCACTTTTGGGTATTTATCCAAAGAAAATCAAAACGATAATTTGTAAAGATCTATGTACTCCAATATTCATAGCAGCACAATTTACAATAGTCAAGATATGGAAGCAACCTAAATGCTCACCAACACATAATTAGATAAAGAAATTATGGTTCATACATACAATGGAATATTACTCAACCATTAAAAAAATGAAATCCTACCATTTGCAATGACATGAATGGACCTAGAGGTTATTATGCTGAGTGAAATAAGTCAGATGGAGAAAGATAAATACCATATGATTTCACCTATGTGCAGTATCTAAGGAACAAAAACAACAAACTAATCAAAAACAAACTCACAAATATAGTGGACAATTTGGTGACAGACAGAAGGGAGAGGGGTTGGGAGGCTGGGAGAATGGGGTGAAGAGTTAAAGAAGTACAAATTAGTAGTTGATAGTTGGGCACGGGGAGCATGACAGAAGAAATGCCATTAGCATTAATATGATAGCTAGGTGGAGGGCCAGGGGAGAGAGGGAGCAATTTGGGAGATTATTTTATGAACATTATAGATGTCTAATCAATGTACTGTATACTTGAAACTAGTTTAAATAAATAAATTTATATTAAAAAGTAGTCTTTCAAGAAACACACTTTGGGAAATGTTACATGAGTATTTATTTATTGTTTTCCAATGATTTATATTGAACTTTCCAATGATTTATGTTGTAATTATCACTAAAAAAAAAAAACAACTGAAAGACTGTTTTATAGTCTATTTTCATCTAAATTATTTACATCTAAATTATGCTCTCTTAGGCAATATCAAAATTATTTTTAATATTGGAAATTATTTGGTGGAATCCTATGCCAAAGGAAATTGGCTGAGTTTTAAACATTGAGAATGAACTACACAAAGTAAATATTCAATAGTTACTGTACACAGACACAGGACACTTTCTGAAGTGCTTATATGACTTTAAAATGTAATAATTTTGTGTAAACATAAGCAATTCCTGACATTTTTCTAGGATAGAATTAAACATAACTGCAACGTTATATTATTCATCTGTCAATGTGATTTCTCAACCCATTAAAAAGATACAATATACCATTTTGGCATCACAAACATACAAATAAATACCATACATGTATGTAAGTTTATTTTATATTTAATTCTAATAATGAAATCCTGCAATTATCACTAAAAAATAAACAAACAATGCATGACCTGGAATCCTCATTCTCTTGACAGGTGTTATAGCAATATGGTGCCAAAGCAATTAGAGAGTTTCTTCTTGAGATGACCTGGAACATCATATTGGGCCACTAAATGCAGGCGAGAAGCTAGATACAAATCTGCGTCCCTGAAGGGGTCAGTCACCTTGTAGGAATAAGACATATGTCTGTCTCACAGGTACACGGTTTTTTTCAACAATGCTGACATGTCCATGCCTCATATACTTTAGATTAATTTACCTTTCTAGCTATTTCAAGTCTTACTGACACCTCAACTAACAGATGCTGATGTTTAAAACATGTTATCCAGATAAAGAAAAATGGATGGTAGAGGGGGTTGCACAATGGCCACTGAAAGAGGTCAAGTCCTTAGCCTTCAAACTTGTAAATGACACCTTATTTGAAGAAAGGGTCTTGGCATACATAAATACATAATTAAATTTGCAGGTGTAATTAAATCAAGGTTTTAAAATAAGGAGAATATCCTGCATTATCCAGTGGGGTCCTAGCTGCCTTGATAAGTGTCCTTGTAAGATAGAGGCAAAGAGGAGAGAGGAGAAGGGCACAAAGAGAACAGAGAAGGGCATGAGAAGACAGGAGAAGCTACTAGAAGCTGGAAGATGCAAGAAATGGAATTTTCGCTAGTGTCTCTGGTGGGAGTATGGCTCTATTGAGGAACACCTTGATTTTGGACCTCTGGTCTTTAGAACTGTGAAAGAATAAAATTGTGTTAAGTCACCAAAACGGAGGTAATTTGTTATAGCTACCACAGGACAATAATAAAGATGGGAAGGCTAAAAGCATTAAAAACATGTGCTGCTAGGATTATCCATGATGTACAGCCTCTTTCCTTTCCTCTCTTCTTGATTATCCTTTCACAACTCTCTTCCTCCTACCCTTTGTCTCTCTCATCTTCTCTTCTTGCATTCTTTTTTATCATCTTGCTTCCTGTCTTTCTTACACACACATGCACACACACACAAATTTGACAATAAACATATGGTAAAAACAAAATAATAAGCTTTTTTAAACCCCAGAAAAATGTCTTATAGTGTTGAATGCTTCTGGGAATAATTCAATTAGAAGTTTAAATTGTTGAATAATCTGGATGGCCTGCTGAGAAAGTTAAATTTGAACAGAGGTCTGAATAGTAAAAAAAAGTGCAACAATAAGAGGATTAAGAGAGAGAAAGCACAGCATGGTAACTATAGTTGAAAATACTGTATTGCATATTTGCACATTACCAAGAGAGTAGATCTTAAAAGTTCTCATCAGTGGTGGGAGGAGGCAGATCTGAGCTGATCTGAGTTGATGAGCTCTGAGAGCAGCCCCTCTCTTCTCTTTGTATTGACCTCTCCGGGTCACTCATCCTAAGGTCCTGGAAACTTCAATAAGTTATTATAGAATCTGTGCTCTTACCTGTGGGATAAGGAGTTAAGGGGAAGGGACCAGTCTTTTTTGGTTACAGCCAGAGTATAAACACACTGGACCTATTCTTGGGAGAACATTCACTGGGGAAATCTTACCCACCCCAAGATCCAGCAAAAGATCAAAGGCACAAAAGAAGTGCAGATCTTGTTGTACACCACAAATCATTAACAGACAAGTGCAACAATCATGCAGGTACAGCTTGGGCCAGTCTCCTATAAGTCGCATGAAGCCTATACTGGAACTTACACGATTCTCTCGGGACTGCCTGTAGAGGCATGAATCCAGGTCCGTGGGGCCTGAAGCATAGGTAATTTGGGAATCTCTCTTTAAGAAAATAAATGCAAAATTACAAATTCAAAAATTAATGCAAAAGTTAATACTTAAAAGAATTTTGGAATTCCCTTTAGAAAAGAAACTACCACAAAATGCAAAACTTTAAAGCTGATAAACACAGATATAACATCAAGAAAAATAATATATCTTCATTATCTGTCCAACAGACTTATATATGTATTTTTCTGCATTTTCTTCGCTGCATTTTCTTTCATCACCTCTCTAAGACAATGATTTTGTAATATCTTTTTAGTAGAGAAAATAGAAAAATATTTAAATCTAGCATGATAGGTAAGTGAAATTCTTTTTTTTTTTTTATTATTGATATTTATAAGAATTTCCACAGACTAGTTTCTGGTTCCAAATATCTCAAACTTTATTGTTTCTCCACTCTCTACATCTTTCTGGGCTGAGTGTCACAGGTCACACTCCAAAGGGAATTACAACCTCTGGCCCAGAATCTTCATGGCTCCATTGCCAGTGAGTCCACACAGTGGGAAGAAGGAATATGCCCAGGACAACTAGTAATAATGTAGCTGTAACCAGAAGAGATGGTGAACCATGTAGACATGTTCTAAGCCAAATTTAATTCCATGTCAATTTCCCATTAGCTCAGTCCTCCAATGCCATGTGACAAAAGGGGATTGATGGAGGGGATGTCAGAGTAGAAAGAGATAGTAGTCAGAGCAATTGCAGTTAAAATAGCTTAATTTTGTAAATGTTACAAAAAATATGACCAATTAAACACATTGCTAAGGCCTCCCCCAGGACCTTGGAAAGGGCTGTTGGAAGTGAGAGGGGCTGTCGTTTAAGCATTATTAACTTCCCAATGAATCCACTTCTGCACCCACACAATCTCATTTCTTCTAATGCAAAGAAGAAATACTTCACTGACTAAGCCTCTAAGGTGTGATCTAAGACTGACTCTTCTATACAGACTTCTACTTACAGTTGATAGTGACAGAAGGATTGCTGATTTTTATCTGAAGCTATCATTTCCCCTCATTCACAGTAGATTCTAAAGGAGTGTAACTTTTAACTGATATTTTCATCTGCTTTACACGTTGAAAAGGTGATAAAGGTAGTGTGCCTGCCCCAAACTGTGTTCTTGGACCTGAAAACCACTCTCGAGTGAAGCAGACAGTAGTACTACTGTGGGCATTTCAAAACAGCAGCATTTGCACCACGTGCTTCACACACTAATGAAATATCTGTCATCACACTATATTCATCGAAAGGTTTCAGAACGCTTGGAGCATGGATTATGAAATGATGTGTAGGCTGAAAAAATATGGCATTTTAAAGGACATTTTACGTTTCTGAGAATACCACACCCTACTGATGAAAAGTAAAGGAAGAAAGCTTTATGCAAGTCTAAGATGCAGCTGCAGGGTTTCAGCAATCTATTTTTTTGTTTTGCTCGTCATGTTGCTCTTTTTTTCTTCTTGCTCTCTGAGAGCATGCATGAAATGACAATATGAAAAATGAATTATTTTATCCTTGAATCTGACAAGAAACCAAAGTCATAACGTTACTCACTTAGTCATGCAAAATTCACAAGAAATTTTAACAACTTTCAAAAATATTGAAAAGAAACAAGAAAACTTAATTTAAATTTGCACATAATACACGCTCAAGAAATATTTGTTGATTTAGATTCTAAAAACAGAACTGATTTTGAGGAATGTAATTTTGCAGCATTTTTTGAAGTGAGTTTCATATATAAACAAAAAAGAAAACTTTTTTGCCATTTTGGAATTAACAGTATCTCAAAAAGTATCTTGATTCAGCATGATTTAATGTTGTACAAACTTACTTATTCTATCCTCACCATAAGTTTGAAATCTATTATGATTAAAATTTTAAGGATTGAACTTTTAAGATCATCAATCTGTAATTGACTCCAATTCACCAATTTGTTGTCATTGCATTTTTCAAACAAATATTGAATATATGATACCCCATATTAAAATATGAAATAAATAAAAAGCTATAAAGAACATTTTTAAAAATGTGTTCAAGAACTCTGAACAAGAAAACAAAATGATACTGTTAAATAGAACTTGGTTAGTAAAAGAAGTAAAAGAAAAACTGAAAAAACAAGACTTTTTTTTTCTAGAATAGGGGATTATCTTTGTAATAGTTGCTATTTTCCTTTTGGTTACAGAGTATTTCTTGTGCCTTTATTTTTTTTCAGTCAATGGCACTTGTGTACTTACATACACTTAACTCATCCTTTTATTTACTTTAGTGAAATAATTTCTTTTCTAGAAATCATTATGAAAATAATGAAATATCACAGAGATTTCCTGGAAATGGGCAATCTTGGTTTAATTTTATTTTCAATGTTAATTTAATATGCACAATTAGTTAAGTCATTTAATTGCTCAGTATCCAGCTTTTCCATCTGTGAAATTAATAATAAAGACCATGGTTCAATACAAAGTGATGATCATGAGCAGTAGGAAACTTTAGAGTAAACTACAAACCCTATTCTCCCCACCCCTCCCACCTCACGTGGCCTTTTCCTCCACCATTCTCACTATTATCTCAGACATAAAATAAGCTCTGGCCAGACAGGGAGACTTAACCAATTCTTGAGTTCACCCTGAAATTTCTTAATTCTGGTACTTTAACCTCATGTGTTCACAACTGTTCTAAACCAGAGATTCTCAATTCTGAGTACACATTAGAACCATCAGAAGCCTAAACTCCACCCCTAAACCAATTAAATTAGAATGTCTAGACATCAGTTTTGTTTTTTTTTTAAGTTTCCAATTTGCTTCAAAATCCTAACATAATATGGAGGAGAGAGTGCAATTGTGTGAAGGTGTAGGTGAGACAAAGATAGCCTTGCTTTGAAAATTTTTGAAATTGAGTGAGTATAAGGGAGTTCATTATACTATTCAGTGTACTTCGTAAATATTTGAAATAGTCTATAATAAAATGTAATTTTACAAAAGCTTCCCCAGTAATTTTAATGTGCTATCAGGATCTGCTTCCTGGGTATTTCAAACTGTCATTGGAACAATGAAACTAGAATTTTTACTCTGCCTTCTTTTTAATCTCTATAATAATTAAATTAATTAATTAAACAAATGCTTATAAGTGTTTATTCTGGGCTCAAATAATCTCACCCCCATGTCAGTTTCTGGAGACCCCTTAAGAGCCTTATAATACAGTTAGGATGAGACTTATCTATAAACAAATAGGCTATGGGTCCATATGGATGATATGTTTAAGGAAGAGTAGGGCAAGGAAGAGTGTGTGTGTGTGTGTGTGTGTGTGTGTGTGTGTGTGTGTGTGTGTGTGGTGGGAGAAGTGAATTGTACCTTGGGGAAGCATCAGGAAATACTCCAAGAAAAAGTGATTTCTAAGATAAGTTTGGTGGTCTTACCCACCCTTTAAGATTCAGCTCAATTTCCACTTTCTACATAATTTATTACAAAAGTAATCTCTGTTTCCACTCTGCATTGTAACCCTCTGTTTCTACACATTATTTCAATTACATTAGGGCTCATGCCCTAATTATAAATTCTTTGAGATTAAGAATTGTTTTATTTTTGCATCCTTTAAAACCGTCTAGAAAAATCACTTGAACATTATAAGTACTCATTAAAATATGAAAATTCAATAAAATGTGTTATCCCTATATTTTATTGCTATATTAAACCATTTTGTCACATCATTTGACATTTGAATTTACCCACATACCATAATTGGCAATCAATATTAATTTAGGAACGAGTACTAGTTTTAAAGAAAAATATGCCAAGTTGGAAAGAGAACCTTTTTCTGTTGGTCAAAGAAAGCTATAAATAAACATCCTAATTTTTCTGCTCACTGAAAGAGGCACACTATCTAGCCAAGTACAGCCTTGAATGTTAATTTTGTTCTGTTGAAAGCACCTGGGATTCAAAGGCTTTTCCTTCTCTGGCTTGCACAAGAGTTGTTTTATCTGCTGCCTAGAATTTGGAATGACCCAATTCTGTCACTTTGGTGAGAACAAATAATTAAAAGAAAGTTGGTTGACAGAGATAAAAAGCACAGAAAAAGAAAAAAGCACAGGGAAAAATATCAGTGAGCCACTTTCTTGGCATTTTGTTAAGTATGAATGAAGCACTTTTTTTACTTTGAACTTGGTAAATACCAGGCCATTTCTAATGCTTGGTTTAAAACTTCTGGCATAACCAGTGAAGTGCCTGAAGGCTCACACCAGAGAGTAGATTAGTAAGCCGGCAAATCAAGAGTGGCACAAAGATGACTTGGTTTAAGAACAACAGTGGTGTGGAAAGCACAAGGAATGACTAGGCAGTATCTGCCTGCTGGGAAACTGACTGGATCCTTAAACCTGCTGTTTCTTAAACACATTAACCTAATCACTTTCAGCCTTATACTGAAACAAGCAATTTAGAAATGATCTCTATTAAGAGAAAGAAAAATTCCCAAATAAGTGTTTCTGCTACCAATAACATGATTTTAGATTTTTATTTCTTCCAACTCCAGTGAAGACAGAACCATGATATGAATGGTAAGAGTTCAATATAAGTACAATTTATTGCATAAAAACTGTTTTAAACACTAAAAATCTTGTATCTTCAGAAAAATCATAAGATATCACTATCAACAATAGCTATGTTAAAATCTACTTCTGTCAACTTGTTGTTGACTAACACTCTGCCAAGGGCAACTAGAAACATTAGATAAAATATTACAAAATAACCATTTGAAAGCAGCGGAGATCTACCAAGGTAGCAGTGGCTTAGGAGGCCAAAATCCCAGAGAGGAGAAAAGCACAATAATGTGAGCCCAAAATTCAGCCAGCTTTACTTCTTATAGTGTTTGCCAATTTAAGAGTAGCTCTGGAAGCTGTGAAATTGAGAACTTGAACTAGTCTTAGGAGACCAAAGCTCAAAAAAAAAAAAAAAAAAGAAAGAAGATTTAGAATCTACCAAGGAAGACACACCTGTTTTCAGTTGAGATCTAAAAAAAAATTGCTATATACTGTGAGCAGGAGAAATTGGAAATGGAAAAGCTCTGACAATGACTGAAGATCAACTTTGAAATAGTTCAATCTGTGAATAGATTAAGGTGACTGGGCCTTACCCTAATTGGTTGCCAGAAGAGAAATCACCATGGAGAACCTTAAATTTTATTTAGATTTTTCATACCCAATAGCTGACATTCAAAAAGGAAATAAGAAAAAATGACTAAATACCAAGAGAAAAAACAGAAAATACAAACTGACCCATAGAAGATCTAAATTTTAGAGTCCTCGGACATGGTATTTAAAGTATGTATGATTAATGAGTTAAAAAATTATTAAATTGAAAATTTTAATAACCTAAATTAAGAACTTAATATGTACATTAATAATATATTAAACAAGCTGAAGGGGATAGTACCTACTACTGGGGAATAAGGAGGGGTTAGTGATGTGGGGTAAAGGGAGTCTTCTAGGATTACTGTAATATTCTTTCTTATACTTGGTTAAACTGATATGTTTACTTTACAATAACCTCTCAAGCTATAGATACATGATTTGAGTTCTGTTACATATGTGTATTAAGTGATGAGACTTGTTTAGTAAAACATAAGCAATATCCCCATGGAGACACTCTGAAATTCTTGGATGGATGGGGTGTTTCAGAAAACTGAACTCTGACATGTAGAGAAAACATCAAGAAAAAATAGGTGATATCTTTGGGAGAAAAATTTTGACTCTTAAATGACTTTCTCTGAACTGACATGCTGGATTAGCTAACATTTTCCAGTCCCTCTGCCCATGGGTTGTTGAATGCTCAGTTGTACATTCACATACTTCTTTCATTTGTTAGGGTATGTGATCACAAGAGTCATTTGTGCTTGTTACTAAACCCAAAACTAAACCTATTGCACTTGTTCTTTTAATAATGAGAGTTAGTTCATTATTATAAACTGATGACATCTGAGTACAAAAAGAAATTGTTTCTAAGAAAAAGTAAATGTTTCTCCAATAAAGATGAGTCAATAGAAAAAAAATAGACTGCACAACGAATAAGGAAGGTTACTAAGGAATAATCTTTTTGTGTGCACACGCCATTAACATATTATTGAGAAAGATATATGTGCCCACATGAACGTAGAAATATGTGCATGATAAAAATAACCTAATAGTTGCTACCTCATAGAGTTGTTCTGAGAACCAAATTAGGTGATATGTCTAAACAGCTTAGAAAACATAGAATAAATAGTAGCTATTATTATTAATCATTAATGCAAAAAAGCAAGAATTTGCATCCAAGTTCTTAAATAGAAACAGCTGCATTTCATGAGGATTCTTTCTTTAAATCTATTGATATGAAATAATTTTCTAATCTAAGTTAAAACCTGATCTCTTCCCCAAATGGCCATACTCTGGCTACATTGAAATCTAGTGGACCTCTAGTAATAATTGGAAATGTATGCAAGTCATTTGGATTAATAATATTTAAGCTCATTTTCTGTGTTGGGCAGGGACAGGCATAGAAAATAGAAAGGGTTTGTTACAGTTGGCCAATGATTTAACCATAAACTGAACAAGTAAAATCCCTGGATCTTTCAACCCAAATGAGACATTAATAATCCTTTCCCCTCAAGCAATTTTCTTTACAGTTGGAATGGCAACAAAAGCCTACCTAATTTATTGATTTGTGTCTGAATGTGTAAGTGCTTACTAAATACTTATTGAATGCTGACTATATGTGCTAATACAAGTTTTATATTTGTAAACATAACCTGATTAAAGGGTTATGAGGGAGGATGGGGCATTTTTCCTCCAAGGCCTTTTGGATTGCGTTAAGTTGTCACGTCAGAAGGAGTTGGGGCTACCTACCCTGAGATCAGCAGTAGGGACTATTATCATTGCCTGTTGCAGCCTTTTCCACACTATGCCTCTAGAACTAACAGGGCTAAACTTGTGAAAAACATCAGAACTTCATGTTTCAGAAGTAACACTTTTTATCCTCCTCTCTCTTGAATTCCATGATCCATTCACTTAGGGCATTTTAGGTTCTGAGAAAATGGATTCAAAGTCTGACTCACCATTTTTGTTCTGGCTCCCAGCTGCTAAATAACCCTCCAATCAGTAGGTAAAAGGGAAGTTTTACTTAATAATCAGGCTTCTTCAGACCCCTGCTGAAAAGAAATCAGGCTCTTGGAAGGGTTCTAAGGCATGGGATCCAGGGATACCTCATCTGGTGCAGGTGTGGGAACTGGGTAATTAACCTCTGTCTCCACAGTTGGGAGGAGGTGAACTATTGAGCAAGGAAGAATAATTACCTGCAAATGACTCTCCTGCTGGAGAGAGAGAGGCTGACTCCCCACCCTACCTCATTGAGAATGGATCCAAAGTCCTCACTGTGCCTCGAAGTCCTCATCATTGTCCTCTCCAACCCCTCCCCCTGGCTTGAGCCACTCTAGCCACAATGGCCTTGGTGTTACTCAAATGGCACAATTCTGATCTGCCTCAGCTTTGTCCTTTGCTGTTCTCTCTACCTCGAAGTGACTCCCCTTCGAGCTGTGCATGACTCACTTCCTCACTTCTTTCAGGTCTGTGCTCAAATACCATTTCTTCAGACACCTACCCTGACCATTCTACTTAAAGTAGCTCATAGGTTCCTACCCGCATCGCTCCATTCTCTTATCCTGCTGTATTTCAATGCACCTATCCCTACCTGATGCATAAAGTTTTGTTTATTTGCTTACTTTCTGAATTCTCCACTTGAGAGTAAGCTTCATGAGGACAGAGATTTTATGCACGGCTGTTCCCCAAAACCCTGAACAGTTGGTAGGTACTCCATAAATACTTCTAGAACCAATGAGTATTATTTTATTTGCTTTTAATTTTTATTTGGTTGTATCAAGTTATGTACCTCATTTGTACAGAAGTCTAATAGTGTGACTTAAAAGTTGAATTTACTATATACTTGAAACTAATAATAAAATAAAACTTTTTAAAAAATGAATGGTGATACCCTGTTCTGGAAAGCATATGAGAGAAATAAGAACTTTCGCATACCTCTCAGGACAGAAAATTCCTAAAATCTTTCTGGGAGCAATGTGCAGATATGTTATACACAGATGTATGTCTGTGTATATATAAAAAATAAATGCATGATCCAGGTTAAAAAAAAAAAAAGCTGAATTGTGGAAAAGTCTGTTTATAACCCAACCTTGGACCACCAGAATTGACACTACAAAATTTGAGCCTCTGCTTTCTTCAAAACTACACAAGGAAATAACTATATTAGTTTTCTAGGGCTGCCAACACAAATTACTGCAAACCAGGTGGCTTACACAACTGAGATTTATTCCCTTGCAGTTTTGGAAGCTAGAAGTCCAAAATCAATGTGTTGGCACAGCCACATTCCTCTGGGGCTCTTGGGAAGAATCCTCTGCCTATTCTAGCTCCTGGTGGCTGCTGACATTTTGACTCCAACCTCTGCCTCCATCTTCACGTCACCTTCTCCTATTTGTTTGCATCTCTTTTCTCTAAGGACTCTCAAAGATGAGAGTCCTTATAGACTCTCTTTTGAGATGATCAACTCACCCCAAAATCCTAAATGTAATTACATCTGCAAAGACTCTTTTTCCAATAAGGTAACATTCACAGGTTTTAGGGAATAATCTGGACATACCATTTTAGGGGGCCATTACAGATAATAAAGCTAACATTTGAGTTCAATGTTTCTGATATATAGTTAAACTTATTATGATTTTGATTTAGATGTCAATATTTCACAAACCTACTTTCAAAAGGAAATATAAAGTGCCTTATCTAGAACACATTGCGCAAATACAATTTGTTATTAGACCAATTGAGGATAAACTGAAACTGACTTTCCACATTAAAGGTGTGAAGCAGGCAAAGTTTGCCTTTGCTGCTACTGTTTCTTTCTTTTTGTTATCCTGTTTCTTTGTTAGCAACATCACTTCCCTAGTCTACATTGTATTAATCTACTGGCAGCTTTTCAGAACAGTATTTTATGTTTTTAAACTTGTAATCCCATGTTCATTCAGAAATTTTCTTTTTTTTTGCTGCCCTGAATGTCTATGAAAATAGTATGGCTGATATGTATACACACACACAATTCAGACTTTTTTTTTGGCACTCACTGACACCTCTATTGTGAGATGAACTGTGTCCCCTCAGAAAAGATATATTGAAGTCCTAAATCCCAGTATCAGAATTTGATCTTATTCTGATATTGGGTCTTTAGAGAGGTAATCAGGTTAAATCTAGTAGTCTAATCTAATCTAATCTAATCTAATCTAATCTAATCTTATCTAATATGATTGGTGTCTGTATAAAAAGGAGAAATTTGGACGCAGACAGACATGTACAGAGGGAAGTTATCCACGTGAAGATGGAGGATTGAAATGATACATCCACAAGCCATGGAATGCCAAGGATTGCTGGCAACCACCATAAACTGGAATAATAATGCAACAAAAGGCTAATTATTTGTTTGAAGCTTCAAAGACTTCAGGAGAATTGCTCCAAAATTTGAGGCATTCACTTGTATTACTCATACAAGTGAATGTATGAGTAATAGCTCAAGATGAGGGCTTATTTATACAATCTCAAGTTGGTTAATGAAAATGCTAGTTTATATAAGGAAACTGCATAATCATTTATTTAAACGTGATTTAAGATTTAAGATGATTTAAGAAGACAGGAATCCTGTTGTGTGAATAATTGGACACTGGACTAAGTCTGGAGTAATTGCCTCATATGAGTTTTCCCCTTATCTTCCTCCCTCTCTATTGGGAGGTACCCAGCTTCCAAAAAGGGCTCTATACTTTGCAAGTATAGAATGTGCCATCTCCACGATGCCACAGAAAGCTGGGCTCTGTCATGGGGGGTTCGAAGGCTGCCTGTATCTCTAGCTGAAGAAGGTGCTTCTCAGGGGGAGGCAGGTACTATTATGGGTTTTCCTCACTGGTTTAACATCATTTATATGAAAAAAGATATCTGCATGAAATGTAATTGTTAGTTTTATACTATTTTTAACTATGGAAAGAAAATTCTCCCTATATAATACATTTATTGTTGGTATTTGTTCATCTAACATTGCATGTTTCTTGTTTTCACTCTACATGAAAGTAAGATAATAATTCAAATTCTTAGAAAAAGAATTGCCTTCCCAGAAAATATATGCATTTTGCCAGGGGCCTTGATCCAAAGATGTTAATACCTGTATCTCTTATACTCTGTAGGGTTGGTGAGGGTGGATTTGTTTGTTTTTTAATGGGGGACTTGTCTAATGTGCCTCAAGCATCCAGCAGGATGACTGCCCATGCAGTCTTTGCATAAAGTTTATCCTGAAAGCTTAGCAAAATGAAAGTGCAGCGCTGTGTGTAAGCTCTGATGTTTAAACAGTATGTGGTCTGTCAGCTCATGCAAGTGAAAAAGGTCATACAAAGTTCCCAAGAGGAGTGCATGTCAGATTTTCCCTTTGCAGGACACAGGATGATCATTTTTTCTTGCCTCTGAGACTAGTGCTCTACCATCCTCCCCACAGAGGTCGTTTCCGTGACCTTCCTTAAGTTACAAAAAGCAGCATTGGGTCAATGTCACCATCTGGTGACTAATGCTGCAGACCATCTAACCTGAAAGTTGTCTGCTACTTTCTTGGGCAAAGCAGACATAACAAAACCCAACTCCTAACAATCTGCTTTTCTTCAGGTGCCAGCATTCATAATAAAGGAAACATTTTTTTTCTTGACAGCTTTTTCTCTTCTATTTAATTATCATGTCTTAATAATATTTCTGTCAATATATAACATTTTAGGTTAAATAATTTTAATTTTAGATTAAATTAAATCTTTGAAGGCCAATCTGATGGTCTACTTTCTATACATAACATAGTTTCTATGTGTTCATAGTTTCAAACTATTGAGTTAGTATTAAAATTGGACTTCAGCTTTGTAGTCTCCTGATAATTTGGAAGAAAAATACACACACACACACAGACACACACACACACTCACACACCACTTACCACCACAACCACCAAATAAACATTTTATTTCAATATCAGGATGCAAAATGTGTCATTTTCTTTCATCCTTTAAGTAAAATGTAATATTTTCCAAAGCTCCATCTTGCAGTAACGGTGGGAAAATAAATCGCACTTGTTAGTAGACTCTGGAGCTTCTCCCCACCCCTTCCCGCCCCACATACCTCGGGTCCAAGCAGTCTTGTTCAGGCCAGGTCTTGTGTGACCGACCTCCTGGTCTTTGGTCTTCATGATCATTACTGATTATAGTGGCAGCGCAGAGAAAGCAAATGGTTCTGCTGGTCTTATCAACAACTACTTGCCCAGTGTCGCGGCTCCCCTTCCCAGGGTCCTGCTTGTCTGGGTGGTCGGTATTCGCTCCCCAGGAATACTGTCATCTCCTCCGGATGCCGAGGCAGCTGTTCTCATCTGTTCTCTCACTGCCCAATGCCACCTGCCCAGGTGGGAAGGGTCCCTGGATCTCTTTCAGGCCCCATCTGCTTTCCTGGTCAGAATTAGCTTAGTTCAGGTCACTCTACACTCCACTCCCAACCTGTAGACCTCCATTCCTCACTCACTACCCCGTAAAGCAGTTAATGAAAAAAATCTTTTAATTCTGCGCTGGGAGTAAAGGAAGCCACAGATCTTTTGGACTCAAATCCTTGTTTGTCACCAAGGTCAAGGGTGTGGGAGAAAGACAAATACACCTCATTCTTTCTGATTCTTCCGTAGGCAAACAAAATAAAAAGCAAGCAAAAGTAGCAAAGAAAACAATCATAAAGCCTCACAAAATTAATATCTGAAGAGACTGCCCTTCAACATATGTATATTTGTATTGAACTCTGATCTTCTTAATCTGGTAAGGTGTTTTCTACACTTCTGTGCAGTTAAATGTCATCTTTGTGAATCTGTTATTGAGTCTTTGAAAAGGCCAATAGTGGGTACTGTTTGGATTGCATTTTGTGTGACTCAAAAGATATATATCATTTTCATTTTTAAATTGGGGTTATTCAAGAAAGGTTCCACCGTTGTGTAATATGCACATTCAACTCCAAAATATTTAAATGTAATTTTTAAAATCAGTGTCAAGGTTTACTGACACAGTTGCATTGTTCTTGTGTCATGCTTCCTATGGAAAAGGAGAGATCCAGTATTACTTTTTTTTTCCCTTCACATGACTCTCTCTGGGGTCATTAGCATAGAAAAAGTTAAACATCTATGAAGAATAAATCTATTATTGATCTTCCTCCAAGGAAAATTATTTCAGAATAAAGATATGAATGTTGAAGAATACATTTAAGATTTGAATAAATTTTTAAAATGCCCTTTTTTCTTCCTTTTTTTTTGAAAATGAAATATTAGATAATTTATTGGTTGCAGCTGCTAGGGCAATGAGTGAGTCTGTGTCTGAACAAGCATGGGAATGAGGTGCCCCTGCACCTGAATCACTCCATCACTTCACAAGGACCATCTTAACCCTCACAGTAGCTCTGAGTGTCAGAACCTATCACTTTTGACAGAGGAGTCTGAAGCCTAGGGTCCTACACACACTCATCCACCTTGTCCAGGACCCATACCTGAGCCCGCCTAGGGAGCTGGGGCAAGCCCATGTCTCCTCCACAGCCTCTGGGAGCTGAAGAGACACCTAAAGGGTGTGACACACTGGTACCCAAACATTAGTGGGAATAGGAATGGTGAAATAAAGATAGGAATTATTTAAAGAAATTTCTGTGTCAAGTATTCACACAGAAACACGAGCATTCAAAGGCTTCTGTAAGTCCAAAAAACCAAGTGCCTTTCTCTTGGCCACTGTCCTAGCTTTCATAAAATATAATATAATTCTTAAAGAAGAATATAACCTTTAGAGATGTATTTTTTGTTATTTAATTTCAATTTGGACCCTAAGTTTTTTTAAAAAAATAGATTAGGGCAGGTAGATGAAAGACTAGGGTGAATATAAATAAGAAGGAAAGGGCATAAAGATACATATGGGTGTGGGAAAGGATCAGTCACGGGGCAGAGGAAGGGAAGGAGATAATGGGACTCGTGAAAAAAACAAGGGGTAGGACTCAGAGAATGGGACCGCAAAAGAATGGAGGGACTAAAGGACATGGGGCTTCCAGTGGGTATGCGATACATGAGGAAAGGGATTGAAAATGGAGGGAGAGAAAGTGGGAAAGAGAAAAGAGACCTTTGAAGGTAGAAGAGGGGCAGGGTAGAAAGAAAGGAATAAAATTATGAAAGAGAGATGGCAGAAAGTGAGAAAAGAGAAAAAAGGGACACAAAAGTAAGACAGGGGGACTCGCGGAGAGATTAATACTGCAGCATGTTCAAGGAGTGCGTGGAAACAGAAAGGATCGTGGGAGAGGAGATGCAGGCGCAGAGAGAAAGAGGGGGAAACAGGGAGGACGGAGAGAGGGGCGCGTAGAGCTCAGGCCTTTAGCCCTTTCTTTTCCTGGAATAGAGAGAAAAAGCCTCAGGCAGAGGCACAAAGCGGGTGGCGGATGACATCAGAGAGAGGCTGAGGAAGGGAATGGGCAGAGCACAGACAGAGGAGGCAGCGGACTTCAAATGAGAGGAATTGACGATTCGAAGTTGGTGCGTGGCTGACAGGATGAGAGGTAGTGTGAGGGGTGAAGTAGAGGACATAAATAACTATCTTGTTCCCAGAGTGGTAGGAAATCAGTAACCAAAGGGACCAGTCCAGCAGTGACGCAGGCACATCACTTCACCCAAACCCCTGCTCTAAGAGGTCTGAGCAAATTCTCGCATGGCGCCTAGTGCATAAGGCTGTGTCCTAGGATGGCCCCAGCCACCCAGCAACTCCTCGCCCCCTCCCCCGCCCCATTAAAATGCCTGCCTGAGAAAGCTCAACTGCTGCCAGGGTAATTTACTATTTGTTCTAGCCAACACCTGATGACAGGCCCCTGACCTCCCTTTCTAAGAGCAAAATCTCTTTATTTCTTTGAAAACCAACTTCCTTCAGTTTTCTTGGAAAAATTTAAAAACCCTGCAGAGCTGGTGATGATAAATACAGCCCTTGGCCAGCTTTGTCTGTGTTGGAGGTGCTGATGTAGTTTCCTTTTTTTAGTTATTTCAGGGAATTGAGCCCATTTAAATTTCACTGTTAAAAAAAAAGGAACCCACCCCCAAACAGTGCTGTTTCATGTTGGTTGAATAATTCACAAATGGACAGATGGAAATGCACATATAGCTACAAACTGAGTGTCCTTTCACATAAGCACCCTTCTGTTAAATATTCTCTTTTCGGTTTCACTGTGGTTAAAGCAGTACATGGGAGAAACCAACAAAATCAGCTTCTCCACTACAATACCACGCTTACACAGATTTATTAAAACAGTGCCTAGTGAAGCTATTATGTCTCCAGAACTGTGCTACAAAATAAGCATTCTGTCCAAAAATTATGCTCCTGGTTCTGAATTTCATTATTTCTTTACAAAAAAAAAAATTTTTTTTGGAAAAATACAGTTAATGCTTCACCCATTCAAAAGCATGAACGGAAAAGTAGAACTAAAGCCACTGCCTTGTTTTCCTGAAACTCAGGCCAGACCTTCTGCAGAGTAGCGGTTGGGGGCCACATGACTCAGGGAATTAGGCAAGAGCTCTGCTTCCAGAGTCTTTATCTAATTTTCAATGACCTTGAGAAAATTACTTCGAGTCTGTGCCTCTGCTTGCTTTTAAGGTGAGAATAATATCAGCCTCCAAACAAGAGTGTATGAGTTGAATAGCAAATGAATATAATTGAGAATGCCTTGCTCATGTGATGCGAAGAGCCATGTGAAGTGTCAAATGATAACCCTACTTAATGTAGGGTGACTGAAAGGTGAGTGATGACAAATAGCCTGCTGTAATTCTAAATCAACAGTTCAGCTATGCTGTAGCTTGGAAGTTGCTTGAAGGCTTTGTTGTGGTCTAAAGGGCATGAATAACTTGTCTTAGTCCTAAAGAAATAAAACATTAACACTTTCATAATCAGGCCTTTCAACAAGAATTTGGGAGAAAAATGTCTACTTCTAGTACAGCTTCAGATCCTAGAGGACTATGGAGTCTTTTCAGCCCATCATGAACTGGGCCCAAGGATTAAGAAGCACATTCTGAGCAGGGCTGTTTCACCTGGGGAGACACTCAAACCCTCCTGGTGAATCTGTGAGGCAGCAGTTCTTCCTGATACTGATTTGAATTCTGATTCCCTACCACGTCTCTCTGTTAGCACTAGTTCTACTCTCTAATGCAACAAAATCAGTCTGTTCCTTTTCCCATGTGATAGAATTTCAAATTTTTGAAATCAGAACTCCTATTTTTCTTGCGTTTCCGTTTCCAGCTAAAGTATTTCCCATTTCATTCCTCATATGACATGGTACCCTTAGCTTCTCATCCTCAATGCCATCTTTTTGTAATTCAGTCTGACTCATTATTGTTTCTCTTAAAATGTATTTTTCAAAATGGATAACTGTTTAGGAGGGCAGTCTAACAGTTTAAAGCACAGTGGGGACTCTTTTATTTAAATTTTAATTTAACAGATATTTATTGAGTGTTTGGCACTACGGAGATGAAGGAGGCATAGGAAGAAGAGCCCATCCCCTCCCAAGAGAAAGTTACAAAAAGTCAATAAAATAATTATAAGTCTTGATAGGTGTTGTGGCGAGTATGGCTGATTAGTACTCAGCATCATTCTTCCTTTCTTCCAGCTTGCCATCCTTTTCTGCCTAGCCTGGAACGCCGACACTATACTGCTCGACTGCCTAATAATTAAGATTCTGGATGAGAATTAGATTCCACCAAATAAATGATACTTGGGTCTTTATTAGGGAGTTTTATTCTAAATGCACTGAGAAGCCATTGAAGAATTTTAAGCAGTATTCTAACATTTATAGCTTTAACATTGTAAAGCACAATTGAAGAATCAAAACCACAAAAGAGTGATGTAGTTGGAGAGATTGATTTTTGAATTATTATGGTAATTGAAGTCACAGAAGTAGACAATATCAGCCAAGGAAAGTGTGAGGATCAAGAAATTTGACAAAACAACATGTAACTTAGACCCTCTGCTCTGCTGCCCAAGGATAACCTCAGTGAAGTTGGAAGTCCCGTTACAATGGTGACTCATACTGCATTTATGTAAACCTCTGGTCTAATTCACACAAACTCTGGCTAGGCCACTTAGTTGCAAGTGGCAGATACCCAACTCAAACTAGTTTAAGAAGAAAAAAAGAAGCATGGGCTCAAAGAAGTAGAAGATTCAAGGTTGATTTCAGACATAAGTGCATCCAGGGGCTCAAAAGCTTATTTCTGACTTACAGCCTCCTTTAAGGAAGGTCCTTCTATGTAGTGGATAAGATGAACCCAGCTAACCCAGCTCACAACCTCAAAGCTTAGCACTGTCAGTGCAAAGAATATTGAGTTATTCAAGTGTACATATATTAATCCTAGAAAAGATACCCATTAGCCCCGCCTAGGTCTTATGTTCAGCCATAATCCAATTGTAGTAGCCAGTACAACCTGGATCAAGAGCTCTAAGAAAAATCAAAATTCTTGAAATCCACTCCAGAACTTCTGAATCAGGTTACATGTGAAAGAGTCCCAGGAATTAATATATTTTTTCAAGCTGTTGGAGTGATTCTTATTGAAGGGGTTCACAGATCATGTTTTGAGAAACACTGCAAGCTCCAGAACTGGCTTGGATAGGATGCTGCCTGAGAAGACCTCAGCACTGTACACTGTCAGTCTTGGTGAAGCTGGAAACATTCAGGCTTTTGAATGCTCTTGAATGGACTTGAGTCAAACCTGGTCTGAGTCACTTTTTTAAATGCACGACCAGGCAATTCACTCAACTTCTCTGACATTTTCTTCCCTCATCTCAGCACACAGAGACATGTACAATGTTAAATTAAACAACATTTGTGAGGTCTGATTGCCCAGTAGCTCCTACCATTGCTCAGGCCCTTCAAACCCATGACTAATGTCTGGGCTTTCCATTGCTCAGAGAGTGGGTCGTGCCTCTTGTATCATCTACCATTTGTTGTCCATGGCCTCAGTTCTCCATGTTCAATCCTTCCACATCCTTTTAGGCCCCTAACACTGTACTTTTAGGATGCTAAACTCTGCCTGCCCACCTAGACCCTCACAATCCTTCTACCCCACCTTTTACCTGCCATAACTTCTAGGTGCCCCAATTTCTACACCCAGCTTGCTCAGTGGTCCTCGTTGATGTCCACATTCCATACTTCTGAACCCAGGCTACAGGCCTGGAATATATTTTTATGTACAACTTAGTATAAGCAGCATTGGCTTAAGGTGAAAGCTAATCTAGGCTTTTAGAGAGTGCCAGATTGTAGGAGAAATAGCAATTATCACTCTTTTTCAAGAGAAAACATCTCATATATATAAAGGGTTTGATAATTTATAGACTCATGAAACCTGACCTTCTACAGCCACACTTAGGTAAAAATAGACAAAAACTCACAAATGCCATATTACGTTCTTCATTTATTTGTTCCTTCATCATTTTTTAATATTCTTTTTCCCCCCAGCTGCCATATTGGAAGAAAGAAAAATGCAAAGAGAACATAAAAATTGACCTGTAATTTAAAACAAAAATGACTCTACTTATGAGATACCTGATGGAATTGACACAGCACATATTAGAAATGGAACAATGAATAAAATGGTGTCAGCACTCTGTGACCTCATGCCACCAGAAAGTGTTTCACCAGGCAAATGGGCAGGCTATCAGAATGCTCCCAAGTATGTGGTGAAAAGAGATTTGTATAATTGCTCTTATTTGAGGGTGCTGTGAAAGCACATATTTTCAGCTTCTAACTTTCTTAGATATTAAATGCAATCTGTTGTATTTTGCATACTGTGCCCTTCTGTGTGGTTGCTGGGTTGCTGCCAGAAGATAAGTTAGTGGATCTCTCACCCAAATCATCCAAGGACCTTTATTCTATACTTCGTTCCTTACAGTTAAGTGGCATTTTTCTTCTAAAGAATTCCAAGTGGTGAGATACTATTTTGGTATTATCTTATTTGTGATTATCCTATTTTTCCTTCCTTGTACTTTCTTTGTGGAAACACCTCATAAGTCTGGCTCTCTTCACCTCCAGAGAGAAAAGGGCAGGATAAAATTGAAAATCCTGCTTTTTATTTTCCAAATCCTAAGCCTTGGATGGAGGAAAATATTTGTGGGTCTAGGGAAAGTGAACTTAATAAGTGTGGTGGGTAAAGGATTCCACAGGATGAGAAATATTCTCCAGCACTCAGGGCTGTGGAGAAAGAGATGGGCGAGCTCTGCTGATGCCACCAGAGAGGCAGTGAGATCTCTGAGGGTCTTGGGTCCCAAAAGCTGAAGGGACCAAGGACAGATAGACCATGGAGCTCAAGGCTTTGTGGGTTCTCTAACCAGAGTGATAATCCAGTGTGTTCAGGTTCCTGGTGGGTAGCTTAAGTATGAGGTTTGGAGTGTTGTAACTGAGACACTAGTGGGGATGGCGCAAACCTCGAGTGTGTGCCCTGCACGAAGGCAATCTGGTTCTACATTTAAAACTACTGTGAGGGCAAAAGAAATTGATCTTCTGAACTTGACAAGTTTTGGGTCATGGACCAAGGGCCACATTGAGTGGGACAATGGCTGTCTTAGCAGTATCTAGTTTGGGCAGGTTATCAAGGCCCAGGGCACACACAATGGCTAGGTGCCACATAAGCCTCCTAAACAGTGTCATTAACTCAGAGTGGAATGAGAGGGGTAAAACCTTGAAATTACCCAAGTTAATTACTTATAGAAGTTTCAGGATGAAGTTTAAAATAGAGAGTAAATTGAGTTATAGAAATTTTCAAAAGTTTTCTGTACACCTGAATTTGTGGGCTGATACTCCTACAGTGAGAAAGGTGTCTAGGATGGTTTTGGGTCTACCAAAGTGAATCTTGGTGTTCCTATCAGCTATGTTGTAACAGGAAACTTCCTTAGCTTCAGTTTCTTTATCTATTAAAGGGGAACACTAGCAAAACCTCCTAAGATTTTTTTTTTTTTTTTTTTTTATTAAAAGGGACCATGTAGCTCAAGGACCTGGAATAATGGGTGGCTACTAATAAGCAAGCACTCAGGTTGTAATTCTTGGTTCCAATAACGCTTATACCTTGTGTTCATTGCCTCATAGGTAATTTGGTGACATAATAATTTATTAACTTACTTTGTATCAACAATGACTATGTCAATACATTGATTCTCTTGTCTTTCAAGACGTGTTTCTCACCCTCATGGAAAGACTCTCCTAGAGTCTCACCAATCGGTCTTCCAGGCATCATCAGACTCGTTTAAACCTTAGGTTTAACACAGCTTAGGACAAAGCTAGGGCCTTTACTACAAATTCCAAGGAATAGGGGCTTTCGTTTACAAACTAGAATAAATCAGATTTTTTTTTTTTTTTAGAAACTTCATTTTCCACCTACCTTATTTCTATTTAAAAGTCTGTGAAAGGAAAGCTTAAGGCCTTTCAGTGGTTGTTCCCACCCATTCAGTGCCCTGAATGCAGACCAGTCCTAGTGGCCAGCCAAGCGCCAGTCTTCAGTAGGGCCCTGCAATAGGTGCGGCGGGCACATGCACACCTCAGGTGAGTCTGTGACCTCAGTGTGAGTGGGAAATTCAGGAGCTGGGCCAGTCCATCCACCCTGAAATTCATTTTTAGTCACAGCCTTTTCTGCAGTGGCCTACTCTTTGTTTCAGTCTCTTCTGGATTTCTGTAGAAGTGAATATCAGGTATGCCCTTCCATGGGTGTTTATGGGAGATGGTGCCACACCCAGGCAGAACTTCCTGGGCCAGCATCTACCACATTGAATGCACTGAGCGAGCTCCCTTGTTGTCGTATGAGATGGCAATATCCACATAGTGCAGAGGAGAGTCTGTGTTACACAGAGCTATGGTGGTCAGCCCTGGGGTCAGTAACATCCAGATGTCCTGGCTCTGGGAAGCTGCCTGGATCTGGTTAGTGAAGATTCCAACAGAGAAGCGGCCAGCAATAGCAGTGACTCCAGAGGCAGCAGCAGATTTCAGCACAGCTCACTGGCCAGTATTTCTGAAGGATGCGACCCTGACATCAGCCAGGTTTTCAATGGGCAACATGGCATGACCTGCCAGTAAAACTTCTCCCAGGTTCTCTTCAGATTTATGACAGAGATGCCATTAGTTTCCCTTTTGCAGATGTACTGTTCCATTTGGAAGTCAAGGTTGATGCCACGCAGGTGGGATCCTGCTGCCAGGAATTTGAGGGCATTATCTTCTTTCATCTGAAGACATCAAGGGCTCTGGACATTTTTAAAATTTCCCTTTAAGCTAGGATGGGAACCTAGAATAATGCCGTATAGACCCCTCTCTGGGTATCTTGAAAAAGCCAAAAAATTTAACTGAAACGTAAGGAAGACACATCTATGAGGGGCTAACATGTGTAGTCTTTTCAAACTCTAATTTGATTCAAGGCCAAGAGTTATTATAGTCACAGAAGTAGATGTCTCTTATACTAAAAATTTTAAATAGCCTTTCTGTCAGCTGGAGTTATTTATTGCAACTCCTCATTCTTGAAATAGTGTGTTTAGTTTTCTACTCAAAGCCTTCATAGTGGTGGAGAAAATCACACAACTCACAGATCTTTAGCTGGGCCTTTCCTTTTGCCTAGCAATTCTGGATTTGCCTAGTTATCTTCCTCTTTTCCATCATCTATAAAGACTCTTTAAACCACTGGTTCTGTGGCATTCTCCCTCACTCTCAATAGATGATCCCATTGTCTACTTGTTCTATATTTTTCCCTCCAGCCCCCTTGGCAGCCATCCTCCATTATTTAGCCTTACTTGCACCTGTATTTTCAGCTTCTCCCTTTACTGGTTCATCATCATCATTTAAGCTTGCTCACAGAGTTCCTCTATTAAAAAACAAAACAAGACAAACAAACAAAACCCCCTAAGAATTAAAAAATGAAATTTTCACTCAATCCCAGTTTCCCTGCAGCTGTCTACTATCTCTACCTTTCTTTTCAGAATCAAGCAGTTTGAAAGTATCACATCTACGTTCTTTCCCCACTTCCTCATTTTTCTTTCATCCTTCCACTCACCAGAGTCTGGTATATGCCCCTTGCCTTTCCACAGAAACTTCTTGACAAATCCAATGGCAAGTTACAAGTCCCCACCTCCATTCAGTGTGACTTTGATGTTACTGACCTTTGGTGGTCCTCTCTGCTGTCTGTGAGCTTCTTCTACATCTTCTCTGAGTGCTACCCTCAGTTCGGCCAGCTTTTATACAATTATATTTTAAAAGGACCTTCCTGGGGCCTCCTCTCTCTCCATTTTCTTTTTGAGTGAAGCATCTAATCCTGTGCCTTTAATTACTATGAAAAAGAATCTATTAATGTAATTGGAATCACTCTTATCTTTCTACTTCCTCAACTCACACAGCCTGGCTCCAAGTCTGTTCAAGTCTTCACCTCAGTGTTTTAAACCTGTGCACCTCCCCTCACTGCCATTGCTCAAAATTAAATTCAGATTCTTGTCATCTCTCACTAAGACTTTTGAGGTAGCCTCCTGCTGGCCTACTGTCTCTCATCTTGGTTCCCTTTAAAGACCATCACAGCCAGAGGGATCTTTCCAAAATAGAGGTCAGTAAACTTCTTTTTTTCGTAAAGGATCAGATAGTAATTATCTTAGGCTTTGTGAGCCCTGTAATTTCTGTTGAAAATATTCAGATCACTATTGTAGCATAAATTCAGACTAGACAACATGCAAATAAATGTCTACACTACAAAATAGGCAGTGTACCAGATTTGGCCTACAAGCCATGGTTTGCTAATATCTGTTTTAAAATATAAACTCAAATGTGTTCTCATTTCCTTTAGGATAAATTACAAATATTTAACAACAGCCTACAAGCCCAGCCAGGTTTCTTATCATCTTTCCTCATCAGAAACTCAGCCCCAGCCACATTGGAAAACACATTACTGCATAGTGTTTTGTTCCACAGCTGACTTGGTGCTAATAATCTAAATCAGCGGTCCACAACCTTTTTAGCACCTGGGACCAGTGCTTCTAAGAGAATCTAATGCCTGGTAATCTGAGGTGGAGCTGAGGCGGTAATGCTAGCTAGCACTGGGGAGCGGCTTCAAACACAAATAAAGCTTTGCTTGCTCACCAGCTCACCTCCTGCTGTGCGGCCCGGTTCCTAACAGGCCACAGAACAGTACAATGGCCCAGGGCTTGGAGGCCCCTGTAAATAACAAAAGTTTAAGAGTCAAGCAGTGCTGTAGGTTTCAGTTACAGTTCTAGCCTTACTAAAACTGTGATCTTAGGCAAGCTTCAATTTCTTCATTTATAGATATAAGTGAGAATAATTATGTTATCTAGGGATAACAATATCTGCCTCCTAGATAATTCATTTGCTTAAACATAAATGGCATAGTGAAGACTAAGTGTTATATAAACGTCCAAGTTGCCTTCATAGGCTTGGCCAGTCCCCACCTCTCCCCTTCCTCATCAGACTGTCCCAGTTGCTGCCCTCTCTGCTCTTGCTTTCTACATCTATCTGCTTTTTGGCTATGCAGGTCAGCCACAGCTTAGCAGAGCCTTGGAGGATTCAGACCACCTGCACCCTCCTCAGATCAACCCACTTATTCTTTTGCCAGGGTGGCCCACTCAGCTTCTCTGGCCAGTCCCAGGTCTGGTGTTGGAAGTCCCAGCCCCAGCCTCACTTCTGGAGCCATTAACTACTGCCACAGAGGGCTAATTAGGAGAGAGAGAGAGAGAGAGAGAGAGAGAGAGAGAGAGAGAGAGAGTGCGTGTGCGTGTGTGTGTGCGTATATGTTGGGAGAAGTGGTGACACAAAGGAAAGAATTAGGCTACTCACTATAACTGGCCTCACTGTTTCAGGGAGGGAAGAGTGCATTTCCAAATGAAGGAATTATGGACAGAGCAGATGTAGTAAGTGAAAGCAAGTCAAACCAATGCATATTTATAGATCATCAATTCCCTGTGAGACTGGAGATTATTTCCACCCATTTGCAGCACCAGAATACAGTCCATACTTAAACAGAAAACAGGACCTTTTCTTTTTATATTTGCTTTTTAAAAAGCTGCTTTATACCTTCTAACTTTGGTTGTCTTATTATTTAAAGAGTCTCTGAGTCATTCACCTACTGAAACTTTCTGACAGGCATCAAAGGCACAGGAAATTATTCCTCCATATTCCTTGAAGTTTTGAAGAAGCAGCACCTCTCACATTGGGCAGTGGGATTGATTACACAGGAGGACACTATAAAGAAGTAGCAGAAGAACAGAACACAGCTGTTTTTCATTTGCTGCTTGAAACTAGATCAAATTATTTTTTCATTATAGGAAATTAGAGAATGCACTTTTAATGCTTTATAATACATTCACCTTTTGGATTACAAAATTCCTAAGAGCATCATGACAGGTGTTTACATGAAATTCATTTACTGTAAGAGCTGCCTCTTACAAATAATCTTATGTATACATATGAATGGAATATTATAACACTTTTACAAAGGAGGAAGTTCTGAGGATCTCCTAAAATGGATTTTCATACCAAATTTGATTAGGAGTCTATTTCATTGTCTTAGTCATTCTTTTTTCTTTAAAAAATCCTATATTCCTTTATGTAAGTTAATTAACAAAAATTTCTAGACCTTGCATTATAACAACTATGGTATATATCCCAAATATTATGTTAATATTAAACTGTAAAATATCAGACTACCCAATCTATTATTAAATTACCTGGACATCTTGGGAAAAGCTATGGTTGCTTTAAGTTTCTGAAGGAATACAGAGAGGCTTCAGTATTAAGTGGATGTGAGAACGATAAATATACACCTGACAACAGAGCCCCAAAATACATGAAGTGAAAATCCACAGAATTAAAGGGAAAAATAGACAGTTCTACAATAATAGTTGGATACTTTCATATTCTACTTTATATAATGGACAGAACAACTAAACAGAAGATCAATAAGGAAATTGAAGACTTAAATAATACTGTCAATAAACTATACCTAAAAGATACATATAAAACTCTCCACTTGAAACCATCAGGTACACATTTTTTTCAAGTGCACTTGGAGCATTCTCCAGGATAGATCATATGTTAGAATATAAAACAAGTATCAATAAAATTTTTTAAGTTTGAAGTAATTCAAAATAGCTTTTCTGACCACAGTGAAGTGAAATTAGAAATCAATAACAGAAGAAAATGAAAATTTTCAAATTTGAGGCAATTAGATAACATACTCTTAACACAATTCAACCTGTAACAAGAAGGATTATTTTTTTCTCAGTTTCAGTTAGAAAGTAAGCTGAAGAATGACTCTACTGGCCCAAGTGGAAATTAGGTGCTGCCCCTGGGCCAGTCACCTGAGGCCAAGGTAATGAATCGGGTAAGAAGATGGCTAATCTGACTTTTGGCATACAGTGGGATCCCAGTGATTTCCTAGAAGGAGGAAAGGGACCTGGTCAGACAATATTATAAGTCTACTACTGATAGTAGTTTGTATAGGGTTAAAAGAATTCTAAGAAAATTAATATTTAAGATACGCATGAAGAAAGGAAGCTGATGAGATAGGGTCAACGATTGCCTTGCCGGGTGAGGGGAAGTTTGAGCTTGGTTGCCCAGGCAATGTGTTCTGCGTCTGGAAGTAACAATGGCCAGTGAAACAGAGTGGATGTCTCTGGCTTTCTAAGTCTAAGAGAATAGAAGTATATCCAAATGTATTATGTTGCCTGAGCTAAATCATGAGAACTGTAGTATAGAGGAAATGGGTTGAAGAACCTAGAAAAGATAAGGAAATAGGCACAGCTTAGGGTAATACCAGAGACTGGGCGTTGCCCACAAGAGTATATGTGCACACTTCTAGAAACACATGGGAAGGGTAGGCTAGGTCCATGAGCAAGACCTGATGATGTTAAGAATATCTTTATTGCCTTATTCATATTTTTTCATATGTATCTTATTTATTTCCCTTTTTATCCCTGGAGGTGGAATGGAGAGAAACTTCACATTCTAGGACCCAGGGCTTATTTTGTTATTGTCACTTAAAGAAGAAAACCTGGTAATAGATTTCAGGTTTCTTTCTCACTTTAGGTAATCTTCCTGAGTGTTGTTAGTGGTGTCCTTCATTCAATGGTGCTCAGCCACTTATCTGGATGCAGTCCAGTGGCAGAGAAAACACAACCAGCAGCTCAGCACTGATAGGTGATAGGTGGTTTTCAAGGCAGATTTTTCTTTTGTTTCAGAAACTGCTGAGCTAGTCACTGTTGCTAATAATTAACAGACTCTTCTTCATCCTGTTCAGGGAGAATTTCCTTTTTTCTCGCCCCTGGCAGTGACCAATAATACTTCCTAGACAGCTCAGTTAAATCCCCAGGAAAAAAAGAATAATAGCTGTTAGCAAATTCATGACAAGAGGAAATTCTTTTGTAAAAATTTGGTATTAGAAAATATATTGGCTTTAAACAATATGTCCCATTTTGAAAACATGTAAAATGTCCTCAAATATTATAAATTCATTTAAATTCATTTGGCATATAAACTATGTGACTTAACTAAAAGAAACTTTCCTGAGTACCCTAAAAATAAATTAAAAACCCCATAATATTGCAGAACTTGAATTCTCTTAAGTGTACTCAAACTGTACATAAACTTAATAAGGTCTTATTTTGAAATCACAAATATAAATTAGTCAGTTATACAGTTTATTAAAAATTTGCTTTCAGTTTCCTCATCTTTATTTTTTTCAATTAGTTAATTATACATTTTAAATTGGACTTACAAAGCTGATCTGCTACTATAATTAGGCAAGTCCTTATGAACATAACAAGTACAGATTCATTAACATAACTTGTATATATTAAAACATCCGATTAAATTCTAGGTATATTGCATGGCATCGTCTGATAAGGTGGTCATGACTTTGAAAGGTCAGTCTACTTGTTAAATTCATTGAACTTGAAAATTCATTGTACTTGCTAAGGAAAGATGAAAGCAGGTCTGCAAACCTATGTCAGTTAGGCTCAGGGTTAAAGTTCTTTTTGTGTCTTATTCTAACGGGTTAGTTCCTATAGAAATTTTAATCTTGATTCTAATTTTTGGGTAATTTTGTCCACTGCCTCTCACTGAGACAAGATTTGATAGATGTCAAATAAGTGTTGGTTAACTGAATTAATAAATGACCACTTTTCAGATAATTTGAATATAATAAATTGGCTCTTCACACTAAAATTGCAATGCTTGCAATTAATTTTTTTCAGAAATCAGAAATTAGGTCCTCTAGTAGTGCTTCATGGTCATCATTCTAAATGATGTTATTGGTTTATCCTAGTCAACTTATTTTGCTTTTCTGAGTATTTTGATTCCAGATGAAGAGGCACATTCTGTATTTCTTTCCAACTGGGTCTTATATCTAAATAAGGTGATAGAAAACCAAGACTTCAAGAATTCAGAATGAGTTTACTGAAACACAAACCATCACCAGCTCTCCTCAGTGGCTGTACTCAAAGATAAATAACATATCCTTAGGAATAAACTCTTGTTTATTCAGTGAAATGCACTGAAGAGAACACAATATTTGATGTGTGCTAAAGGCAAGATGAAGTTATAAAATTGCCATCCCCTAAATTCAGCTGGTTTTGTTCTCACTAAGTTGTGTCCTGTAATGTGGGTCTGGAGAGATATTTGCTTGATCTGCCACTGATTTATATAAAGTTGCAAGATTGTTCTACCTTTTAATTTCATTGATTGGTTCTACCTTCACATTAATCTCCTCTTTGCCCTCCAAATACCATATTCTCTTTGCTTTGTCTCAGATGCCTTGTGCAGCATTTGAAAATGACCTACTATAGTTAAGAAAGCCCAAGAGAAAGAACCATACACATCATTTAGGGTGGTGATTTTAAATCTCAAATGCCCTCTAAATACGGACTCTACTTGCTTGAAAAAATATTAGCTGTGGCAGGTTTCTTGCTTTTAAGAATCTGAAGAGAGTGCTGAACAGAGAGAGGAATGAAATGTGAAGTGAGTTTCATAGTCCCATACCTTGGCAGGCTGAGCTGTGTGATGGTGGGAAATAATTCAGGGGGAGCGGCATGAGCGGGTGGATGTGTTTTCTCCTTATGCTACAGCAGCTAAGTGACATGTTTTACTATCATTTAAAAAAAAAAAGAAAAGAAAAGAAAAGAAAGAAAAATTTTTCGTGGTAGGAGGACCTCTAGCTATTTTTTATTTTTTAACTAACTTTCAGAGACTAGAAATTAAAAACAAGAAGAAATAAAAACAAGCACAGAATAGCAGAAACTCTACAATGAAGATTCATTTATATGAATAAATAGCATTATTTTCAGCATTAAGATAAACTAGGTGTGGCCATTTGAAAAACATCAAGGCCTCTGCTATCTTCTATTTCCTAGAATTTTATAACTATACATTGTATATTGTACAATGATAAAATTGTACAAATGCCTGATCGTGGACCTTTTTTTCCCACACTGGTCTATAAGACTTTAGTAAGTAATCTTTGAGGGGGGAAAAAGTTTGAAAAAGGAGGATTGCTGATCTAGTGTGCCTAAAATAATAATTAAAAAAAGTAAAATAGCTTATGTACAAAGATTTTAATGCTGATCTGGCTTCATTTTCTATGGAATATGAAGTTATCTGATTCAGCTAATTTTGCCAAATGTTTTTCACTCAGGTAATGCAGTGACACAGAAAGATATTTCAAGGCAAAATATTGATAGCATGAACAAATTGCTATAAGAAAGAATGACCTCAAAAAAAAAAAACAACAGGCCAATTTGCAAGGAGAACTGAAAAAATAGAGCCCAAACAATGTAGGTGGGATAATGAAAATGTTTCTCACTGAATCATAGCTATTGCCATGAAGGCATAGAAAAAAGACAAATCAAAGAAAAGACCTATCACATCCTTTTTTTAAGACCTAAAAAATACTATTGCTAGAAATCCTTACAGAAAAGTAAATTTGGCTAAAATTCAATTTATGATTGGATTCTTTAATAGTTGGTTCTACTTGTGCCTTATTACGAATTTTCTGCTTGTCTTAGAGTCAAAATGATATTCCTCTATCTCCTAGAAACTTTATAGTTTTAGTTTTCACCTATGGTCAATGATCTCTTCTAAATTAATTTTTGTCTGTGGTTAATTTTTTTTCTCTGTGAATATCTAGCTGCTTCAGCACAATTTATTGAAGAGAACTTTCTCATATTAAATTTTATTGGCATCTTTGTTGAACATCAAGTATGTGGGCTCTCTATTCTGATTCATTAATCTATGAGTTTATCATTATGCTAAATAGAAAATTTGCTGTTTTAACTAGTGTAGTTTTTTTATTAGTCTTGAAATCTTTTAGTATATTTCCTCCAATTTTTTCTTTGTTAAGATTATCTTGACTATTTCAGGTTTTTTTCTCTATATATATTTGAAAAATCAGTTTACCAATGTCTACAAAGCAGTTGCTGCTGGTATTTGGCTGGGGGGCAGAGGTGGACTGTAATCAACAACTTTACAGCATTGGGTCTTATACATGAGCATTTATTTAGGTCCTTTAAAATTTTTCCTCAGCAGCAATTTCCTTGTAGTTTTCTCTTGTAGTTTTCAATATAGAAAAATATGTTTTTCTTTTGTTTAATTTACTTCTAGTTATTGATTGTTTTTCAGTTTTTTAAAAAATTAATTATACAATGGTTTATTGCATGTACATAGAAATGCCATTGACATTTTCAAATATTGACCTCATATTAAATAATTGCTAAATTCACTTGATTAGGTTTAGTAGTTTGTAGATTATTTTGGATTTTCTACTTATACAATCAAGTCATCTGCAAATAATGATGTTTCTACTTATACTTTCCCAATGTTTATGATGTTTTTTTTTTTACATGATCTAGGACTTTTATTATAGTGTTGAATAAAAATAGTGAGAATGGACATCTTTGCCCACTTCTTGATCTTAGAAGAAAAGCATCCAATATTTTACAGTATAATATTAGCTGCAAAGATTTCAGGGGGATAGATATATCTGTTGTCAGCTTGAGAATTTTTTTCCCTAATTTGCTGAGAATTTTTTACCATGTACAGCTGTTGAATTTTATCAATATTTATCAACTTCTACTGAGATGATCATATATTTCTCCTCTCTGTCTATCTGTCCTATCAATTACTAAGAGATGTATGCTAAAAACTCTGATGACTACGAATTTGTTCATTTTTTTTGTTCCTGTCTATTTTTTTGCTTCATTTCTTTTGAAGCAAAATTATTAGATGCACACATTATTAGTATTGTTATACATTTCTAATGAATTGACCCATTTATTATTATGAAACATCCTACTTTATTTCTGGCAATATTCTTTATCTTGAAGTCATACAAGCTTTTTAATGGTTAGTATTTGTATAGTATAATTTTTTCAACCTTTTTCTTTTACCCTATCTGTGTCTTCATATTTAATGTGTAATTCATTGCCCATATTGGTTTCCAAATCTTTTTCTCATTAAAAGGAAGTATAAATCCTTAGAGAACAGTTGAGTTCATGACTGAACAGAAAAGACAAAAAGGGAGAGGGAAGCCTGGAATATTTTGTTGTACCAAAAATTAAGGAGATGTTTAAAATAAAATTGGGGCATGTCAAAACAAAGCAGGAGCCAGCTCTCTCATTAGCCAAATCTGGGAGAGTTTGAACATTAGACTAGGTATGGACAATAATTAGTTATAATTCAGTAAAAAAAAAACAAACAAACAACAAACAACAAAAAACAAGAATCCAAGAGTTCATACTGCCAAGAAAGAAAGAAAAACTGAAAGCCAGAAAAACAAAGAAGGAAGGAAGAAAGAAAAGGAAGGAAGGAGGGAAGGAAGGAAGGAAGGAAGGAAGGAAGGAAGGAAGGAAGGAAGGAAAGAAGGAAGGAAGGAAGGAAGGAAGGAAGGAAGGAAGGAAAGAAGGAAGGAAATTTTGTTTGGGGGCTCTTTCTTATAGTAGAATGCCCATTGACAAATATAGACAAATGATGGAATTTAAAAAAATTATCACTTAGAATGTCATATTAAAATAGATTCAGGCAAGAATCATCAATAATGGTAATTGAAATCATCAATGGTAGTATTTTGCATAATAAGAGGACAGTTTGATGAGGAAAATGATGTTATGTTATTTAAAGAATTTCCCCAGAAGTTATTTGTTAATCATATAAAAAAAATAGTAACTTTACAATAGAGAAAATAGACATTATTTAAATTTTCAAGATTAACATTATCAATAAGGGAAAACAGACATTATGTGCCTCTAGATATACTTTGAGAAGATCACAACATCATTTATGTGGCATTTCATCAAAAATGCATAACCTGAATCTAATTATATTCATCTATGCCTCTTTTTTGTATTTTCTTTGAGGTTACTCCAGAGTTCTATTCAGTATGGTAGCCACTAGCCGTATGTTACTATTTTAATTTAAATTGAATAAAATAAAAAATTTAGTTTCTCAATTGCACTAGTCACAGTTCAAGTTCTCAACAGCCACATGTGGCTACTGGCTACTATATTTGTACCCAATTATTAAAATACTTTGAATTTTATCAATAAAATATATCTCTCTTGTTATACAAGTTTCTATGTAATATCCTTGATTTTATCTGCTGGCCTACAGACACTAAACTATCTGGATTTTGATAGAAAATAAGTTTGCTGTCTCCTGATCCAGGTAATCGAGAGAACGTTTACAAAGGGTCCTGTTAATTTGCCATTTTTGTAGCTCCTGATTTCACAGCTAAGCTTAGAGGAAATGTGTGACTGTTTTGTGCTGGTCTCAGCCTATCAATAACCAATGATGTGTCTGGACTAGCCCTTGTGGTTCTTGTTATGATTGCAAGAGGTCCTTCAGCAATAACCATCAGGAAACTTGAAAAAGATACAGGTATACTACTTACAGGCCCTGGAAATTGCACAGCACACCTTGAGGCCACACAGAAAAGTCAAGAAGGGAGAGAGAAAAGAGAAATAATGAGTCTGGGGTTCTGCTTTTATTGGAGTGGAGGTTGGGGGCTTAAGGTTTCCTTTGCAAGCTTACTCTTTACTGGCGAATATAAAACATAAGAATGGTAATTTAAAGCACAAGAAAAGAAAAAAAAAAGTCGCTCAAATGGTCAGTTATTGAAATCAACCAAGATCTTTGAAACAAAGGAGCCTTAGCTTGAGTAGCTAGCCCAGCTCTTTATCTAGTCCTGCTGCTGGCCCTGTGTTTATTTTGAGATAGCCATCTTGAAGTGAATGCCTCAGTAGTCAGGCACTTGCATTACAAAAAAGATTTAAAAGAAAAAACATCTCTCAGGGCTTATACTACACTAATCACAGTATTTCAGGTGTCTGCAGATTCTTTTTTAAAATATAATTTTTGAATAGGCAATCATGTGCATTTTATTTCATTCAAATTAGAATGTAAAAGAGTCCATATCGGCCTTTTTCTACTAGCCAGGCTGACCTTTGAAGTCCCAATTGCCAAAGCTGAGGTTTATCACTTAAAAACACCTTTGCTTTACATTTAGTCTGATAAGAAAATAGACTAGCATGCTTAAATTAGAGGGATAGAATATTGCTTATCTAAACTTTTTTTTTGTATCCTTTCCTCGTCTTTCTTGTCTAGATTAACTTTACTTAGCACACAGTACAAATGTCAAACTAGCTACAGTTATGTATTGGGGCATAGAACACTACCCCAAAATTTACTGGCTTAAAGTAATAAAAATTTTTATTATTCTTCACAATTCTGTGGTTTTACTAGGTAGTTGTCTTGCATTCTGGACTGTCAGCTGGGGTGCTGGAATGGCTGGAAGGGCCAAAATAGCCCCACTTGCATTGCTGGCAGTTGGCACTAGCTTCTGGTGGGAACTCAGTTGGGACTGTCAGCTGGGGGCCTTGGTTCTTCTCTAAATGCGTCTCTTGCACCAATCACGTCACTCATATGGTTGCTTGGGCTTTTTACTGCATGGAAATTGGGCTCTAATGAAGAGTATTCCAGACACAGTCTAAGAAGTTACACATCATCATTGAATTCTATTGATCAAAACAGTTCAGAAAAATGGACCCTGGTTACGTGAGATGTTAACACTGGGAAGGTGGGTGAGGGAAACACAAAAACCACAGTATTAAGTTTGCAACACCTCTCTAAATTAAAATTATTTAAAAATAAAAGTTTTCAAAGAAATAAGGCACAAGATTTAAGGGGAGAGGAAACAGACACCATTTGTTGTTGACGGGGTAGTGACAAGGTTATGTTGCAAGAGACCCCCTGGGATAGAAAAGGTTGTTGCAGCAACCTAGTGGGCTTCTAAAATAAGGGTAAAGGGAGTCCAGTACATCATAATGATGAAAGGGAATTTAACTTTGGGTGATGAATACACAATACAATATATATGAGATGTAATATTGAATTGTATACTTGAAACCAGTATAATTTTATCATCCAATGTCACCCCCAGTAAATTTAATAAAACAAAACAAATAAAATAAAATACAAAATAAAATAAAATCTGTTCATGACATCTTAGCCATGGCATGATTTGGAATGTTTACATGTGTGGGAAGTGGTATCTGATTTCTAATACTTTCCTACTTAAATTTGACAACCTTTCTCTTTCACTTTTAAACTAGCTATTAAGAATACTTCTGTGTTCATACTGCTATCCACTCTTGCCTTGGATCAAATTTTCTGAGCATGATCCAGAAAAAATGTTATCACTATCTTGACTACTATGATATACTCATCCCAAGCCTGAGAATCAGACTGATAAAGTCCGTCACATGTAAGCTGTACAGGAGCTAAAGCAGAGTGTTTTTCCCCAAAGACCTAGGCTTCTAGGTTATAATCTCTAGAATCTAGATGAACTATTAATCATCACTATTTGCTTTGTGAGCTAATAAATCACAAAACACCCTTATTTCTTAAAACTTGACTGTGATCATTTCCAAGCCACCTATAAACTCTGCAGAGTTTGTTTACAATTTAGGCTCTGCCCTGGCCTTTCCTGAAGTCCCAAATTCCACTTGCTGCTCTTTTAACCGTCCTTCATACCTCAGCATGGGAGCAGAGGGTTTATGAAAGAAGAGGAAGAAAACAGATTATTTTGACATGGAAATTCTATCAGAAATTTATGGTTTAAAAAAGTATCGTATTCATAAGTGAAATTGATCTATTCTTTATTTTTATGCTATCTCTATCAGATTTGGTATTAGATCATGCTAGTTTTCTAAGATGAACCAGAAAAGTTTCTTTCTTTGTGTATTCAGCAATAATTTAAATAACAGAGAGGCCATCTGTTCTTTGGGTGGGGCACATTTTTCTGAAGTAAATCTTTGAAAAGTTTTTCAAATTTTCCAATGATTATTGGTTTATTCAGGTTTTCTATTCTAAAAATTTATATTTCTAGAAAATGAACATTTTATCTAAATTTTCAGATTTATTGGCAAAAAGCTACACGATACTTTATTATGATCTGCCAAAGGAATCTCTATTTGTGATTTTACTACCTTTTTTGTTGCCAACTTTCATGAAGTTATACATTTTAATTTTATTTCTTTCTCTTTATTAATCTTAGCTTTTTTTCTTTTTATTGTCTTTTTTGTGGAAAAAAGCTCTGATTTTATTTGTTAATTCTACTTCTCTGTTTGTTTTCTAATTCATTAACATTATTAATTAATTTGGCTTTCTGAGGACTCTCAATGTACTGATAAGGTCCAAGAACTGAGACACCTACGTGGTAAATTTTCAACATAGATATTAAAGTTGCCCAAATTAGTGGCAGGGCACACGGTAGAGAGGGATCCTGAAGCATCAGAAGATAAACTTGGGAGAGGTATGACTGCTTTTGCTTTTTATGAATGATATGCAAAGATAGTCCTTTTGGATGGTTTCTCTGTAGTATAATTAATAATTTAAAGATGTCTAGAATAAGTAGAACATAAAGGACAGAAAGAAAATAAGATGAGTACATTTAATTGTCTTCGGTAGATCTATCCTGCTCTGACTGCTGTCAGATTGTCTTAAAGCAATTAAGAGCATCATGATTTACAGGGGGAAAAATAACATATCTCTAAATTTATAAAATATCTTGTTAATCAGTGATAATTTTTCTTCCATCAGTGCTATGAACTCTCCACATCATGATGTGGAATCTCTCCCTTCTTGAAGCAAAAGCAGATTCCTAATGAACAGAAAGAGATTTTTATGATACTGGGAAAGTAAATATCCTCTTGCCATTTTTATAACTTAGGGAGAATAACTGAGATTGAATTTAGAATATAACGCTCTGAATTTTGTTGTTTTTGTAAAGAAACCTGCAATGAATAAATCCTATTCTGCTGGGAATTCTTGCTCTCCAAGAGGGATTAAACACTCAAAGATCAATATTAGTTTGTGAGTTGAAGCACCTCTTTATGAATACTTGCACAGGTTCCCACTGTTCCAAGGCAGGACTCTGATAATGTCTGAGATTCAAGCACACAGACCAAGCTTGAGATATGACGAGATCCTCTCAATTTGTCTTAGAAAGAGTTGACATTTCATAACATGGGAAAGAGTTTGAATGGGAACGACTTGAGAGAATGGGAGAAAGAGCATGAGTTAAGTTATGAATGTCTGTAGTTTAAGATACCTATTAGATAACCTAAATGGTGATGATAGTAAGCTCTTCAATAAGACACTGGTGTCATGAAAGAAATAGGCTAGAGGCGAAAATTCAGGGGTCGTCAATAAACAGTTGCTATATATGTCCTAAGGTTGGATGAAATCACTAAAAGAGTATAGATAAAGAACTCCCATGACCTCTTAAATTACGGAATTATTACTATTTCAGTTGTGTCTGGGGTGAAAAATTGTTGGGGTCACTATATTAGAAACTTTTTAGGCTCTTATTGTGTCACGGATGTGGTCAATTAAGATCTTCATTTAAGTGTTGAAAAGAGTTGAAGACCTGAGCCAATTCATAAGATGATAAAATATAAATGAATGAAGAATAACTTGAAGATTAAAATAAAATCCCAAATCCCCTCTATATATTGGACATTGTTGCTTATACATCAACATTCATTCTACTCCAACAAATTAACCTAAACTGACAATAATCCCTCTCCCGTATCAGTAAAATTTCAGTAGTAGTTAGATCCAGAATAATTTCAATCAATGACAAGCAAGAAGAGGCTTGCAAGGGTCATCTAAAGATGAAGTTAGATTCTTAAAAAAATTATGAGAAGGGAAGCTAAATTTTCTGTCTTTCCCACTGGGTATAAACAAGAAAATTTATACTGATACTGTAGATGGTACAGGAGAGACCTGGGTCCTTGTTGACATTATTGAGGTATTAAATTAACACAGAAATCTTACTAAGTAACACAGAAATCTTACTATTATGTGAACTAATAGATATCCTTACTTCTCAAGTCAATGTCAGTTGTTTTTGCTGTTATTTGCAGCTATAAAATACTAATGAATGCATCATGTGCGTAGTATAAAATAAATTGTCTCTTTTTTTAAGACTATACATGAATGTTACTAAATTTGGACTAATTGCATTATTCATAAAAGGCTGTGATGATTTGCCTAAGAGATAGTTGGCTCTTGTTTGACTTCAAATTATAGTTCATACCTCAATGAATTAGGTTGATTTCAAAAGAAAAAAGCTCCAAAAAAATTTTCTATACTTTGATGTTGCAATATAATGACAAAAGGCAGGAAGTAAAGGACAATGTTTCCAAATGAAATTGAGAATAAAGGCTTGAGAGTGGAAAAAGTCAAAGAAAGCGGCTGTCATGATCAGTTTAGAGCCCTACTAGACTCACTTAGTCCCCGGACTCCAGCTGTCTTTGGAGTCTATGCCATTCATTTGCCATATGTTATTTGTGGCCTTGCACATTATAATAGTCAGCATCATAATCATGAAACAACACATGCTGCATAAAGTTGCTATAATACATATCTTCTTTAATTCTTGGGATATCCTCTCTTCTAGAATAATGAAATAACAAATGAGAAAACTGAAGATCAAAGAAGCCAAGTAACTATCCAGTGCTATGATCTGAATGTTTGTGCACTCTCCAAATTCATATGTTGGTATCCTAACCACTGAGGAGATGGTATTAGGTGGTAAGGCCTTTGGGAAGTGATTAGGTCTTAAGTGTAGAGCCTTCATGAATGGGATTAGTGCCTTTAGAAGAGAGATTCTAGAGGGATCCTTTGTTCACTCTTCTGTCATGAGAGGATACAATGAGAAGACTACAATCTGGAAGAAGTTCCTCACCCGACAATGTGGGAAACCTCACCTCTGGCTTTAGGGCTCCAGAACTGTGAGCAATAAATTTCTGCTGTTTATAAGCTTCCTAATCTGCAGCCCAGATGAACTAAGGCACCCCCTTACCAATACCAGTAAATAATCTTACATTAGTAGCAAATTTTAGCTGTTTAGTTCCGAACCTAGACAGTGCCTGGCACACAGGGGTACTATTAAATGCTTTTTAAATGCTTTGTTAGATTGGGGGTTCATAGCGCATAGCCTCAAATCACTACAATATCATCATCCTTAGATGATGGTTGTTAGGACCTTTGAATAAAAAAACAATAGTTGACTATTTCTCCAAATAATCTTCTTTTCTGTACTGATATTGTCTTTGTGCATAACAACCCCACATACAGTCACCATGACAACACACTGTCCTTAGTTCCATGCAGACCATTAGAAATAGAATATTCAGTTTCATTCTACCCAATTTGCTTTACTTTTTTTAGTAATAAAATTACAGATAATAAACAACATATTAAGTTTTCCTTTAAAACTCAGTATATGGTATTTTCATGAGGTTTTTATTTAATAGTTCATACAGTCATGTGAGACCTGATTTGAGTATTTAAACATTTGGAAACTATTTTGTTCCCTTGACAAGTAGAAGGGAATGTTCTAGTTGGTAGTTGTGAAATTAGGTGCCAGAAACACAATATAAGCAAAAACACCATTCCTTCCCTCAGAACACTAACAACACAACACCTAATATATTCGTGTGTGTGATTCATGAATCTGTACATTTAAAATTAGGATAATATGATTACTTTTATTTCTTCTGTCACAGAGACAACCAATAATCAATGTCTTCTTATATTTTCAGTTTTAGATTTTACTCTGAGAATCTCAGCTTATCACAACACTGAAGGGTTTATAGTTTGTGAGATGACTAAATTAGGGAAAAAGGAGAACATAAATCCTAATTAGTAAGCTGTCTTCCTCTTATATTCCAATGCATTTGGTAAAGAAGCATTTTCCTTTACCTCAGGGAATAAAAGGTCCTCCAGGAAAGTTTTCAGAAAATAAAAACATTCTAGGTTATTTAATTATATTTAAATTCAACCTTAATGATCATCTTTCAGATTTTTTTAAGGATAGGAAGAGTGCAGAACTGATTGGGATTGATAATGGCAATAATGATAATATTAGTATTGAGAACTCATTATGTGTTAGGCACAGTGATCTGCCTATTTTCATTCATTACTTCACTTAGTCTTTATAATATTCTAGTGAGGTATGAATTATCATCAGCCCCATTTTAAAGATGAGGAATCTGGAGTGTAAACAGTGAAGTAGCTTGTTTAGCTCCTAAATGGTGGAGGCAGAGTGGAGAAAATTCTGCATCTCATTGGTACTCATCTTTGTCAGTAAAAGGTCCATTTTCATTTGTTCTCAAGGTAACTGTCACATTACCCCTTTGTAGCAGAATTTTTACTATGAGTAAATATTTTATTGAGTGAAGACATTTCTAAACCTTCATCATATATCTTGGGTTATTAACTTCTCTCTTGTTACTTCCTGTCACTCTATAATACGAAAATATCTCCAGCCAGACTCTGGAACCCAGAACAATACCCATGAGGTCATTGCGATACTGATGTTTCTATTCTCACCATCCTCTTCTCCTGAATCCCTGTTCTGCATCCCTGACTCACAGTACACTGTGATGGCTATACATGGCAATGATTCAATGAGCTTAGTTAATAAGCCCATTAGCAGTCAGCACTGCTGTGGGTGAGAGAAAAAACTGCTCTCAGTTTAGGGTGAAATCCAAATGCACACTACACTAAAGCAACAGAAAGAACTGAGAGTATAACTGTGAAAGGCATATTATACCCTTAGAGACCCCATAGTGTAAAAAGATCATTAAAATATTTTATTAGTATCTTTCCATGACAGAAAAGTATTTCTTAATGTTAAAAACAAAAGTAACTCCTTAAATGAAAACCTGAAAGTTAATGAAAAAAAAAATAGGTTTCACCCAGAGTCCTGCAAATGCGTCAAGAAGAAAAACATCAGAGTTTGAAGGAGAGAGAGAGAGAGAGAGAGAGAGAGAGAGAGAGAGAGAGAGAGAGAGAAGAGAAGAGAAGAGAAGAGAAGAAAAGAAAAGAAAAAAGAAAAGAAAAGGAAAGAAAAGAAAAAAAAGGAAGGAAGGAAAAGAAAGAAGCAAAGCTCTTTAAGATGAGTAAACCTCCAAAGTGCTGGCTACTTGAAAATAACTTAGATGAACATCCAGAAGTCTGAGACTTCACTAGAGAGTAGCCTAATTACTTAAATCTATCATGACTGGAGAAAAAAGGAGGTTGCTCTGTGAGATTCTTGGCTTCCAGAGGCAATTAAAAAATGGTCCTAATTTTAAGACACATGATGGGATGGCCTAGACCAGGGTTTCTCAACCTCAGCTCTGGTGACATTTAGAGGCGGGTAATTCTTTGTTGAGGGGAGACTCATGTGAGATGTTTAGCAGCATCCCTGACCTCTGCCAATAGATGCCGGGAGCATGTCCCCCCTCCCTCATGACAATCAAAACTGTCTGTAAACATTGTCAATTGTCTCACATGGGGGCAAAATCAGCCCCCTGTTGAGAACCAATGGCTTAGACATTTCTTTTTTATGGTCCTATTATACTCGATGATCCAAATGACCTTCATTCAGGAGACTAGCTACATAGCATCAGACCAAGAGGAAGGACCTTTACATTCTTTCAGAAGGCTTTGAATCTCAACTCTTTTACTTACGAGCTGTATGACCTTGGTCAAATTACAAAATAATAATATCAGTAGTTATTATTTAGTAAGTGCTTACACATTCACTTTCAACCAGAATGTACTAAAGAGGCTAGAAAACCTAGTAAGTTCTAAGGATACAGTTTTGAGCAAAAATAATACTGACTCTGATTTCATAAAACACAACAGCCTAGTGATGAGATGGATATTAATCCATCTCAAATTGCTCATGTTAAATTCACAAATACAGGGTCAGATGAGTGCTGTGAAGTAAGGTACATAGCATTAGCATGTGCATAGGTCCTGTAGGTACTCAAAGATGAGTACCAATGAGATGCATAGGGTGTTCTGAAAGATCAGTGTGTTGAATCACAGAAAGCAAGTTTACCATAGGCCAAATACTCTGCAAAGCATTTTCTCCTAGGATGACATGGAGTCTATTAATACCGTTATTTATCATGTAGAGTCTGTGATGGGGTTACTTAGCCAAGGTCACATGATTTGACAGTGGAGAAGTTGGGGTTCAAAAACAGATCTATTGTGCTTCTGAGCCTGTGTTCTTTCATCAGCCATTTATGCAATCTCTTCATTATCCCATTTTTTAGTTTTTTGTTTGATTTATTTTTAGTGATAAAACATTTCAATCACATTACAAAGATGTAGAAAATAATAGAAAAAATACCCACATATCCATTATTGAGCTTGAGAAAATGAATATTACCAATATGATTGGAGCCCCTTGTGTGCTACTCCAGTGCCCTGCCTCAAACCAGGCTCTACAGGGGTAGCTGCCATCCTGAGTCTGGTCTGTATTTTTCCCATGCTTATCTTTATACCTTTACTTCATATATATGGAACTAGCCTAACAAAATATAGTGTATTGTGCAAGCTTTTAGGCTTTATAAAATATCAAATTATATCTATCCTTCAATACATTGCTTTAATGCTTTCTTTTAAGGTGTATCTATGCTGATATATGAAGGTCTAGTTCATTCATTTTCAGTACTCTATAGTATTCAATGTATAAATATGTCAATTTATTTATTCATTTCCTGTTGCTGAACTGGATTAAAGTTTTTTAATGTTATACATAAACAATACTGTAATAATATTCTTGTACATACCCTCCTGCATACAAGTCTAGAAGTTTCTCTGAAGATTGTATCTAGAAATTGCTAGATTAAAGAGTATAAGTATCCTCAATTTACTAGACACTGTCAAAGTGATACCAATTTAGAAAACATAAGCAAGTAAAAGAGTCTTCTTGTTTCATATCTTCTCCAAAGGTAGTACTCTGTCAATTGTATATTGCATGTCTCCCTCTCTGCACACTGTCATTTTCTCTATTGTATCTGTTGTTGTGCAATAGTCTGTTCTAACATGATCAAATCTAACATTCCTTTTATTCATAATTTGTGCTTTTCATGTCTTGTTTGATGAAATTGTAGAAATGATTTATAGAAGTTCTTTGCATTTTATTTATTTTTATTTTTTATATTGAAAATTGTTTATTAAAAATATATTACTGGGAGAAATTGCAAAAATTCTTAATAAAATAGAGGTATATATTATGATCTATTCAAACTGATATTACATTCATTAAAGTAATAAAGTACTTTAAGTGGCAGTATAGAAATATTCTTCAAAGTAGAGGCACAAGATGTATCATCTCTGATTTTTAGAATTTGGTTCTTCCTATGGGCATAAATAAAAAAATGTGTTTTCTTTTATAAACCATCTAGGTCATGATATTTAGTTTTTGTTCTTATTTTTTTTTACTTTAATGAAATGATTCAATTTTAATTAATTTTTTATGGTTACATTGGTTCATGAAATTTGATAAGTTTCGCTGTACTTTTTAACAGTAAGACATATATATATATATATATATATATATATATATATATATACATACATATATATATACATACATACATACATACATATATATATATATATACATTGTATGCGTATATTTTAAAAAGTAATGATTTGTTAGCTATACAGAACAGTTTTCTTTTAATTTCCTCTTGTTCTTTTTTTATTAGTTTGTCTGCCCTTTTATTGATTTGTCAGTTATACATGGTACAAAATCATTTCCCAATTTATAGCTTACCTTTTTACTTTGTCAATACAGTCTTTTGTCAAGAAAATGTTACCAATTTTGATGCTGATAAATACATCAACCTTTCCTTTATATCTTATTTAAGAAAACCCTTCTTACCCAAAGCCACAAAGATATTTTCTCATTAAATGCTTAAGTTTTATTTTTAAATATAGATCTTTAATACACTTAAAGATGATTTTGTATATATGATATAAAGTAGAGATTTAATTTCATATTTTTCTCTATAAATAAACGGTTGTCTTACTACTTCTGAGTCCTACTTCCGATCAGTATTACCACCTCTATCACATAACCAATAACCAAATTTGTATGGATTTGCTCTTGGGATATCTTTTCTCTTTCACTTTTTTTTTGTCACATTATTTTAATTATTACAGCTTTGTAGTAAGTCTGGATATCTGGTAGGGTATGTCTTGATCTTATCCATTACTGTTTTTAATATTCTTGGTCCTTTGTTTCTCCATGTAGATTTTAAACTTTTGAGTTCTACCAAATCTTGTTGGCACTGTTATTGGAATTATATTTAATCTGTAGATTAATCTGAGAGAAACATTATATATTGATTACATAAACATATACATCTCTCTGCTTATTTAAGTCTTCTTTAACATGTTCAGTAAGTTTACAATTTTCTCCACAAGTCATGCACATATTTTATTCGGTTTATTTCTAAATTTATTTTTAAACTGGACTTTCTCTGTTGCTAGCATATAAAAAAGCAGTTGGTTTTGTATATTGATCTTATATCCAACAATCTTGGTGAACTCTCTCCTTAGATCTCATAAGCCATCTATAGATTTTCTTGAGGTTTCTATGTAGATAAACATACTATCTATACTCATATTGCTAATACTCATATTTAACATGTAAAAGTCTGTGATGTTGTCACTCAGCCAAGGTCACATTAATTGGTATTTCAGGTATATTTTACGATCTAAGGTGTTAGACACTATAGCTTTCCAGTTTTTTTCAGTTAGTTAAACAAATACCTATGATAAAGATGAATTATTTAAAGCGATAATTCACTGATCCCTCTTCCTCATTATTTAAAATTCTGTATTTTGTATATACAGGCATGACATAGAGTCCTGTTCAAAGAAAGAGTTAATTTGATATTATCAAATTTGGTTACTTGAAAAATATTCAAGATACATAGTTTCAAATTAGTCCTAAATATAGTTTTACATTATTGAGTCTTTGCATAGTTCATCTTCCTCACCAGTAATGTTAAAGAACATTGACTTGTGTTTAACAAAGTTTATAGATGCTCTAATAATTATGTGAAAATGAACCAAATAGAAAGAAAGAATGTAGAGATTCTCTGGCTTGGCTTAGTTAGAATTCTGTGCTGTAAAACTAGCAATTACATTTATTACATTCCCTAGTTTCTCTTAAAAATAGAGTTCCCAGTATAACTCAGGTTCTGCCAGTCAGAGAGGCTTCTAACCGAGTTACGTGAAAGGAAAGGCAGGATTTAGGACACACATTTTGCCAATAGAGATCATGGCAGAGGTGGCATGTTTGTGTCAGCAGCTGTGACAATGGCTTTCTGATTTGATATCTTCCTATTCTGGGAGAGGCAGCAGCTCCTGGAAGCTCAACCCGTTTCTGCAGCCATGTCAGCAATTCTGCGAGCTGCCTCAACCTCTTAAAAAGTCTCTGTCTTACACTAGTAGAGTGGATTCTGTTGTCTATCATTAAAACCCTAAGACAGTTGATTATATCATTGCATTCTAGGTAGAGCTGAAATTTACAATAACAAGAAAAGAATATGACCTTTGAAATACAGATTTAAGTATGGTTGATTCTGAACCAGACACTTTGCAAAGTCCTTAGAGAACAACTGCCAAGGAACTCCCCACGAGTGACTATAAACATGGGTGACCAGGAAGGGGAAAGGAGAGGTTGACAGTTAAAAACAACCAAATATTAAACATGGTTGTAAGAACAACACATAAAACTTGCCATTTTTTAAAGCCTGATACTATTTGAAATCAGAGAAGTTAGGAAGGGAGAAAGGAGGAAACAGGGAAGAACAAAGGAAAACAGAAAAAGAAAAAAAAGAGACCGTTTGAACTTTCTTAAATATTGTTTGGCCTGCATGATGTACAAACGTTATTTTATTTAAAATGTCATCACAATAAACCAAATTTGTTGAGAACATTGTTCCCATTTTAGGGGTAAGAAAACAGAAGCTGAAATTTAAACCCACATCCACATCCATTTATCCCCAGACCCTACGCTGTTTTTAACTAGTCTTGTGTGATTGGGGTAGGGAGAAATGTAGTGAAATTTCTGGTTATCTTTGCAAAGTTATGAGTTGAATACTCAGTCTACAGAAAGATTTTGAACTGTGAGCACATTTTCTCTTTGGACTTTAATTAGAGCTTGATTTTTTTTCCTGCTACATAAATTCAAATTTTATAAATGAGAACATGAATGCTTCCAGATAGTTATTCTCACTCCTTTGCTGATTTGGCCTGATAGTTCCCATAAATAACTCTCTGGGATGAGGGAGTGTAAAGGCAGGAGGAACAAGCCAGCCAGAATGTACTGTGCATTCCTGAGGACACATAGTTGCATTATAGATGAAATCTAAGCCACCATGTGAACAGGTAACCTTTTTAGGGACATTCTGTATCACCAAAAGAGCCTGCTTAATTTCTTTTGACAAGTGCTTCTAATTATCTAATATATAACACATTACATGGGTAAGAAAAATGCTTCATAATTGAGACCTCATTGTTATTTCAGATCAAGTGAGAGATATGTGCATGTATTTGACAGTCATTTGTGGGTGTATGTGTATGTGTATGTGTGAGTGTGTGTGTGTGTGTGTGTGTGTGTGTGTGTGTTGAGAAGATTAATTCAAAGGAAGATAGAATTTCAAGCTGTAAAGACATTAAATTTCATGTGTAATGTGAAAGATTCTTCAGTTAGTAAATATTGCCAGTTCTCAGCTCTGAAAAACACAATGGCTAACATTTATTTTAGGTTAAATTATATGCTAAAGCTAACCTAAATGTCTGTCCTTTGGCTGGGCACCCTATTATATGTAAATCCAGCGCCCCCTTGTGTAATAGGCTTTAATAACAAAGTTTGGGAGTCTATTTACATACATTTTGGTTTCTAATTTTAAAGGAATATAGTTATAGGATAGTGGTATTATTTTATCTTCTTCGTGGGTTGTTTTTTGGTATTTATAAATGTATACATAAACTAGAAAACTATAAAAAGGAGTAAAGCTGAAGTTTGCAGGTTTCATGCTATGCCTGTGACTGTTAGTGAATAAAAAACACTTTTATGAATCAGGACATTTCTTAAGAAAATTAAGTTCACTCTTGAGAGGTGAGGGAAAATAATTTCACAAAACAGGTCAATTAGTTCTCATAGATTCTTGGAACTTTATGGCAGGAAGAAAACATGGATATCTAGTAAGAGTGGGATGCTGTTGATACTTGTCCCTCCGCTACGAATGCTGCTGTCATTGAGGATGGCTGGCGCAGGCCAACCAGCATTATTTGTGCTTCATACAAAGTGTAGTTTTCTGACAAATTTTTTTTAAAAAAATAATTTGGGGGATGGTGAGCTCTAATCCAACATGACTGGTGTCCTTATAAAAAGGAGAAATTTGTGAAGATGAAGGCCAAGATGCGGGTGATGTTTCTACAAGCTAAGACACACTGAAGATTGCTGGTAAACTGCCTGAAGCGATGGGAGAGGCCTGGAACAGACTCTCTCTCTCTTGGCCCTCAGAAAGAACCTTGATGATTTATCTTGAACTTCTAACCTTCAGAACTGTGAAAGGATAAATTTCTGTTGTTGAAGCTCTAGTTGTTACAGCAGTGCTAGCAAACTAATACCCTCACATTTGCCATCAGTGGCACTGTGGGTTGTTCTTGCTGCCTGAAGTAGCACAAGCAACACAGACTTAAGGTTTAGGCAGAGCAATTAAAAATCCACAGAGATATGACAACTTTGTAATATAATGCAATTAAATAGTCTATTATAGAAGGTAATTAACTCAGTGAAAAATGTGTTTTTTAATTTCCCATGAAGGAGTTCAGGATATGCCACTTCAAAATATGTCTCTTTGGCATGATGCTTATCTTGAGCCGGTTATTTTTAAGAAACAGCAGACTCAGGAGAAGCTCTGAAAATGAAGTAGAAGTTGCCATTTTGTAAGGAACACTTACATTTACAGTAGTCCTCCTTTATCCACGGGAATATGTTCCAAGATCCCTGGTGAATGCCTGTGTCAGTGTAAAAAATGTTCAAACCTGTAGAGAATTTTTATAAGAGTTTATTTGAGCCAAATTGTCAACATATGCCAGGAAGCAAGATCTCAGATGCTCCCCAGAATAACAGTTTTGCAGCTTCTTTTATGCATTTGAAATTAAGGAGAGCACATAAGGAAGACTGAAGAAAGCAAAGCAAAGATTGGATTACAAGGACTGGTTAACAATCTTGTTAACTGGATAGTTAACAAGATTCTATGCTCTCTTGAAGGTTAATACTGCCTTCAAGGAATATTACTTCTCGTATTTCAAAGATGTGTTAACCTAGATGCATGAGAATAATGGACAGGGTTCATTTAAGACAGAGATAAAACTTTTACTAAAGAAGTTATATGCCTGCGGTGTGACTATTGCCATGACCTGCCCAGTTAGGAATTTATGATCAGATCACCCTGTGAGGTTACTTTCTATAGAACCTTTTTTTCATCCACACCTGAAATCATACATCGTAGTGAACCCTATGTGTACTATGTTTTTTCCTATATACAAACCTATGATAAAGTTTAATTTATATATTAAGGGCAGTAAGTGATTAACAACAATAATAAAATAGCATGATTATAATAATATACTTCAATAAAAGTTTCGTGAATGGCTTTGGGGCCCTTATTAAGTAATATAAGAGTTATGTGAACACAAACACTGCAACAGTTGATCTGAAACCAAGCCGGCTACTATGTGATGGACAGGTGGGGAGTGTGTACTGCGTGGAGAAGCCGGATAGAGAGGGAGTGAGAAGGCATAAGATTTCATCACACTACTCAGAACATCACAAAACTTGAAACTTATAAATTATTTGTAGAATTTTCCATTTGACATTTTTGGACCGTGGCTGACCACAGGTAACTAACACCATGGAAAGTGAAACTGAATAAGGAAATAATTACTATATAAGGAAAATCTCCAGGTTGTCTCTCTCTCTCTATGTGCCAGGAAGAGAAGGATGACTACACCTCCAGAAACTCTCATCAATGGAGAAGGCAACTACTTACATCTACATAACAATCTTACCTTTGTTTACTATGTTTTGCCCGTAGCCTCCTATAATTGGAAAATTATTTTTCCTCCCCTACACCTGGAAGCTTTCTGAACATTAATTTTTATATGGAATTGTTTTAAAGTAACTTCCTGAACATCAAGACATTCCACCATAAGTATATCAGTTGCATGTTTAAAAATTAAAAGCATTTTCCTATATAACTAAAATAACATTTTTATCAGTTAAAATATTATCTTTAAATATTTTGTGTTATCTAATAAGTCTACATTTAAATTTCCTTAAATATCCCCCAAATCATATATAATTTTAAAACAAGATCCAATTTCAGATCATATATTGCATCTGACTACTAGTTCTTTAAGTCCCTTTTAGTCTGGTCAGTCACATTTTAATGACACTGTCTAGCTGAAGAGAATGATTCATAATGGTTTATCTGATTGTTGCTTTGTGGAATCATTTACCTTTTTCCTGTAAATTGAAAATTAGATATAAAATCTCGATTAGATTTAAACCTTTTTGGCTACAATATATCCTAGATGATGTGCTTAACTTCGTATTGCATCTCTTAAGGGGACTCATGATATCTGATTGTCCTCCAGTGGGATGCTGAGAGTGACCTTTAGGTGGTGAGGATAACATCTTGGTCCTCCATGGCAACCAGAAATCAATCTCTGTGGTGTTATTGTAGCTGCATGCAGGTGACCTGTTCCCTGTCAATCATTCTAAGAAGATCAACACCAGTTCCTTGCCTGATCAATGATTGGATTAAGTGTTTTGAAATGATTATTTCTTAATTTTATCATTTATTGTTTGTTGATAGGGCATTCTTCATTAGCCATGGCTATTTGGTTACTCTTGTAGAAAGAAAAATTAATTTTCTCTCTATCTTTTTTGATTCTTTACTTCAGGAAAACTGAGTAACTCTCCAAAGTGGTCCAAGCTACCACCTTAAATACTGTCTCTAGCTAAAGTCAAAAGAAGATGGGTGTAGGGAGAGCCAGTTATGGGAGGTTATCAGGCAAAACACAGTAAAAAGGGCAAGGTTGTTACATAGATTAAGTAGTTGCCTTCTCTACTGATAATGGTTAATTATCTCCCTCTGCCTGGTGTGGGAATCGACAATCTCTCCACAGTGGTGTATCTCTACCTTTTCTAACCTCATATATTGAGTTCCCTAATCCAGCATCTTTTTTAATAGTCTCACTACGTTTAGGGACTATGTAGCCTCATAAGGTATATAAGAGTCCAGAAAAATGAATTTTTATGTGCCTCTTGCAAAATAGTAGCAGCAGGGCAAATTATAGTATCTGATGCTCTGTGGGCAGCAGTCATAGTGATGATTCCCTTGTCAGGCCCCCTCTACTGTTTGGATTTTGTTCCCAGTGTTGTGACCAGAATAACCAGACTCAACTTGAGTGCTCTTATATTAGAGGCAGTTTATTAGCCGGTGGCTGTCCTTCCAAAGGAGCAGCCCCGAAACATAAAGGTACAAGGGTTTTAAGCCCTAAATCCTATAAATCATTTTGTCTAAATCACAAAGGTCTAATATTTCTTCTATTCTCTACCTGTCAATCTAAAGGTTGTGCCAGTGGGGGTACAGAAGCAGAAAGCTTATGTTAGAATGTTATATTCCCATTGGTAACTGTTAAACAATAACTTTTCAAGCAAGCAGGTGTCCAGAAGCGAGACATGGCAATTAGCACATAGGCTCTTAACCTTAACCCATTACTACATCTTTGTGACCCTTTCAGTAGCACGTCATCACACTTCCCACTGGTTTTCTTTACAGTGACTCAATCTTCGAGTCTGATGTTGGAATATTTGGCCAGCAGGCTGGGGCTGATGCTCCTAATATTAAATTTTTTTCCCCAGTCATGTGAGACTGTATTAAACCTCTAAGCCATTTTAATAAACATGGCCCAAGTGTTAATAATAACAACAGAATAATTAATGGTCCTGTTATAGCTGATAGCAGTGTGGTCAACCAAGAGTTTTCATTAAACCAAGAGTCATACCAGTTACTTCCTTGTCTTAACTTCTCGTTTCTGTCTTTCACCGTTTGTCTAATTAATGCTAAACTATTCCTAATAACTCCAGAAGAATTAGCATAGAAACAGCAAGTTTCCCCTAATGTTATAAACAGAACTCCTTGCTTAAGAAATAGGAGGTCTAAACCTCTACTATTCTGCAAGATTACTTCAGCTAGAGAATTAAGAGATGTTTCAAGGTCATTGATTGACTTTTCTAGTGTACTTAAGTCCTCATTAATTTGCTTAGTGAGCCAGGTTATGCCTTGATTTCCCATGACTAAAGCAGCAGTTCCAACTGCCGCTGATCCCGCAATTTTTAATCCTACTAGAAGTGGCACAAGCACTGGGACTGCTCTCTTATGTCGAGGATATTCATATCCTCCCTACAAATCTATTGCTTGTCTTCCTTCTGGTCCATTCATTAAATATACTTGTGGGATGACATGAACTAATACACAAAATCCAGCATTCTCTTTCTAATAATTGAGATTAATACAGGGTGTTAAACCAGTAGTACAAGCAAACCAGGTGTCTCTGGGTGCTGCTAAATAAGTGGGAGAAGAGCTATTTATTAGAATAATCTGATTACAATTTTCCTTATATCTAGAATTACTAATATCATAGTTATTAGTATATACACAAGTTCCCTGACCCTGTAAGTCTCCTAGGGCCACAGATGGGCTCTTGATTCCCCATGGACAGATGGTCGTATTAGGGGAGCTTACATTCCTGATAGTAGTTTCATTTGTTCCAAGACTGGCAGTTACGCCGAGCCCTACATAATAAGGTGGAGCAGGATTTAGACAAAACCAACAGTCCTCTGTAACATTAGAGTTACTCTCATTAGCAACTTTATAAATATTATTCAACAATTAACCCAATTATAATTAACCCTGAGATAGTCTTATCTTGAGAGGGTCTCTTGTGGGTGTTGCCTTCCATTTCTCTGTTTCCGGGGGAGGTTGTGCTGTCTTAATATGAGTATGATGAATCCAATGTCTCTTCCCTGCAACCTTGACAGCTGTTGGTGTGGTTAGAATTACCGGAAACAGACCATCCCACCGGGGCTCTAGATTTGCAGGTTGAATTTTCTTCACCCACACCCAATCTCCAGGATTGTGTGGGTGAGGGTCTGGTACCTTCGGGTCTGGTCTGGTAGCCTTAATCAAGTCCTTCACTTGTTGCCGGACTTGTAAGGCCTGTAAGGACTTAAGGAGACTTATATTATTACTCATTTCAACTTTTTCGATTTCAATTTTAGGGAGTAAAGAGGGAGGTCTCCCAAACATTATTTCATAAGGGGTTATTCCTGAGATGTATGGAGTACAACGGGCTCTCAAAAAAGCAAAAGAAAGAAGGCTCACCCAATTCTCCCCAGTTTCCAACTTAAATTTAGTTAAGGTTTCTTTTAATGTATGGTTCATCCTTTCTACCTGCCCCGAACTTTGGGGCCTGTAACTACAATGTAATTTCCAATTAATCCCTAGTACTTTAGCTAACGTTTGGCTAGTTTGGGCAATAAATGCCAGGCCATTGTCGGACCCCAATGATAAGGGCAGTCCAAATCGGGGTATTATGTCTGATACTAATTTCTTGGCTACTACTTGTGCAGTTTCTCTCTTGGTGGGAAACGCTTCAGTCCAACCAGAATAGGTGTCAGTAAAAACCAGAAGATACTTAAATCCGAAAGTGCCAGGGGCAACTTCTGTAAAGTCCACCTCCCAATGTTCTCCAGGAGCCTGTCCTCTCAGTCGAGTCCCAATACTTCCCGTTGGTGCAGGGCAAGGATTGACCTGTGCACATATTGGGCATCTTGCACTCACGTCCCGAACTTTGGAATTTAGTCCAGGAATATAATAGTCTCTTTTTAATAATTCAATCAGCTTAGTTCCCCCAAGATGGGTAGCATTATGCATTTGGCTGATCAGAGAGCTGCCAAGAGCAGCAGGGAGGACCGGTCTTCCGTCTGGAATCCAGAGCCATCCATGTTCAAATTTTCCATGGAGTTGCTTCCCTAGTTCTAAATCCTGGGGACTGTATTCTGGAGCCTGGACTAAGGGAAGTACGAGCAGGGGGCCAATCATGACGTCCTTCCCCACTGGTTTTCTGGCTACCTCTTTAGCTACTTTATCTGCCAGGCAGTTTCTTCTTTCTACCGCACTATCTCCTTTCTGATGGCCAGGGCAATGGATAATAGCTACTTTCTTAAGTAGCCAGATAGCTTCTAAGAGAGCTAGAATTTCTTCTTTGTTCTTAATTTCTTTCCCTCCTGATGTCAACAGGCCTCTTTTCTTATATAAGGCCCCATGTACATATGCCGTTGCAAAGGCATACCGGCTATCAGTATAGATGTTAACAGTCTTTCCTTGAGCTCATCTAAGAGCTTCAGTCAGGGCAATGAATTCAGCCTTTTGGGCTGATGTCCCATGCCCAAGAGCCTGAGCCCAAACAATAGTGTCATCAGCAACCAAAGCTGCTCCTGCATACCTGATGCCTTCAGTGACAAAACTGCTTCCATCCGTATATAGAGTGGCTAGGCCAGGGCTAGGCCAGGGCTCATCCTGCAAGTCAGGTTTTACCCTAGTTAAACTTCCCAGCAGGTCACTGCATTCATGTAATGGTTCTTGAGGATCATCATCCGGGAGCAAGGTTGCTGGGTTTAACACCATTGGCTTTGCAAATTGAACCTGTGGAGGGTTTAATAAGAGTACCTGATACTGGGTGATCCAAGCATTCGATATCCATCACTCGGGTGGTCCCTTCAGGAGCCGCTCCACGAAGTGAGGTCCGATAACAGTCACAGGCTGCCCAAGTGTCAATTTATGGGCTTCTTTCACTAGAGCCACCGAGGCTGCAACGGCTCACAGACAACTGGGCCACCCTGCAACTACAAAATCTAATCTTTTAGATAGGTAGGCAACTGGTCTCTTCCATGGGCCCAATGTCTGAGTTAGCACCCTTTTAGCAATTCCCCTTACCTCAGTTACAAATAATTGAAATGGTTTTTCTAAGTTTGACAGGGCCAATGCTGGAGCTGTAATTAAGGCTTTCTTCAGTGTCTCAAAGGCTTGCTGCTGTTCTATTGCCCATTCTATGTTTTCTCCTTTTCCCGCTGTGCAGTCATACAGTGGCTTAGCAATTTCAGCAAACCCCAGAATCCACAGACGGCAATACCCAACAGCTCCTAGAAATTTTCATACTTGCCTTTTAGTTTTTGGTGGAGGAATGCATAGGACTGCCTCAATCTTACTTTCAGATAATTGCCTTTCTCTTTTATTTAGCTTATAGCCTAAATAAGTAGCCAAGGGGGTACACAGCTGGGCTTTCTTAGCAGACACCCGATAGCCCTTTTCTCCCAGTTCATTCGACAGGTCTTCACGGGCCCTAGTGCATATCTCTGCTGTTTCGGCAGCCAGTAAAAGGTCATCTACATATTGCAACAGCACAGTTTCAGGATAATGCTGCCGAAATCCTGCCAAATCTCGGCTTAGAGCTTCATCAAACAAGGTGGGAGAATTCTTAAACTCTTGTGGGAGCCGAGTCCAAGTTAACTGTCCTTCTTGTCCCGTCTCAGGATCTTCCCACTCAAAGGCAAAAAATTGGCTAACTAACTTTAGCTTTTTATTTCCTGGTCCGGACAGCCCCGTAAATCTTGGTCTCCTTCCTTGGCCACGTCCTTTTCCAGGAGGATATCCTTTCCCCACAAACATTACCTTCTGCACATTGTCCCTATTATTAAAAACCTTCTGAGCTATTTATAATAATTTGGATAAATTTTCTCCCTTAAAACCTTCCAATCTCTGTAACTTCTTTCTAATGTCAGGGGCCGACTGGCTAACAAAGGCCAAATTAATGGCTCTTCTATTGTTGGGGTCCTCCGAGTCAATAAATGTATATAAGCGGTAAGACTCTAATAGTCTTTCCAAGAATGCTGCAGGTGACTCGTCCTTAGTCTGAATTACTTCACTTACCTAGACAGATTTATTGGTCTACGTGCAGCAGCCTGGAGTCCCTGTAGCAGAAACTGGCGATAACCTTAGGAGAGCCTCCTTACCTTGATCTGTATTTGGATCACACTGGGGACATTGAGTCGGGAACACAGCCTGTAACCTAGTTAGGTCTGCTGTGGGCTGCCTATTTGGGTCTGTTACTCCTTTAGCCGCTCCCGTAAAATTCTTTCCTTTTCTTCAGTAGTAAATAAAACCTGTAAAAGCTGCTGACGATCATCCCAAGTGGGCTGGTGGGTAAAGAAAATAGATTCCAGAAGGGAGGTTAATCCTTGTGGTTTTTCTGAGAAGGATGGCATTTGCAATTTCCAATTATATAAATCACTAGTACTGAATGGCAAATATATAACAGTAGGTTCACCCCCACCTCCCGGAACCACCTTTAATGGGGCCAGAACAGAAGCCGGTTCCTTTAGGGAGGTAGAATCAGGGGAAGGTGGCCTACGACCCCTAGACCAGGTTACAGGAGGTTCTGGTCCTTCCGGAGGAGGACGTCTACCCGTGTCACCATTATAGGGTGGTGGATACCAATCATCTTCTGAGGGAGGCCCCTGTAACACCAGTGGGGGCTTCTTGAGGCCCTGTGGTATAGCTGCCATCACAGTAACAGCGGCTCGACTGAAACTCTGTAGGTACTTAGGGGCATCAGAAACGATATCAATCTACACATCAATGTAAGGAATTTGGTCAGGATGCCCTGGGTTCCCATAAACAACACCTCGAACCCAAATTGCAGTCTGCATATCAAATGATACCTCGGAGGGCCATCCAACTCCATCTAGTTGACAAAACCGCTGCAAATCAAAAGAGGTTACGGAAGCGCCATAAGCCTTTGCCCTGTGGCGAAAATCTTTAAAATGATTGAGCATGCACTGAAGCAGCGTAAGCTTACCCTGTGATTGCCCCATAGTTCCACAATAAAGCACACAAAGCAAAACGACACAGACTAACAAACCAGGAACAGGACTGAGAAAACTGTCCTCACAGTCTCAGCCGACCGCCGACTTACTTGTCGCATCCGACGTCCGCAAGGTCCCTTGGGCCCTTAACCAGGACTGCCTCAGCACTCCCAGGATCTTGCTCCACAAAGCGGGAAACCACGGTGGTGGGCTAGGGCAAATGTCCTAGAAGCCTCCCCAACCGCGAATGGCTTATCGCCCTGGTGCACAGATCAATTGTCCCAACCACGAGAAAAATCTCGCTGAGGCCTCCAAATGTTGTGACTGGAATAACCAGACTCAACCTGAGTGCTCTGATATTAGAGGCAGTTTATTAGCCAGAGGCTGTCCTTCCAAAGGAACAGCCCCGAAACATAAAGGTACAAGAGTTTTAAGCCCTAAATCTTATAAATCATTTTGTCTAAATCACAAAGGTCTAATATTTCTTCTATTCTCTACCTGTCAACCTAAAGGTGGGTTGTGCAAGCGGGGGTACAGAAGCAGAAAGCTTATGTTAAAATGTTATGATCCCATGGGTAACTGTTAAACAATAACTTTTCAAGCAAGCAGGTGTCCAGAAGCGAGACATGGCAATTAGCACGTAGGCTCTTAACCTTAACCCATTACTACATCTTTGTGACCCTTTCAGTAGCACATCATCACACCAGAAAGCCTTGAGTGTGGTTTTCCAGCCCATCTTTCAATAAATTTCTTTTTCTCCTTCATTAATCAGAGTATGCTTTTCTTGCTTATGACTAAAAACTCTGACCTAAATATTCTTTATGATGAAATAATAATTAAATAATACTAAATTTAAAGAATGACAAAAAGGTGGATACCATCTGTCCTTACTTAATCTGTAAGAAATTATCTTTGACCCATTCTCTCTTAGTTTGTCCTCAACATTTTTTTATCCTCATTATTTTGCTTAAAATTTTTTTAAAAAAACAAAAAAACAAGTTTTGAATTTCATGTTTTGCTTTTTTCTTGTGCACCAGAATGATAATAAAATATAAATTGAAGTTTAGCCCTCTGCCCAACACCAACAATTCTCAATATCTGTTACCCTTTTCTCTTGTTCTAGCAGCAAAAATTGTGTTATGTATGGCTGCACTCAAAGTAGGAATGGTATAAAGAGAGGAGTCAAATTGTTGACTTCTGTGTTATTACAGAGATTTTTGTACTGAGATTCTCAGAAAGGGAGACATTAATCTTCAAATCTTGATTTTTAATTTCAAAAACCAGATATTTGAGTTTACCAAGAAATGTGGTCAGTTGATTTTTAGAAGTCAAAAAATATTACCATTGAATATAAAGGGGTGGAAAATTTTTTTTTCTTTCCTTCTAGGTTATTTGGCTAGCCTAATAATCAAATTGGCATAACAGATTAACAGGAGAAAAACAAATTTAATTACATACATATGGGAGCCCCACAAAGATGTGAGATGCTTAAGCCGTCAGGCAGTTGAGGCTCATATATCATCCCGAGCCAAGGAGAAGGGTGTAAGAGTCTGCCTGGGGCTTCAAAAGGGAGGAAAGACAATGCATAGGAAGATGAGAAGATTTAATGTTTGGTAAACAGATTTTTGCTCCTATCATGCAGATAATTCTTTCTGAGTTAAAAATTTATCTCTGGTATACTTCTCTTCCTGGGATAGGCCTCTTATTTAAATTCTTTTAGGAAGGTAAGAGGGAGGTAAAAAGCTTTTCCTGAGTCTACTGGGTCTTAATTGCCTTCAGCTCAAAATAATTAATATGCCAAAGTGGCACATTTTTGGGTTGTGTATTCTAGTCCCTCTCAAATATGAAGAGCAAAACCAGGAGAACTCATACCCAAATTTTGAGGCCAAAACTGAAGCTGAGGACAATGGAGAATGTCATAAGGAGGGGTTTGACTTTGTCTCCCAGTCCTAGAGGAGATGTGGCTGAGTGGGCAAGCAGATCAGGAGATGCTCTGGGAGAGATGCAGGAGGACAGAAGAGAGCCTTGGAGATCTGCTGCCCAAGAGCAGAAAGGCACAGCAGAAGCAGCCAACAAGGGAGTAACAGGACAATTAACAACAGCAGCAAGTGTCCACAGAGAAGCAAACACGTGACAGACCCTTGCCTGCCCCTGCTACCTTGGCTCTTGTTGTATATCACTTGGCTCACTGCCCAGAATATGGGAGCTAGGCAATAATGCTACTTCCATTGTTATCACCAGTATTATAATAGGCAGGAGCACACCTCAGTCACTGCTGGAATCAAGCCCTTGCCCAGTTACTATAAAAAAGAGGGACTGGCTAATTCCAGAGAGAATCATAGGGTCTTTAGAGATCTGTCTAAGCAGTACCCTGGGCACATTCAGACCTCCCGGGAGGGTCTGAGTTGGGAATGAAGTGGAACATTGGATTCTGAGAGGCAGGAAACCCAATGCCTTGGCGGTGACTCCAACGGTGTCTGATGTCCAAGGTGCTGCAATCAGGCTGCATAGATACAGGAAAGGGGCGTAGGAAGAGGAGTGCTGTGAGATCTGTGGCCAAGAGAAGACTCAGACATCGCAGAACCCTCAGAGACAAATCTGGGTAAAGCATAATGGGACCTGGACAAGGTTGGCAACATGGACTTTCTCCTCTTTTTTCTGTGCTATTCTTCAGCAGAGGTGGTCTTGGATGCTTCTTATGACTCCTCTCTTTATGCTGAACCCTCCCCTTGAGGCTGGGTTTCCTCCAAGGATAGGGTTGCCCTACCTACCTATCTGTGAGGCTCAGGCTGCTTTTTATGGTTAACATACACATAGATAAATAAAGGGGTTTGTACTCCTTGCCCCATAATAGATTGTAAGCTCCTTTAGAACAGGGAATCCACCTTCTACAAGATGTTTTGTGCTATATACTACACAAAAACGAATGGAAGAATTTTTAAATGTTAATTGACTGGCAACTATTCTCTGTCTTCGTCGTCGCAGATGAAACATTATACAGCACTAGGTGTTCCAAATGTGTTTGTTTTCCTTTCCCAAGAGGACTAACTGGCATTTCCCTAAGCAGTGTCACCTGAGTGACTCACTGAACCATAATCTGGTCCAAAGATGTTGTCTGGCACATGACGTCATAGAAGCTAAAGCTGATAACCTTTAGGATGAACCAGGGTTTCTGGCTTCACCAGTTGGCTTGATGTATCTGGAGCACTTGTTCATGTTTTCTCAACTTTGTTCCACATTTCATTTCATTAAATATTTTGTATTGATAGGCAAATTAATGAGGTTTAATGAGATAATATATGCAAAAACATTTAACATAGCTTTGACACCAAGCAAGCTCTCCCATTGTGAGTTATTCTTATTACCTGATCTTCGAAGAAATCTTATTTATTCTTCTCTGCTGTAACCTTTTGCCACATCACATGAGAAAACAAGGTCCAAGTTGTTGAACATGCCATGCCCAAACTATTTTCTCTATTTTCTACTTTCTAAAGTGGTCACAAATGGGAACTAAATGAGAAGAAACGGCATTCTCTGTGCATTATTCATGGTCTCCATTACCTACAAAGGGCTGGCCTAGTTTCTCGTCTCCACAGAGACATTTTGCACATTTGACTATTAGCAGTCATGGCAGGTAATATTTTATTCAGCCAAATCTAGACATCTACACAATGCTAAAACTTTGATAAGACAGCTGAAATCCCTCTTGGGAAATTGATTTGTAAGAAATTTACTGTCTGTTTGGGTAGTATGCCTACTCTGAGACAGATCTCTAAAGAACCTATGGTAAGAATTAAGCCAATAAAATGTGTATTGAACATGCTTCTCCTCCAGCCTAGGAAATAGTGGTACTTTTTCCTACCTGGGAGCTTTAAATGAGGACTAACAATACCAGCGTCAGCTTCATCCAGGGGTTCTCAGATTTTTGTCTGCATCAAAATTTCTTGGGAAGTTTGAGATCAGTCAGAATGCAGGGCCTCTCCATTCCATTCTATCGTACCCCTGTACACACAGTTTCTAATTCACTAGCTCAGGGAAGGTGTCCCAAGAATCTGCCTTTTTAAATAGTGCACTGAGTGATTCATTGGCAGGTGGTGGACAGACTGCAATTTGAGAAGCGCTAGTAAAGTCCATTCACAATCTTTCATTCAATGAGCATTTCCTGAGTGTACAGAGTAAAATTGGGCATCATGAACAAAAATCTATGCACGCAATGTATTAAGGGAGCGTACAAAACAATCAATAGTTTTCAAAGAATGTTTATATCGATTGTTTCCTCTCTACGTGAGAGAGGCAGAGCAATGATTGATATTTCCATTTCATAAACAAAAGAGAGCTTAAGTAACTTCCCCATGTTTTTATGGCTACGAGATGACAGACATGGCTCATAGCCAAGATTTTTGACTGCTGGGGTAGAAAGTAGAAAAGGTATAATGATATGTACACTGACCCCCCTGGAAGACAAGAACAGGAAGCTGTACTTACACTAATATTCATTGTTAAGGTTAACATAGAGAAAAATTGGAAACAATCTAAATGTTCATTAACAGGGGCCTGGTTAAAAAAAAAAACAAAAACTAAAGCAACAACCATGTGTCCATATTATGGAATATTCTGCAATCTTTCAAAAGGAAAGGGCAGATCTTTATTAACATAGTAAAATATTTCCTTTTACAGGAAAAAATTATTTATGAGTTTAAAATTCTGGAAGTCCATTTCCTTCTAACACACACACACACACACACACATGCACACACACATACACACAGAAAGAGAGAGAGAGACAGAGAGAGAGAGAGAGAGAGAGAGAGAGAGAGAGAGAGAGAGACCAAGCTGTAAGAGGTGCAGGTTATAGCTATATTTCTTGTCATCCTGGTGAACAGCAATCAGCAGAAATTTCACTGGACTCTCTATGGAGCAGTGCACAGGAGATAATTTCTCTAAATTAAGTTGTATGTGAATTCAAGAAGCATCTGGCATAGAAAAATTAACCACATTGGGGGTGATGACTGTTGACTGGGGGCTTCTCTCCTTAGAATCACAACTCTGAGCTGTAATTATAATTTTTACTGTTTTATTGACATGACATAACAGTTAATGTATGTAACCAACACAGTAATATAATGAGTGTATTATCTTATGAATCAAACATTATAAAAAATAAAACCTAATATTTTTTGAAATAATAATTGTTATACACTTATCAAAGGAGCGGGCTTACAGCAATTCTCTTGGAGAAGGTTAATTTTTGAGTCAAAGAACAAGAACTGGCTGAGGGGAAGGAAAAAATAAAAATACGTATTTGAAAAATAAAAATTTTCCAACTCACAACGATTTTCTTTTAGTAATATTTTATTAATATTTATTGTGTGCTTTTTAAAAATTGAGTAATGTGTATTATCAATATCATCCCACTTTCTACCAATTATTGTGTGTCTCTCCTGGGCAGGCATTAAGGAGACAAAGATGGTGAGACAAACTCCTTGCCCTGGAGAGACAATAGTCTTAACCCTTATTTTTAAATCTGCAGTAAATTCTGTTCAAAGCAAAACAAACATAGATGCACTCCTCAAAAGATAGGTAATGTATCATTTGCAAAAAGGCTCTTAAATGGCAGGTTAGTGTCTTTACTGGCCATTTTATTATTTTTAACAAGATGCAATACTTTTTGTGCTTGTCGATACTAAAATTTATTTATTTATTTTAATTTTTTGGAAAACAAAAGACTGCTTTTATTTTCTTCACTCTATTCATGAAGAAAAAAGCCTAAAGGAAAATAACATTTAATCTCCATAAGACTGACCTGTAACATTTCTAGGTCACCGACCCCTCTTAAGAATTGGATGAAAGTGAGGAACTGCACTCTGAATAAACATAGGCATATGCCCATGAAATATTGCAGACAATGAAATATTCAGGAGCTCGTGGATCCCAAGCCTATCATGGACACTAAGTCAGTCAAGCCTATTCCTGAAGTTTGTTCTTTTCAAATGCAAATCTGGCACTGTTTATTCAGCAAATATTTTTAGAGCACCTATACTAGGCAAAAACATTATGTTAGAAGTGGGGTAGCAATATGTGTTTAACACGCCTTCGATGTGATTCTGATGCATGTTAAAGTTTGAAATACAATGACTTAAACCAAAATATGCTGTGGTCAGGCTCTGCCCCGTAGAAGTTCTGATTTATTAGGTCTTGGAGGTGGGATGTGGGGGAGGAGGGATCATTGCCGTTTTTTAAAACCTCTCCAGGAAATTCTCACATGCTGGAGAAGTTAATATTTGCTGGATTAAGCTCTTTAAATGGGCTTTCTGGTTCCTGATAAACATTTATAGTCCTAAAAGGAAGAAAATCTATTGTGTACTCCTATGTATTTATGGCTCGCAGTATGCATGGTGGCATAGGCTAGGAGCTTTAAAGGTGACCAGTATGACCAGGCAGCCCTACTTTAATCATGAGGGCACTTGGGAGGCTGTGTTCCAATGGCCCTCCTCCCCGCACCTATTCAAGAACAGATGCCCCAAATTCTGCTTTCTAGTTAATTAGTAAGTATTAATTTCTCTTTTAGAGTTTTTTTTTTTTTTTTTTTTTTTTTTTTTTTTTTTTTTTTTTTTTTTTTTTTTTTTTTTTTTAATGGGAGAGATCAGATAAAACCTCTGAGTGGCCTGTCTGGAATTAGAGGATAGGAAATCTATTCTTGGGGTGGAGGCTTTTAACTTATTTGTCACTGCTTTCCTTAGTGACAAATAGATCAATTTTTGTTACTGATCAGCCACTCTCCTAACAGTTTCTGTTAAGACACCTATTTCACAAGTAATGAAATCTTTGTTTTGAAGAACTCTAGGCTTTTAATTCACATGGAAGGTAATTTTTGCAAGTCACTCTCCTCTAGAATATCTCTGCACGGGGTCACTAACATCAGATAAAGACACTACCTTGCCCGATCAAGAAAGTTTTATTAAATAATAAAATACATGTCATTATAAAATAATAGGTATTGCTTTATGGAGCATTTATTATAGATAGCACTATATTGGCTATATTACATATATTAGTTAATATTTTCTTCCAAGGATCATTGAGTTATTATTATTCCCATTTTGCAAATGTTTGTTCAAAGTCATATACTCAGTATTCAAATCTAGACCTTTCTGATTCCAAAATCTATGGACTTTTCACCATATTGCACTATCTTCCTTTCTATTATGACACATGGAATCCTAATAGTCATAAGCTCTATAAATTACCATGAGGAAAGAGTCCTATGACAGAACTCCAAACTGCCCTTGCAACTGAACCCTTACAATGTTTAAGAAAGTAGCTGCACGATGCTCAGCATTTCCTGGTTCTCATTCCTTTGAGCGTTGTCTCTGCTTTAAGCTGCTAAGATACTCTCTTTAGCTATTTGATCTACCTTGGCAGTTGAATGAGAGCCTGTAGAGTGGATAAACACATTCACGTAATCATCTTTTACTGTACTGAAGTAACACAGAGTGAAATACTGCTCTAAGATTCTCTGTTGTCTTTGCTAAGGTGAAGAGAACTAACCATGTTGTTTAATCAAGAAACTACCCTCTTAGGACCTGATGAATGGGATATGTCTTTATATTAATGAGAGTAAACAAACATTTGCCAAATCTTCATTTTGCTCAGTTATATGATCCTGACAAGACAACGACCTGTGGGAAGAGTTTAAAGCAAAACAGAATTTTGGCACACATTTGCTATTTAACAACAACATGATTTTTCCATGTGTTAACAATTATAATGACTTACTTGGCTTATAACAACATACTCATACTGTGTTTCTTAGGTATAAACAATAGATGCAAAGACTTTCTTTCAAAGAGTTTCCATATCTATACATCTATTCTCTCAAAAGCCTTTATAGCCACCCAGTGAAGACATTAGAAGCCCTTTGGCATTACAAGGTTAATTACTTATTCAGGTTTACATGTGGTAGATGCACAAATATACAGTTTTGCAGTCTATCTATGAATGTTTACTTCCTTATGTTGCAAATTCGATTCAAATTTGATAAATTTTAGTAATTAGCGTGTTAGATTAGAGAGGTGCATTTCATCATAAGACAAAATAGAAAATAAAAAAGACTGGCTTAGGGAAAAGGAAAGTTTTAAGCAAAAATAATTAAAATAACTTTGGTCTATGTTACTTATTTTCTCAACACAACCATGGCCTCAACACAACCAGGTATCATGTTGGCCTGGAAGTGCCAAATTTTTAAGAAGATGATATTATGCTTGTTAAGAATATTGATTTCTCTATCTGCAAATGAATGCTTACTTATTACATTGACAAACCTTTTTGGAAAAATAGAGTTTTTAATCCATGAACAATTTATCTACTCAGGAATCAAAGTTCTTGGCAGAGGCAAAATGAGAGAAGCCTAAACTCGGCACTTATTATATCTTATGCCTCTGTTCTTCATTTGCATTTTGTTTATAAATAATTGGATATTAAAATAACCTTTAAAAAGAAACATGATATTTTTTTCTTTTAAAAAAATTTTATTAAATTTATTGGGGTGACATTAGTTAATAAAATTATATGTTTCAAGTGTACAATTCTACAATACATCATCTGTATACTGCATTGTGTGTTCACCACCCAAAGTTAAATTTCCTTGCGTCATCACATGTTTGACCCTTTTTACTCTTTTCTACCTCCCTCAAGCTGCCAACTCCACTTTCCCTCTGGAAACCACCATACTGTTTTCTGTGTCTATGAGTTTTTGTTTTTGTGTTTGTCTTATTTGTTTATTTTTTGCTTTCAGTTTTATATCCCATATATAAATGAAGTCACATGGTACTTGACTTTTTCTGTGTGACTTATTTTGCATAACATGATGTTCTCAGGATTTAACCTCATTGTCACAGATGGCAATATTTCATCTCTTCTTATGCCTGAATAATATTCCACTACATATATGTACCACATCCTCTTTATCCAATCATCTATCGAAGGACATTTTAGTTGTTTCCATGTCTTGGTCACCACAAATAATGCTGCAATGAACACTGAGGTGCATATACCTTTACAGACAAATGTTTTCAAATTTTTTGGATAGATACCTAGATAAGGAATTGCTGGGTCATATGTTAGTTCTAGTCTATTTTTTGAGGAAACTCCTCTACACTATATCAATATTTTCAATAGTAGTAAAGAATAAAACAATCTAAATATTTATCATTCAAACAAATTATGGTATAATGTTTTGATAGAATATTAGTATCTCTTTAGGAGCATTAGAAATATTCTTTGAATATTTTTAATAATATTGGAAATGTTTAGAAAAAAGTTCTAAGAGAAAAATAGCAAGATATAAAATTGTTCCCAACGAACAAAACATGTAAATATATAAAATATTAGTAACATAGTAGAATACTAGCAGTATTTATATAAGAGAGGTAGAATTGTGGGTAATGTTCATTTTTGTTTTTTATTTTTAATAATTTAAATATTTTACAATGGGCACATATTCATCTTTAATAAGAACAAAGATATTATTTTAGTTTACCATCAGGAAGAAAAAGAAAAATTTTGAGGAAACTGACAAAACATCCACTGAATAACTGGGAGTTGCCTAACTGAAATGATAAATGTCTCCAGTCAATCTCATTAGAAATATTGATGTTTGGATGTAAAACTTACATGACAGTGTGCCTGTTTTATAGAAAATGACACAGATGACTAACACTTTCCTTAGGAGTTTTGTCTTGTAAGATATTAGTTTGTATATATCCATTGCTTTCATGCTAGAAATAGAGAGAAGTTGCCTATATACAAAGTATGTTCTCATAAATATTTGATGAATGAATGATGAATGAATGAATGAGTAGGAGATAATTCTTCAGATTGCAATGAATGAAGAGGTCACCATTTGCTCACTTTCTTTTCCCATTGCAATCTTGAATTCTTATAGTTTTTAATCAATCAAAAGTATATTTATTTGTCTTATAAATATTTTAAACATTATTTTCTCTAAGCCTTCTCTAGGAGAAGTAACTTTACTTGCTTATAACACCATTATGAATTCAATTGATACTAAAACTACATGAGTGTGACTTTTTTCTGTCAATATAGAGAGCATCAGACCTTGAACATGCATACAATTGTCTGAAATCCTTGAAAACAATAGAAGTTTCTGCCAATAGCACAAACCCTCCACCGTGTTCACTTGCAATAGAGTTTGGCAACCAAGTTCCTGGATGTTACACAGTAAACACCACTCATAGCCTTGCTTCCAACTGTTTTGTTGGCAAATTTTTTGAAACTCTGGAGGTACTATGCTCAGAAGCTAGACTGGAAAGTGATGAATATTCTCACATCTGAGAAGGAAACAGTGACTAGGTCCACCCAATTGAGAAACCACTTATTCTTAACAAAGTCTGCATGTTTATGCTCTTGGTGCTTTGTGGCTGTTCCCCAGTTTCTGTTTGGCACTGACTCTCACAACTGATTTAGAATCTCTTTTTTCAACAGATACAAATAAATCAGCCTATGGCATTTCAAAAAAAAGGAAAATATCAAAACATTTTATTTTTATTTATTTTTTAACGCCTGCAGCACCTGGTCTTTCTAGGTGGTCTCTCATCCAAGTACTAACCAGGCTTGACCCTGCTTAATTTCTGAGATCAGACGGGGTGGGGCACATTCAGGGTGGCATAGCCATAAAAAACATTTTAAATTTGCTATTTAATTGCTTGCTTATTTTTTGCCATGCTTTGAGAATAGGAAGAATTTGAGGGTGCTTCTAGGCAACACATAAAATATAATAGTCAAAAATAAATTTAAAATTAAGGTTAGGTAAAATAGAAGTGAAGTACACACACACACACACACACACACACACACACACACACACACACACACACACACACACACTCCCATAATACTATCTAACATAATTAGCTACGGATAGGACACAAATTTCTCTTTGTGCTTCCTGGAAAACATAGCGCTTCCAAAAAGTCAGTTGCATAGTATTTATTGTTCAAAAGAAGAATACTTCAGGTTTCTCAGGCTAAGAAATGATTTGCTAGCACTCTGTTCTAAAAGAAAATACTGAGAGGACTGCATGTAAAGAACATTTAAAAATATGGTACGCAATGACCTCAATAATATCCCCACAGAAAATATAGACTTCATAGACTGCTTCTTATAGTCTTTCCAAAAAGATCAATTTTATGACACTAAAAAGCAACCCAGGGAGATGGGTCTGCAGTGAATCAAAATTACACCCAAGGATGTCTCTTTCTTATATGTTGGTTCAAACCCTGATCATTTATAGATGTAGGTATAAAATATTATTGATTGAAGGGGTTCCAGCTAGATATTTTAAGATCAATAAAAAGGTTGGTGTTGATATTCTTTAATAAAATCAAGGGTAAACCAATCTTGATGAATCATTCTTCATTGCTGACCAAGGTACCTGCAAACGAAGAGTTTTGTTCAAACAATTTTGGAGCAGGTTTTGGATAAAATTGTTTTAACATTAATTTTAAAGAGGAACATCTTGTAATATTTGATGTTTGTACAGCATAAACCTGTAACCAAATGGCACATAATACTTTGAAATTATCCAGTAAAATAACATTGACTAAAACTAAGGCGGATCAAAGTTAGCTTACCAGTTACCTTGAGCAAATCAACCAGCCTCTGAGTTCATTTTCACTTGGGAAGGTGGGACTATATGACTAAAAATCAAAGATCAAATGATATAAATAACTTTAAAGTGCATTGTACATTGTAAAATGCCAAGCGAATGCCTTAGATTATTATCACATCTTTTAAAGTTGTATAAGTGACCCTTAGGATGTTGTTTAAACTAAAGGTTCTGATTAAAACCCTAAAAAATTCCTCCTAAAATTCTTTATCCAGTCAATCTAACAAGTATTTATTTGAGTCCTTATCAAATGCTTTTGGTGGGACAAAATAAAAACATGGCCCCTTAATACAGAGGGGGTTAAAATGTAACTTCTAGAATAATGTGTTATTAAATGATGCAGTGAGTTTTCCTGACAATAACTGCTCTGCAGGTTGAGAGTTATTGGAACTGAGTTTCATTAGTTGACTGAGAAAGCTGCTCGGGGCAGAAACCAGACTCTTTCTCCTCTTCTTAACCAAACTTTCTGTGATCTTGTCATATAGCTTTCCTTAATAAGTACATTAACAACTGATAAAATGCTTACAGAAAATAATTTTAAAATTGCCCCAGGGTTGAGGGCTACATTCTACTTCCCATATGAGATTAAGTTTTAATGTCTAAGCTCAGATCTTAAAAAATAATGAGGTTTGGTGAGTTCAGATGTTACATGCTACTCAAGAATGATCCTTTCAAGTGTTTTCTAAAAGTCACCATGCACAGCATAGATAGTTTCAGGCATTGCTTAGTCCTCTGTCCTCCTGGCAAAGTATAAGCCTCTGCAGTCCTGATGCACAAGTCTGCTTGAACCAGGTACTTGCAATATAATTACTTAATGCTTATTTACGAATTTCACAACCATCCCTTAATTGTTTACATCAAACAAAGTAGGTAGGAGTGCGTCATGGCCTTACCTTAAAAAAGATGTTTTTAAGTCCTCCTTTCCATAACAAGCTTTCATCTAAATAACACTGAGGGACAAAATCCATAACTAACATGAGCAAAGACCAAATAATAATTATAACAAATGTTGATGTGAAGTCCATCAGAACAGTATGGCAAGCTATGGATAATTAAAAGCAAAAAGTGATATTTAGTTAACGACTTTGAAAAATTCAACTAGTACGCCTAAATATATACATGATTCACCAATGCATATATTAATACATAAATGGAAAAAACATTTATTTCTTTCCCACTTAATATTTGTAGTAATTTTTCTGGGCTTGTTTACAGTTGAACATTTGGTAGAAAAAGAGAGCTGGCTAAATATATCAATACCATAAATAACATAATGTTTATGATAATGTTTAACCTAGTTAAGATAATTTAAGATACATATCACTTTAGCAACATCATCTCACCGTATTTGCTTATATTTGAGGTGTCAGTTATATATTCTAGTCCTTCAAAATGTCAGCACTTTTAGTTACTATTTTATTTTAAGGTAAAAAAGCAACATTTTCTTGAATAATTCCATCATTCAAACTTTTCCCTCAGATTGGCCTTCTTCCAAGTTAGTGTGAATCCGTGAGCTGTTACTGGATGTGGATTTTTCCACTTATGTTATAGTTGCTCATCCTAATGCAAGGGTATGGATTGAGTTTACATAGAAAAATGAAGTCCCACTGAATGCAGCTATTCCCCTGCAGGAGGTGTTAAGGTAAAGCTGGGCAGTGCACATTGCCTTCTCCCTTTTCTCAAGTTTATAAGTATTTACAAAAAAGTAAATACCATTTGATAAATTTAATGTTTTGAAGTTAAGAAAAATAATTTTAAATACAAAAACAAAAAATTAATATGTAATTAATATGTAATAACACACAACACATTTGTAACACATTTGAACAACAAAGGACCAATAGCCCGAAAATAAAAAAAGCTTTTAAAAATTATTGGGGGAGGGGAGAACAAATGATGGACAAAGGACTTTCTGAGGAATTTAAAGAAGAAATACACATGGCAAACAAATAGAATGTGGACAATGAGAGCTGGTTTCTCTCTGTCAGAAAAGGGAGTTACAAATAAGGAGAAACAGAAGATTAGAATAAATTCTTGAATTCTATGGCACTGGATTAGAGGGTCAGACCACTTCGTTATACTCCAAGCAGTAAAAACGTGATTTTTACTATAGTTTCAGATGGATAGATATAGGAATAGGGATGTGTGTACGTACTGTGTGTACATACATATATTTCCTAGCTTTGTCTGCTACAAGAAACAACAGTTTCAGGTCCCAATGGCACTCCGGGTGCCCAGATCTTGGTTTCCACATAGCATTCTAAGATAACAGGAGCTAAGCTACTTGGACAAATGGCTAGCCCCAGGGTAAAGTACAAGATAAGCTTAGAATAACTCATGGTGGCAGAGAGTAGGAAAGTGCTGAAGAGTGTGGGAGTCATGCAAAGACAGATACAAGAGTTCACTTGAAACACTGACCACATCTGGAGTTACCTGAGCAACAAAATAAATAATGATATGTCTTAGCTCAGGCAGCTATAATAAAATAATACAAACTGAGTAGCTTAAACAACAGAAATTTACTTCTTACAGTTCTGAAGTAAAATCAAGGTGCTGGTATTTAAGCTAAACAGTAAAAGACCCAAGAAATACCTGGCAGTCAAGAGTTAGTGTGTTTTACTTGGATTAAAGGGTTATAATCAGTGAGTCAAATAACAGGAAGGCAATCAAAGCTTGATATAGGAGGAACTTTCAGATGTTAGAGTTTTTTTTTTTAATATAGGGAATTAAATTTAAAAGATAGCAAATCTCTATTGATTAGTCTATATATTTAGTAAAAATTCTAGCAGAGATTTTTTTTAATCTAACAATTCATTCTAAACATATAGGAGAATAGAGGCCCATGAATAACTAAATCAATTTTGAAAAAGAAGAGCAAAAATGTTACTCCTTTCTAAAGAATGATAAGATATACCATCAAGTCATGATAATGAAACAGTGTGGATCTGGAGCACCCACAGGTATATAAGCCAATAGAACAGGAGAAAGTCTGCGACCCTGAACAAGCTTGATCCCATCTAATCTCAGAAGCTAAGCAGGGCCGGGCCTCGTTAGTACTTGGATGGGAGACCACCTAGAAAGACCAGGTGCTGTAGGCATAAAAAATAAAAAATAAATAATTTTTAAAAAAGGGAGACTGTAAACTGACAAGTCCTTGCAATTTGTAAGGTCAACAAAGGGTTGTTTCGCCTAAAAAAAAAAAAAAGAAAGAAAGAAAGGAAGTAAAAAAGAAAGAAAAAAACAGAACAGAAAAAAGAGCTCAGCCACAGATATATGTGTGTGTAGAACTTGGTATGTAATGGAAATATCACTCAGATCAATGAGGCAAAATGGATGAAGTGTTCAATGGGTGTGGCTAAGGGAACTAATGGACCACATAGGAAAAAATATATTTGGAAAATGTACATAATATACAAAGATGATATAATGGATTAAAGAACTAAATGTGAAAGATAAACTCTAAAGCAAATAGAATTATATATTTGTGATTTTGGAGTAGGAGGGACTTAAAACTTCCAAAGCACAAAGCATAAGGAGAAAATTATTTAGTTGTATATTTAAAAATTAAGGATTTTAAGTAATAACATATACAAAGTTACCAGATTACTGACAGTTGAGAAAAGTTATTTGCAATGTCAATACCATAAGAGGTTAATATCTGACTATACAAAATACCACAAGTAAATATCTAGGATATATAAGCAAATACACAAGTAAAAAATAGGCCTATTTGGAAAATGGCCTTATTAAAATGGACCTGTAGGACCTTGGTTTCCTCATTCACTCATTCTATAAATATTTAGTGAGTGCCTATCACATATCTGCGTAGTCCTAGGTCCTGGGGCTACAGCAGACAAAATTCTCTGTCCTCATGGAATTTAAATACTCCACAATATTCTGTCCTACCAATAGAAAAAAAAATTAGTTTCTACGAAGTGAATTTTTCTTTTAAATTACAACCATGTCATTTTAAAGTTGGAAGAATTTTAGGGTGCATTTCTTCTAAATCCATACATTTGCATGACAATAAGTAACTTCCTACACAGGTTTGACAGGCATGAGCAGTTGACACTTGGCCCAGAGGTTAGGCGAGTCCAGAATGCCCAAGAGCAAATTATGTGTCTTCCTCTACAATCTGTGTGTGACATTTGGCAACCTCTCAGAGCTTCAGTTTCTTTATTAGTAAAAGAGTACTAATGAAGAGACTTGCCATGAAGCGATACAAAGATTTAACACAATATTATAAAACTCAATAGCATCTGGCACGTGATAAAAACTCAGTGTTGGCTATTTTTACTTCTATATTTTGATTTTGATATTGTGATTCCAGAAACTATTATTTTCCTACACACCACATTTCAAAATTCATATAGTAACACCTTAATCCAGCATTTAAGTTATTCTTTCAGTAATAATCAGAAAGGGAAATCATATGCTTTCACTAAGACTACTCTAGTGGTAAATGAAATGTGTCTCATGGATTAACCCCTAATCCTAGTATGTGAAATCTGAACTCAGGGTTGAAGGGATGCGAGAGACCATCTTGCTAGTCTCAGCCTTTTTGACGCAGAAGGACTCAATGGCTAAAGAAGTAAGTGCCCTTCCCCAAGTAGGACCATAGCATCACTTTTGTGAAGATTATGATTAGAAAAGACTATTTTATTTAGGAAATCAAGGTTGTGATTAGGGAAGATTAATGTCACCAGCCAATTCTGTCAGATGATTGTGAAATGGTGACATGAATGATCTCATTTACTTGAGAGACCTAGACTAGGAAGATTTATGGTCATTCCCAGTATGAAGAACTTGTGAGACTTCTGTTGACTATCACTGTTTGGTTCAGTAGGTGGAGCCAGTCTTCCTCATTAGAATAGGTAAACAGATGCAAACCAATTATAAATGGAAAACCAATATGTGCCTTCTGTCCCTGAGGGTTGCAGAGAGCAGTGACTGGCTGGAGAACTCGGGTGCAGCGACAAGAAGAGTCAGAGCATGAGTTCCAAGTCAAAATCCATAGGGATCATCGGAGCTCCTTTCTCCAAGGGACAGGTGCGTACAAGCTTGGCTTTGAATAACTGGAATTTATTAGAAAGTTTCAGACTTAAAAATTAATTGTCTGTTAGTTAAATCCCCTGATATAAGCTGGCCACTAAGTAGTATATATTTTAAAGTTGTCTCACCTTCTTATAACATTGTATAATTATGGGCACAAAACCATTTATTCTTGTGGCTCTTAATCTCAGCCACAGCCAATTTTATTTGAATCTACTATTTTTCCTTCATATTTTTAAAGAAAAAATTAATGGAAATGGACTATTTCTGCTCCTCATTTAGGTTTCTGTGTTCTCATTGCTTTTGGTGCTACTGTGTATATGTAGAGAGAAAGGATTAAAAAAACCACATTTATTTAGTTATGTAATTAATGCTTAGAAGACTCTCCTAGATTGGCAGCAATATTCAGAATTCTTTTAATTTGTTATTGCTTTATGCAACTACATGAATGATTAATATTATTTGAGGGCTTTAATGAGTGTAGAAAAGTGTTTGTTCATGGGCTAAGTAAAATCTTTCATGTGCCTCTCTTTAAGGGAGGAAAAAAGAAAAATGAAAGAAAGAAAATCTGTAAGTTGGCAATGGCAAAAAGACTAATAGATTTATGAAATTCTCAGATTGCCAACATATGCCAGCAACATTGAAATATGCAGTCTTGTTTTCTGCCTGGGCACACTCATTCTGGTAGAAATAATGAAATTACAGATATAGACTTTGGCACACATCTGTGCATAAAGAAGAAAAAGAAAAAAGGAACAAAAACAAAGCAAAGAAGACCAAGTGTACATTGAGGTCCCACACCCCCAAGGCTGATTTTTTTAAATGGAATCTTTTTTGGGTTTCTCAGAACTTTCTCTTTGTCCACTGGGCAGTGTTTCACTCCACTTAGTTTTGAACTCTTGCTTTGCACTCTGGCTTTTTATTGCAAAACCAAATGGGAAAGGTCAGAGGTGAGAGACCCCAACTGCATGTGGATTGTCAATAAATTGTACTTCACTTCCCCTGGAAAGCTTTCAAAGGTCTTGCCCAGAACCAGGGACATTTCTGCTGACACAGAAGTGTTTAATGGTGGGTTCCTTATGAAATCCACAATATGCTCACTTATTCTTAGGACAGGTTCTAACAAAGATAAAACTGAAATAACTGATATAAAAAAAGAAAAGGAAGGAGGGAAACAAATGAAGGAAAGGAAAAAAAGGAAGGAAAGAAGGAAAATTCATGAATATGCTCTGGCCCCTACACCTCAGCAGAAGGCCTTATGCCGATAATGACGGCCTTATGCCGATAATGACAGCCTTCTAGGGGGTAATATTTTGAAATATAGCCTGATGCATTTTCTGCTCTCAGTAATTCTTTTTTGCCCCCTACAACTCTTCATTAAAACAAGGCCCTATGGTAATGAAGCTTATTGTCTCACAATAGTATGGACTGAGAGAGAGAGAAATAAGAGAGAGAGAGAGAGAGAGAGAGAGAGAGAGAGAGAGAGAGCGTGTGAGGGGGGAGGGAGAGAGAGATTTTTCTACAGTAAGCCATAGCAAAGAGGAAAAAAAACTGCCAACATATAACATCCGTCCTCACCTAAAGGAGGTAAAATCTTGGCAAACAAACAAAGCAGAGGATTAGAAGGCAGACGACTAGAAGATTGAGTTTGAGAAAGGACTCCAGATCCTGTTTCACCCCATTGTTAGGCAATGCGAGGTAGGAGTGAGATGGTGGCAAAAGTGAGGTTGGTATTATATTTATTTTACAGTTAACTAAGGCTCAGAGAGGTTTGGTAATCTGCTCAAGGTCACACAGCCTTGACTGTGTGATTCTAGGCAGGATTGTTTGATCCTAAAGCCTGTTCCCTGCTTGGTTTGGTGCCACAGCCCAGTCTTTTTTTCCCCACTTCTTCTCATCTGACAACACGAAATAATTTTGTAACTAAAAACCTTGCTGGAAAGTAGAATCAGAGAGATACATGTTAGCTTCCCTGACGTAGACACAAGGGTAGAATTCTCGTCCCCCCATCCACCGTACTTATTAAGCAGAACAGAATTTGAAATACTAGGTTGTTCTTTCTGGTTTCGGCTCCCGGGTTAAGACTTTCCCGGTTGCCTGCTTTCTCCCTGAGCCCTAACTCACTACTGTGATCATGTGCCCTTAGGTCTCTCTCGTGCCACTTTTTTAAAAAATTGATTTACCCAAGTTGTTCCCCTAGTTTGCAGTTTCTCCATCAACCCATTCATTTTTCTGAACTCGAGTTGCAACTCTCAGCTGAAATGTCACCTGCTCCTTCTGACACTCTGTCCCTGGCAGTTAGCAGAGTCCTGTTTTTGTTATGACATCTTGTATCTACTCTGACGCAAATCTCCAACTACTCTAACTGGGGTTACATACGCAAATCTCCTATGAACTTATAAATTGCCCAAAGACAGAAACCCTCTCCTTTGATTTCTTGTATCATGTATCAGAGTGCTTTTGCACAAAAAAAAGTGTTCGCTATGTTGGTAACAGAACAATGAGAAGGGATGCAGGTTTTGGCATCCCAAGAAACTGGCCAAGATTCAAAGTTTCTGCCATTGTTAGCTGCAGGCCTGTAGGAAAATCATATAACCTTTCTTATTCTAGTTCCTTATTGATGTAAGAGTAATCCAATCTAACTTGCTGTGATGATTAAGTGAGATAATCCATACTCCTAGCTTTGTAGGAACTCCAAAAATGATAGTTACTATCCAACTGACTAAATAATGAAAGTTTCCTAGGGCATCTGATGGTCAAGTTAGTGTCTGAATTACTTTGTTTTAATTGTCCAGCCACGAGGTGGAGTGGAAGAAGGCCCAACAGTATTGAGAAAGGCTGGCCTGCTCGAGAAACTTAAAGAACAAGGTAAATTTTCAGTTGAAAGATGATCAGCCTTATTTTCTTCCCACTCTGAAGGAAGGAGTAGGCTCTTGCTAAAATGAGATGTGCCTGGAATGACATCTTGTACCACAGAATTACAGCACTGGCTATAATCTTCCTATTTTTTTTTTGTTTAAAGTAGCATATGTGAAGAATGTGCAATAAATAGTTTATTTACTCAGATTTTGTTTTTCCAACCAGGCTATTGAATAAAAAAATTTGTATATGCAAGAACTGGGGCTGGGGTGTGTGGTAGGGGAGTGGAGGGTTGATAATAAAAGGCAAGGGGGAACAGGAAGTACACTACCACCAAGAAAACCCCTATTTGTAAGAGGAAATGAAACAGTAATAATAATGTGTATGCATATATATACATATATATGCATATATATGAGCTTGCATGTGAGCATACATAAAAAAAAGATATGTATTTTAAAAGTATAGGCTAAAGTAAATGTCATCTTTCTGTACAAAACCCTGATGTGTCAGTAAGAATATGGAGGAACTGAAATCCTCAGATATTTCTGATGAGAATGCATAATGATATAGCTACTTTGGGAAGCAGTTTGGCAGGTTTTTTTTTTTTTTTTTTTTTTTTTTTAAATACACTTACCTTTTCACCCAGCAAATCTACTCTTAGGTACTTACTTAAGAGAAGTAAAAACATATGTCCACAAAAAACCATGTTTGTACTTGGAGGTTTGTTTGTAGCAACATTATTTATAATAGCCTCAAAGTGGAAACAGCAAAATACCCATCAACCTGTCAATGGATAAATAAAAAGTGGCACATCCATACCACGGGATACACTAACTAAATTGACTGCATGGAGCATGAGGGAACTTTGCAGGAAAATGGAAGTGATCTAAATTTTGTCATGATGGTTGAAAGACTGTAGATATTTCTAAAACTCACTGACCTGTACACTTAAAATGAATACATTTTAGTAAATAAGAATTATACCTCATAAAACTAACAACAACAACAACAACAACAACAACAACAACAACAACAACAAGAGACCCCAGTAGAGAATAGAAGACCTGGGTAAATGGACTGGACTAGTCCTCAGTTAACAAGTATCGTTGGGTCACATTTAATATCAGGTTAAATCTCTTGAAGGTTTTACTGAATCATGGATACACAGACATGAATAAATACAATATACAATGACTAGTTAGTTCAGAACACTGAACTGAGCCCCTATCACAGTTTTACATGAAACTCTGTACCTTGAAGCCTATTGCAGGGCCTTTTAGAAAGTGCACCCAAGTCTTTAGGGATTTTGGGTTACCTTATTTTAAAAGTATAATAATAAAGCCTTTATTTCCTGGGTTTGCTGAAGTATTAGGCACCAGAGTAACAACATATTCTTATTTAATTCTGACAATACCACCACGAGGCAGGTACAATGGACAGAGCATAGAGCCAAACTGCTTCAGCAAGTGACAGATTGAGTTGAAACAAAGGATTGTTACCTTCACAACTTATACAGTCCTTCTAGATGTTTTGTATCCTTATACTTTAGAACACCTATTTCGTAAATTTATTATCATCCTGCACAGGCTGTTTTGTAATTTTTTTATTTAGTAACCTGTGACATTTAATTTTAATTACAGAATGTGATGTAAAAGATTATGGGGACCTGCCCTTTGCTGATGTCCCTAATGACAGCCCCTTTCAAATCGTGAAGTATCCACGGTCTGTGGGAAAGGCGAACGAGCAGCTGGCTGCTGCGGTGGCAGAAGTGAAGAAGAATGGAAGGACCAGCCTGGTACTCGGTGGAGACCACAGGTCTTGTGCAGTGATGATCTTGATGGGAGTCTGACACAAATGGCATAGAAGTATAACCAAAACCATGGGAAGAGAGAAATATGGAAGGAAAAATTTATACCGATTTTTCTGCCTTAAATTTTTTTTTGATGGGCTACTACTTTATTTTGGAAACATAGATTTAACTATTTGAAATCTTTATTACAACAGAAAATATGTGAAATATGAATAAATTTCAGTAATTTAGTCGGCACAGGCTTATATTTTTAAATAAATAAGCACTGAGGAAATTCAGTCAGCTAATTGTACCTGATTACTGATAATAGGCACAACCCATTAGGTCAACATTTAAAAGTGTTTTCTATTATAAAAGCAATAATCATACAATCTTTGAAATACACACATATAAAAGAAAAAAAAAAAACAGTGGTAATTGTAGTTCTCTAACAACCATTTCAACCAGAATTGAAAATCTGGCATATTTCTTTCCTGCTACATTTTTTCTCTTGTACAATTTTGTTTAATAATTTTATGTGTTATCCTATGATTTGCTCTTAATTTATAGTATAATCTACAGTAGTTTCCTTAATATATATATATATATATATATATATATATATATATATATGACTGTTGCATACTTTTTCATTAAGGTATTATATCACTATATATATCCATATTGCCAGATATTATGGTTATTTTCAAATTCTCACCATTACAAATAATGTGGCAAAGATAAATTTTGTGCATGAGTCTTTTAATGTTTACTCTCAAGGCCCCCAAATACATTACCAAAGGAATTATGATTAGACCAGGAAGTATAAACATGCCAATGGCTCTTAATGCGAGAAAGTCAATTATGTCAGCCCCCTCAGATTTTCCCTCCAGAGCCGAACTGTGACAAAACTGCAAGTATGAAACTGGGGCTCACTCTCTACTTTAAATGGAAAATTTTTTTAATGGAAATTTTAAAGGTGGTGAAAAAGACAAGAAAAATGAAGGGAAAACAAACATCAAGCTGAATAAAAATTACCCGAACATCAAGGCATGATTCCTTCCATTCTGAGAACTGAAAGTTTCACGATTCTCTGAATGATACTTGAAACATTTGTGAGTGGGACAATACAGGCATTGTGTATAGAAAATCCTAATCTTTTAAACTTTTGTGTTCGATATTACTCAGCTGTTCCATTTAGGCAAACTTTCTAAAGCTTGGAGTGTTTAAGATGAACTCTGAGGGCTCTGAACCTGGCTAAGGGCGAGTCTTTAAGTGTGCAGCAGGAGAGTAGAAAGTGCGAGGAGAGGATCTGAGCACTGAACAGTGAGTGAGCACCAGGATATGGCTGGCCAGAGTGGGTGTAACGGCTTCTGAGTGATGCTCCCCAATTGTAAAGGATTGGCTCTTAAGAAAAATAGAAGGACTCTGTCATAATTCATTTGGGAGAATTAAATTTTTACCAAGAGAGATGAGAGTGCAGAAAATAAGCCTGCTTTAACCCTGAAAATGAAAGTGTCCCATTCTAAGGAACTTCTTGTGGGGCTAGTGTTTTTATGCAAATTTAAGTTTTGGTGAAACTATAATTTGCAATTTTGTTAGAAGGTGGCTTCTAAAAAAATTTATACATTTTTTAGTAATGCTTTGATGTGACTATCACTTGTTATTAGGTATTAAGTGCAAGCTCTACTTTATGGTTATAATTATTTGGTTGGCATCTTCAATTTAAAAACCTATGAGAAAAATTAGCCACTTTGACAAAGAAAAACCAAGCAAGAGCATTAAGTGAGTTAATATGATGTATGTAATGATATTGCAAACTTGATGTTCACACACTTTTTCCTCTATAGTTTGGCGATTGGAAGCATCTCTGGTCATGCTAAGGTCCACCCAGATCTCTGTGTCATTTGGGTGGATGCTCACACCGATATCAACACTCCACTGACAACCACAAGTGGGAACTTGCATGGACAACCTGTGTCTTTCCTCCTGAAGGAACTAAAGGGAAAGGTAAAAAGCTACTTGGTATTCTGTTACAAAATAATACACTTTAGCAGAAGTTCAGGAGGTGGCAGAACCTTTATGCCATCTTATTCTAGGTATAATCTCAAGCTGTTTTCTCGTAGCCAGTAAGCAAAGGTTTGGTGGATAAATGTGATGAAGCTCTATACCTCTACCTTCCTTGATAGTTTGCAAACTGACTTTATATATATCTTCCCTTTTCTTAAACTGCCTTTTATAGTTTGTGGCAGAGGGTAAACCTTTATAAGCAAGTTAGCAGAGGTTCAGGGGTTAACAAACTTGCCCAAACCAAGGGCCAGATCTGGCCTAATGTCACCCTCTTTCTGCTACTTGCCACACAGTCTCTCATTCTTGCCAAGTGTCCCCTGCACATCATAGGGCCTTTTCAAAAACGGAATTTTAAAATGTGGATTACTATGATTTGTTATTTAATCTGTTTATTGTGGGAAGCAAATATCTAAATCATAAGAGAAAGAACTACCTTCTTGCTCCCTAGTAACCTCTTTTCTCAAAGAAGGTAAAATTCTAGATGAAGATTTAACGTTGTGGTTCATAATTTTTATTGACATGCTATAATATATCAATAAAACAATTTTTATTGATACAACTATAGTTTATTGGTCTTTATAATGGCATTTGGGAATTCAAACCTCTTATGTTAAATGCCCAGAAATAACATTTTCTGAATTGATGACCGAGTGATAGGTTTATAAACTTGCAAAACATGTATAAGCCAAGCTTGACTCCAGGACATGTGAAGATCAAAGACTTGGTCAAAAATTTCCCTCAGTCACTCTGCACCATCTTCTGGATTCAGTCTGTATTGAGAAAGAGAAGTAAAGAAGGAATGGAAGTGATGGAAGCACACTGGTTCCTTTACAGAAGAGTTCTGGGAAAGCAGGGCACGGAGCAGTAAACACTGCCGGAAATGATGCAGAGAGCAGTGAACAGGGACAAATGATTCAGATTTGGTTTAGGCGCAGGGTGAGGATGGATAAGGCTGAAGCAACCAAGAATACCACAAGGCGAGGAAGGCAGTCTCTTCTAAATTCTGTATTGTCTTTTAATGATTTCCTCAAATTTCATGTTCTAAATATACCAACTATGCAAACCAGTAAGTGTCCGTAAGTTTCAGTGTAAGATTTGCTCAAGAAGCATATCCATAACCAAATGGAAACATTACAATTTTAGATTCCTGATGTACCAGGATTCTCCTGGGTGACGCCCTGCTTATCTGCCAAAGATATTGTATACATTGGCCTGAGAGATGTGGACCCTGCGGAACAGTAAGTTTATCTTGATGCAACTTACCTTCATTTTTGTCCTTTTGAGTGCTACGTGCACTGACCAAACTAATGAGAAAAAATTATTTTAAGTACCAAGTCTATATATCTACATCTACATATACTTTATATGTATATGCATACACACACACACACACACACACACACACATATACATACATATATATATGTATTCAGATTTTTATCTTAGTTGACTTGTTAAAATATATTAATATATACATACAGTTCACAGACCTTAAATATTTTATGTACTTCATCACATTGATCTTTTCTTTAAAAAGAAACAAGTATGTATAAAGTCAGCCTCCTTATTAATTGTAGATTATCTTAATATATCTACTTTCATAGCTACATTTTGAAAACTCTGGGCATTAAATTCTTTTCAATGACTCAAGTGGATAAACTGGGAATTGGCAAGGTGATGGAAGAAGCACTCAGCTATCTACTAGGAAGGTATGATGCATGTATGTGTGTCTAACCTAAATATTATTCAAAGAAGTTGCTATTGACACTAATCAATGTTAAGTTATTAATAAAGCCTTTACGTAAAATCATGAAACTTCAGTAGGTTACTTTTTATAAAACAAGGTAAAAACTATATTTATATTTACTACATATTAAATCACCATCTTTAAACTGAATTCCTTTCTCTTAAAAGAAAGAAAAGGCCAATTCATCTGAGCTTCGATGTTGATGGACTGGACCCATCTTTCACACCAGCTACTGGCACACCAGTCCTCGGAGGTCTGTCTTACAGAGAAGGTCTCTACATTACAGAAGAAATTTACAAAACAGGTAGGTATAAATGAGTGACTAAAGAAACAAGTATACACATGGCCAGTATATATTTATAACCCCTGATATGAAAGTCAAGCCCCAGTTGACACTTCCGGAATGACCACCACATGATGCAATAACTAAAGTGGTTTCGATTGATCACCATCTCTTTACATTCCTGGATATTTCGAAAACAGAGAATTTAAAATGTGAACTATTTAACAAATTACCTTATTGACATCTGTTGTTGCAGGGCTACTGTCGGGATTAGATATAATGGAAGTGAATCCATCTCTGGGGAAGACAGCAGAAGAAGTAACTCGAACAGTCAACACTGCAATAGCGATAACCCTGGCTTGTTTTGGAGTTGCTAGAGAGGGTAATCACAAACCTATTGACTACCTTAACCCACCTAAGTAAATGTGGAAACATTACATAAAAATTTCACAACTAATGACATAATTAGCAATCTAATAATTTACTTAAACTTAGTTATCCTCTTAAAGATTTAGTGTTTCAGAAAAATGTTTGGTCTTAGAAAATATTAGTGTAATTAGCATAAACTGTATCAATTCCCTTTTGGTGTGAAACTCAAGATTTGGAAATTTAAATTTTTTGTAAAATTAAAAGGCTTATATTGCCCACTTTGGTGGAAGACTTATCCTTAGAGAAGTATACATTAATAATTAAAATTTGCTGGCAGTAAAAATTAACACAGATGTATGTAAACTCCCCCACACTGAGTGGTATTCCTGATATCAGGAGATAAAACTACCCTACCTGAAAAGGGATCATACTTCCATGTTGTTCAAAAGATGTGATTTTTATAATAAACTCTTTACAATAAGATTCTATCATGTCTACATGTTTCTAAATATATACAACACACACACACACACACACACACACACACACACACACACACACACACACGCATCCTGCTTAAAACTATTAAAAGAATTTAAAAAGCCAGTGAAATCATCATCCCTCAAACACTGTAAGACCTTGGTGAAACTAAATGCTCTGGCTCTGGTTTCTTAATCTGTAAAATGAGTAATCGCAAGGCTTGGGCAATCTCCAAGTTCATTAATGTTAGATGACCACATTTTACTTTTTCTAAACATGAAACATGATACTGTTTGTATTTGAGGCATGACTACCTTTTCAGAGGTAGAAGAAATCAAACTGCTCTGTTTCTGAGATCTGCTCATTCAGATAGGGATGGTCACATAAATTATCTGTGATTTCCAAATACCCTACCCTTCACTCATCGCAATTACATATTGACTCCTTAGTTTAAATCTTTAAACATCCTAAAAAACTCACGTTGGCTCTGGAATATAGTAAGGAGAGTAGAAAAAATGAACAAGTAAACTATAATCAAGACCAGGGAGCAAGTTCTCCTCCCCAACTTATAGAGAATACAAGTGAACTCTGTAATGAAGGTGGTTCCCTGATTTATACTATTGTTATTGTAACAGTCATATGTCAGAGCCTCTACTATCTGATTTTTTGCATGCAGCCCAGAACTTTAAACCTAACTATTGACTTTGTAAGATAAATATTTTACTGAATTACTTTTAGATAAGAGCAATTATTGCTGGATCTTACTTTAAGTATTTTGTCCAGTACAGCGGCCACATGTGGTTCTCTAAATTAATTAAAGCTTAAAAAAATTTAAAACTCAGTTCCACATTTCAAGAGATCAATAGACACATGTAGCTACTAACTACTGTTAACGAATGGTGCAGACACAGAATATTTCCACCATTGCAGAAAGTCCTCTTGGACAGCCACTTTAAAGTTACTATTAATTTTCAAAAAACCCTCCAAAACTTTCAGGGTGTAATAAAGGCATTCCCTCCAGGTACATTCTATACTTAAGGCTCTGTCTTCTATTAATATCCCTGATTAATAATAATTCTTTTAAGAGCCTATTTGGGGAAAATCATATTCCCATTATTTTTTAAGCTAGAGAGTAAAACTGAATTTTTAATAAATTGACTTGTATATCCTTGAGAAAGTGATACTGATTATCATTTCCTTTATTCTATTTGTATAATATACTAATATCATAATTATTCCCATTCTAGGATCTCAAAGCAATATATTCTTTGAGACAGCAAGACTATAGTTAAGAGTAAGTGTGAATGCATTTCTAGCATAAAATTTCTGGAGAATTTAAACAATATTATTAGCCTAGCATAATTACCATACCATTATATAAACCTTAAGCTGGACTTGCATGGCAAATAAAGATTTAGTGATTATGATAATGTGAACCATGAAGAAGATAAAGGTCTAGGAAGAATGTATTTAGAAATAAAAAGTTTAAGTATAGTTGGTTAAACTTCACTAATTAAAAAAAATTTATTAAGTCTTAATTCCTAGGTCAATGTCAGTTGCCGACTATACTATACAACCCATAGAAGTAACCCAGTTCTCTGTTGTAACCCAGCCAGCACACTGCCTGGCACACAGCAGACGCTCATTCAAACTGAGTAACCAACTAGGCAGTTTATTCATTCAACAGATTTCACTAATTATTTTTCAAGTCTTTTACAATCTTAATGCCATTTCCCCCCAAAATTAACATTATGTGTCTCAAAATCTAATAAACCTTAAAGAACCAAAATGTACACAGTATTTAAAAAATAAATACTTAAACATTTTAAGATTATAAAAATTCAAAGAATCATATCAGCTGCTAGGTGAGCTGGAACCTGGAGAACAATTTATTTTTAAAAACAGATTAGAGAATCACCATTTAAGTATTTTTAGTTTATGCATTTCCAGCTATGGTATTTACTTAATGCTTCCAACTCATTTCACACACTAAGTTCAAGTCCCAAGCAAAGGGAAAAACGTGCTAATCTGTCTTAATAGAAACATTAGCTCGTTTACTTGGAAATCTATGATAAAAATTTTAAGCCATTTAAAAATATAAAACTGTTTGCTTCTGCAATTTAATGAAATCTACAGTTCTTTACTTGACAAAAATCTCTTATCTCAAAGAGACACCAAAAGAGATTTATGTATAAAAGGATTTGTAGTAACCACTCTACAAGTGTGGTACCTTTAAAACAATGTATTTCAAAACCGAATAAGTCATTAATAATAAAAAATAAAAATAAAACCAATGGCTAAAATAAAAAAGACTAAAAGTATCTAATAAATCATTTGATCACAGATATCTCCATGTTCCTAGGCAGATCTAATAAATTCTTATGGATATGAACAATTTGTAGCTCACTTGATCTCTTAGAGACAAGTATTGATAGAAAGATGAGAGTTATGAGGTCTCAACAGATTCACCATCTGAATCAAAATAAAACAATCTGAACTTCATTGCTTCTACTACTTCACTTTGTAGTATAATCATGTTCAGATTTTACATTTGAGTCCACTTTCAAAAACAAATGTGTTTCCACTTTCACCACAGTACACCCTGACTTCACTGAGTTACTGGTAAAGACACCGGCACCTGATTAGACTGAGGTGCTGGAGAACCACTATTAATGGCTTGTGCAGGCACTGTAGCGGGTTCCATCTTGCTAATGTGTGTGATGAATCGAAGACGAAGTTTTAAAGCTGGTTTTAAATTACAGATAATCTTCTCTACCTAAAAAATAAAAAACACATTAAAAATATTTTAAATAGAGAACTTTAATTTCCCACGTTTAAAAGAAGTGATTTATACTTATCCTGAGATAATAAACTAGGAAATAGGGTAGATGAGAAGTTTCTCTACATTTTGTGTTTTAACAAAAGCAGATACAATTATTGCTCTCTTATATGAGGAAAAACATGTGTTCTCTCACACAGATTTATATATGTGTGTGTATATGTGCATTATCTCTCTCTCTCTCTCTATATATATATATATATGCATGAACTTATAAAAATATATCCATTTACCTAGCCAGTCATCCCACTGCCCAAAGCTTGTACAGTTTACACTGGAAATATTACACATGCAACAGGTGATCATCCTTTTAAAATGCCATCTTCACAGAAGCATGAAGCATGAAGCATGGAGCACAATTATAATTTGAAGTTCTTTTGAATATTCAATGTATGATTGTAACATTTACCTATAAAGCTAATATTTTTGGGTCTTGATTTATACTTGGAATTCAAACTAAATAATATCAGATCTATTCTTACTGTGGGACCTCCTTCATTCATAATACATCTGTCTGGTCTTTTCAGTGGCCATACCAGACTGTTTCTTCCTAACAAAATTACTGTTAATCAACTCCCCTAGGTCTTTTTCAGATGTCCTATTGCAAATATAAAGGGAGAAAAGTGTGAGAAATTATAACATAAGTATTTGTAAGTATTTACTTTTATTTTAATACTATATCCAAAATAATATGCTCATGTAGCCTCAAAAGGTCTGATATCAATCATTTCCCCTTAAAAGAAAAAAAAAAATTAACCACACTCACCCAAACAAAAAAAACTATCACCATATGTTCAAGTTTTCTAAACTAAACATTATTAAAAAATAATTAAGGTTAACTTACTTGTTCTTTTACACTGTCCCCAGTAAACATATACTTCATATGATACAGGAAGTCACAGATGGGATCCATGTAATTTAAGTGAGCACTGCACTGGTCTACATTCAGCAACATGTCATAAAATGCCACACCGATCTATTAAACAAATAACATACAATTATGTAAATGGCCAAAATGGTTTGATAATTGAGCACGATGCAGCTGGACTCCATTCCAAGACTGGCATAGAAGGATAACATGTTTGCTGAAGAAGTGTTGCTGATCAGACATTATCTATCTGTGCACCTGGGAGACACATGTTCTGCATTTGTAATGGAATCAATGGTGCTACAAAATGTCCCGAAAAGAGTTTAAATGCAATTTCTACTTATAACTTAGCAATATCTTTTAAAATTAAGAGATAGACAATCCCTTTTCATGAAACCATCTCTCAATTTCTGGGAAAACTGCACTCTTAGGGATACTTTAGACTGTACCTTCTTAGTTCTTTTTGGTGGCTCATTCTTTAGTTCTATTCTTGGCTCATTTTCTTTTCTCTGTGCTCCTGTTATAGGTGATTAACTTCATCCATTCTCATGATTTTAATTAATTTATCTGTACTATAGTAGAGGTTCTCAAATGCATTTCTCCATCCTTTTTCTCAACCTTGATGATGGGTTATTTTCCCCTGCATCTCTAATTCAACACATTCCACGTCAAATTCATTATAGGGAAACTAAATCATGGGCATACTAAGTCCTCTAAAATCTCTCAGGTCCTAATAAACTGATTTCATTACCAATGGTTATACACAATTTGAAAAATACTGAGGGGAAAGATTTTTAGAACTTAAGTTTATCACAGAAAACCCAGATTATATTTTTACCTCTATCATACATCGAGTTCTCTCTTGTTGAAATCTTTGTAAAAATGGTCCCACAAGATGATACACATACAGCAATTGGAATTCAGTCTTCACTATAGGAAGAAGTACTTCCGTGAGAAACCTAAAATTTAAAAATAAAAATTTCTGTGACTTGATATCAGTTGAATTGTTGGAATTTTGCTAACATAGCCTACCCAAGTATTTATAAAACTTGTGATACTTTTTAAAAATTCCTTTTCATTTTGGTAACATTTCTAATTAATCTCACATCTCTCACTAATATTTATTTTCATTTGATTACTGAAATAAATTCAGACTTAAAAGTCCTTTTAAAAGTAAAATTACTGAATGAGAAGTGAATTATTTAAAATAAAATAACCCATCTAATGTAAATGCCATTCTCAAGAGATCTGAATCTAATTAATGCTGATTTTTTAGTCAAGATAAATAATCAGAAAAGAGGTTAATATCAGTTATTTCAAAAGGCAACTTTTGGACTATATTCTGGAAAAAGCATACATTTGACTAAGCCTCTTTAAAATGTAATGGAAAAGTATATACCAGATTATTACTTGCACAAATTAATTTTTCAAAGAATTCTGAAATAAAAAAGGCTTTCTGATTATCTAGAAATTCTACTTAACTTTTATTTTGCAAGTTGTTCTACTGAATGAGATATATAACTTGTGTGTAAATGAGATTAAAAAAACGAAACAAAAACAAAATTAAAAAGTCAAATTTCTTTACAAAATCATAATACCTACTTGGGAATGAGAGAAAGTTGCCCAATGCTAGAATGGTGCCACACAGCATGCGCCAGAGCTAATGTATAGCTACAGCTCATCTCGGAGTAGGACTGATGACAAGCAGTGAAATCAAAGAGGCGGAATGGATAGCCAACCCACTCTGTTTCAGATGTCAAGCTTGGACTGCTGATAACACTCACAATTTGATCATGAAGAACAATCCAATATGGCTCCTTTAAAACCAGAGGAAAGCCCTATGAAAAATAGTACTTATCCAGTATTCTACCCACTGTCCGATATGCTCCCAAGCCTAAAATAATAGCACTTTCTCATTCTTTAATGTTTTTTACTTATCTAGCTTATGTCTTTGCATACTAGAATTTTAAAATCAAAACTGGATTGCTTCATAATAAGTCAATTTTGGTAAGAAGTGTCTGTGAGTTAGAGGACTCTAACCATGCATTTGTCTTGTTTACTTAGTACCTGATATTTACTATACAGTATATCTACTTTAACAATTCTTACTATACAGACAATACTGGTACACATATATAACTCAGAAATAAATATATATATTTTGGAGATGTGTAAGGAAGAAGTGATTCGTAGTGGTGCTTAATCAAACAAGTCTGGGGAGCGTAAGATTAGACAATATTATTGACATTCAAAGATATCACAACAGACAACTGTGCGGTGCTGATTAGACATATGTGGAGGTCACAGAAGAAAGACTTCATATGAATGGACAAATCAAGAAGGGTTCACTGAGAAAGCAAGGCTAAGCTGGCAATGAATGAGTAGGCTTTAGAGAAGCTAACAGAAAAAAGAAGGGTTCTGGTTTAGTGTCTTACATATCAGAAGTAACTGAAACACGTCTCAGCAAGCATTATTTGCATGAGCAAAGGCTCTAGATACATACATATTAACTGGTCAAAAGTAGATAAGATTAAATGTAAAGACTAAGGTTAGATGGCTAAGGTAGGACCAACAGATGTAGGAACTCAAAAGTCAGGTAGATTTAATTAGATTTGATGCAGAAGGCAAATAAAAAAGTCACTGTGGACTTCTGAAACAATAATAACATGAAAATTTTAAATATGTGAAACGCTTCATTAACTGCATGATGTCCTTGTACTAGGGCATCTTATTCTTTCAGCTGACAGGGAACAGCTACATTCCATTACTACATACAAACCACAATTCAACTCACTGGTAGGGCAGTGATGATCAATCCAATTGCATTCATCCATGCTGTAATGTTCTCTCTTGGCACTAAAGGCTGACTATAAGTGAGAAAAAAAATAAAATAAAAATGTGAAATTACAAAAACATTTTATATGGTTGAAAATGGGCCTTATTTTGAGAACATATATAATTTGGGGGCTAACAACTGACCTACTCAAACAAAACTACCAATAGATTTTTATTGAGTAAAAATGTAATATACATACACACACAAAAATAAGGCTTTTTTTTTTTTTTTTTGGTTATCTCCTTTAACAAATGGGTTGAAAGACTATTTCCGCTTATTTATATATTTTTCTTCTCTAATCATTAACCCCTACTTCACATTTGCCTCTAAGAAAGGAATCTTAAAAGACTGTCTTTAGTGAAGAGTTAATTTTATTCCTAAATTAAATGCCAAACAGCAAATAAAGGAACAAACTCAGGTCTTTTAACCCTGTCCAGAGCTCATTCCATTATACCTATATTACAAGAATAAGATCTGGAACCAAAAGACAGTATCTAATGTTTATCAACCCTGGGACAACAGACTGTCTAAAAGCTCCAAATAAAATATTATTCTCTTTACAAATAAACAATGAATCCTATTGCACTCAACAGGATACATACCTTTTCAGGACGACATTGAGAAGAGCATTCCCAACTTCCTTGCCTGAAACAGCCAAGGCCATGAGCTCCACACAAGTAACATGCAGTGCATGGGCAGCTGGGTTAGGAAACTCATTGAATCTCCAGTCACAGTTTGGGAATGGACCCGGAGATTTGCCAGCCATAGGTGCAGACTATTAAAGCAATAACTATTTAATTATTTTGAGGTGAATAGTCACATTTGTATAATGCTTTACAGTTTTCAAAATGTTTCACATGTAAACATTTCATTTGATGATCAATTTATCTAATTATGAATCCTCAAGAAGTGATTTACCAGAGAGTTTAAGAGGCAAATAATTCATAATAAATACAAATAAGTTTGATGTGATCAAAATGTATTGATAGCAACCATGTGATCAACCATAAGGTATAAATAGTTGGTTTTATATAGGTGGGCTCTTATAAATGATATGATAGCAATAGATGCAACCAATGTATTCTTAGGCTTTATCTACCTGTTTCTTTTAATAGTTATAGGGCAATTAATAAGAAAATTACTTTATAAGTAATTATTTTACTTGAAGAAACAAATTCCTTTGTTTAGGAAAATAAATCATGCCCATTAATGTAAAATTGTTCTACTTAGTAAACAGTGGCATGGTGTAGAGACAAATTAAGTTTAGTGTGCTGATAACACATGAAATAAAAATAAAGAAATAAAAATACCAACATGGCAGCTTTTTCACTAAAATGGAGAAAGTTTTATTATTACCTATTAATATTTTTAAAAACATTCAAAAGTTTATTTAAAGCAATACAGTTCTGTTTCTAGTAGCAAACAGATGCATGTACTATAATACATTGTACATTTATTTAGAAATAGTATTGTTTTCTTTGAAATAAATCTTATAAGGTCTATTTTCAGAAAGAAATTTTAATGGAGTAAATTTTGCCTATCTGGCATGATACTGCTAATTTAAAATTTCAAAATATTTACAGAAGTAAAAATAAAAATAAACTTTAAAATACTTGAAGTTTTGGAATATGTAAAAATACTACCTTGAAAAGACATTATAGTCTATCGTCTCAAATCAACATACAGTTATTTCCAAAGAATCTGGAAAATCACAATAAAAAGGATATTATCGACTAGTCTGCCAATCAGTCTGCAATAGTAGGAGTCATCTGGGACCCAAGGATTGTCCTCTCGAGCATTCATAGCGCACTTCAGGTAAGTGTCACTTAGACACCAGCCCTGTGGTCGATTATCCTTGAGCGAGCCAATGATCGCGTGGACAAGTTTTCGTTTGAGATATGCACGTTCTCTCAGGTGCATCTCATAATAGTGCAGAGTATTATACAAATAAGTCACTGGACGATCTGTCAAGAAGGAAATAGGACACCTAATGTTCATCTGGTTACTGACAACTGTAAAAAATGAATCCTGTTTTCATGATGACCAAAAACCAGCTGAGAGGATTATGAAACTATTTCACATGCTGGGCAATTGCAGACAGTAAAAATTTTAATTTTAGGACAAGGTAGAAGGCTTCTACTAATTTACACATCTTGTATTTAAGGATATTCATTATACTCTGAGGTGGCAATATTGTGGAAATTTATCCTGAAAAATAACACATGTGCAGAGAATGTCATGCAGCCCTGCTTATACCAGCAAAAGATTAGAACAGCCTAAATGGTCAAAAACAAGAGATTGGTTAAGTAAATTATCACATGTATGAGGCAGATTTTTATGTACTGATACAAAATAATCAACCCTAATACATTATAAAGGTAGAAAACACAAGGTCCAGAATGATGTGTATATATTAGTGGGGAAAAAAACACCCAGAATATCTAAGGAAGGATACAAAAGAAACTGGTAACAGTGGATGCCCACAGAGAAAGAAACTGGCTAGCTGGAGGACAGGGATGGGACCAACTACCTTTCACTGCATACTCTTCTGTACCATGTGCACTCACCACCTAGTCCAACCAAAAAATGTTTTTAAAGGAATGCTCACTTGAACATAATAGCTAATCTGAAGTGCTAAAACACAATTCGGACTTCTTCATGGGAGGACGACATCATAGATCAAGGACTAAGAAGAACTGCCCCCCAGATATATATACTTTGTCCCCAAAGTGGCTGCTCTCGTATTTCCATGCTTCTGTCACTAACTCTACCATTCTCCAGTACCAGGCTTAAAACTTTATAGAGTTGACTTCGATTTCTTTCTTTCGAAATTCTCCCTATAACCAGCCAAACAAGTGCTATTCCTTTTCACTTGACTATCTGTCCCTTCTTTCTCATTTCCAACATCATACTTGTTTAGATACTAATCATACACCTGAATCTTTTGATGTAAGTCATTGAAATGGCTTCCTTCTCCCAAGGCATGCTGCCAACTACAACTGATTTATCTAAAATAAATGCTTTCCATTTATGCTTTCCATGCCATGACCTTACTCGATAACTTCTGGTTGACTCTTGATTATCTGTAGGTTATAAAATTAAAACTTCTCAGTATGGCATTGAAGGTGATCTACTGTCAGGTACAATATAAGAATGTTCAATTAGCCCAACAAGGCAATTATTTTCAAACTGTCTTGTTTTTAATATCTTCATAATTTTCCCAAAAGATTACTTCTGCCTAATATGTTCTCTTCTCCTTTCTGTTTATACAAACCACATACATCATAGTTCAAATACTATCCATCCAAGAAGCCCGCCAAGACCCAATTAGTTCACAGTAACATTAGTCTGTTGTGAATGTATACTTTCCTCCTCCTATACTCATTTGGTGTAATTAATCATACACTGTGTAAAAAAAGGCATCTCTTACCAATCACTTTTTTTTTTTTTGCTACTTAATACATTTGCTTTGATCATCTATTCATATTTTTATGTTGTCTATTATACTTCATGGTATCATTGCATAGTGCTTACCCTCAGAACATTTTTATTAAAAAAAATTAAAATTAAACCTTTTACTCATATAGTTGTGCCCAGCCTACTTTTGCTTATAGAGCTATTAGATGGAATTAAAATTTGAAAAAACTCACCATGAAATTTATATAAGCCTCCTAGGTGATCTAGTAGAGTCTCCAGTGATTTAGATACTGGAAGCAACTCTAAAAATCTGTGGATTACTATATCAAATACTGGAAGGAATCGAAGACACACATTTCCAAAATAGATGGGCAAATAGGGTGACTGGATCTGCACAGGTGGATCTACCTGCTCTGCCAGGCCTTCAAAATACAGCTTCTCTGGATATTTCTGTGGAAATGAGGAAATTGTGAATGTTTAGAGTATCTTTTAAAAAAAAACTGTTATTCTCTTTTTAGAAAAGCTAAATAAACTTGTTATTTTTAGAGGAACATGAAACCATGTTTGCTCTTATGATGCAATGAAATTGAGTCCTTTACTTGACAAAAATATCCCAAAGATACACCAAAAGAGATTCATGTTTAAAAGGATTTGTAATAACTCTTTTCATTTTATATTGCAAGTACCCAAGTCTACTAACACTGCAGTTTTACTTTATTCTTAACTTTAGAGATATTTTAGAACCTTGAAGAAGTTTAGAGAGCTAACTTACTTTCAGGCAGACCAAAGACAAAACAATAGAACCACAGAAAAAAACAGCCAAATCTATTAGTCAAACACTTGAGTATGGCTAAAAAGGATTAATTAAAGCACTAATTTGAATTAGTACCTTGTGATAATTCATGTGCTTGGTGTGCCAGTCGTTCTGTAGCCAGTGCTCTGGGGAATTTTCCTTCACAAAGTCACTTACTCGGTTTCTAAAATCATTTGGTTTGAGTAACAGCAACTGAATTATGAAATAACAAACCTGGGCTTCATTTCCTTCATGACTACGCATGGCCTTTGGAGAACAGAAAAATTATATGAAAATGCCCAACCTGTGCAAAAGCATGGCTCTGCCACTTGACAGTCTAAATCTGAATACAGTGAAATCTTACTATATCTCTATTTTATCCTTTTATTTTATTGACTTATAGATTTACATTTTTTCCCCTAATAGTTTACAACTATCTCTATATCTATGCTCCATAGCTAAGAGGTTAATGTTAACCAACTAAGTCACCCCAAATACCATCACTATAGCATTCTCTGGCCTGGTTCAGTGTTTTTTCTTAAAATTTTACTGAAATAGATGTTAAAGTCAGGAGAAAAAAACATTTGGGGAATACCGGGTAGCTATGAGAAATAGTCAGTTATGACTGTGACTACTAAATTGTACAGAAATGGTTATTAGCACTGTAAAGGAATGCAGTGACTTTTTACAACTTCCTTTCTCTAGTGGGAGATTCTGAGAATCAACTCAGTGTCTAACTGCTTGTACTTTTAGAGCATCACAAGTCCAGGACCATATCTGTCTTATTTACTCTATACCTTCTGTGCATGGAACGTAGTAGACATTCAATACATAGTCATTAAATGAATTAATTTAAAAAATTGGAAAATCTCTAGTTCTTTAGGGAAGTGATAGCAATGCTTATATAGTATAAGTTTATCATACTTAGAAGCAAAATAGAGTATATCAGCACAAAATCCATCACTCACACACCCTGACCCAAAAGAGAAAGAAAAGCTTTGAAACTTATTAAGTGTATTCTTACCAGGCAGAGAATTAATCTGTCCAGTGTAACGATGTTGTACTTCCATACCATATCATTAAGAATTTCAATGCATTTGTTGAGTTGCTGACCTCCAGCTGATGTAGAAAACTCATATACCAAGAAATCTGCAAATGTTCTCACATGGGCTACTAAGGCCCTGGCTCCAATTCTTTCTAAAACTCTGGAAAGCAGAGAGTGAAAAACACACTGCTGTATGGTAGTAATGGTTGGACAAATGGCATGCAGATCTAGGTTTCTGGCTTACCTATAGCCAATCTGATTAATATGATCTGTGTCCAAGAGCATTTTCCAGAGAAGACAAAGGAAAAGAGGAGGAGAGCCTTGCATAGAAAAGTGGGTAATTATGTCATTTTCATTGGTCATCGACTTCCACTTCCTATACTCCTCCTCCACATTTTTTTTCAGATTAAAACGACTTTCCTGAGGTACATTATTTTGTTGGAAGAATGCCTAAAAGGAAGACCAGAAGTTTATTTAAATGGTTGTAAGAAAAAGAGCATTGGCTATAGAGTCAACAAACCAGTTCTAGGCTTGACTGTGACACTAATAAACTCTTGGTGACCTTAAGCAAATCAGTAATCAAGGCCCGAATTTTATCTATAGTGGGGAAATATGCAGGTTTGACTAGATTATCACCAAGATTCCTTTCTTAGATGTCCTAAAGAGAAATTCCAAGCAAGCCTGAATTCATTTTCCTCAATCATACTTCTACTCACCTCTGATTAAAAAAAAAAAATTACGTGCCCTTTAGTTACATATTTTAGTATCTCTATAAGAAAAATTTATTATATTAGCCCAATGGTTCTCAGAATATGGTCCCCAAACCAATAATATCAGCATCACCTGAAACCTGAAAGAAATGGAAATTCTTGGGCCCCATCCCAGACCTACTGAATCAGAAGCTCTGCAGCTGGGGCCCAGCCATCCTTATCTAGATAAATCCTCCAGAAGATTCTGGTAAGTTTGAGAACTAATGCTCTAGCCCTATTAGAAGTTACAGAAAACAGATGTTTATTATGTCTAAAATTGTCTCTGAAAGTAGAAGACAGCTGAGGTTTATCTTTCTTTAGATTGTAAGGATTTATGTGATTTTTTAATCCACTCGAGAGTAGCACATGTGCATTTTGTGAAGCTCCATTAAATTGTTATTTCTTCCATTTCAGTTCTATGAGAGAGAAAGAATTTCTCAGGTAACATACTAATTCTAAAAGTGTTAACTAATAAGATAAAATCATAATAATTAAAATTCCAGAAATATACCTAGTCTTAGAATAGGACAAAGAAAAACTCAAGATTTTGGAATGGCAAAGATTTTTTTTTTTAAATAAAATTAATTTTCTATGGCTGTCACCAAAATTAACTCTCTAGAATAACACTGTAAATGGGAAGGATGATTTCATATGTATTTAATATGTAGTTAAAGACTAAATTACCTGTAGTGGGCCTGGAAAACAGCTAAGAGTGTGTGAAGCCCAATTATGAGGAGTAAAACTCATGATGGTCTGAAGTATGTCTTTACACCAAGTTCCCTGAATTGAATCAGAGCCTGTAAAAAAATCTAAACATAACAAAAAGATGTAAATCAAGATAAAAATGATTATATTCACAATTCATAAAGAAAGTCAGAAACAGTCAGGTATACTCAGAGAATTTCACTGAAGTGCATTTACTTATTAAATAATAATATTCAGCTTAGGACCTAAATTTGAATGTATGAAAAACCACACTGGTAAATGCAAATACAGTTAGTGAAAAGACAAAAGACATCTGGAATCTCTCTTTTTTTTAAGTTACAGACCACCAATGATATAGCAGTTATACAGGCACACCATGATTACTCATTTAGTTCACTCTGACAATAAGGTATTAACATTCTTTTGAGCCCTGGAGATAGAATTAAGGAAGTAGTTATCTTTTCTGGCAGTTGGTTCTCTCCAAACCAAAAGGATTTATGTAAAATAAGATAGTTTATACAAATGTATTTGAGGTTGCTAAATTCAATAACTATTACTTTAATAGTAGTTCTTGAAGTGTGGTTCCCAGTATCTTTTTAAGGATTTAATGAAGTCAAAGCTATTAAAATAATAATATTAAGATATCATTGGCCTTTTTACTGTGATGAAATGTGCACTGATGGTGCAAAGGCAATGATGAATAAAACTGCTGGCTCTCAGAACAAATCAGTGGCATCAAACTATACTAATAGCTTATGTAATCTTTACCATCATATGCTTGCAGTGAAAAAAAGTGCCAATTTCACTTGATACCCTTAATAAAGTAGTAAAAAAATTTACATCTCAGCCCTTTAGCACACTTATTTTTAAGACTGTGTGATAAAATGAAGTATGCATAAAGTGTTCCAGCTACACACCATAGTATGAAGGATATCTTGAAGAAAAGTACTTGTCAATTGAGTATTCAGTTAAATTATCTTTTTTTCATGTAATTCCAATTTTACTTGAAAAAACATCATACAGAAAACTGTAGTTATTCAGACTTGGGCATTAAGCAGACATTTTCTTGAAAATTAACAAAGGAAGGTTGTCATTTTAAGGAAAACAAATGACTGCATCTTTTATCAGTGATAATATTTGACCTTGAATGGTCACTTGAAAGTGAAAAATCACAAGTTTAGAAATCTTGTATTCGCTACCATGAGCCTGATAGCTTTCTGAAACTTGAAGACTGCTAATGAAATATGTAGTGATAACAACATATGTAATTTTAAGATACTGTATAATAAAATACACCAACATTCACAAGATCTAGGTAACTCAGTGAACCAATGTTTTCCAAAAAATCAATTAATAAAGTTACATAATAAACATGGATTAAAAAATCTATTACATGTACAACATAGATCCATGGATTATAATGTAACAAAGTCCAAAATGTTCACTGATAGGCTTTTGCATTCCACATTGCAACTAAAGTTTAAGATGCCTATTCAATTTCCTGTGACACTGAAAAATATTCACAAGTGGCTAAAAAAGCTATTAAAATACTCCTCCTCTTTCCAATCTCATTCTTTACTTCTACTAAAACAACATATTGCAATAGATGAAATGTAGGAGCAAATATGAGACACTAGCAATTTCTTTTAGATCAGACATTAAAGAGATGTAAAAAATTAAATGACGGTACTCTTCTGACTAAAGTTTTGTTTTAGAGAATAGAGGGTCTATTTTTCATAAATAATTGTCATTGATGTTAACATCTAATAGGTCTTATTTTTAAATGAATCAAATATTTAAAAAACTGCTATTTTAACATCTAATAAAGTAAATATCAATAGATATAATCCATGTAAACAGAAAATTTTAGGAATTTCAATTATTTTTTTTAAGAGTGTAAAGAGATCTTGAGGCCAAAAAACTCAAGAACCACTACTGGTAAATGACATAAGATGGATGAAAACTGATGCTCAACCTAGTTAAAATGACAGTACACAGAGGAACCTACATTAATGACTGAAATGGTGAAGATAACCATAATGGTGAAGATAATGGTGAACGAATGAAAAGTATCTTTTCAGTATGTTATCCCCTTAACAATCAGTTGGTGGTGATGGGCAGTCACTGTACCTGTTACGTGAGTTGCTCTAGCTAAGGTCAATATCAAGGCTCGGTTCAGTTCTTCAGATTCTGCAGACAACACCGTTTTGGGATCGCTAAGGAAGCGTGTAAACTGTGGCTGTACCTCTGAGCTACCTAACGCTGTTATAAGTCTGAGTGCAGTGCTCTCAACACTGAAAGGTGAGAAAACAAAAGGAAACATGAAAAAGTTAACTCGCATATAAAATTTCATAATTATATATAATTAAATTTAATTCTAGGTTAATTATAATGGAAAAAACATGCAAACTATAAGTTTCTCTTCTTTGTTTAGAAATAAAAAATTCCTCTTTTGTGTGAGATGAGCTTTGCTTAATTTGTTTTAAAAACCTGAGGTGCCAAATTTTAAGGAGTAAACCACCTGACAATTTTGCACATTTGAAAAAGATAGCTTGCAGCCTGTAGGACTAAAAAAATTCACCTGAATATACAGCATTTCAAAAATTACATTCTTTTTATGGGGAATATATTTTAATTTAGAGCAAAATCAAAATAACATGATATTTTAACCAAAATAACATGATATTTTAACCATAATCTGAAGTATATTTAAATCCAGTATTCTAAAGAGTTCAGTTAGAACATGTCAAAGGCCTTGGAAGTACTTATTTTCTGTCCAAAGATTCCAAGGTAAGGACTCTACTATCTTAGTAAATTTATGTTTAAAAGGCTGGACTCTACTCATTCTATACTGGAAATGAAATACTCCAGAAACATGAGTTCTATGACAAATGAATAAAAGTATTAAAAGGTAAAGAATTATGTTCCCTGCCTCTAACAAAGTTTCAAAAAAATCTTAATGAAAGACATTATCCAATGAGCTCACCAGAGATGGAGCTGGTTCTGGTTGGTTTGTGCAACTGCTGCCAAAGTATGAAGATGACTCAAGAGCTGAACTCTGTAATGAGGCTGAATGTGGTGCATCCGGTAGCTGAACATCTCAAGAAGAGTGTGTAAGATTCCCCAGGCATGAGACTTAAAAACAGTTGGTAAAAGCTGACCTTGAGGAACAAGATAGTTAAAGAAACCAATTACTAAAAGCTATGCATTAAAAGATACCTGAAGAGAAATCACACCGAGTAAAATCTATGTGAAGATTTCATTGTGAACACACATAAACACACAGACATACAAGATACAGTTTTCAAAATTTCTTCATAACTTCTATTTTAATAGTAATAATCCAGATCATAATTATAATATCAAGTTTGCTTTATTTTTTTGCCCTGGAATTTGACAACTGATACTCAAGTTCATCTGGAAAAACAAAATGAGACAAGATATGAAAAAAAATTCTAACCTACCTCACTTGATATCTTTTAAATTATTTTTATAAAGTTAATATTCTCAATCATTTGAAGCATGAGGATCATTTTTTAACACAAAAATTGTATCACATCTGCTCTTATTCCCTCCTTTCTCACAAGATTTATTCAACTCTCAATTATCTGATAAGAAGAGTAACTATAGTTAAAATTAAAATTATACTGTATTGGTAAAAAGTCAGAATTACCATGAATCAGAAAAATACTCTATATTAGAAAGTACTTATTATTTAGAACTGCCTAATGACTAACAGAAAGTATAACCTGTCTGCTGCAATGCAGGAAAACTCCTTCCATATTGCCAGACAGTACTCATTGCTGGCCCAGAAGCAAACCAGCAAAAGAGGCAAATGAGACTATGATTCTTGCAAGAGGACAGTGACCATGTCTGTTCTGCTGACTGTAGCCCAAGCACAATACATTTTTCTTATCATAACTTTATTTAAAAATGCAACTCACTCCCCTGATTCTTACACTTCCTATCCCTCTTTTTTACTTTATTTTTCTCTATAAGACTTATCACCTGACATTCCAATTTCATTTACTTTTTTGTCTCTCTTCTTAGCAGGTAATCTCTATGACAGCAGTGACTTCTGTACACTGCTGTATCCTCAGTTGACTATCTGTTGAATGAATGCATTAATGGTTATAAACACAAGAAAAGTTCTGGCTTACTGATAAATCCTTTGATGCCCAAAGACTCTATTTCCATATAAACCAACAAACGACTGTAAGTTTCCACTAGGGCTGGAGCCAAGGCCACACTGGACTTTGCATGAGCAAGTTTTATCACTCTGGTAGCAATGCTGTGTATAAGGCTGAGAAGAAACAAAAGGAAAAAAAATAAAAATCCATATTTTTGACATTAATACAGGGATTACTCTACTTATAGGAAATTTGGTATACATCTGAACTTAAATATATGAAATGAATTGGCTCCATTTTAATCATTTAAGTTGTGCAGGACACTTGGTAGCGATGCACTGTACAATCTCATCAGAATCTTTCTACTCACAGAAAATCAGAACTTGGGTACAACTCATAAGAACATACTTCAATGGTTTCAGTCTGTTTTTCTTTTTCAAATATATAACCATTTCAGAAATTTAGCTTTTGTTACAGAAGTAATAAACCACTGTTAAAACACAAATGTTAAGTTCTAATCAGGGTTCCCTCATTTCTGTCACACATGCTGCTAAATCACATGTATAATTCTATCATACATTTACCATCTGAAAAAGAGCCTGGCTTTTGTAGAACTGGAGCCCCACCTAGAAGCCCACAGATGAATCTTTTTTGATCTACAGAGTGTGTGAAGTTTGCCCCAATACTTAAGAGCTCAAAGACCAGAAATGAAATCTGAATTTAGAAGAGCTAGCCATACTAGTCTGCATTGTTATATTATAGAAATTAGCTAAAGCAGCAGCATGAGGTGAGCGCTACGTGCTCTAGCCAGATTCAGTCACCTCCAGACACATGATTCCATGTACACTAATATCTGGCTCTCCTTCCCTCATACTAGGCGTCACTCATTTACCTATCAGCTTGGTTCTTAGGGGCACTAGAGGTTCTAGAATTGCACCCAACAGAATCTTTCTGTCTTTTAGAAACTATAATGTCAATTCTAGAGTTCCCTGATTTGTAATCAATACAGTTAAGGCATTACAATTTTTATATCCCTGGATTCAACGATTCAACCTCCAGCAAATATTTAATGAGAATGTCATTATGGATAGGTGTGAAGACAGCCATAAATATAGCCTTCATTATCATCTTTAAAAGCTAAGACATTGTAAATAACCTCAATTTCAACAATGTGGAACTAGCTAAATAATCATATGTAGACATAAAAAAGGCTTCTTCGTAGTAATTAAAACAGATGTTTCTGAAGAACACTAGACCTAAAAGGTGTTTAATAGATTATTATGGGGGAAAATGATTATAAAATAATAGTATAGTAAGAGCCCATTTTGTTTAAAAAAATCCATAAATTCATATATTAATACATAGAATCAAAGACTCAGAATACATACAAAAATATTTTACAATGCTTATTTCTGATGGAGAGATTATAGCAATTATTTTCTTTGAGTTTATTTATATATTCTAGAAATCCTATAATAAATAATATCATTGTAATAAAAAATCTAATTATTCTTAGAAAATGTACCTGACCATAAAACACATATACACAAGCACAAAAACAAGTCTATACACATGATACAGAACCAAATAAACAGAACATACCTCATTTTGGCATGAACTGTCAGTGAATCCAAGAGATTCATGGGTAAGGGAGTAATAGATCCGGAAGCCAAACAGCTGGTTCCAGGAAGAGGTACCCTCATAATTCCATTTCCGTAAATAGTTTCTACAAGAGCTCCCATGGGTAATGTAAAACACTCTGAATTTGTAGAGTATGCGTTACATAGCAGGGCAATCTTATAGTCATTCATCTGTAAGCTTTTATTTCTAAGACTCTGCTGTAGGAACCTAAAATTTCAAATCCGATTAAACATAAAAAAAAAGGAAATAATTTCCAGAAAGTTAACTTGCATTTTTATAAAGTTTAATTTCATGCAACTACTTATTAATATTATTTTTATTTCTATATGTTTTATAAATGTATAATAGAAACACACATAAAAGTTTAAGTAACATTTCAGAAAGAATTTAAGTAGCTATAAGTTAATAATTAATGGGTATTTGTAAGTATGTACTACATATACAGCACTAAGATTCAGAAATGAAGACATACTCAAAAATTCATAAACTAGGTTTCTATTTATTTTTATCTTCTTACGCAAAACCATATGCTTTCATTATATATGTCACAATGAGAAAATGGTTACGGTATGTCTCAAGTTCAAAAATGAAATATGAAGTATGACTATCATACGGTCTCCTATGAAGAGATCTGGCAGTCTTTTTCAGAAATTCTAGGTGGAAAGTTCAGCTAATCCTAACACCCTTGACTGAAGAAGCACAGTCCTATCTAAAAAGGGCATCTTTTTTGAGTGATCATAGCTTAGAGAATGACATAAGGCAGTATATGCCAGACACAGCTCAATCAATCCTGGCAACCCAGGGAGCAAAAGACAAGTCAGTCAGATCATGCTCAAATCCCAAACACTTAAGAAATTTTGAAACACTTTCATATACTTTTAAAAATGAAGAACTTTAAGGTAAAATATGTAAAAGGAAAGATTAAACCTGAAAATTAAAATATTTCATCTACATGTATATAAGCAGGATTAGTTAATCTTCAATTGTCTTCTGATGCAGTTTATTGGTCAGTTTCTCTTGGTATGATATACACATTAAATAGTCACCCTTACTTCTGGTGGGTGTGGGGAGATTTCCATTCTTCACACAAAATCTGAGAACAGTGTTAGTCTATAATCCACTATTTATAAAATAAAAAAATTAACTGTCAAGCTACAAATACTTACTCATGGTGAAGCTTTAGAGAATGAGGTATTGGAATCTGTAGCTTGGAGTTGTCATTTTGGGCTTTTCTATTAAGATGAATCCAAATGCAAGTCATTGCAAAGGCATGAGTTGACTGAGGTTTGTTAATATCAGGAACTGGGATATACTGAAAAATAATATCAGAAAGAGAATAATTAACTGATTATATCTATTTTTAGTAATCTATGTTTGATATAGCTCTTTTGAAAATACTCTGTATTAATTTAGTTCCACTCATTCTTTGGCTATTCAATAACACAAATTAGATCTAAGAACTATAAAATATTGAAACAATTTCGAAATTATTTTGACTTACCAAGAAATTAAAAGACACTCACAAGTTCCTAGTCAAGCTTTCCCTACTGCCACAGAGCTTTCACAATCATTTAAAAATTTTTATTTTTTAAAAATTAAACACATCACTATGAAATCTTACTGAATGTGATAAATATACTGAAAATACAGAATTTCTAAAAGTCACATATATGCTTTTCAGGAACATAAAAATTAAGAGTTTGCTTTAAATTGCCGAGCATTAACAAAAAATAGGAGTGAAGAACAAGAATATTTCTTGGTGATGGATATATGGGAGTTCATTTTTCTATTCATTCCACTTTTTTGGTGCATTTAAAATTTCCATAAACATCTAGGAAAATGCAAATCATAACTACAAAGAAGTATCGCCTCATATCTGTTAGAATGGCTATTATCAGCAAGGCAAAAAATAAGTGTTGAAGAGAATGTGGAGAAAAGGAAACCCTCATGCATTGTTGGTGGGATTATAAAGTGGTACAGCCACTATGGAAAACCATATGGAGATTCCTCAAAGAATTAAGAAATAGAACTACCATATATTTTATCTAGGCATTTATCTGGATACAAAAATGCTAGTTGAAAAGATATATGCACCCCTATGTTCACTGCAGTATTATTTACAACAGCCAAGATAGGGAAACAACCTAAGTGTCCATCAATGGATAAATGAATAAAGAAGATACACAAATACATAATGAAATACTATTATTCAGCCATAAAAAAGAATAAAATCTTGCCATTTGTGAAATATGAATTAACTTTGAGAATATAAATATTAAATGAAAGAAGTCATAAGGAAAAGACAAATACCATGTAATTTCACTCATATGTAATCTTAAAAAAAAAGTGAACAAAAACTCCCAAAACCAAACAAATAAAACAAAGTCATACAGACAGAGAACAAATTGGTGGTTATCAGAGAGGGAGCGGGGTCAAGGGATAGATGAAAGGAGTGAAGGAGTTCAATTGTATGATAATGGATGAAAACAAGAGGTGATCACATTGAAGTGTATACAAATGTCGAATTATAATGTTGTACATGTGGTACTTATATAATTAAAAAAAAAAAACCACAATGGCCTGATTCAAAACTAGAAAAAAAAATTCCATAATAAAATTTTTCTTAAAAAAATGGCAATCATTAATATATGCCATAATTTACTCAAACATCTTATATATTAAAACACTGTGGGCAGGGGTGGACATGCTCAATTGGCAAACAAGCAAAAAAGATATTAACAGACACTAATGTTATTTGGTCATTCAATGATATGTACAGATAAAAACTGCATAATGCTTTTTAAAATTGTAAACTTACTTCAAATGTAAAAAAAAGAGCTTGCTATACTAAATGTTCAATTGTGATTTAAGATAAACTTCATAAATAATCTAGTTCAATTTCTTCATTATATATATGAGTAAACTAATGTCAAGAGAGACCTGTCTATGACCATGCCACCCTGAACGTGCCAGATCCCGTCTGATCTTGGAAACTAAGCAGGGTCAGAAGCTAAGCAGGGTCGGGCCTGGTTAGTACTTGGATGGGAGACCACCTAGGAAAACCAGGAGCTATAGGTGTAAAAAATAAAAAATAAGAGATTGTAAGCTGACAAGGTCCTTGCAATCTGTGAGGTCAATCAAGGGTTGCCTTGTCTAAGAAAAAAAAAAGAGAGAGAGACCTGACATTCATCCCATGATCACAGTTAGTCACAGAACTGGGAAAAGAACTCAGGTTTCCAGTTTTCAAATCAAGTGTTCATTTCACAAAATCACATTAAAATCCTAATAAATTAGACAGAATCCACTCATCATATTGTTAACTATTTAGTAAAACTTACTTCTTTTTCTGGGTACAGAAGATCGAAGAGTTTCATGACAGGGAGAAAATCAGCTAGTGCATTTTTCTGAATACTTCCGGAAATGAATTGTAGGAGAACCCACATTAGATGATCTCTGCCTTTAATCAGTCCTCGCCCTGCTAACTGTAAAAGATGTTTAAATACACATCTACATAGCTAGTTAAAGAGATGAATGTAGTAAAGTTTAAACAAAAAAACAAAAAGAAAACTCAGAAAGTTAGCATCTAACTCTGGCATTAACTAAGTACTTAGTCTCAGCTCAAGAAACACCAAGTGAAGCCTTTTAAATTATCTTAATATTTATCTTAATATTATATAAATGTTTCCTCCCTGATCCCTAAAACAACTATGCAGAGCAAACATTAAATATTTTAGAACTTAATTAAATAAGATCATGTGTGCATGAGAATCAAGTTTAATATGGGTTAATTACTAAAAATATCTCATCAAAACATAAAGAATACTTTATGATACCAATTTTTAAAAATTTAAATCCTCAAGGATTAGTTATCTAAAACCACTTCTGATTTCTTTTAGATTATAACAGAAATCAATGATGATGGTGGGATGGTAGGGGGTTTGGGGATAAGGAATGGCTGAAATTGTTGAAAGGATTTTAAGAACTCTTATAAAAAAACTTTCCCAAAATAATCCACGCTGTAGAGATGTTACAGATATAACACTTATTTTGTTATCATTTGACGCATCTAAAAAAACCTTATGACTAAAATCAACTCTTCCCACAAACTTATTCTTCCACGGTAATCCATTCTGCATTCATTGTGCTACCTTTCCATTCACTGCCAAAGCAGAAACCAGTGTGTGATCTTAGACTCCTGTTACTGTCTGTGGTACCTATCATCACTAAGTTCTAGTCACCTCTCAGTATACCTGGTCTCTCCAACTTCTCTCTGTTCTGGTTCAGGTCTTCAGCATCTCTCACCCAGGATGCTACAATAGCTCCCTTACCAATTTCCCTGCCTCTGATTTTGGCCCCAGCTATCTCTACATCACCATCTTCCTACACGTGGTCATTAGCAGTAATTTTTTCAACTCATATATGATGATGTCACTCACCTTCTCATTTGCCTCTTAAAGAAAATCTAAACTCTTTAGAACAAACACATGGCCATATAAAGTTCTCCATATCTGGTCTTGCCTTCCTGCCTTCATCATCTCACCAATACTTTCCCCTTTCATTTTTCTTTCCAGTTTCCACACACTTCTCTTTCCAAACAATGATCATATAGCTATTGAAATACTTTCCTATTTTTTTCCTTTTGGCAAATTTCTATTTGTCCATTAAGTGCCAGCTTCAAGATTGCTTTGATAAAACCATTCTTTTGTCTTAATTAGGACTATTCTTCCTCATTCTTACTGTAGGGTAACATGCTTTCATTACATAAACTGTTCAATTATAATCAAATTGTTTATGTCTATATCTTTCCACTAGTTAAAGCTTCTTGAGGATACCATAGTGCCTTTTCATCTTGTTTCCCCTGGTCCTTGCACTGTAAATATGTAGAATGAATGACAAATCCAGTTTTTATAATGATAGAAAGTGAAAAGTTAAGTACTGAACAAAACAGAACTTCTGCCACTGCTGAAATCACTAGGCAGTGTCCATACCAGTCTAAAACAACTAAACAAAAGTTGAAGTGGCCCTAACAAAGATTTAGTACTCACCTTCTGATGAAGAGAAAGAACCATATGTGGAAAACTTGCAAACTGGAAAAGCACAAAGAAAATGAGCTGACTTGAGAGATGCTGCCACAGGAGTTGGCTTGTTCCCCCATCGTCAAACTTCTCCTCGGTCTCGGACCGCTCCATGGCATAAACCACCAGATCCACCAGCTGGTCCTCCAGTACAGGGCAGCGTTGCTTGTGCTGTAGGGCAGAGATTAAATACAGTATTCCAAAAGCCTCCTGGTTAGTGTCACAAGTTACCGTTAATGGGCATTATTTGTAACAAGAGGCTGAGAAGCATGAAATGAAGTTGAACTTAGAAAGTTAAGGTTAGAGTTAGTCTATTAAAGCTGCATCATGTTACATTATCATAGAGGATGAGTTCATAAAACAATTATTTTCAGGCCTCACACATCCCATTAACTTTTGATTTTCACTAAAGACACTGCTCCATTTTGAAAAAGAACACTTGCACAGTAGAAAATTTTTATATCCTTTAAAAAAAGATAATTTAAAAGGCATATGAAATGAGAGTAGCAGTATTAATTTTGCAATCTAACTCAAAATATGAAAATCCTAGGTTTCTAGGAATCAAATATTGACAGGAGAGCAAAGAATGCAATGTGTGAATCTATTTGTTTTAAAGTAACCACCACAAGTTTATTCTAACTTTATATATAGAGGTATATCTAAAGAGCTGCCAGATTACTCAATATCTATTTTTTAATGTGTAGTATTGATCCTGATACTGAAATAAAAACTTCCTTTATATAAAAAAAAGTAATCTCAAAGTTCATCTCTGCTTTTCTCTCTTAGAAGCCAAACATAATGCAGCTTTAATTTTAAATTAGACGATTTAAAAATCTAAAACAAGAAAAAAGAACTGAGTTTAAACACTAACAATGAAAATGCAACTTCCCTTTCTAGAGGCAAAAAGATTTACGCTTTTTAAAGTGATTTTAAAAAATATACTTTTATCAAGATATATATGAAGCCACATTTTAAGCCATTTTCACGTTTCCTTTATAAATTAGGTGGCTTAGTAGCTAGGCACTTAGACGCCTTTCTAGTGAATTCAATTACTAATATGGATGCTTCCCCTCTAAACTTTAGATGTGATTATTAGTCTTTTGCCATGAAAAAGGGATATGATTTCTTTAAATTTAGGGTAAATATGCAAAATGGGGACGAATTTGGAAAAAAACAAAACATAATGAATAGCATCCCCTCTTTTGCATGCTCTTTGCCAGCTCCAAACTCGTAAAGCTCCAATATAGCTGCACTCCCTTACGGCATGCAAATAAAACAAACATCTACCCAAACGGTAAGCATTAATGGTTGTTTCATATTTTTTCCAAAAACACAATGCCATGATCACAGTTCAACCACATTACAGGTTTACAAATAGCAATATTAACACCACCAGTTGAGACTAGAGTATTTTTTCCTCCAAATTTAATTATCATTATGAAGCAGAGCAAAGTGCAACAGACAACACTACAAACTATTTCTTATATCAGCATGCAAAACTACTGTGTACAGGGCTTGAAATTCACTAGTTCTGCCAACCACCAACAACCTAAGAAATGTGTCAGACAACACAAATTTAGAGTGAGGTCATTCAAAGTATACAAGAGTCAGAAAAATTTGTGAAAAGAAGTAAAGCCAGGATTTCCAGTAGGAATTTTTCATTAGTGATGGGAATTTTCCTCTAGTTTGGAAACTAACCAATTGTCATCTATTCCTCCATCCATGATGGTCTTTCATCAATCTGCTTCAGGAAAAAAGAGCAAACTAAATAAAATTGGTTTGTAGCATCTGAGTCATTTTGGAGTTTACCCTTTGTAATAACAGCTATTTTTTTTTTAAACTAGACGTTTACCTACATATTTTTAGGGGTGTAGTGATGGTCATACAGTTAATGATTTAAGGAGGAAAACCAAAAATATTAAGAACTTGATAAAGAAACAAATTTGGATAAAGGAGGAAATTTGGACAAAGAAAGAAATTTAAAGTTAAAGCTGATAATTTTTCAATACATACCATGACTCATGATTACATCCAAATTTTCTCTTAAGAATTAAATTAGTCAGGAATCTCTATGGTGCCTAATGCCCTGGTGTCTGATGGAGGCATAATATCAGGATTAACTGTATGTCCCAGGTTAAAGCCAAGGGTATTTCTCAAACCAAGTTTAGGGATCCACGTTTCTTTATTTAAATGCCAATTTTGATAATGCCAAAAAAAGTAAATGATCTGTGCTACTACTTTAGAATTTAAGTTTTGCTTTAGTTTTCAATTACTGAAAGATAAGTATATTAAAATTAAGACTCTCTACCATATAAATTATTTTACAAATTGGAACAAATGAAAATTTGAAAGCTGTTAAATGATTTTTAAATAAAGATTAATTATCAAACACTAGGCTATGATAATTCTGTAAGCCAAAGGATACCACGTCTTTGGCTACTCATAACTAGCTTTCTAAAAGCTTTTATAAATTTAAGTCTTCAAGATATAAGCACATAAGTTAAATTAGTTTACATCATATATATGCACATTTAATTAAAATTTAACAACAGTAATCTAAAGTTCACATTTCAACAATTCGATTTCTATATAATATTTCAAATTATGTTGGAAGGCTATTTAAAATTTTCAGCTTTAGTAAAAGCATAAAATCAGGCACAAGGCATTAAGAAAAATATTAACCTCCACCCATGCCCCTAATTTTTTCCCACCATGACTTCAGATGGCAAATAATAATGATTTTTTTTCAGGCTTAGAAATCATATTCTACAGTAAGTGGTCCCTGACACTTTTCATATAATAGTTCGTGTACTGCTTTTATGGTGAAATTTTAACATACCGTATTTAGATGGGCTTTTAAATCATTATTTCAGTGCTAGAAATCAATTTTAAAGCAATATTCAGGGCAAGTTGGGAAAAAATATCCCTTTGTATGTCATTTATCATATTCTTTGCAGTCAGAACTGGAGTGCTATGCCAGTTAATACCACTTTCAGTGGTGCCTTTCAAAGGAAAACTGAGTGATTAGTACTTCACTATCTCTGGGTAACAAGAGTTCATATACCACCACATAAGAGCTTGAGGAGTGTATCTGTTTTGCCATGTTATTACCCAGTGGAAAGAATACAAACACTTATATAAACACATAAAACAAGATTCCTCCACTTCAACTCACTGGTCACAGACCTGGGCTATTTATGACCTTCTCAATGCAACCAATTTCAGGATAAAATATAGCCCAATTCCTACTGGAAAATGCAATATGGACAGCTCTTAAAAGGTTTCAAGCTTTAAGTAAATTACTGCATTGCTAGAGAAAAGACAAGAAAGTATAGTGCAGGATATAGTTCTGTAATGATAAAAGATGTGATAACTTTATTTTTAATCATATACTTCTTATACTGTGTGTTCTCATTTTCTACTCCATTTTCCAGGTGGTAAAAATAATGTCAAGTCAAGTCAGCATATATCTTCCATCTTCCATCTACAGAGTTTTTTACCAAAACAATAACTGATGAATTGTGAATTTTTGACAATGTTTACACTACAGTGGGACCAATACTAATAATGTTCTGTCAGCATTTCCATTATAAACTTTATTTTTTACGGATTTATGTCTTAGTCATAAACTTTTTTTAGGTTGAAACTTGTTATTAAAATGATCAGACTGGAGATACTCTTCTCTGAATTCTTTTGTCAATTTCTAGTTTGAGAAGAGCTGCCCCCCAAAAGGAAAGAAATAACGATAGTTAAGGATACCTGGGGGAAGATACTCGCAGCTCAAATGACCAAGGGTACATTTATCCACCAAACTGTAAAAAAATTGAGTCAAGTATGACTTAAAATTCATTGCAAAATTAGTTTTAAGACACAGCATGAAGCATTCTTTCAAAGTTAACTGAATACTTACCTCTAGCTCAAGTGAAAGTTGATCAGAATTAATGACTTGGTGTTTAAGATGTTAAATTGACAGATTATTTGAGGTAACTTTCAAATACTGTAGTGTGAAGCACCTACAGTTTCACATGTACAAAGGCTTGTCCAAACAAGGAAACTTGGTAAGTTTTCAGAAGAAAAAACTTAAAATAATAAAAGAGATACTGCTACTAGGGTGAGGTTTGGCATGCAAAGTTTCAACACTGAGCAAGTTTTATGGCCAAGCTATATGTCCTTAAAAATAGGGCTTTATAAATGGAAGCACTGGCACAACCTTCACTATAGTATTGCAAACAGTAACGCTATTTTATATAACCTAGACAAGAACATCTTTTTAAAATCAAAAAGCTGGTCTATTTTAATATGCTGGGCTCAAAAAATTTTAACAAAAATAATTGGAACCACTATTTTGCTTAAAATCTCAAAGGTGAAAAGTCCTGGAATAGACTTGGGACTGTATAAGAGTTTGGTTTATAAAGTTTGGCCATAGTGCTTTTCTTCTGCCATAGGTGAGCTTCAACTGAGAGGAGCTCACTCTAGAAGGAGAACACTTCTGGCAAAGACTGACAAAGAAGGGTGTTTGTCAAGCAGGTGTGGGGTCACCTAAGAGTGTGACATTTCTTAGTCAATCCCCATATTTCCAAAAAAACCTTCCCTGTATAAGGTTGACCACTCCGACTTTTAAAAGTAATATACCTCTATTAAAGTGCTTTTTTTCTCTTCTGTATTTTAAAATTCTTTTCTTTTTTAAGGCAAAGAAACATAAGTATTTTTATTGGTGTTGTTATTTATTTATGTTTTAAAAGTTTGGAAAGATAAAGGCCACCATAAATCTTTCCATGTCTAAAAATTCCACCAGGCTAGCTTTGGTCCTAAAGTATGAAAAACAGTAAAATGGAGTGGGAAGAAAAAACAACCCATCAAAAAGTGACAGGCTTATTGTGTGCCAGGTGTTGTCTCTTTGTTTAAAAAAAAAAAAAATGGGGGAAAAAAACAAAAAAACAAACACCAAAAACAAAACCAAAAACAATCTACCAAAAACAACTCTCATATCCCAAGAAGAAATTTGTTTTAGTGGCCTTGGTCTCAGCATGGTCCTGCCAATTTCAAGCCCCGACCATACATGTATTCTCTAAATGGAATCAGTGGCTACAAAGCGGCCAGCGTATCGTTAGTCACAATACAACAGTAAGGTTGTGAACATACCTGAGCAATGTTCAAGGTCTAGAGCATTGGAGGATGGGCAGGACAAGACAGGACAGAACAAAAATAAAGGAAGAAAAAAAGAAAAGACAAAACAGTGACTATGAGGCCAGCCTCAAGGAACCCAGAGTCAGCACAAACCCTCCCACATGTTAAACCACCAAAAACAAACATACAAAAAAAAAAAAAAGGAATGAGGCCACGCTGAAGATACCAAGGGTTAAAAAAAAGGACACCCAAACAACAAAAAAAGTAAAAAATTATGGTTAAGTCATGTGTAGGTTTCTCTGGCAAAAGGTATACTTGAAACTGGCCTTATAGAAAAAAAAGCAATGCAAAATAAACCAACTTTTAAAATATATCCTTTCTATTTTAAATATTCTTAAAGCAATATATGATAGGAATAATACTTATTTAATAAACCATATATTAAAAAAAATCACCAAATAGTTTTTAACTGTTTTGCTTAATTAGCTACAGCAAAGAAAAAAGAGAAAAGAGAATAGTGCAGATTGTATGCAGAATTTACTAGGTTTCCAGCATAGTACAGTACCTGCTTATTTAAACCTAGCATATTGCAGACCATATCCCTGGAATAAGGCTGCTCCAATACATATCTCAACAAAGCAGTCTGTGGTTCAAACAGATCCTTTAAAGAAAATAAAAAAAAAAATATTGCTTCAAGATCAAAGTAAATATTAATTCAAATAATTTAAATTGGGATCAAAAAATCCTCTAAGGCGCTTGTTACCTTCACACAGTAGGCAGTATCTAGTGGAAGAAAAATCATAGGATTTTAGTGCTTGCAGTTAATCTGTTCCCACCCCTCACTTGATAAGTGATAACTGAGGTGAAGGGACTTGTCCAAAGACATACAGAGGAAAAACTCAGAAATGACTTCAGCTATGCACATGAAAGTCTTACACATCACTGTAAGGGAAGAATTTTCTGCTCAAAAATCTAATCAAAAAGGAAGGGAGGCAGTTTCCAACCACTCTCATACAAGTGTAAACAAACACGAGTTCTGAATCTGAAGAGGACATGTGATTTCACAGCAGAGGTTAAGAGTACAGATTCTTGAATCACATTGTTTGAGCTCAAAGTCTGACTCCACCACTAAATGTGTGAATTTAGTCAAGCTACTACCTACTCTGTGTCTCAGTCTCATCATCTGTATAATGGAGATAATACGGTGACAAGAATAAGGGTTTTACAAAGTCAAGTTTTTAGAACAGTACCTGGCACATAGTAAGTGCATAATAAAATTGATCTGTTTTCATTATTATTGCTATCATGTTGACTGTAAATTCCATTTAGTTTACCACTTTTTCACATTCCAAAGTTCTGCTGACTAGTATGTCAACAGCCCATATTGTCACCTTACTTCCACTATTTTACCCTTCTCTCTTCTGAGCAAGTTTCCTAATCACTCTGTATATCATTTTGACATGAAACTTTTATCTAGACTTCCCAATACTCTGTTCTGTCATCACTCCACGGCTGATATAATGATGGATCAAATTTCATTATAGCTTTATATCTCATGTTTCATTTTACTGATATTTGTGGATTTTTTTCTCTTTGAGAATTTTCTACTCCAATTTTGTCCTGTTCCCCACCCCAACCTTTTTTTTCAAATCTAAAAAATAGGAAGTTCACTCTTCAAATTTTAAGGATACTGCAAATTCATTTTTGGTCCTCCCTTTGTAAAAAAAGAAAACAAGGAATCAATTTAAAAAGTCAGTTTTCTAACTCCAAGTGTTTTTTCAGAGATGAACCACTGGAGCATAAACACCTGCAGTATCACAAACCCCAGAGTATACCTGGACACTGGAATTACATGTTAAATCATATACTATCTTTTATTAAATATTTACTTCTACAGTCTATGACGAGACAATTTAGCATCATACATCATATAATCCAGGATGAGGACTGTTAGACCAAAAGTTCCATCTTATTTAGCAACATACCTTATCATATGGTAAAAGGCCTTTCAAAGGAAAACGAAGAGTCGCAGGATCCAATTTCCATGAATTACAAATGGCACCTGAATTATTCACAACTGGCAGAAGGCTGCAACGGCCTGTATTACAAAAAATACTTTTTAAGTAAATATGAACACAGCAATGTCTGGTCCCTCATTCACTCTATAAATATTCAATGAATATTTATGCTGAACCAGGCTCTGGTTCAAAAAATGTTTTAATTAGAGAGAAATTTGAGAAATTTCTTAGGTTATTTTTATCCCAGATAGTTGGAGACCAATATATACAGGTCTTCTCTACTTCCAAGAATGTTACATTTTCCAAGTATCTAAGACAGAGGTCAGTAAGCTATAATCCATGCGACAAATCAGTTTGCCACCTATTTTTATAAAGTTTTATTGAATCACTGCTGCTTTTACACTGCAGTGGCAGAGTAGCTGAAACAGACTGTATAGCTCACAAAAACTAAAATATTAATTATATCACCATTTATAGTAAAAGTTTGCAGACCTCTCTAGTCTAGTGTCAACATGGTTAACTTTAAGCATGACGTTCCTAGAGGCCTTAGATGTAGTGTAGCCTGTGACTATCAGCTAATATATCCAACTGCCCGATGAATACTATCATTTGGATGTTTCATGGGTACATTGAGTTCAACATTTCTTAAATTAACTCATCATCATCCTTGTCATACCTGTACCACTTCCATAATTCATCAAATGACATCAATTTTCACTCAGTAACAAAAGCCAGAAGCCTGAGAATTATGTCTAGTCTAGTGTCTGTTTATTTTTGCATTGTAGTGTCTAGAATAGCACCTGACTCATAGGAAGTACTCAAAATTTGGTTACTGACTAAAGAATGATCTAAACTCTCAGACAGTTCTGAAGTCGCCATGAGTTCTAGAAATAATTTAGAAGTATATATGGGCACTGAAAAAATTGCCAAATTGTGTGCTTATTTTTAAAATAAAATTCTGAGAATCTAACAAAACTTGAAAAAAAGGAAAACAAAATAAATTAGAGAGCAAAGGTGTGACTTGCAATGGGCTGAGAGAGCCTGATAGTCTCAGGTATTGTAACTGCAGGGGGAAAGGTCTGTTGAGATTTCCAGTTGCTTAGGGAGTCTATGATGCTTTACTAGCTCTAGTCAAAGTTTCCTCTAATAATCAGGAAATATGTTTCCTAGAATGGTTCTTTCTGAAGTTTAGACCTAGTCCAGGGAGTTGCTTTTCCCTCTCTATATTCAGCACATGAAGTACCTAAAAACAAGTAAAAAGCTATTATTAAGCTCCTAGAGAGTTACTAAAATGATAAGCCACCAAGACATGTATAAGAAACCATCCATCAACTTTATTTATAGTAAGATCATGTAGAAATCACATACTATTTAGTATATTTTCAATCATTATCCTACCACAGATGGAGTTTATCCTTGCTGTAGGCCTGAACGTATCCACAAAGTCTGATACCAGGTTCCCAAGTAACTAAAAACAAAACAAATAAGTAAAATCAAGATTACTCTGAATATATTGATCATTTACATAAAATGAGAAGGATGATATATAAATATTTAGTAAAATGCCTCGCACATTAAAATTACTCGAAGGTTAAACTCTCTTTTGCTTCATTCCAAACAATTACTTACCATTGCTTCTGTCCCTGGAATAAGCCAAGTCATAACACCATGTCCTTAGCTATTTGGTGAAGCTATGTACACTTTATCACATGGTATATAAACTGCTCAACAGGACAGCAGAGAAATGAAAGACATACATCACAAGGATAAATACACACACACACACACACACACACATATATACATACATACATATATATATGTATATTATATGTATACATATATATGTATATTATATGTATACATATATATGTATATATAATCTAAGGATAAAAGTGACCATTTTAAAAAATAAGCACACAAAAAATAAGATCAGTAGAAATACTGAAAATTTTGGAAAATATCAAATTTACCCAGTGTGGCAGTTTTCCCTCAGGATATAGTTTCCTAATCTCTGTGACTGCAAAATAGGCTGGTAATAAACAGGCATTTCTTTCCAAAATATATGCTATAACCTAAAAAAAAAATAAAAGGGCAATCTTGTTATTCTTGACTAGTCCCACTCCACGGATAAGCCCTTTAAAAGCGGCAACAACAACAAAGATACTAAAACATAGAATTACATCATGAATTGACTGAGCTTATACCTTAGCATAAAGAAATTCATTTCTATGTGAAGAATCTCTAAAAATAAAGATTAATAAATACTGGAATGAATTACTGATGGTTATTAAATAACACTGAAAATGCTTTAAATATTGGTAGACTCCAATAGGAGAGCAACAAGCCAAAGTAACAATTCTTAACAACATTAGGCACAAGCACAAAGGCCTTTTAAGTATTTCATAGGCTATCTTGCAATGGTTGAAAATACTTTTATATTTATGTTGTTTAGTAATTAAAAGGCATAAATTAAAATTTGAAATTTCCTTCTGAAATATAATAAAAGTGAAATATCCATCTTTAAAACTAAAAGTGATTTTTGTATAAGTAAACAAATGTGACATTCCACAAATTACCATAAGTTTTAAAAGCATAGATTATATAAAACTACACTTTTTTATAATCAATGAATTGTAGACATGTTTAAACTACCTCTCTTGCTGCTAGAAGCTGCTGTACAACAGCTGAGCTCACTGTATTGGGAATTGTCAAGATTTTCTCCAAAATCACTTTTAAGAGATCTCGAACGCCCTGATATAAGAAAAAAAATCATAGGTTAAAACTAAGTAATGCCCCCTGTGCTAATCAAACGCCTCAAGGTTTCAACATCATACAGGAAAAAATGTTACCCTCAAGGTCACAAGCCTTCAACTTTTCTGCATCAGAGCTAATATTCATGTCTCTAACATTAACCCAAGAAGCATGTTCCAAAACAAAATTCTAAAGAAATTCTTCAATATTAATAAACAGAGTCACTTATAAATAAAAATTAAACTGTCTACACTCTGCTAAGTATTTTTGACCTTCACAACATTAGAAGAGTTTCTATTCTTATGAAGGTCAAAAAAGCTTATAGATAGAAATATATTTGAATAGAACTTAAAAATACTCTGAAAACATGAGCAATAATATTAAACTTTCTGGCAGATGACTCTTTCTGCTTACTCCCTTTGTCATATTCTAACTTTGTTCTCCATTCTCAACCATAATCTTTAATCTATCAAATTTATCTAACAAGGCTATTCCTTTAATCATTCATCTCCTCATATCTATTCCAAGTTGCATTATTTTGGAACAGAATCTGATATGTAGAGAAAAAATTTCATTCAAGATTCATTTACTGAGTATAAACTATGTAATTAATCTTTTAAAAAAGACAGACAAAACATATACATGAAAGAAATTAGAAATAATTATAAAGCTCCATACAATTAAGGGGGTAAAAACTACCTATTAACCTACTAAGGAAACTTAAGTATAAATTAAGAGAAAATAATCAGAAAAAGCTTCTTAGAATTAATTTTGTATTAAGTCATGATTCAAATAAATAATTATCAACTAAATTATTTTAGATTAGAGAAAATACAGACATAAAACACAGGATCAGGTACTGGCAATTCTTTCAAAAAGGGCAGTAACTAAAGTGGCTTGAATGAAGCAGAATGGCTTTTGCAGCTATGGAAATACTGAGCTGCATTATGAGACACAATTAGAGAGTACATTCTGTTGATTTCGGTCAAGAGTAGTGTGCTGAAGACACTAGTTAAGGAGTGACACGTGCCCAAGGAAGGTAAAGATAGAGGTAAAGCAGCACTTGCTCCATTCATAATTTCATGCCTACATCCCTTCTCAATGTGTTTTTTTTTTTTTTTTTTTTTTTGCTTAAAAGGGGCCCTAACATCATAAGAAAAAAACCCAAGGTCTGCTTGGTGACTTCCCTATTCATATAAGAATATATTATATTAGCCAAGTGCATTTTAAAGAATGTTAAGGGGAGAGCAGAGCAGCTGTGGGAAACCTTGAGTAACTTTAAATCTCTTTAGGAAATACAACAAAAAACAGATTTTGTAAATGCTTTTACTTCATTCCTCTCATCTGAAATTAAGATACATATAACTGAAAAGTTAATCATGCCTGAAAGTGATTACTTTTTATGATTAGGAAAAAAAATACCTTGTAATCCACTCCTCCAATTATTTTCCGAACCAGTTTAAATGTTAAGGCCCAAAGTTGTGTTCTTTCCCACTCGAGAGTGTCAGAATTTATCAGGGATTCACAAACCATCCTAGGAAAAAGGAATACCCATTCGGTTATAAGACAGAATTTTGCAAGTTTTCGAATAGCCAAGGTCTGTGTATTTTAGGTATTATATTTGTTATAGTGAGTATTTTTTCATAAAGGTATATTACCCAAGCAAACTTTAAAAAAACTTATGTATAGTATTTTACATATTATACTTGTATGAAAGAATAAACACAAAGTAGAACTAAATAATATTGATTATGTTATAGTTTTACTAGACAGAAGCTATCAAAAGATAGATGGTTAAATGTTTACCATCTATCAACTTGTTGGAGATTGTATTTTCCCAAGATGGCTGCAACAAGATTTTTGATCCTCTCATGACCTTCTGAAATGTGACACTGATATTCCTCCCATGAAGAGGTGGAAAGAGGGTCTACATTCTCTGTCCTCAAATCTGGGCAAGCCTAAGACTATGGCAAAAGGAACACTATGTAACTTCAAGGCAAAATGATACAGCTTCTGCCTAGCCCTCTTCTGAATGTTTGCTCTTAGATGCCACCAGGCTACGAGAAAAGTCATATCACACAGAGAGGGCACATGCAGGTTCTAGCCAATAACAGCCACAACTGAGGTCCCAGATGATAGCCAGGCACCAATCACTAGACATATCAAAGGCAAAGCCTTTGTCATGACTCCAGTCCTAGCCATCATCTGACTATAAGCACCAGACTCTCAGAAAAAACTGCCTGCTAAGCCCAGTCGACCACCATAACCACGAATGTAAATAAAATGATTATTACTATTTAAAGTAATAAAGTTTTGAAGTAATTCATTATGTAGCAAAAGTTAAGTGGAACAAGCTCATCAAAGTGAGTGATTTTGGCCCCTGCAAGGCAAAGCCTGCCTGTTTTTGAGCCTTTGAATACAGAATTCTAATTATACTGTATCCTAGAAACCAAATCCTGAAGAATTAAGAATTGCTTGTTGAGCCTAACTTCCTTCTTCGTTTTCTTATCTTTTTACAACAACTTCAACCAATTACCAAACATTAATAAAAAAGAACATTCTTCAGGTTGCTCATGCCCATCAATTAACATACCTGGGTGGAAGAAGCCCAGTTTCTACTGCCATTGCTAAACAGTCATAAAGAAAAGAAATTCTTTTAGGACTATGTTGGCCATGAATGAATTTAACAATCCACTGGATGCATTGTTCATGAGATTCCTAGAAAGATCAGAAAATGATTATATATTAGGTCTAAAGTTATATCTCATAATTAAATTGTTAATGCTACACCTGGAAGTATACCAAAACTATGAATGAGATACTCCACTATAAACATTCAAAGATGGAGACAATTAAAAAAAAAGAAAATATTCCGATTTAATATTTCAGTTATACTAAATTTAAAATTTTACAATTACATAGATTAAACTCTCACCACTTTTATTACATGGGACCGCCAAAAGAATAAGATTTTATTATCGTATTAATGGTCAATAGAAAACTCTAATACAGATTTTTTTTAAGGCACTGTAAGCAATAACCTTGATGGTAGATATAAATATTCCTGTCACTATGGAAAAAAAATCCATCATATGTTCGTACACCAGTCTCATGAGAATTTAGTATGAATCTAATCCCTAAAAGCCCAACCAACTATGAATCGAATGACATAGCAAATTTCTAGATTTCTGTAACTTTAAACCTGATACTGAAATGTAGTGCCCATATCAAAGCCTGTCTGCTAGGATATCCTCAAAAGAGCATGTGTCCTGTTCCTCTGCACTACCACTATCCCTCATATATACTTCTATTGTTGAACATATAATGCTGATTTAGAAATATGTTTTCTTCCTGGCTCCCACATTAAAATCTTTTTGAAGATAAGGACCATACCTTAACTCATGAAATGTTTAAATTACTAAACATTTTAAATATTTTGGAAAGATGTTCGACATCACTCAGGAAATGCAAAATAAAACTATACTGAGATAAATTTCTCACGTATTAGATTGGCAAAATTAAAAAGTTCATTAACACTCTATTGTGAGGCTATAAGGAATACGTACGCTCATACATTGCTAATGGGAGAATAAACTGGTGACCCTTATAGAAAGCTATTAGGCAATTTCCATAAAAATTACAAATAGACATATGCTCTGACCCAGCAATACTACTTCCAGGAATTCATCCTGTGTTCTATGTATAATATTATTCATTTTGCATTGTTTAAAGTGGAAAAGATAAGAAACAATCTAAATATCAGTCAGTAGGAGACTGGTTTAATAAAGGAAAGCACAGCTATAAAATAAATATTATGCTACAAGCAAGGAAGACAGGCAGAAATTTTAACTTTTAGGGGACTGCTGTAGAATTTATGTTAAAGAGAAAAAAGCAAGGTGCTAATGAACAGTGTACATAGTGTATGACTATTCTATAAAAATAATTTCATATGCATAAAATACTTCCTTGAAGAAAATATAAACTGAGAATCCTGGGTGCAAAAAGGAAAGAGAACAGGTAATAAGCTGAGAAAGATGAAAGGCAGACTATTAATTGGGTCTACCCTTTTTGTACCTTTCACATTTTGAACTGTATGAATATATTACCTATTAAAACGTAATTAAAACACTTAGAAAAAAAAGAATGTATTGCCACTATGTGATTCATATCCAAGTAGCAAGTCCTACCATCATCGCTCAAATGCAAACATTTTCCTACTTATAATGAACCATGAGAAGACAATGTACCACTGGCACATAAACTCTTTAAGGATCATTTTGTCTTTTTCAGGGATACATTTTCTAATGACTGTTCTTTGTTACTAAGTTTTACTGCTCCTTTTCTCAATTTTATTATTTTATATTCTTATTAAAAAATCGTTATCCTCTTTGTGGCAATTTTGTATCTTTACTATTGTATCTTTATTACAGTATTTCTAAATCAATACTGTGTCAGTTTCCTTGTTGAGAAAATGAATGTAATTTTTAATCATCCATAAATTTCTTTATAATCCCTCACACAGCTGTTTCCAAGTGCACCAAATAAATCAAAATAGGATAGAAATGGTTTTATATAATCCAACATGGGGAGAATTTAAAAAACATCTCACACTGCGCTATCATCAACTTGACTTTCCAAAACAGGTTCTCCACTGGAATACGAATCAAAATTAATGAAACAGAAATAGACAAAAGATGAGGACAATTTTCTCTTCCCCTCTCTTGAAAGACCTCAATAACAATATCAAAGTAAGTGTAAAAAAAGGGGGGGGGGAGATGTCAAAAATCACCAGCTGAATATATTAAAAATGCAGTACTCACCTGAGAAAGACCACTCCAAAACTGTCTGAAGGCCCCCAAACAGCTAATTAATTTTGTTTTTTCATCTTCAGGTGTGTCCATAAACATTCTATAAACAAAAATCACATTATTTGCCACTAGATTTAAAAAGGTAATTAATTCAACGTAACCAGAAGAGTGGATCTTATAAATCTCCAAGACAAATCTAACTAAAATTTTACAAAGATACACTCACGTAAAAACACAAAAATCTCCCATGCATATACTCACCCAGGGAAAGCTTCTTCTATAATTTCCGTTTTCTGTAAAAAAAAAAGAAAGAAAGAAAGAAAGAAAGAAAGAAAGAAAGAAAGAAAGAAAGAAAGAAAGAAACTATGTAGTTAAAAAAATAAATAAATAAAAGAGGGGTCTCCCAGAGCAAAATATTACAATGTAACACAGGGCAAGCCATCTCAATCACCTATATACAGAAACTCTGCCTGGCCTGTCACAATAGATGTTGTGGATTTCAAGGAGGCTTTGAATTTGACAGCAGTTTGAGATTTGCTAAACCTCTGCACAAAAGCGCGGTGTCACAACAAAGGGGAAGGGGGTGTCCAAGCCGGGTTCCATGATCTGCTGCTCAGTTTCCCACTCGCCCAGTCGTCGCTCTGACTCCCTGGCCCTTCCACTCACCACCACCTCCTCGAAAATGCTCTGCAGTTGCGTCTCCATCTGTACCATCGCCCCCGTCTTCCCTGGGCGCCCCGTGCACAGTCCGTGGTCAGGCCCGAGTTCCAAGAATAGAAGGGCAGAGAAGCTCGCAAGATATTGTTTTTGCTCTCAAGCACTCAAACAAGAGGATCCCTCTGGGGCTCAGCAAAAAAAAAAAAAACAAAAAAAAACCCACCGGGTTCCGCACGGAAGCGAAAGGAAGCTCCCAGTGCTCTCCAGCTACGAAACCCCCGGAAACCAGGGACCCAGCTAGTGGTTCCGCCTTTAGAGAAGGGCGGCCCGCGAGCCGGAGATCGCCCCCAAGTGGAGACTGGGGCCTGTCACCTTGAGGCGTTGTCGGCTGCAAGACCGCCACCTCCCGGCTGGAAGGGGAGTTGCTTCCTCCTCTGGCTAACGCTTTTACTTAATGGAGCCCAGGGCCTGCAGCCTGCAGGCCATGTTTCTGCGGCTACCTGGGTCAACCTGATGTCTGTGAGCTGCTGAACTTCTGTAGTGGTAATCAGTTTTGTAGAATGCCCAAGCTAGAAGGATGATAGAGCTAGAATTATTAAAATCCAAGTTCCCTAACAATCTATTGTTTTGTGTGTGTGTGTGTGTGCTAAACAAATTATCTTGTTGTGGATTATCTTTAATTGGATACTCTTCTAAAACAATTTTCATCTATCAGCCAGATTTTCATGCTTCAACTCTGTTTCTATATTAATGTATTCTCAGCAAATGTCAGCTAATCTTAGTATTTGCCAGGGCTTGTATAATTAAAAAAGGTAAAATAGCCAGGAAAGAACATTTTGGCCATAACAAAATACAAATTAATTTTCATATTATGCTTGCTGATGCTCCAGTCATTGAATAAAAATTGACTATTCATTTTAAGACCTTCTTAATGTGTTTCCCCATATTCATTTTGAAAATTGATGTGTAATTTATATATACAATGAAATGCATATATGTACATTTCAATGAATTTTAACAGTTGTTTGCACCTGTTCAACTACCACCTCCATCAAGATATGGAACACTTCTATCACCCCGGAAAGTTTTGTTATCTCTTTGCAGTCAACCCCCCTCCCAGTAGCAAACACTGTTTTAATTTATGTAACCATTAATTAGTTTGTAAGTTCTTGGAGTTTATTTAGTTAGAATCACATAGTATGTGTCTAGCTTCTTTCATAAAACATTATATTTTGAGATCCACTCGTGTATCACTACTATATGACTGTAATACAGATTATTTATTGATCCACCAGTTGGTGGTGAAAAACTTATAAAAATTTTAATTTCATAACTTGTGGGCCAGTTTTTATTCTTGTTTTAATTTTTATACAGTGAATGAAAAAAAGGGGTTCTATGGAGAGTAAATTCAAAGGGTGATCTGATCATAAATTTCTAACTGGGAAGGTCATGGTGAGTAGTCAAGCCCCAGGTCTATAACTTCTTTAGTAAAACTTTTATTTTTGGTTTAAGCTAGCCCTGCCCATTGTTCTTGTGCATCTAGGTTAACACACCTTTGAAATACCAGAAGTAATACCAGAAGGGGGTATTAATCCTCAAGAGAGCACATAATCTTATTAACTATCCTGTAATCCAGTTCTCATTTTGCTTTTATCCCACCTCCTTGTAATCTTTCTGATGCTCTTGCCTTAATTTCAAGTGCATAAAAGAAGCTGCAAAATTTATATTTTGGGAAGCATCTGAGATCTTGCTCCCTGGCATATGTGGCTGCTTTGGCTCAAATCAATTTATCAGAACTCTCTACAGGTTTGGATGTTTCTTGAGCTCTGAAGCTGCTCATAGAGCATAACTTTGCCCTTTAGGGCTCTGAAACTGCCTGAAGTATAAGAGGCCCCACTTGTGCTGATTGTACTATTTGATAAATTGTAGTCCTTGCATTGTTGTTAAATAATACTCCTTGTACTAGTGTTATCAAAGATAGCCTTTTTGTTCTACAGGCCTGAGATTAAACTAAGACTTTATAAATATTTAATCCTATATTACCCATCGTTCTCACCTCACGACTCTATTTGCTCCCTCACTAAATCAGCCAACCATTGAAGGTCTAGTTGCTCCCACCAATCTGAACACAAATGATTTAAGTTTATGAACTTTCTTTCCCTAGCAACTGATTTCTTTGATCAACTGCTCCTTCTAACTTTTACCTTTATAAACCCTGCCATATCTCCTCCATTTTAAAACATAGTCTTGATTCACTCTGAGGGAAAATTATTACCTGAATAAACTCTCTTTAATTTTTTTTAAAAAAGGTATCTGTGGACTTTTGTTTACAGTGGGTATTTATATTCAGTTTTTAACTATTTTGAATAAAGTTGTTATGAACAATGTCAAACAATCTAGCAGTAGAACTTTTGAGTTATATGGTTAGTATGTGTTTAACTTTATAAGAAATTACCAGTTTTTCAAAATAGTGTTACCATTTTTACATTCTAATACTACTAATGTCTTAGAGTTCCAATTGTTCTACATCCTTGTCAGCAGTTGTCAGTCTTTTTACTTTAGGCATTCTAATGGGTATGTATTTCTCTAGTGACTATTTTTTAAGTATATCTTATAAGCTATTCAAATATCTTTTCTGAAGTGTCTGTTCAAGTCTTTTGCTCATTATTAATCAGGTAATTTCTTATATTCTTACTTATTTGTAGGAGTACTTATATATAGTCCATGCAAGAACATATAAACCTGTAAAGAATTTTTATAAAATTTATTTGAGTCAACAGACTGAAATACATGCCTCAGAGAATAACAGTTTGCAGGCATAGAGTAAGCAATCTATAATTGGTAGCTCTTGCTAACTTATACAATTTTTAAAACTCTCTCACTCTATAATATAGCTGGGCCTATCAGCAGAGTTCCAATTGTGTAGGAAGACTATGACATAAACTAAAAAGAGGGAGAAAATCCTTATTTTAGGGATAAGATCTTAAAGGAGGCATTCAATCTTTCTGTAATGCATTGGTTGTTAAAGGGGAAAGCATCCTGATAGCTATGAGTCTGAGAAGGATTTAATTAGAAGCTGTTCTGGGAAACCCTACAAAGGAACATCATCTAATCATCTCAGTGTTTCTGTACTTGGAGAAAGTGGGGGTGAGAACAGGAGAATTTGCAGACTAATGAGTATTATGTGGTTCCGTGAGTAAACAATCTAACTTTGACCAAAAAGAGGTCTGGCCTGCGCCCTTGACTTCTGATAGGTAATCTCTACACTTGGAATATCATGCCTCATAGAACAGTTTTTGTTTGTGGTTCTTAGACTCCAAGGAGTCTAAGGATGTGATTTCGGTTAGGGAAAGTTGAGTCTGGAGTGATCAGCTCAATCTCTGGCGTAGCTGGAGATTGAGATCAGCTACCTGGGCAAAATCTAAAATGCTCCAGAGAGTAACAGTTTTCTAATTTCTTTTAAGCATTCAACATTAAGGAGGTCACTCCAAAGAATCTGAGGATGTGATTTTGGGTGTGGAGGGTTGGGTCCAGAGTGATCAGTTCAATCTCTGGAATAGCTGGAGATTGAAATCAGCTACCTGGACAGTTAACCAGGCCCACATGATGAAGCCCCATAAAATCTCTGGACAAGGTGGCTCATGTTAGTGTCCCTCGTTGACAATGTTTTATGTGTATTGTCACATACTGATGCCAGAAAAATAATGCTGTCCAAATTCCATGGAGAGAGGACAACTGGAATCTCTACATTTGGTGCTTTCCTGGACTCTGTCCTATGCACCTTTTCCTCTTGGCTAGTTTTAATCGATATCTTTTAGCTATAATAAACAGTAACCATGAGTATAACATGAGTCCTACTAGAAAATTATCAAACCTAAGGGTTGTCTTGAGGACTCCCAAATTTGGAATTGGTGTCAGAAATTACGGTGGGCTTTCTTTTAACTATGCACACCAAAATCTCAATTTTGTTAGAAAGGAAGGGAAAGAAGAAGGAAAATAGGGTGGAAGAGAAAGAGGAAAAAAGAAAGAAAGGGAGCAAGAGAAAAATGAAAATGTCAACCACTGTTTATCTGTATAGGTACATGTTTACACACACAGGGAGAAAGCCTGAAAGTATTTTTGCCTATGGTAGGTATGTTAATAGCCCCACAAGGATGTCCATGTTTTAATCCTCAGAACCTGAATATACATCATATTATATGGCAAAGGGGAATTAAAATTATAGGTGCTATTAAGATTATTAATACACTGACCTTAAACTAGGGAGATTATCCTGAATAAACACAATGTAATCAAAAGGATTCTTAAAAATGGAAGAAGGGAGACAGGGAATTTTGAAATCTAAAACCTCCAGTTGTCCTCTCCCATGGAGTTGTGGATAGCATTACTTTCCTGGCATCAATATGTGACAATACACCTAAAACATTGCTAACCAAGAAAGCTCGCGTGAGCCATTGTGTCCAGAGATTTTATGGGGCTTCATCATGTGGGCCTGGTTAACTGCCCAGGTAGCTGATTTCAATCTCCAGCTATTCCAGAGATTGAGCTGATCACTCTGGACCCACCCAAAATCACATTCTTAGATTCTTTGGAGTGACCTCCTTAATGTTGAATGCTTAAAAGAAATTGCAAAACTGTTACTCTCTGGAGCATTTTAGATCTTGCTTCCAGCAATTGTAAGTTGGAGCTCAAATAAACTCATAAACATTTTCTAACAGGCTTGGACATTTCTTATATTGATACTTCTTACTCTGAAAAAATGAATAGTTACTTTTTCTGGATATCCCTCATATTTCTTCTTTCTCCATGCTAGTTATGTATCCAAATTTGTTGGTTAGATAATTACAGACTATTTATATCATTTATATTCCATCGCTGTTATTTACACTTTAGCAACAAAGTGCATTGTGATTCCATATTCCTTTTTTGTGTAACTTTTTGTTTTGTTTTTGAAATTAATAATTGTCTAATGCATTTTCTCTCCTTAGGTTTGAATGTTCCTATTGCTAATTCATCCAGAAACCTTAATCCAGAAAGATTAACCTGAGATGTTAATCTTTTCTCAGAAAGATTAACATAAAATGTGCACGAATTTTATTTTCCTCTTGCGGACATCCCTTCTGTAACTTCTGCCCCCTTCTGCCTTTCTGGATTGGCTGCTCTCTAAACCTACCTCACAGCTACTGTCTGGCAGTAGCTTCTAGAAGTTCGCTTTTGTTCTCTCCTATAGACATCTTTTGTTTGCTCAGTTTCATGTTTTGTTCTTCCTCAATTTACTCCCTTGTTTGGGGATGGAGGAATGCATATCTTCCATTAACTTCCTCAAAAAGACTATTTCTCCCCCTAACTTTTTATTTTGAAAAAATCTAAACCTAGAAAAATTGCAAGAATTTTACAATCAACACACATATTCTAAACATTTTATCACAGTTGTTATTTCTTTCTGTCTCTTTCTTTCTCTTTCTCTCTCCTCTCTGTCTCTGTCCTCTTTACTAACCACATCTCTCTGTGAACTGTTTGAGAATTATTTACAGACACTATAACTTTACCCCTAAATACTTCATCGTACCTTCTGAAATTCATGGGTGTAGAACTGACTTTCATAACTATGATACATTTATCACACTCAGGAAAATTGATATCAATGTAATGCTTTTATCTAAAGTTCATCCACACTCACATTTCCTCATTGTCTCAATAATGTCCTTCACTTATCATTTATTAATTCCATCTAGGATCCAATTAAAGGTCTTGCATCGTGTTTAGTTGTTAGGTTTCTGTTCTCCTTTAATACAAACAGTTTGCTAACACTTTATTCCCCCCACTTTTCATAAAATTGATACTTTTGAAGATTGCATGCCAGTTTTTTTGCAGAATGTCCTTGAGTTTGGATTTGCCTCACTTATTATTATTATATTCAGGTTAAATATTTTATTTTCTGCAGTAATGCTTTATATATCGTGTTGTATCCTTAAGAATGTTGTTTCTTAGAAGATTTAGCTCATTGCCTTTGATATAGGCCATGCAGAAAACAAAAACATACACATATATACAAATAAAGTTTGTGCATAATTTCGAGTGGTCTGCAGACATTCTCTTGAAGCCTATCTGCCGCATCCTCTTTCTACCCTACTGCATGACAAGGTCTGGAGATGGGGACAGATGCTTCAAGGAATGCATCGTCAAGAACAAGGACGTGGCATGTGTTTAGGGATAACTGGTTTCTTAAGAACAATCCTATTAATAAGGGGAATTTGGGTAGCACAAATTCTAGTAAGTGTAGATGCTATACAAGTGGATTTCAAAATTGGCTCTGAGGAAAACATGGTAAATTCCCCACATATGGAATCAGCTCCAGTCACCCTGACTGTTCAGAATGCATAAACCCTTTATTTGAACAATTATTAAGGGAAATTCTTTTTGACGCATCTCTTAAAAATGTTATGCATAAATTACAACAAGCTGAATTACTGGAACTAGCTGATACTCCTATTCCCATGCAGTTAGTAGAAAAGTTAGTAAAAGATAAGAAATTTACTCATAAGCCTATGCCTACTATGGAAGGCCTCCTTTTGTGGCCTACTGGATATATAAAAAACTAGTAGCTTAAGTTTGATAGAAAGGCTGGTTGGGTCAGGATTTCCTTGGTGCTTAATAACAAAGGAACAAAAACTTAGCTTACAAAAGCAGCTTTGTAAAACTGATTTTTAAAAATGTTTTCTTCAATACTGCACCAAGGAAACTGTCAAACAGCTATGAAAAAGTTTCAACTTTGTTCCATCAGGTAGTTCTGTTCTAATAACTGAGAAAAAAGAATGTACTAATTAATCATGAATAATAATATACTCTATAAGATTTTCTGCTTCACTTAACCACGGAAATTTAACTCTCTGCTACCTTAACAACAAAGTATAATCAAATGTCAAAATAGAAAGTATAAAAGTTGTACTCAAATCACAATAAAACGGAACAGTGTCGCACCGCCTCTGAGCTGTATCCCGCGCCAACGCCTTGCACACCTTCAGGGCCCCCAGGATCCTGTCGCGGCTGGACCGCGGCACCTATCCATGCAACTTCATGAAACCTTGCCAAAGACTGTTGAAAACAATTGGTGTGGGTGATGGGACTCACATTGCCACTGCTCAGCAATAGTACTTGAGTTACTTTTTGAGTCACATTAATGTTCACTTAAAAGAATACCTCTAATATACTTTTATGGTCTGACTTGTTCACCCCAAATTCATATGCTAAATTCTTAACCCCCTAGTACCCTAGAATATGACTATATTTATAAATAGACTCTTTAAAGAGGTAATTAAGTTAAAATGAAGTCATTAGGATGGGCCCTAATACAATATGGCTGGTGTCCTTAAGAGAAGAAAAGACTGTGACAGAGACACTAGACAGGTGTATGCACAGAGAGATCACCGTGTAAAGACATCAGAGAAGATGGCTATCTGCAAGTCAAGCATGGAGTCCTTAGAAGAAATCAACCCTTGATCCTGTACTTCTAGCCTCTAGAACTGTGAAAAAATAGATTTGTGTTGTTTAAGCCACCCAGCCTTGGATACCTTATTATGGCGACCCTAGAAAACGCATATATATAGGCACCTTTCCAAGTCCCCTTAGAAAAGTTTATTATTTCCTCTGTGTTCCCCTGGTACTTCATTAACATTACTAACATAGCACATATCACATGGTATTATGGTTTAAAATGTCTTTTCTTCTACCAGACTAAAGCTGTTTAGAGTAGATAAAGCCAAACATTTTTGCATCTCCGAATGCCTGGCATAAAATCTGGGGCTTGGTGGTACTTAGTTATTATTTGTTACTCTGGATTGAATTAAGGCATATAAAGTCCCATTATTTCATGGACAAGGCTTCCTTTGAAGTAATAGCTATTTCTGAAATGATGGATGTAAAGATAGATTTGGATCACAAAGTTATACCTATAGGATTATTATAATTTATAACAATCTGTTTCATTAGTCACTTATGTGGTAGACTTAGACCTCCAAGGTTATTTCTGAAACCGTTAAATAATTATTTGGCAAGTGTTCATTGAATGTCTTCTAAGTGCTGGTCATCATTGCTAGATACTGGAATAAAATGGCAAGCTTAAACTAATCTAGTTTCTGCTCCCATGAAGCTGACCTGACAGAGTGGTTCCAGTGTTTTGGCAAATAACCCAGTTCCTGCCAGGCTTCGAAGCAGAATGAACTCACAGCCTAGAACTTCATGGATTGGCACTTGTGGAGTCAAGCCTTGGAGAACTCAGGTAGCATGGTGCCACTATGGGTTTACGATCTCTTTTGGATGTATGTCTAGAATTTGAGTCATAAATAAGGCATGCTTGAGAACATTGAAAACAAGAAGAGTCTACTAAAGCTTGGAAAATTTTTGGAAGTAAAATTATTTCTGAATTTTGAAATGAATAAGGGAGGGCTGCTAATAAGGGAGATTGGGGCACTTGAAGGCGAGTAAGAGAAGCTGTCCTCCAGGACTCAGAGACAGCCCTAGAAATGCTGATTGTTCAGTAGAATATAATGGTAATGCACAAGAGGCATTAGATAGAGGCATTAGACTTTCTGACTCGTTAGAGGTTGTAATTGATGGTTCAGGTGACAAGCTGGTGCTCGTTTCTTTGCATAAGTACATTAGTGCCAGCCTTCAAAACATGGAAGAATTAAGGAATAAATCAGGAATCAGCAGTACTGCAAAGGGCCAGTTAGTAGATATTTTAAACTTTGTGGGCCAAGAGGCAAAACCAAAGATATTATGTATATATGTGTATGAAATCAAAGACGTGTGTACTTATATACTCAGAGAGAAAACAAATTTACACAAATTTTTATCAACCAGATTCGAAATACAGTAATAAAGTACTTTTTTTTTCTGGGTTATGAGATAACATTTTTTTGAAATGAGGGTTAAAATTACTGTTTCCTATCTTCATGTTGATTACACATGTTTATCTGTGCTGATCAATAATGAGATTTTATGTATTTCACTTTGGAAAATGTTTTCCAGATATGTGGGTACTACAAAATACTGATACCAACATACAAGCATTGACTCTAGGAACCCACTTCACTTATATTTCATTTCCAAGAACTTGATTCCTGTAGACCATGCTGAGATTTTGCCTTCTCGCTTTCTCAATACCATTGTCTCTCGGCCTTGATTTGGTATTGCTAACACCATTTCCAGCAAGACAGCTAGTTCTAGATTCAGTTTCAATACTGGATCTCCACTTTTCAAAGACTAGCATCTATCCTTTCTACACCAACTGCTCACCTGGTTAGCTTTCTGCTTTCAAAGCATGCTTGCCAATGTTCCTGTAGGTTTTTATGCCTCTTCCTTATGATGGATCCTTTTTTGAAGTTGGCCACCTGCTCATCCATCCCTTCTATGTTGTTTGAGATCTCCCTGCATTGGTGAACTCTTTCCTGCTGTTGGACCTGAGCCTAGTATTTGCATAACCTCAATCACTTCCTTCAGTGTGTCTGCTTTCTCTAAACTTTTCCAGTCTGGCTTGTCCAACTATCACCCAGGTTCTAGTGCTAAAACCAGAAAGGCTAGGCTTATAAGACTTAAAGTAGATTTGGCAGGCCCCTGGGAGTTTCCTTGGTCAGCATTGAGTGAGTTTTCTGTGATTTTAAGAGTTTCTTAAATTCTGTAGACACGGGGACTTTGTAGAATAGGAAAAATGTTTATGGTTGGTAGGAGATTTAATGTAACAGTAGCTGCCTTTAAGAACACAGGAGTTCTAGACCATTAAGCATTAAATATGCAGAGTGAAGCTTTCAGAATCCAGAAGGTGCAGATTGTTCTAAAGTCGAAGGGAAAGGAATAATGAGGCTTCCGAGGTTCAAGAAACTTAGAAAGTGTGGGTTTAGGTTCAGGCAACACAGGTGGCCTATTCCAAAGTCTAAGTTGCATGGAGGGTGTGAATTTGGCTGGTGTCCAATGCTCAGCTGAACTATTAGGAATAAGTTTCTAAGACTTGAGAGACTCAAAAGAGATTGAGGTTTAGGGTTCAGTTAGGGGAATTGCTGTAGCAGAAAATGTGGCTAGAGACTGGGTAATGTCAGCATCTCTAGGTGGATTCCCTGAGGTTTATTCACCTCAGGACCTGAGGGACTAAGATATTTTTCCATTATAATATTAAAAATTTAGTGATTTAGAGATAAACTGAGATTGCCTTAAAAATGAAGAATTTGTTGTCAAGAGTCAAATAAATTATAAATGACAGACTTTATCATAGGCCTCTTTACTTCCTTATTAGTGTTTTTTGTATTCTCAGGGTTGAATGGGGGGAGGGACTAGGGTAGAAGAAGAGGAGGGAGATTCTTGCAGTGTGGGATAGTAAAAATATAGAGGCAGAGTCAGTACCTTGGTAAACAAAACTGGTATAGAATCAAGTGACATCTTGGATAATATAAGGAAATAGAATCTAGAAGTGCTGCTGGGGCTTCAGATAAGCATTCTGAAGTCAAGCTATAAAAGTTATTTCAGGAAATATCAAGAGAAGAAGTTTAAAATCAAGCAGATAGAAACCAAGAGAGCAGATCCTGGAGGTCCAAGAAAGGTGGAGAGGTCAGAAATCAAGCAAAGTCTTAAAAAGAAGGAAAAATGTGAGAAGGTGTCCAAAGAGTATGTCGGTCAGGGTTCTTAAGAAAGAGGCAGGAGAGACAGAGGTGGAGACAGAGATGAGAGCCAGGAAGGGAGAGGGAGAAAAATGGGCTCACTTACCTGTGGTGCTGGACAGTCCAAAACCCAAAGGGCAAGCAGGTTTTCAAGCTAATACTTCAGTTTGAGGTAGAATTTCTTTTTCTCTGGAACCTGTTTTTGTTCTTAAGGCCATCAACTGATTAGCTGAAGCTGCCCGCACTATTGATGGTAATCTCCCTAACTTACAATCAACATATTGTAGATGTTACTACATCTACAAAATACTGTGACAGCAATACCCTAGATTAGTGTTTGATTAAGTAACTGGTTACTAAAGCCTAGCCAAGTCCACAGGCACACCTAACCATCACACAGAGGAAGATATAACCAGAAGCCCTGGGAACCAGAGGCAAGGCAGACTAGATAGATTGTTACATGTGCACGTAGGCAATTAGAACCTGGAAAAATTGAAGGCATTTGTCAGATGACTACATAAAAGCCATAAGTCCTAGGAATCTCCTAATTTTGAGTCAAATTGTGATGTAATTCTGATCTTTCTTTATAAAATCAGTGTGACACAACAATAACAGAACTCTCTCAAGTGGGAGCCTGAAGACCTGTTAAAATCTCACTTCTGAGATGTCACTAGCCAAAGTGTTCTTGGGCAAGTGATCAAGCCCCTGGTGTCCTCAAACCTTACTGTAAAATTGGCAAGTTTGATAATAAACCCGAGTTAAATTTTTGCAGAAGAAATTCAAAAGTGCATGCACCACTAAAAACAAAGTATTAAGACTGAATTTGACTGCGTATGAAATTACTTGAAAAGATATTTAAAGAATACTGCTTCCTTAGCCAAAACTCCAGAAGATTCTAATTCAATTTAAGTGAAACCTGGGATTTGGAATTTTAGAAATTAAAATTAAAAAAAAAAACTACTTTGGGTATTTCTAAGTTTATCCAGTGTAGAGAACCACTTGCCAAAAGTATTCAAATACATTTTTGTTCATTTGTGACTTTAAAGACCTCTGTGGTCTGTGGAAAGAAGTCTGCAAGATTCTGGATTGATTATCTTTTTGGCATTTTTTAGTTTTAAAACTAATTTCTTCCACTAAAGCAAAAAATGCAGTTGCTTCTACTGGTTAGGCCCATAGGTGTAATTGGTGAAGTGGAGATATTCTGGACTGAGAAAGTGCTGGGGGGAAGAATAGCACAGATCTTCAAAGTCACAGAAGGAAACGCAGCTCTTACCCTGCAGATTTTTCCTTAAGGGAGAAATAACAGGAAAAACTTCAATAACAGAGAAAGGGATTTAGTCACGATTTTCAGAAATATCCTCAACATTTATGCATCATTGTATTATTAAGGTAGGTTCTTTTCTTATTTATTTATTTATTTATTTATTTATTTATTTATTTATTTATTTATTTATTTATTTATTTTGCACCGCTTAAGGGTTGGACTAGTTTAGAATAGTGTTTTCCAATGCATGTACTGCAGCATACAGAATTTTTATGATCTTCATTTTATAAAAGAGTTCTCAAGCTCTATTTTACGAAAGAGGTTACTGTGGAATAATGTTCCATGGAATCACACTTTGAGAATTACTGCCTTCAGGTATTTAAACTAAGAATGGCTTAACATTCACCATTTACTATAACTCTCTTTGGCCACACTGCTATTAATTTAGCTTCTTTCATCATAAGTACATGTATCAGGATGCTCTGGTTATCTCTACAAATAAGAAAAGATCCTGTTAAACTTGTTAGGGAAAATAATCTCAGATTTGGGGAGATAGAAAACTTGCATTCCAGTTTCACTTCTGGCATCAAGTAAATATGTGATTTGGGACAAGTAACATAATTTAAATAATTAGAGCTTTACTTTAACTCATCTACAAAATAGAGATAACATGTTTATAAGGCATATTGTTAAGTTTGACATGAGATAATGTATATAAAAACATGTCAGATTGTGAACATTGTAAAATGCAAAATATAATCATCAGATAATTAACTACTTTATATACATATTTAGCATAATTGGAATTCTTGCTATGGTTAAATTTCATTTTTAATGTTAATTTTCAACTACAACATAAAGTTTATGTAAATATAGAAACTCTTGGAATTTAAGTAACAAGGCCTTTTCTTTTGGATATTTTTAGTGTAAACTATAAGGAAAGAATAGTTATCTACAGTGTACTAGAAATAAACTTTCTTATCTCAACACTATTGTTATTACAACTTTTTTCTTCTCTCTTGATTGCCCAATGATTAAAGAGCAGCGATCTTCCCAGATAAAAGTCAGTCATATGTAACTCATACAGTTTCTCTTTGCCAGACTAGAAAAAGGAAAGAGTAATCTGCCTCTGGTAAAACAGGTTTATACAGCTAAAAGAGTAATGGATTCTCTGACAACTTTACCAATGGAGAAGACTGTTAAGGAGAGCACTGTTAAGAAATATAGAATAATTTGTATTGTAAGTACAAGTTTATGTAAGTTGTATTTTTATTTTACTTTATTGTAAGTACAGTTCTTTTAGTCTTTCTAGTTTTGTGACAAATGTTAAATATGCGACTCCCTACTTATATTTGTTTGTGTTACTATTTAAATGTAAATGTAAAGTTTAAGTAACTGTTCAGCTTTATCCCTTGTGATAACTTTAATGAAGTTAATATTTTAATAATATTTTATAAATAAAAAAATTTGAGTAACTACAAACGAACCTTTGATCCATCTAACAAGTTGGGAACTTTGGCAGAACAAGCATTTATTTTAGCACTATTATAGTTGCTTCCCAAGTCACCTTTTCATTGCATGAATATTTTAAGGTCAGAGAGTGAGAAATTAAAATTACTGTATTTTACATTCTTCGTTGGACTATTGATTGTATCCTATTTTACTTCACTCCTAGAGATGTTCTCTTTTGCCTTTTTTCTCTTTCTTGTTCTTATATGGTAAGATATTCCCTGTTTTTTATTTTATATTTCTGGAAAAGGGCATCTCTACTTATTGCCTTGGTTTTTTCACTACCAAACCATTCCCTGTTCTCTGGTTTTGTTTTTACTGCACTGAAGTAACCCCCCTGAAAGCCAGTCTTCCACCTGTCCTTTTCTTGAGTCTCCATAACAAACAATACATGAATAATGCTGAGTATTTTCTCACTTTGAAGTATTTTCTCCTTTTGTTTCCAAAATTGCATTAAAATTCCAATTGTTATGACTTTTCTTGTTATCTGGGTCTCTTGGCTGGTTTATCTTTCTTTCCAAAAGATAAATATCTTCAACCAAATCCTGTCTAAAGACCTTTCCTTTAGATAATCTCATCTTCTTCCATGGTTTTAAGAGTCATATCAAAAACTCCAAATATGCCCCTAGCTCTGATCTCTCCTTGAGTTTCTGTCACACAATTTCAAGTGCCTGCTTACTGGCTCCTCATGTTACAGTACCTCAAGCCAAAACCAACTGAATAATTTTTTCATACCTATTCTGCTGCTGTTTTCTCTAAATTCTCTACTTTAGTTAATGTCACCACCATTTTCTCACTCAAGCATTGTTTCAAGGAATAAATGAAACACTATGTGTAAGGGTTGAGCCCAGTGACTATAACAAAGTAAATGCTCAAGATACTCTATTTATTTATAATTTTTCCTTGAACTTTGGAGCAACTCTGTTAGCTCTTATGACATTTATTATATTTATCCTCTTATAAACTCAGGAAATCATAAACTCCTTGGGAGCAAAACTTATGCATCATTTATTTCCCTTCTTCGTATTCTTCTAGTAGTTTACTAGTTCACTATTTCAAAATCAAATTTAAAAATATTTCAAAGGTACCATAATATTTCCAAATTTTAACATGTTTCATTTAAAAATTTTAAAGTTATCTACTGTGTTACCAGCACTCTTCATTCAGCCAAGCTAAAGCCAAATGGTGAATTATCAGTGATTTTCAAAGTCCAGAACTCTCCCCTCTTCACTTTGTAGATAAGATAGCTTAAGATATATATGTACCTCAGTAACAAGCAGCTTATTCAAAATTGCATATTTAGAATGAATAATTATATGAGATTAAAAACGACCCTTCTTAATTATGAAGCTGTTTACAGAATAATGCAGAGAGCAAGCCATAAATAAGTACAAAGTCAGCTAGACGTTTATTTCTCCAGCAAGCTTGAATTGCAAGGACTGAAGATAAGATGTACACGGAAATATGTCAGTTTGTAAATTTATGATGCATGAGGTTTATGATAGGAAAGTTTCCCAGTGTTTTGTTTCTTTGTAGAATTCCTAGTCTTGGTCACCAGTGTCTTTTAATAATCATAAGGAATGTGAATGCTGTTATTTAATAACTGTTTCTGTTCACCTTTCCTTTTCCATCTCTGCAGTGAATCAATACCTGCTAGAAGGTCACTGACCTTTGGGTGACCTTTGAGCCTTCATATGAGAATTGTTTCCATAGTATTTTAACATATTTTCCTAATTGTTGAATTCACTTCTATTATAAAAGTTAGATACGTTAATTTTTCAGTTGATTTTCAGAATGAAATAAAAAAATCCATATTTTATATAGGTTTTTATTATCTAAGCAAATTTAATGCCGTATTTTTTCATCATGAAAGTGATTTTAAAAACTATAGCAAAAGTTATTAGTACTGTAAAAGACTTTTCTAAGTTTTCGTGTTTGTTGCATTCATATTCTTTATGGTAACCTATATTATTCAAGCTCTCTCATCCAGCATGCTTATCAATCGATTTAATGGATAAGAAAGAGATGAGTGGGAAGAAGTCTCTTTAATTATATCACAGTTTAATTCTAATCATATCATAAAGTCCACTACACTAAGGAGCTTTGTCAGCAGTAGTGATACTGAATGACACTCACAATCATTGTTCACACAGCTTCCAAGCTGGCTTAAGTCATTTGTTTGAGTGTAGAACAAAGCAGGACATCTGCCAGTTAATTATTTGAACACTATAGTTTTGTGTATGTTAAATATTGTCCTCTGATGGACAGAATGGGGGAAAAATACCCTGCAGACTATAAGGAGGTAGTTAACAATTTCACAGTTTTTGAAAGGCTTTTAGATAAATGATCTCCAAACAGGTGTCTAGTTAAGAAAAAAGGGCAAAGGTAAATGGTTCCCATAGTTTCATGAGTTTAATTCAATTTGAGGTTAAGCTAACTGGAACTAATGTATTTAAATTCGAAGATCTGTAATAAATGATATTTTAATATGCTTCTCAAATCTTTCTTATTTTTTGTCATTAAATAAAATGATGTACCTCTATCATTGTTGGATCCAGTATCATGTATAACCAATACACTGTGTGCCCTTCATATTTACTGAGGGAGGGTGGTTATCTGGGTGTGTGTGTGTGTGTGTGTGTGTGTGTGTGTGTGTGTGTGTGTGTGTTTAATTGTAAAAGTTATTTTCTTTTTTTTTTTGTAATAGATTCTTCTTGTTTTGTTGGTGTTTGTGACACTTGGATTAGGCCTGCAGCTTGGATCTAGACACCTAGATGAGCAAGGTATACCCCTCCGTGTTTTCTCAACATTTGCCTTTTCTTTCTCCTCCCCTTCAGCTTCTCTCCCCTGAGTTTCCTCTCTTCTACATGTAGCACCCTCCTACTAGCTTCTCTTTCTCTCAATTTCACTTTTCAGGAACCCACATCTGTATTATTTGCTGTCATTTATAGACTTTACTTTTTGCTCTCATCCCCCTGCTCTTTTCAGTCATAGCATTTCCAATATTTTCCCTTCATTTTTCCTTAATTTCATAGAGTACCTTGATAACTGGACCAAAGACTCCTGACCCAGCTTCCACTCTAATCTTTATATTCAATAATAAATTTGGTCTTGAAAGTCTTCACTACTCCCTTCCCAGGACCTCCTGCCATTTTTCCTGCATTTTGAAGTCACGTGAGTATTGTTCCATCCCTGAAATCTCATAATTTCTTGGTTAGGCAGTGCCACATTCTTGAAATGAAGTGCAAAATAAAAGCTTCACATTTTTTTTTCCCTCATAAGAAGCAAAGAAAAAAAAGGAGATATATGCCCCCAAATATCAAAACACCTCTCATCTCTTTTGCCATATCTCACTATTTTGAACAGTAAGTAAACCATTTACAAAGATTATGTAAAAAGCACTTTTTATAATCTTGTTATGTATTATTTTGATACTTTTATTAAGGAGAAGAATGAGTCAAATGTTAGATAATTTATCTTCTTTTTCAACTTGGCTGATTAACTTCTAGTTTGACTCCAGTGGGAAAAGTCTTATCAGTTCTTCATTAGGGAGACTCTTGGTGAGCTTAATTGACAAGTTTCCAATTATATTTTTACTTAAGAGTGAATAAACACTAAGTACCCCTTAGTGAATAACGTGGAAACACAGTGGAACCAAAAAGAGGGACTTTACCTGCAAAATTACTGTCTTGTCTTGGTCACTTGGTTGTTTTGTTTCTGAACTACAGTAACAGTCCTAGATCTGACAAATGTTGGCATGTCATTTTTGTGGTATTATTCTATGTTAGTGCCCACATGTGGGCATCATTTCTTGGTTATTTTGTCCCACAAATCACAATTTCATAGCAAGAAGCTTATACTAATATTTGAACAAAATTTCTAGCTCTTTCACCTTCTTTCTCCTTTTAGTACTATACCTACTGGCTGGCTTCCCAGAGTTATTACCCTTTTATCTTGGTCTATCAGCCCTTATCTGGCATCACTTTCTTCTGCCTTCTACCCAGGGCATTGGTATTTAACCCCAGCCTTTCTTTGTCAGTATCCTTAACATTTTTATCTCCTCAACTTTTATCTAATCCCCAACCCTAGACCATTTTTACCATTCTCTGCATCAACTAACTCATTTTTTATAGGCAATGTATTTTTTCTAGTGTGAATTTTTAAACCAGTTTTTCTAGTTTGAGTACTTACAATTATATTGTTTTATGTACACATACTTTTTACTTATTCTTTAACAACTGAGCACCAACCATGTGCTAGTACAATTCTAATTACTGGGATACAGTGGTGAAGAAAACAGACAAACAGAAAAAATCCTTCAGGGTTTACAATCTAGCAGAAAAGACAGACAATAAAAATATAAATATGTAAATGTATATACAGTAACAGGGAAAAGTGCTAAGGAATAAGTAAAACTTAAAAGGGAAAAATGAATTATTGAGTCAGGGTGGGGTGGAGTATATGTGTGAAATAACTTTTATGTAAAGAACTAAAGGAAGTAAGGGAGGAAGAGGGATATTTCAGAAATGAACATTTTTTCCAGGAGGAAATAGTAAGCAAAGGTTTAGAGCAGGAGTTTGCCTAGCAAGTTTCATTTCAAGAATACCAAGTTGATTATTGAGGTAGCATAAGAGGACTAGAGGGAGGGAAGTCATAAAATGAGATCAACCAAGGGGAGCTAGATCAGAGGGGTTGGTAGGCCAAAGTGTGGTCTTCAGCTTTCATCCTGAGTGTGAACTGGAACTGATAGGTGGTTTTGAGATGCTATGGTTTAGTTTCCATCATGATCACTCAAGCTGCTGTATTATGAATAAATGGTGGAGTGAAACTCCAAGAAGAGAGATGAGTTAGGAAATAAATGCAACAATAGAGACAAGCTTTATGTCTTGGACCAGGGTGGTAGCATTTCACCTTCTGAGTATCTTTTGATGTGGTAGATAGATTTTATTGATAGATTGCATATGAAATGAGAAAGAGAAGAGTCAATAATGACCTCTGCATGTCTTTTGGCATGAAATATGGCAAATATTCTGAAAATATGGCATTTCCATAACTGAGCTGGGGGAAACTGTAGAAAAAGCTGGTTTGGGGAGAATAATTAAGAGCTTAGTTTTGGATATGTTAAATTGGAAATGTCCACGCAGAAAAGTCAAGAAGAGAGACATATGAAGCTGGCTTTAGAAGGGTAGTCCTGCAGGGACCTGCAATGTGATTATCAACATCACACGTGGGGTTTGAAGCAATGTGACTGGGGTATGCCAGCCTTGAAGAATCGAGGAGGTGAGGGATAAAGAACACAGGAGACTAGGAAGAAGTCCTCAGGAATGTGGAAGAAAAGGCACATGATTATTTTATCATGGAAACCAAGAGTGGAAAATGTTTTGAAGGAGGAGAGTAAATGTAAAAATGTAAAAACCTTTTATGTAAATGGTATATCAACGTTTTCTTCTTACTTTTTCACTGAATATTTTTAAAGATCCATCTAAACTGCTAAGCATGCATATACTCTTATGCTTCTATCTACTTGCTACGTAGTACTCTTTGACATGTATCCAACATACTACTTGACCTATGCTCTCTCCTGGTACTGAATATCCAGGTTGCCTTTAGTTTTTTAATATCACATAAATTCTGCAGGTTCTCTTATAGACCAGTGTGGAATCTGCTTTGTTATATACCCAACAATAGAAGCCCTGGTTCTTTGGGTTTATATTTTAACTTGGGTAAGTAATTCCAGATTGCTTTCTAGGATGGCTGTCACAGCCTATCTTACCTTCACCATTCACCCCTATCAACTCTTGGTGTTATCTGGCTTTCGTCTTTTCACCAGTGTAAGCTTGAGTATAGAGTGATATTTTTTATTTTAATTTTTGTTTGTCTGTCCTACTGCTCCAATCTGTGTTGGTTGCTCTCTTGGTTTGTTGGTATTTCCCTAACCTCTCTATTGTGTTAGATCTTATACTTTTTGGATCTCTTATTTACTTGTTTGTTTTATTTCCTCATCTTGCTAGAGAACATCATTCGGTAGCTTCCTAAAATAGGACACATGCAACATATAACTTGAGTTCTTTTCCATGTAAAGACACCTTCATCATTCTGCCTACCACACTTTTCTATTGAATTTTTCATTACTGCCTTCATGTTTTTATTTCCAAGAGCACACTGAATGTTATTGTTCTTTTTAAAATTGTAGCTTACTTTCTTATTTCTGAGATATATCTTCTCTTTTCTGAGGCTGCCAAAATTAGTTGTGTGTATATGTGTGTGTGTGTAACTCTTAGAATCCCTGTATTATTTTCTTTCCAACTAAGTTTTTTCTTCTTTTTTTTTTCCCCCTGTATCTTATGGTTGGTGCTATTTTGCTATCTTCAAATGTCTGGTAACAATCTATTCACATTGAAGAGTAAGGCTTGTTCATGTTTTCTCATCGTAGCCATCCTCTATGTCTGCTGTCTCTGTGATGAAATCTATTCCTCCTAAATTCCTTCAGATTATGATCTTTCTATTCTAGAGTGGGAGGTGGAGTGGATATAGTCACTGCTCCACTTTCAGACTTTAAACTTCACTTTAACCTCTGCCTGTCCCTTCTATCCTCACCTGATCATATCTAGTATCTCCTAGTCTAGAACCTCTCTGGGGTCCTGGGGAAAATCATTTATCATTTATCACTCATTATTTATCACTTTGCACTGACAGTTTATACAGTACAATAAAAATTACCTAATTGTCTGTCCAAGTTTGTGCTAGGTACTTCTGTGTTCCCACCATCTAGCTATGAGATATTGGATAACTTCTAATCCTTGGTTTCCTTGTTTTCTTCACTCTATAGGAAGCTGCAGAAAAAGATGCTTTGATTCTTCATATAGAGCACAGGATGGCTGCCGATGTGATGTGGGATGTAAAGACCAAGGCAACTGCTGCTGGGATTTTGAAGACACTTGTGTGAAATCAAGTATGAATTCCAAGAATAAGTTTATTATCATGTTGGTTGTAATATAATTAATGCATGTCCAGATGCTCACCACATACCTTGTGTATTAATTTGCAAGGGCTGCCATAACAAAGTATCACAAACTGGGAGGCGTAAACAGCAGTTTGCCTTACATTATGCTCTGTGAAAAGGGCAAGAGGGGGAGTAATAACCTAGTATGGATGAGATTTGTATTCCTTTCACTTAGTTTCAAAAAATATTTTCTTTCTGAGTAATAAGGAATAAAGAAGTCACTCATCCAACATATCTGTCTAAGCAAAGGGCTAATGTTGATTTTGGTCACTCTTCTCTAGGAGGTGTCATTAAGAAACAGCCTTAGTCCAGCCTCTTGTTTTTAGCATTGCAAATAATTTAAACTACTTCATACTTAAGTACTTAGCCTTGGAGAACACCAGTGGTATAGTGGAGAGCTGATCTACCATTTTTGCCACTCTCAGCTAGGATGGAACCCTGACCTGCCTACATTCTTACAGACTGGACTGTTCCTGTTACCTCTGTTGTCACTGGCTCTTCCTTGCTGCCTGTCTTGAGACAAGGCTGGGCAAAGCTACTCTTGGGTGACAATGATCACTCAGGGTTAGTGGATCTTTATCATCAGAAGCTCATGGGTGGGAATGTGACCAGCTTTCAGAGTTTCTCTAATCTCAGGCATATCTGCTAGGTAGACCAGAGCTGTAGCTTGAAAAGCTGCAGTTCTCTCTGTCACCCATGCCAAATGAAGGAAAGTGATGGATTGACCCTTATTTTTATTATGTGTTTTCATTTATTAATGCAGATAAACCAAGAATTTGACTGTATAACAATACATAGAGGAATGCATAAAATTTATATTTTTGGTATTGAATACTTAAAATGAGTTAAATGCTCATGTAATTCTACAGCTCAAATATGGACATGCAATAAATTCCGTTGTGGAGAGACCAGACTAGAATCCAGACTCTGTTCTTGTTCAGATGACTGTTTGCAGAGGAAGGACTGCTGTGTTGACTACAAGAGTGTTTGCCAAGGTAAGCAGAGGATGTTGACCCATTTGCCTCTGTTAATTTAGTGACTCTAGAGTTGGCTTAGGCTGCAAAAATTAAAACAAGTTGGAGAACCTTTAGTGACTCCATATAGAAAAGAAGATAAAATCTACTTACTGTTGGAAGAAATGTGGTTTGTGTGCTCTCAAGGAAGGGGGATATTATAGGAAAAAAAGAGAAGGCTTAAAATTCCACATTTGACTGTAAAGCAAGGTCTTTTTCAGTCCAGTGACTATGCTAGACACACGTGTGGTTTGAGACACCAGATCTTTTGATTAAAATATCATGGAGGAGGTTATCTGGGCCAAACATCAGTTTGTTAAACCAGTGTTATTGTTGAAACAACTGTGTCTTGAGTGGTTAAATTACTGATTTAGGATTCTCAAGGAGTTAGTGCCAAGCCAAGATTAGACTCCAGGTTACTCAACTCCTGATTCCAGCCACTTGCCCCTTTATAAATGATGTCAAGTTTTTTTTTAAAAAATCAACGATCCCTTTGAACATATGATGAAATAAAAAAAAATGCATATATACTCATAGCAACAAAATTACTTCAAGCTATCAACCCCCTTTTCATAACACCACATGCAATTGAGCTAACTAACTAATGCTTTTAATAATTTTAGACAAAAATATTAGGTTTAATTCTGATATTTTTAAATAAGAGGAAGATGTTATTGTAGAAACATTAACTATAAAAATAGGTTTTATACTAATAGTTGATAAGTTTTTATGCAAAATATAATTGAAGATCAGATAAAAAAGATAGTTGGATAGGAAAATAAAAGCCTGGAATGGTAACTTTTTAAAAATAATAATCATTTGATATTTTGATACAGTGTTTGATATAGTGAATATTGTATTATTAAAATCTTCTCTAAAATCACAAAGGGAAGTATAGTTTCTAGTTTGCTATGAGTTCACTGACCATATTGTCTCTGATTTCTATATTCTCCTGACTTACTCCAATTTTATTACTCTCAACTTTTTATCTCAAGACTGATCAATAGGTCATGTGGTACAATTTTCCATTGAATATATTGCACAATATTGCACAATTTAACAGAAACAAAAGTATTATAAGCAGTGTTGAAGTTTACCAATACCACTAATTGGTTACTTTGATAGAGTTAATTTAATGATTTTTATCTTTTTTTTAAACAAATATAATTTTTTTTACTCTAAGGATTAACATTATATTTAAATAAGTTAAGTGATTCTTGTCAAATTATATCTATGTTTATTAAACTCATTTTTTTTCTAACAGTGGGAAAATATTGTCCCTGAGGTAAAAACATTATTTTAAAAAAAAGAAAAGGAAAGACATTGTCTTTTTCCTAAAGCTAAAGGAATTCCCTTTGTTTTTCTTGGTAAAGATGGGCTTCCCAGTATTTAGTTACTGTAGTAACACAAATTGTAGTTTGAATATTGTCTGTGGTGCAACAGTCCAAAAATTTTGATCTTATGCTTTTCAGGAGAAACCCCATGGGTGAAAGCCAAGTGTGGCACAGCCCAGAAGTCTCAGTGTCCCGAAGGGTAAGAATGATGTGGGGAATTTTATCTTTCTTTAACAGATGGCACATGGAAATGTAGTTGAGAGGCAGTATGTAATTTCCCCCATTCTGTTTACATTTTAGAACAAAAATGTTAACAGAAGATAAGATTCCTTGTGGCTCAAACTCATAAGTGACTTTTGTTTGCTTTATTGTTTACAAAGCATTTGTATATTAATTTATTATATTCATGTCTTACAAGAATGACTAGAAAATTGGTAAGTATTTATACTAACATTCCCAAAGTCCTATGATCAGGACTAGGATTTAGATCTAAATTACTTCAGCCAGAACTCTTTTCTGTTAACATCCTGATACCTCGAATTTATTCTTACTGAGGAAAGGGGCAGAGGTTTGTCCACTGAAGGCTTCACAATGAAAGGCTGACATTGAAGAATAGATGAGGAGGACTTTTGCAGGTGGGCATGGGTGATGAACATGTGAGGTAAAACCTCTCACCCCCACCTTTTTCGTGCATCTCCTCCACATGGTTGTGATGGCTGCTCCCCCAACTGCTCAGCTCTGGAAACGTGCTCCAAATCACTTTCTAGTCAGGAGTGGATTTCCCTTTTCCTCCAGCTGCTCCTTCTGCCCTTCACCTACTTCACTCTGGCCCAAGTCGTGGGAAATGTTAATGAAGGAGAAGAAGAAGAAAGGAGTATCTGGCTATAGAATTGGTGGAGGCATTTTAGATAGCATTATTTCATTAAAAAAATTTTGTGTGGATAACATGTCTGTTTTAGTACCATGCTACTTTGCTCTAACCCAATCCTCAGATCCAATTGCCCTCTTCTGAGTGGAAGAATAACAAATTTAGAATGAAAAAAGAGACTCAAGTTCGAGTCTTGGTTTTGCACTAGTCTGAGCCTCATCTATAAAATTGGAGTAATAATAATAATAATAATAAAAGTTCAGGAGTTTTTTTTTGAGAATCATTGATGAAATAATGTCCAGCCTATAGAAAAGTTTTATAAGTTTATTTGAGTCAAAAGTTTGAGGATATGCCTGGAAGCAAAATCTTAATGGATTGAGAAAATAATGGCATTTTTGCAGCTCATTTTATACATTGGAATCAAAGGAGAAGGTGTGAGGAGGGTTACATGAAATCTGTTGGTGGTAGATTAAGGAGGCAGGAGGTTTGGATAGAAAGCAAACTGGAGAAACACATATTTCATTACATGGGTGGGTATAGAATAGTTAATTAACATTTACGGTACATAGTGATGGTATACAGGGAACAAGGTAACAATGTGGTCTCATGCTCTGGTGGTGTTGTGCCTTGGAGAGATTTAGAAAAGATAACTACTCTGACCTTTCAAAGGTATGTTATCCTGTCATAAAAACAATGGACTGAGTTCCCTTAAGGTGAAGGTTGACTTTTGCTAAGGAAGCTATGGGCCTGGAATGTGACTGCTGCTCTCTGACCTACCCAGTTAGGAATTAGTGATCAGACCATCCTGTGTGGTTACTTTTGGTCACTGAGCTTGTCAGGCCTTCCATATGCCCTTCTCACCTCTGCCTCCTGCCCCTCTGCCACAGGTTGTCAGGTTTATTACATAGTCCCTTTTTTGTAACATTTCAATCCTATAGATGATTGACCCTGTTTTTAAGCTGCAAATTTATTTTGATAATATATTTAGAAATATGACTTTCTGAAACAATAAGTGTTTTCAATCACAAAGTAAATATAACCTCTTTAATTTCTTGATGGATTTTTTTACAAATTGCAATTAAAGCAGTCCCAGTTTTTAATTTTTATTTTTGAGGTATAATTCGTAGACATTGAAATGCTCACACTTACGTGAACAATATAATGAAATTTAGAAATTTAGAAATTCCTGTAACCTATAGATATAGAATATTTGAAAGATATAGAATATTTTCACCACACCAGATGCCTCATATTCTGATTTCTATCACCATACATTCTTATTTTTTAATTTCATATAAATGGAATCATACCACATGTTCTCTTATGTTTTTTTTTTTTTGCTGTTATTTTGTTTGTTTGTTTTGCTGTATTGTTTTGTGGGATTTTTGTTTTATTTTTTTCTTAACCCAATATTTTCTGTTGTATCATACCTCTCACACAAGCTTTTGTACAGTGTATTTTCTTTCCCTGATTAAAACATTAGCTCCCTGCTCTTTCATATTATTTCTTTTTGTTCTTTAGGGCTCAGTTCACATATCATCCCCCCAGGGAGAGCCTACTGTCACCTTACAAAGATTGAATCTGACATCTTTCTATGTACTGAAATAGTACCCTGTACTCAAAACCAGCCCTTACCCTCTCCTGTTTATTTATTTACCAACTTCAAACCCTAGATGAGAACTGTAATTTCTTTGTGCCTTTATTCTTAGTGTAAATCAATTATTTTATAATAAATTCATATTCTGAGAAGGCAAATAGACTTGTCCTCCAGTTTCTCCTCACAATTTCTTTCTGTATAATTAGATGGCTATGTTGATATTTTTTCTAGCTTTACTCAAGCACATTTAAAAAAAACTAAAATTATTTTTCTTTCTTTAGCCAGTATCAGCATTTAGAATTTTCTTTATCATAATATTGCGTCTTTGTCAGAATATTTAAAGACTTATTCTAATCAAATTTCTTGGAAAAGTATGTTTTTTCAAAAATTTCAAACTCTGAGCACAGAGTTGAAATAATTTACATACTCACTTGCATGCACTATATTTGGAACTTTAAACAAGTGTACTTTGTCTATAATTGCTATTCATAAGAACTGGAAAGTCCTTAAACTGAAAGTACTTAAATGCCTGTCAATAGTAGAATGAATAAGCCATTTATTCATTTGCTGAAATACTAGACAGCTATGAGAATGAATAATCAAAAACTACATGCAAAAATATGGATAAACCTCAAATATAATGTTAAGTAAAAGAAGCCAGACACAAGAAAATACATACCATATATATATATATATATATATATATATATATATATATATTGCATCTAAGTATAAAAATAGGCAGAACTAATTTATGTTGTTGGAATACTGATCGCCCTTCATTGGGCTGTGGTTTGCTACTAGAAGGGAGCACAAAGGGAGGATTCTAGTGTTTGGCAATATTCTGTTTCTTTTTGTAAGTGATGGTTACACAGTGGAGTTCAATTAGGAAAAACTTGTTAAACTATACATCTGTGAAATATGTGTGTGTGTGTGTATGTAAAATACGAGTAAAATTTTACAAGTGAACAAAATATTGAATTAAAAAAGTGACTGTCTCTGACTATAACCCAAAAGTTACTCTTTTCTCATTTTAACTTAAATACTGGTCTACAAAGAGATTGTAATGCTTTTGAGGTTAATATTAATATCCTGAGATATTAGAATAAAGTAAAAATTGTAGAACTTTAAAATAATAAAACACCTCATAAACTACAGAGATCCTAAATTCCATATCATAATTATATCCAAAAGAATAATTGCAACTTTTATAATTTTTTGCATTTGTGCATTGAATTCAGTAATCATTGCTTTCTTCAGGACCATGAAAGATCTGCAGTATAGAACCCCATTTCTGGTGGTGTTTTGTTAGTGCTTTGCCTGTATGCTGCTAATCTCTCTTGTAAGACTACGTTTAATTAGCTCCATGTGTA